>CM067511.1:2657973-3257973 GCA_034509495.1 Acestrorhynchus altus | reverse complement strand
GGGAGAGAGGATGTGAACTTGGCCAATCCAAACAGCTTCAACAATGAGAACGCCAACAATAGCAACCGCCTGGCTGGCAAACGCAGCTGCCCTTCCGGCTTTGACGTGAGTGTGAAGTATTGTAAAACCGCAAGTAGTGCAGTTCCAGTATGAATTTTTAGGTCAATGTATTTATACTTATTATGCAGTCTAGCCCAGGAGAATGTAATCCATATTCGAAAGGGTGAGTTGATTCTCATGGTGACGTCCAATCAGAAAGCAAGGCTAATTGTCAGTTGTTTTCTATTCATTCTTAAGTGAGGCTGGAATGCGTAGCACACTGTTTTCCGACATTTCCCAAGTTGTCTGACTCTCCACTTTCTCCACTTTCTTTCATCTGCCTTTTCAGCAGCCTTTACAAAACCCCCCTCTTCCGTTCCAGCCCCTAACTCACCCATCCATTCTCCCTCCCCCCGTGTGTTTCATCTGTTCAGGACAGTGCTAGCAGCGGAAACCCGCACAAAGTGAAGCCCTCTTATCAGTTGTGCAGAGATTGTCTACGTCTGCCAGGCGGGCGCCGCAGCGAGCGTCGCACCAATCGTCTTAACCTACTGCGTCACGCTGGCCTGTCCAGCATCTCCATCAAGGACCCTGGAGCTGGACACCTCAGCTGCATGCCCATTCTCTGCCAGCTGCCCCCTCCTGCCTCTCGGCATCAGCTGTGCAGCCCTTGCTGCAAAAGCCCTATTCCTGCTGCGCTGGCTACAAGCATGGACACATACCGCCAGCGCTTGACCTCCCCCATGAGCTGTGAAGAGCTTCCCTGTGACAGTCAGTGTCCTTTGGGCCCAGAAGAGATGGATGAATTCCAGGAGATGGAAGAAGAGAATGAGTCAAAAGCAGCCATTGCTGGTCCTGGTGCAGAGCTTACGCTAGTGCAGCTGAGTCTGCAGAGCAAGAAGCCCAAGGCAGAGCTTCACCAGGAGGCCCATCTTCACAAAGAAGCCAGACCTAGTGGTCAAAAGACAGAAAAAACAGAGCAGCTGGAATTCATGGACTTGGGTATGGAGGATCTCACCACAGAGGACATGGAAGTGGACTTGGGCTCAATCCCTGGTACATCCTCTTCACTTCCAAACAACCCCATTGACCACTTTGCTTCTGTCTCTTCCTTGCAGCACTGGGCCTTGACACGCAGCTCGAGCAGTGACAGTGTGCAACTAGTGCAACTGGGTTTGGTCCATCAGAGGGCACAGGGGATTGGAACACGCATGCGAATGGCTGGACTGACCACATCTTCCAAGCTCCAACGCTCTAACTCACTGGCTAAACTTGGGGGGCTGGCCGTTTCCAAACATGATCTGTTGTTTTCCTCACAAACAGAGCCTGTGATTAGTAAAACCTCTCCCAGCTCCCCTACATACGCTTTAACTGTGCCATTACTGCACACTTTCCCAGGATAGCTGTGGGTCAAGTTCTCCTGATAGCTTTTTCCTTTCCAGACACTTATTGTGTACTGCTTCTCGCATCTCTGTCTGTGCTCAAACCATGGCTATGTGTAGACAGCTGCTGTGACGCTCTAATCTCAGTTGTGTTTCATAGCCATAGCCATGACTAGGTTGTTGTGCTCAGGCAAATTAGTCTTAAACAAGCTTAGACACAGTTTCCCTTAATATGTATCAGATGTGGGGAGGAGGAGGAAAATGCTCTGTCTTAATGTAGCATTTGTGACTTAATGACTATGAGCATTAATAAGCATGCTATGGCTTCAAGTAAATATTCGATCCGCGCCGTCAGTGACTACTGTTCTTTTTCTGTACTAATATTCCAGTGGGGCCTGTTGCGATAACAATTTTTTTCGCAATCTTTTTTGAACAATATATTGTCTTCGAAATTGTGATAAATCATACTATTGTCATATCAATAATAACAATGAAATTACACCCTTTTGAAGAGCAAGGAACTTTTGTTAAGAACAATATTTTGATACTGGAATACATCATTGGACTGGCACCCTGTCCAGGGGTATTCCTACCTTGCATGTACTGGTTTTGGCTCCAATCCCACTGCAACCCTAAACAAGTAGCAAAGATGGGTTCCAAAACTTGGAAAAACCACAAGTTCGGAAAATTCTGAAAATGTTCCCACACCTGAGCTGGGATGCGGCTTTGAAACAAGTCAATATATGTAATCACTCTCCCAAACCTTTTGGTGTGAATGGTACAATCTTTGGAAAAAGGTTATTAGCTGTTAGACCAGTGACATATTTTCTGTATTTTCTAGCACAGCATGCAAAGAAATGCTGTTGTATCCGAGGTCAGACACAGCAAGAATAGAACAGCGAGACGGACTCCACACACAATAAACAACAATGGAAAATGAGGTCAGCAAAAAGTATTGAGGTTATGCAACATTTATTTTACAATACATCTATTATGTAGTTATCGCAATAGGCCTGTTCCCACCTTTTAAAGTATTTAGTGTGATTTTAACACAGATGTAGATAGTGTATACTGTGTCTTTGGCAATTGTATCCAACACTTTTCACTAATCTTCACATATTTTCAGTAATGCTTTCATCTTAGAAAGCAGAAAAAGGCCTGGGTCAGTAGTCACCGAACCCTTTGTGCAGACAAACCCTTTTAACCAAACCACTTTCTTAGTCTTAGCCTATTCAGGATTTCAGAATGCAGTATTTAGGTGGATTAGGTGGTTTTGATTAGGGTTGCAGCTAAAGTGTGCAGGAAGGTAGATTACTGTGAGTGACCACTGACCCAGGTTAGAGCAGAAGAGGCCATGAAATGAATATGGTCAGGAAAACAAAATGAAATAATGATTAAAACTAAGATGTTTACTTCAGCATATTTACTGTTAACTCAAGTTCATTAGCAAGCAAAGTCTACTATGGTGAAAATCTGTCACTTTCCCTCTTTCCCCACTAATACTGTGCAAGGAAGCAAGCTGAAAATAGCCTTAAATAGACAACACTAATTAAAATGTAGAAATAATGGATTAACTCTAAACTTTAATTAGTGTTTTAATGAGATTTGGGCACAACTATGATTATCCCCCTTTTTGAAAAGTTGTCTATTGTCCATATAAATTTGTATTGAATACTGTTACAGGGCCTGATGAATTTCGGAAGGGTTTGCATGAGCTTTAATGTTTGCTGCGTCACAAAAATAGGTTACTGACTGAAAACGAATTGACTGTCACTTATTTATTTTAAGCGCTTAAATTAAATAATCTTCATTTGTTGAACTGTTCTCGCTCTCAGAGTGGCTCAGATGTCTAATGCACTAGCACTGTGATCTGATCACAGGTTCGGTTTCCGGGTCACGCTGCTTGCCATCAGCAGCCGGCGTTTGAGAGAGTGAAATTGGCTATGCTCTCTCTAGGTGGGTAGACGGCGCTCTCGTCTCACATCACACCCAGTCTGACGCTGGTCTGCACAGATGCCTGTTATTGTATGAGAGCTGGTGACCTGGCGCTTTCACCCAAGTGCGTTGGCCACCCAGCAATGATACAATAGCAGCAATTCGAAAAGAGGCGGTGGCTGAGTTCACATGTGTCGGAGGAGGCATGTGATTGTACTTATTGTGATATGATAGAGGAGAGTCATAATGGGGTTGGGTAATTGGCACTTCCATATTTTGTGGAAAATTGGGTTAGGAAATAAATTCCCTAGAAAAACAGGGAATCGAGTGAGTCTGTGTCGCTGATCAGTATAGTATGCAAATCACAAAAATACACAAAAGACTTGTGTGGTGTGAAGAGCACAAATAACAACGACCCTGAAAGTCATGTAGCGTGAACCTGGCATCAGTCGACCACAGTCTACTGTCACTATGGGTTGAATATTTTGTTGCTAAGTTTAATTATAAGATTATACTTTGTAAACAGGTTATTTATGGTCTCTAGAGAGTGTTGATGAAGGCGAAGGTAAGGTCCATCTATAACGTATGAAGTTGAAACCTATGACCTACGGTAACCTGCTTCATTGTCAGTGATGCTTCTAGCAGGGCACCCAGTTATCCAGTGTCCTGTGAAGATATAGAAATATAATTGACCACGGAAAAGCCTTTATTTTTTCATGGATTAATGGATTTACTTTGTTCCTTGTATTGCTGTTAGGTTTTGTCCTTTTATGACAGGGGTGACTTACGGGGGGCAGAGACCAGTCCTGATTCCCCTGCTCTAATGTTGTGTTCAGGCTGTGTTGTTGGCATGTCTTGGTAGTCTGGACACCCAAAAACACATGAAATCTGATGTTGAGAATCAAATTCCAACCACTTTGAATCTGTGCAATGAGTCCAAGCTCAACCCAGAATTTGAAGCAGGTTATTATTATTCTGTGCTGTGATGAGCAGTAACGTTCAGATTCTTAGTGAAACTACGAGCAGAACTGTTTTACAGGACAAGTGTGGAACAAAGAATTGTCTTCTGAAGCTGTGACCATTTTTATTTAGTCTTCTGTGTATGTTTGTCTTTTGCTATGATATAAAAGGTTGACTAACATAACAGGCCATGGAGAACGACCTAATAATACAGAGGCCCAGATATCAAATCCGAAAAATGAATTTACATCGAAATAAAGTCGCTTTTTGTTTTAACAGTTAAAAAGCTGACGTTTGTGGCACTTTAAGTAAAACATCACAAACTGATACTATTACATAATATGTTGCTTTGTAAACCAATCAGCCATAACTTTATGACCATCTCGGGCAATAGGGCTTGTTAATAAGCTGATTAATTGACTCAGATGTGTTGGGAGCAAGGAAATCTCTAAAATGTGTGGAGCAGGGGTGCCTCCAGGGCCGAGGTTGAGAAGGACTGTGTGAATGTTACGGATGATTGGTGTTGATTGGTGTTGATTTTGCAGGAGCTGCTAATTTATACTTTATATGCTGTCATGTTGTGTTATGGGGTAGTAGATGCTTTCGAGTTGGTTTAGTTCACGACTAAATAGCATCTTGTTCTTAACTGAAACCACAGGTATATCCAATGCCCTCTATGTTTACGTCATATTTGCCTTGGACTCATACATGCTTATACATGTTCGTTTAGCATGTAGAACACACAGCACTTTTTATACACAGCCCCCTCTTCAGGGCACCATAATGTTTGGGACATAGCAGTTGTAAATTACTCAAGTACTTTACTAGACCTTTATTAGACGTGAACTGCAGCTACGGTTCCATTTCCTGATTGTTTCAGAGGCCCCTTAGGTTTGCATGTTGAATGGAATTCAGATCATGTGACTTGGCCAGTCCACATGATTGCCATAACAGTTACATCTTCATCAAAAAGGTGTGAATGAGTACCTGTGTCAGCCGTACAGGCTCAGCCCATAACACCCCCACCACCAGGTTTGACACGCTTTGCTGTTGCTCTGAGAAGTTTACATCAGTCTCTCCTGTCCATAAGAAATCACCTTTCTTAGTAATGTCCCAAACAGATGATTTTGGTATTGGTCAGTTTATGGTTTGCTCAACTTTCATTGTTGCATCTCTGGTCCAATCAGAAACACCCATTAAGCTCTATGTCCCAGACATTAGAGTGTCTTAAAAAGGTGGAGATGTTTTAGCTTCTTCATGTAATCAAGTGCCTTACCCAACACCATTTTAAAATCAGTTTCTCCAGGCAAACTGCTGCTTTTTGGTTTCTGTTTTGTACTTTTCTATTATATTTTTTGAGGGGAGACCAAAGTTAATTTATGTTTTGATGTCCTAATTTTAAGATGTATAGCACGTCATGACAATGAACAAATGTAAAAATGAGAAATTGGAAATGATTTCTGTCCCCAATGCAAAAGCTAAAGGTGAAATGATTCACAAGACTGAACAGACATGAATCTCACTGACAGTCACTTTCCTTTTTATATTTAATCATAATTTATTTTTTGCACTGCACATATATTATGGTGATGCGTTCTGCACTTTGTAATAATGTTAATGTAATAATAAAAGTACTGTAAATGAAAGTAATAAATTGTTTTGTCTGTATCACCGATGGCCTCATCATTTCAGTCAACACTGTATCGGTTATTATAGTAGTGAGTGTTTCTAAAAATGTTTACACTGTACTGCTGGTTGTTGGTTTATTGGGAGTAAGGACTTTATACTCTCAAGATGGCTAGACTTACATCCCACATCCATTTCATTTCAATGCACCAACATTCTTTGGTGCATTTCTTAGTGTATCTATTAAAATATCTGGGGATTGGATACTTGCTTAATTGAACAACTCTTGATAAGTCATCGAGAAAGTAACGCTGGGTGCATTTATGTGTGTATATTAGTCATATTTCTGCAGTTATCAGATTAATCAAGTCATGTAAACATCATACTCTGATTTCGTAGATTGAACTAAGGCCTAGAAATCCATTTAATAAATACATTCATTGCCAAAAAGAAAAGTTTCACCCAAAGGACGTGTGGGATTGCAGTGAAGATAAAGGTGATCACGATCAATAACTGATTATAACGGTAAACTGATCTGATCAATGTTCATTGATCTACTCATACAGAAGTGGTGTCTCTCAGTTCGGCGTTGGGTTTAAGGCAACATGTCAGATGTCTCTGCATGGAGTTGTAGAGGTTCCTAATGGTGTCCTGTGATGATCCATCCCATGCAGCTTCTCAGTCTAAACAAGCTCCTGAGTGGGCTCTCTAGAGAGAAAACGTAAAATAATAATAATAATAAAAAATATTACATTTCAAATTAGAAAACTGTGACAAAG
The DNA here is from genome assembly GCA_034509495.1 of Acestrorhynchus altus. NCBI lineage: Eukaryota > Metazoa > Chordata > Actinopteri > Characiformes > Acestrorhynchidae > Acestrorhynchus > Acestrorhynchus altus. The sequence goes on along the minus strand of CM067511.1, from coordinate 3,251,252 downwards.
TGATAATAAAAATATTAAACTCATTTATTTTATATTCATTACACTTAACGTGATGTATTTCTAGCTTTTTTCTTTTAGGTTGATACAATGATGAGTAATTGTTCAAATGTGAATTAAAGATTTCTAATTTGAAATTCTGGATTTAAGCCAAACTGATCAACAAAAAGGGCTTGAAATGTCACTTTAACCATATTCAAATATGTTATATATATATATATATATATATATATATATATATATATATATAAAATCTGTGTGTGTGTGTGTGTGTGTTCGAATAGTTGAATATACTATACTTTTTTTCCCGTTACCTTTTTGGAGAAACAGTTTTTCAGACAGCAGTATAGCAAACTAAAAAGTATGTGTCCCTTTTAACTCACCAATATCTGACTCCAGCAACATAGATAATGTTAAAATGAAACATTAATCTCATATATATTAATATTGAAAGTAATTTCCATATTATTGTATTTTTTAAATAAATATCTTTAAAAGAAGAAAAACGTCTGGCTGAGCTTCATGGGTAAATGTTCTACTCTGTTCCAAATAAGCTCACAACTAAATATTTTATTAAAACAGTTGTTTATTTTTTAAAAAATGTAAAAATAAGTGAAATTTAAAGGTAAAAAGCCAATAAAGACAGCAAACTGTACCAAACAGTGGGGCGTCTGTACTTTTGTCCATAGTGTATCTAAAGGGTCATGGTGACATGGAATAAAATAGCTTTGGTAAGGTCTGGTAACCAGTGTTCAGTGCAGACCTCGTATGACCACAGGTTTGAATGGAGAGTCAGGAGATATCTTTGGAAATGGTGGGTTTTTCCCTTGCAGGTCTAATGTGACCTTTGCACCTGGCAAACCATGCACTCAGCCAGTTGTCCTGTTCCCGTTTTGGCTCTGTGAGTCACTGGCTGCACTGAGCAACATTTAAATATAGGCATGGCGGCATTCCGAAAGGAGAGTGATGAGAGAGAAACAAGGGAGAGAATGAGATATGGGGAGGGCTACAGCAGATAAAAGGCATTAGACTGGAATTTTAGGTTCATATGCCTCCACTAACCTGGACTGATCTCAGTTCTCCACAGATGGAATGGGACAGAAATGGGATAAAGTTTTATGGAAAGAATGGGTTCTGTCAGTCTGGTCAATGACCATGACCTGTTAAAGCAGAAGAACGCAGTCCTTACTAATTGAGCATGACAGCAGTACGCGTGCCAGAGGGTCTTCAAGCCCTGGTCAGCTCAGACCTGTCCAGGAATATATGCAAACACATAATCCTTCATTGGAGGGCTGTTCCGTCCAGGACCCAGTGAGATCTTGTGCCGATGACAAGTGTAAGCCTTCTTCCAACCAGATTGGGCAGACAAGTATAGACTGGGGAGACTGGAATGTTTCTGAGAGTGCCTGGAAAGTTGATCCACAACCTCTCCTGATTGCGTCCAGAAAGGTTCTCAAAGGATACTAGTTCTTATATTTAACTCAGTAAAGGACGGTGGCGGTCCAAAGGAAATGAATGACAGACCCTTAGCTCATTCCGAAGATCCCCCAAACCTACCTGAAAGTCCCTTTCCAGCTGGTCCAATGGATGGTGAGTTTGTTCTTCTTGATAGGAATGGTATCTGGGCCACATCGAACAGACAGAGTGGGAGTCTAAGCAAGGAAGAAAGAGTGGTGGACAGCACACTGAACTTGGAGCGACAGAATGTAGACCCTCGCTCTTCAACAAGCCTGAATGGATCAAAGAACCAAGAAAGTGGTTTAAGCAAAGGTAGGAACAAAACATAAAATCTTACTGTTGACCCACCTGAGAGGGACTCGTCAAGGAAACTGCTCTGAATAAAGGACATCTTGAACATTTGATTTCAGAGGTTCCAAGTGGCCTAGCAGTCAGATACGAAGATCGCAGGTTCGAATCCCGGGGCTTGCCATCGGCCAGAGTCTGAGAGAGCAGAATTGGCCATGCTCTCTCAGGTTGGAAAGATGGCGCTTGCTCCCCACGTGACACCCAGTGCGATGCTGGCCGGCACATCAGAGCTGGTGGCAGATGTATCAGAGCTGGGGACCCAGCAATGATGCACTGGCAGCAGTTCAGTGGTGGCTTCAAATGTATCAGAGAAAGCATGTGCTGATCCTCACCCTCCTACAGTTGAGAGCATCATAGAGACTTATGAAATAGAATATTGTAAAAGTGTAAATGCACTTATAACATGTTCAATTTAAACTGTCCAAATGTTTGTGGACACCCCTTCTAATGAATGCATTCACCTACTCTAAATCGCACCCGTTGCTGACACAGATGTGCAAATGCACACACAGCTTGTAAAGACCCTGTAGAGACGTACTGCCAATAGAATATAACAACAGGACTCTCTGGAGCACATAAACGTGCATGCCTAATGTCAAGCTGCCCCGCAGTGGAACCCCCGTTAGAACAGATGCAGGTAAACATGCAGTAAAGAGAAAGAAGAATGTCTCACTCTGAAGAAAGTTGTCAAGATCTTGTGAGCTTGTTTGGAGAACAAATCTTGGTTCCAGATTTCTTCTGGATTCTTCCAGCCAGTGCCTGAATGTGTTCAATTCCATCAGCGCATCTGTTTTTACATCACTAAGCAGTGATTTACCAAAGCAGGTGTTGGATGAGAGTGTAAATAATTCTAGACTCCCAGGAGGAGAACTTTGGAGATGTTTAATGAACAAAGTGATGAAAAACCACAACATTATTCTAATATTAGAGTGGTAATAAACTATCACTGACCAGAGAAGTAATATATATTTACCACTGTGATCTATATTTACCAATATATTCCCATTTTCCAATATATTTACCAATATATTCAAATACATTCCCATTTTCCTGTACGGCCCGTTCAGAAGATGCTCTGGTCCAGTTAATGAGTCTAAAAGGCTGAACATATTCCACTCAGACTTGAACTAAAATGACCCTGTGGCTGATCTTTTTAGCTTGTTATATCTACCGTCCAGGAAATGACCAGGGTCAAACATAGAAAGGAGACACTGACGCTTATGGAAAACCGCTCATCAGCTGTGCCATATGGGAATGTATCTTAACTTAAGAGCTTTAAGGGTCCCAGTTATAGCAGAACCTCACAGCCAAAGAGGGAGTGTCTGGATCACTGCTGCTGTTGAACCAGTCGTTAAACAGTCGCCCATTATGTCTGCGGAGATTAATGTAACACCTCATCTTAAGGATGGGGATCTAACAGCAAAATGACCGACAGTCACAAGACAGACTGTTTACCTCTGGTGTAGATCCACAGGCTGGAACAGGAGAGGTGTCCAAGAGAAGAAGACTAGAGTCAAGTGACCAGACAGATGAAAACAAAGCAGTGCCTTTAGAAAACAACAGGGTAGAGAAAACTAATGTCATAATACTTTCATTAAAAAAAAAACAATTTATAGACCCTCAAACGTACTGCACCATCACGTACACCATATTGTTTGTGGACACATCTAATGAATGTTTTCAGATACTTTAGCTGTTGACACAGATGTGCAAATGCACACACAGGCAGTCTAGTCTCTGTAACACCTACTCAGTTGTTCCCGCAGTTGTTCTACTCAGTTGTTTTACTAATTTGTTTGCACACCTTTATAAGTAATTTCCACATTAATAAGTCATGACCACACCTTTCTAAGTTGTTTCCAAAACTAATTTATTTGCCACACCTTCCTAGGTCATTCCCAAACCTTTCAAAAGTCATTCCCTCACCTTTCCAAGTCATTCCCAAACCTTACAAAAGTCATTCCCACACCTTTCTAAGTCATTCCCAAACATTGCTGTCATTCCCAAACCTTACAAAAGTCATTCCCACAGCTTTCTAAGTCATTCCCACACCTTTTTAAGTCATTCCCAAACATTACTAAATCATTCCCAAACCTTTCAAAAGTCATTCCCACACCTTTCTAAGTCATTCCCAAACATTGCTGTCATTCCCAAACCTTTCAAAAGTCATTCCCACACCTTTCTAAGTCATTCCCACACCTTTTTAAGTCATTCCCAAACCTTTCAAAAGGTTTTTAATTTTAATATGATAAAATCTTAATTCGGTCTCAGACTTGGCCTTACCCAGTCTGGAAAAACATATACATGTACACTTACACTGATTCATTTACACACAACTATGCACACAAATGTTAATACAATTTAGGGGTGATGGCTCCATTTTTAGATACCTGTATGGGGGGGGGGGGTGGATTGGGGGCTGCAATGATGGAGAAAACTATGATGGAAAAAACATTGTGTCCTACAGCTCAATCCATTTTTTTTTCCAGCTGAAGCCGAAGAGAGAGCGGCCCAAACAACTTCAACACAATGTGAAAAGGAGCCTCTCTGTTTCAGTGACATAGTTGAGGACAGGAAGTCCACTGATGTGTCCCATTTGTTTGTCACACAGACTCAAATCCAGAACATGATCTCGGATATCTTGGAATCGGATACTCCAGAGGTAAAAAGTACTAAAAAGAAAGGACCTCCACCACCTATTCGAAAGAAGCCAAAGAATCCTTTTACTAAAACTGTTGCTGCCAAAGCTCCACATGATGAAGACAAGCCCCAACAATATTCTGAGCTTCTTCTGCAAAACATCAAAACAGCAAGAAGAGATGCAGCATTAGAGTCCCCTACTGAAGACAGAGTCTCACCCAATCTCGACATGCTGGGATTCTGTCCAGGCACACCAGTTTCACCACCCTGCATGTGCATTTTAAGAGGTTTTGATCCTGAAGAACTTCCACAAAGAAGTGAAAGAGGAAGACCTGATATGGACTTTTGGGCAAAAATAGTTGATGTTCCCAGTGAAAAAGGACTAGGAAGTCCAGATACATCTCAGATGAGACGAATATTACAAAAAAAAGCTAAAATAAAGGGCCCTCCACCCCCCATCCCAAAGAGGCCTCCAACATCATTTACTCCTACAGAGACAAGGAAGGTACTGCCTATAACAGAGCCAATTTCAGAAGATGCAGCATCGAAGTGTCATCTAACATCTGAGAAAATTCATTACAAACCACATCTAGAAAAAACTACGCCTGAAGACAAATATGAACGAATAACAAACAGAGATGTTCTAGCTGTTGATGGTATTTTGGGCAGTGACTCATGTCCTTTGGATGGAAATGGCCTCTCCAGATATAGACCTGTCTCTGAGCTCATTAGAAAAACCAACCAGTTGCATGAAAAAAAGATACACCAATGCAGAACAAATGCAGCAGAATCAAGGACAGATGATGGAAACCAGGCTTTTAAATCGCTGCAAAAGAACTTTGATGCCAAAAAACCTTCTCCGTCCCAAGAGGAAAAGAAACCACCACCAAAGAAAGGCAAGTTCAACATTTCTATTAGATTAAGGTCAGGACTTGGCCATCCCATTTTTTGGTAGAACCACTACCTTAGGGTTGTTGTCTTGCTGCATGACCCATGTTCTCCTGTGAGATTTAGCTCATGGACAGATGTCTTGGCTTTGCCCTTTAGAATTTCCATAGTCATAATTATAATTCAGAGTTCTTTGTTCAATCAATGACAGCAAGCCATCCTGAGCCTGGATTCATCCAAGCAGCCACAAACCATGATACTACCACCACCGTGTTTGACAGATGGAATATGGTTATTATGCTGGAATGCAGTGTTTTCTGTTCTCCAAACATTACACTTCTATGCACTATGATGAGCACTACAACTGGAGTGAATGGCACATACAGGGCAGGGCTCCAGATAATGCTGTCCTGTTGTGTCGCTTGGCCAGTCAAGATGATTGCCATCACTATTACATCCTCTCTCTGATCAGTCAGAGACTGTATGCAGGTTGAGCATCAGCCCCGCCCCCTCTCTCTGATCAGTCAGAGTCTGTATGCAGGTTGAGCATCAGCCCCGCCCCCTCTCTCTGATCAGTCAGAGTCTGTATGCAGGTTGAGCATCAGCCCCGCCCCCTCTCTTTGATCAGTCAGAGTCTGCATGCAGGTTGAGCATGTACACGTGGACAGAGCAGTAAACATGGACTGGAAGCTCCTTTGGCTTTTAAACTGGGATTTTAACTGTTTTCCGAGCTGGATTATTCACTGATAATTCACCAGACAAAGATGTGGTTTGTTATATGTTAATAATATACAAAAATACTCAATATTTCATGATGAAATGTTCCTGTATGAGTCTTTATTTGGCAGAAGGGGCGAGGAGATGGGCGGGGCTGTATGAGGAGGCGGGGCGCTGCGGGAAGGGCGGGGCTTGAGAAAGGGCGTTGCTGTTGTCGTTCATTCACATAAAGGAGGGAAGCTTTTGTGGCGACAGGCGGCTGAAGATCTGCTGCTTCACAGACATTAATGCTGTGAGATTCCCTCTGTGGAAGCGGTATCCGTGCTGTGAAAGGTGAGGCCGCAGCAGCACCGCCGCGCCCGCGGTTCGGCTCCTTGGCTCTGCAGCGAAGCCGCTCGTGCCGGTGTACCGTCCAGTTGTGCTACCCATCGATATGTGCTGCTCGGCGCTGGTGCGCATGCGCGTCCAGAATTTTCCCCCAAGGTTTTCTTGTGTTTTCGTTGTAATTTTGCGTTCTTTGGGCGCATTATGCGGTCTGTAAAACTCTACAGATCGAATCTCATTTTTAGAAACACGTCAGCGATTTTCTATCACCTTTATTGATGAAAAATCAATACTGCACAGTTTCTGATGCAGCGGTTTAACGGTAGCACACACGTCTGTCGGGCTTGTAACGCTGGTTTTGTGGTATAAGAATGTCGTGCCTACGGTTTTATTTGGACCGATTTGATTATATTATAGCGACCAATCCAGATCCAGGAACTCTGGTTCTGGATTTTGCTCCGACTGCGCTGCTGGAACCGTCCGCAGGAGCCCTGTCCGCCTGCAGGGGCGCTGTCGGAGTAAAGTCCAGAACCGGAGTTCTTGGATCTGGATCTGGATTCACCACCTATAGCCTCAGTCTGACTTTAAATGTAGGAAAAATCAGTGCATGATTGTGTAGTCTTGATTTTGCACCGGTTACACGTCGTTAAAACGGGTTAACTAACGTTTCTACCAGCAGAAATGAGTGGAAATCCACATTAAACTCCCGCATCCATTCATTTGCACGTAGCCCACCAGCTGTCGCCTCGTTTTCCACCACGGACATCAACATCCTGTGGGTTTCACACCTTTTCCAGGCCGCAGCAGCTCTACACACACTGCCCCACATCCAGTGTGTGTGTGCATCAGGACCCCCTCAATCGAGCGGTTTAAACCGGATTCTTCCCTGTTTAGAGGGATGAGCTTCATCCTGCAGGAGCCATCATGAAGGCCAGCATCTGCTGTTCCATCCAGGCCAGCTCCACCACCCAGTCCCAGCCTTTATTCCCCCTCAGAACCCACCTGTACTCTCCCAGCCCCTTCTGAGACCCCAGGAACCTGCAGGCTGGGGGGCTCGGACACTGGACATGCTGCAGTGTGGAGACTGCAGCTGTATCTGCTACACACACACACAATGCTGTTCTATTAAAACACCAATTCGCAGCTTTAATGCAAGGGCTGTATCAATCAAATAGCATTAACCATTTAGGAACTGGAGCCCTTTTTCCTGCAAAAACCTTTGATTTTCCCACATTCTAAATGCACCAAGAAGAAGTGGCCCGGAAGCGTGGGATTGCAGTGTTTTTGGGAAGGAATATTAAGGTTATCCAGAACAATAAGCAATTTAAAATGTAGACTGATATGAGTTGCAGGCACCCGTCATTGCTTCTTTAGCCAGTCGGGTTGACTAAAGCGGGAATTCCTTAGGAATTATTTGGAATTCAGTTTGTTGGCGAAAGGGACACTGAGACCCTGAAGGGGCCAATGATGGGGGACTGACACATACAGTATGTCTCTCAGTGTGGCATCTGGTTTAATGCAACATGCAGGACTTGGGGTGCACAGCGCATCCAATAGCATCCCACACATTTTCAATCCGGGAAAAGTTGAAACTCTTCCAACTGCTCAAATTGCTTTCAGTCTGCAAAGGATGCTACCAACACAACAGCATGAGTCAGATCAGTATTGAAATATAGTGGGTACTGGTCAATGACCTGTTTAGGTTGCCCAGTGGACAGTACCCATGTTATGGGAATATACCCCCATGCCAGTATGGAACTGCCACCAGCCTGCATGGTGCATTGTTGATGACAGGGCTTCATGGCAATTCTAGCCAGACACCATTGTGCTGTCCACTATGGGTGGGAATGCCTTTCTGGTACACATGTGATACTGTTGATTGAGGAATGCGTGCACAACGTTTGCAATTGAATGTTCTCAAGCTGGCTCCTGAGGGGATGCAACTTTATAATTGATATGAACAATATTATCTCAACACATATCACATGGTTTATAACCCGATATAGATATAATTATCAATAAATATTGATATCGCTTGAGTATTGTCGGTATCGCGCAGTAGAAAAGTGCCATTTGTGTTCAGGAAGAGAGTACGGAGTGCTGAGCTAGGGGAGCCGAGTGTGCATGTGAGGAGTGAAGTGATCTGTAGGAGTGTGAAATCACTTGTTAAGTCTGATGGTTCTAGCTCTGCTGTTCCTGTACCTCTTTGTGGATGGCAGGGGTTGGAATATGGAGTGGTTAGGGCATGAGGGGTATGAGGAGATGGCTTAAATGGATAGCTGGGCAGTTATGAAGGTCGTCGGAATTAATGAATGAAAGTTGCATTTACATAGCACCTGTCTAGATTCTCCACTAGGACACTTTACAATCAGCACTCAACCACACACTGGCAAGAATGCTAGAATGCAATGTTTTCCATTCTCCGAACATCTCAAACATTCTCATTTACAACGAAAAGGATCACAAACCATTGTTCCAGTTGTCTTCTGGCTTGCTCGTGTGATCTTAAGATGGGCACCAGTAATCTTTTTTTTGTTAATCAACATTTTTCTCCTTGCAACCCTGCCATGCATATCATTTTTGTTCAGCATTCTCCTGATGGTGGACTCGTGAATATTAACTTCAGCCAGTGTGAGGAAGGCCTTTAGTTGCTTAGAAGTTACCTCGGGTTCTTTTGTGACTTTCAATAGTCTGTAAAGATCACGCCTTGCTCTGGGTGTGATCTTTGTTGGCGGAGCACTCCTGGAGAGGGTAATGATGGTCTAGAATATCCTTCATTTCTACACAACCTTGTGTCTCTGTGGATTGGTGGAGTCCAAACTCTTTAGAGATGGTTTTGTAACCTTTTCCAGCCTGATGAGCATCAATGACGCTTCTTCTGAGCTCCTCATAAATCATGTTGTGAAGATCAGACTTTGAATGATCCCTGTCCCTTAAATAAATGGGAGTAGTAGCAGTGATAAATGTAGTACAGCAGTGATGGCTTTAGTTCAGGCCTGGGCAGGGGTCAGTCTTTCAGGGGTATGAGCAGAGCTTTGTAGAGGTTCATCACAGCTGAACCTGGTGCAGCAAAGAATGTAATTTATGCATTTCTGATTGAGGGAGCACAGCAAAGGCCCGCAGTCTGCTGTACTGATGCTGCTTTCATTGCTTCGGCTGCCAGGTTGAGTCCTATCAAGTGTGTATTGAAACGATACTGACTGTATTCATGTTGTATAACGTGCTAATGACACTACAGCTGGGAGGTGGGTGGAGCAGGGACCATGACTTGAACCTGCCGAAGTGGGTTGCTGATAGATGCTGGTTGTTCTCAAGCTCAGCAGTAAACAAACCCTTCCTGTTCCCTTTCTGCTCTTTCTTTTTTCAGAGATGATCAGACGAGTGGTCCGGCAGAGCAAATTCCGTCATGTATTTGGACAGGCAGTGAAGAACGATCAGTGCTATGATGACATCAGGGTATCGCGGGTCACTTGGGACAGCGCGTTCTGCGCCGTCAACCCTAAATTCGTTGCCATCATCGTTGAGGCCAGTGGAGGTGGAGCCTTTCTCGTTCTGCCTCTGCAAAAGGTAGCTAGTCTCACTTTACACACAGTCTGACATCTGTAGCCAAACGGAGGGAACTCATCTTGCCACAGTCAGATAATGGGTTCAATGAACCCTTTCAGACCTGAATTGTGTTCTAATTGATTTCTAAATATAAAAAATCTGGTGTAACATTGATGATTATGTTCTAATGATTAATCAATAAACTATTTTAAGGCTGAGAAATATATCCATATTTATACTTATATTGGGATATAAACAGCAGGATATGGGCTGAGGCTCCTTCAGTCTGCTCTGCCCCCTGCTGTGGCTGCAATTCTGAAATGAACCACTAGAGGTGTACTTGTAAGGAACTTATTGCGTGGGTTTGACCGTTAGGGGCTGACCGTGCGGTTGACACTGAGGGGATGAGAGTGCTGTTAATTTTATGCAGATATACCCTGTCTGATATTTTGCCTGTCCTGAGAGTCGGTCAGATTGTTGAAATACCACAAAAGATGGGTATTTTTTTCTTTTTCGTTGATTTTTTTTTATTTTGATTGCCAAAAATTTTGTTCATCCCTAAACTCTAGTAGTGACTGCAGTCCTGTAGACTAGAATAAACTAAATGAAAGGAAGTTTATGAATGTTATTGGGTTTTTTCTTTGAAAAAGTGTTTGTTTACAATGAATTGCTTTGTCTAACTTTCCAAGCTTTGATTTTCACAGACTGGACGCATCGATAAGGCCTATCCTACTGTTTGTGGACACACAGGTCCAGTACTGGACATTGACTGGTGCCCACACAATGATCACGTCATTGCTAGTGGGTCTGAAGACTGCACTGTAATGGTATGAACAGCTCTTATTCGTAAATTACCATTGGAACAGTCAAAGTGGTCCAGATTTCAGTAAAAGTCAAAATGTGCGTCTCTTTCCATTTCAGGTTTGGCAGATCCCAGAGAATGGACTCGTCTCTGCTCTTTCCGAGCCAGTCGTGGTGTTGGAAGGCCACTCTAAGCGCGTGGGCATTGTGACGTGGCATCCAACAGCCCGTAACGTTCTCCTCAGTGCAGGTAGGGGGTGACCTTGGGACAGTGTTGAGACAATCTTGGGGCAGAGCTTATTGCTTTGGTGCTGTTTAGCCTGTGACTTCCAAGCGTATACAGAGAGGAAAGGTCCACTAGAATGTCTAGGGCAGGGGTGTCCACAGGAGATACCCAGTTGAGAAACAGTGGTTTAAATAATTAACCTATGGAACTGAGAGTCATGTCCCCAGATTTGTCGCACATGTGTCTGGCAGTATGGACAAAAAAATCATATCCTTTAGATCGGCAGGATGAGAAATGGGACACCATTTCTGTGCCATTTGGGACTGGAGGTGAACCAACCCCAACCCTCGAAATGCTCCCCTCTGTGTCACTCTGGTGTGCGTTTAACACAAATGTGTCTCTTTCCCTTCTTCAGGATGTGATAATATGATCATTATCTGGAATGTGGGCACTGGGGAACCGTTGATCACTCTGGACGACATGCACCCAGACGTCATCTTCAGTGTCTCCTGGAACCGCAATGGCAGCCTCATTTGTACTGCCTGCAAGGACAAGAAAGTGCGCGTAATCGACCCGCGTAAGGGCAAGATCACTGCAGTGAGTAGCTATAGTTTTGTCAGGCTGGTTGTTCTGGAAATTCAAAGTTAAGGAAAAATGATGCTTATCTGATCATACTGTGTTTTTGAACTGAGTTTCAGACACATAAGACACATAACATTTGTATTATTTTTTGTTGACGTCCTCCGGGTACTCCGGTTTCCCCCACAGTCCAAAGACATGCATGGTAGGTGAATTGGTGACTCTAAAGTGGCCCTTAGTGAGTGTGTGTGTGTGTGTGTGTGTCTGTGTGCGTGTGCGTGTGTGCGCGCCCTACAATGGACTAGCGCCCTGTCTAGGGTAGTTTCCCGCCCTTGCCCTCAGTGTTGCTGGCTGGGCACCAGCTCCTCCGTGACCCTATTCAGGAATAAGCGGTTCAGAAAATGGATGGATGGATGGAGGGTGTTTTATATTGGTTACATTAGTCCGTCTCATGGTCAACACTGTCCTCTAGCAGATTAGGTTTGATTCCCTGAGCAAGTGCTCTACACTGCACCAGTAAGAGTCACTGGATGAGGCCCCCAACACTGTTCACCCACCAGTGTAACATGACTAAAGGAAGTTGCTGTGGATAAGGTCGGCTGAATGCTGGGAATGTTTAGTCTTTGCTTTACTGTTCAGGAGAAGGATAAGGCCCATGAAGGTGCGCGGCCTATGAGGGCCATCTTCCTCGCTGATGGCAACATCTTCACCACCGGCTTCAGCCGCATGAGTGAGAGACAGCTGGCCTTATGGAACCCGGTGAGTCCCAGAGTAACAGCTTATGCTCCATATTAATACTTAATTGGTCCTGATCCTCTTCTCTGAGCAGCACGGCTGACTTCTGATGCTGTTAGTGTCCTAATCAATGAGTGGTGTCAGCCAAGTCTAGTAATCACGATGTTTCTACGATATAATTTGAAGACTATAGTCGGGAATGTCATCCTTCTGGAAAACAAACCATTTCCACACAAATGACCCACTCGCACTCTTTTCTAGAACCATAATATGTAGTAATAATAGTGTAATAACATAAATCACAGCTATGTGTAATTCTACACCCAGTGCAAGAGCAGTAATGTATGTATAGTGTAGGTTAATGTGCAAATAAACTATTTCACTATTAATGATGCTATTAGTAATAACTATTATGTGACTTTAATGGGATTTTATCTGTGAAACATTAGTGTTCTTGACTGTAACATTTCGTTCTCAGAAAAGCATGGATGAGCCGATCTCCGTGCACGAGATGGACACCAGCAATGGAGTGCTGCTTCCTTTCTATGACCCTGACACTAATGTTGTCTACCTTTGTGGGAAGGTAAGAATAATGTTGAGTTCCTAACTGAATTCAAATAGGCCTTAATGTTTAATACAGTTTACGTCGGAAAAGGCTGGAATTCCTGTTCCGGTTTGGGAATGAGGAGGAGTGGAGGAGATCAGGTGTCGCAGAACTGTTCACGAGGGAGGGACAGATGGAGGATGGACAGAATCGTTTTAACTGTCTGAAAGTCTACGACCAGTCTTTATATTATTCCTTTTATTTAATTTGATATTCAAGAAGTTATTGTTTGGAAAATTAAGGAAATCATCCCATTGGAGTTTTGAGCAATTTAGAGATATTAAGCCTTAAAGTCTCTATAGTGACATTGACGTAGTTGGAGACTCTTTATGTAGAAAATAGAAAGTTGCAGACAACTTAAAAAGAAGTTACAGAATATGTCAATTTTGATAAAAATGTCAAATAGAACCTTGTAGCTCCAAGGGGACAATATGGATAGTGTGATATCTTGAACGCAGTCTGATGTAAAACTGACTTTTCCCGTTGTCCTCAGGGCGACAGCAGTATCCGGTACTTTGAAATCACAGATGAAGCTCCATACGTCCATTACCTTAATACCTTCTCTAGCAAAGAGCCACAGAGGGGCATGGGCTACATGCCAAAACGGGGCCTGGATGTCAATAAATGTGAGATAGCGAGGTATGTGCGTTCCTGGGTAAGAAGGAGAACGTCTGTGTCTTTGCTGGTTTGCTTTTACGATTGCATGTCTGTCTTCGTCTGGAGTTTTTCTGCATTCAGCTGAACCCCAGAGCAGCTTGTATGAAGAGCGTTTAAATTAATTTAATAAATTTATACAAAATGAATTTTTTCACAGTATTCCCACTCCCTGAGATACAATAGTACATAGTACTCACTTAGCAACTCACTCCCTGCAATGTCTGTGCATGGTCCTGATGAGCTGGTGGATGGTGTCCTGGGGGATGTCCTCCCAGACCTGGATCAGGGATCAGAAATCTCTTGGCTTCTGCGTCATCTCTCGGCAGTGTCACATTCCCCAATACATAAAGTCCCTGAGGTTCTGAACTGGATTCAGGTCTGGAGAACATGAGGACCACCACTGTGTCTCCGGACTCTTTGGTGCCACTGGCAGACCTGCCAAATGTGTTGTTCCCTGAACAACAATGGAGCTACACTGGGCTGGACTTTAAGTACAGGTCCCAGAACAGGACATTGAGCTCTCATACCAGCCTCATCTTACTAGGGGGTGCTCAAACATCGTACTTAGTGCTTTGCCTAATAATGAAAGACAGCCTGCACCCACAGACTGACTCTTACCATTATATTAATTTAAGTTTTTATGGATTATTATGTTTATGCTTTTTATATCTTTATGTATCTTGTGTTTAGGAATGATCTTCTCTATTCACAGGTTTTATAAACTTCATGAGAGGAAGTGTGAGCCTATTGTCATGACCGTTCCAAGAAAGGTATGTCTGAAGTTCTCTGATTTATACTATTGTATTAACACACATTTTATTATTATATAACAGTAGGCAGTATAACATTAGATGATAATACGGATTATTAATTTGAGTGTGTTGGTGGTGGTCTCACATGGGTTTTTCTTCTCTTCAACACTTGCAGTCGGACCTGTTCCAGGACGATCTCTATCCAGACACGGCAGGTCCAGACTGCGCCTTGGAAGCAGAGGAATGGTTTGACGGCAAGAATGGCGATCCCATCCTTATTTCCCTCAAACATGGCTATGTGCCAGGAAAGAACCGGGACCTCAAAGTAGTCAAGAAGAATGTTCTGGACAACAAGTCGCCTAAGAAAGTGGAGGAAACGTCGACTGTTCAGAAGCCTGCCTCTCCTCAGCTCACTAGAGTAAGAAGTGTGACCATATCAAAGGTTTATGTTGTATCTGAATTTGAAGAGTGGTGAGATTTACTGTTTCTCTAAACTCTGTCAGTCAGAGTCTGTATGCAGGTTGAGCATCAGCCCCACCCCCTCTCTCTGATCAGTCAGAGTCTGTATGCAGGTTGAGCATCAGCCCCGCCCCCTCTCTCTGCTCAGTCAGAGTCTGTATGCAGGTTAAGCATCAGCCCCGCCCCCCCTCTCTGCTCAGTCAGAGTCTGTATGCAGGTTAAGCATCAGCCCCGCCCCCTCTCTCTACTCAGTCAGAGTCTGATAGTGTAGTTTATGATGTACGTCAGGTCTGTAGGTTACTCTGATCCTGTGTTTTGAAGCCCAGAGAAGTGTTGAGCTGTGCAGTCATTCTGCGTTTGCACGTTTCATGTTTAGCTCTGATATTTTCTCCTCTTCACTTCACAGAAAAATGAAGTCAAGTTGGAGGAGTTGCTCCGAGAGGTCAAATCACTTAGAGACCTCGTGACACTTCAGGACAGACGAATCGCCAAACTGGAAGAGCAGGTGGCCAAAGTGGCGATCTGAGACGCTGCTCGGAGTCCGAGCCACCGCGTCAGAGGGAAATGTTCAGCCGGGCAGGGGGGGCCAGTCACTGCCAAACAACTGCGCAGTTTGACTCAACCAACCATTCTGCTTGGTGTTTTTTGCGAGGATGACTTCTGGCAACATTCCATGATGAACATCTGCTTTTTTTTTGTTCCCTTTGCTCCTTTTTTTCGTCTCGCGCCCCTTCGTGCATTCACTAGCAAAAGGAAAAAACTGATTTGCTTTGTCCCATGTGTTTTTATCTTTTGGTGGCTTGATCAGATGGACACTGAATCGACCTGATGACGATTTTAGAATTTTGCCTTCTTTTCTTACTTTTGTTGTTGTATAATTGTGACCATCTTGAATTCACACTGACTGCCAAGTTACCTAGTGTTTTTATATGTATGCCTAAGTATTGCTCTACTTCATTTCTCTGTGATGCCAAACGTGAGGTGGCACATGCACCTTGCTGTATAATCCTTTAGGCTCTTAAACTTTTTTTTTTGTATGTATTTTTCCTTTTTTTTTTTTCCTGACTGTACATAGAACAATTACTGGAACAGTTCTGGACTCCACACTTCGTCAGTTCCTTCAGGGCTGGATCAGCCAACTTTTGCTGTATATCTTGAGTGTGCCAAGGTTCTGGGTGACTGTGACCACGAGGTTACACTGACTAAAAGGGTATTCTTTACAAAAGGGAGCAGCAACTGCCATAAGCAGTCGTGACCATTATTGTTGGGGTGCCTAATCTAAGAACTGCAGTAATGTGATTAAAGCGGTCAGCACACTGCTGTTTTTAATCCACACACACAACACTTGCAAACACGGTTTAGTAACAGGGTTTATGAGACACCGTCGAAGCACTGAAGTGTGTCATTTTATAAT
This sequence comes from Acestrorhynchus altus, assembly GCA_034509495.1. NCBI lineage: Eukaryota > Metazoa > Chordata > Actinopteri > Characiformes > Acestrorhynchidae > Acestrorhynchus > Acestrorhynchus altus. The sequence continues at coordinate 3,235,107 of CM067511.1, read as the reverse complement.
GTGACATTTTCCAAACAGCAATAAATGCAATGGGATTTATGGAATATTTCAGTCCTACTGGACAGGATAAGCCAAACCAAGCGATTTTACATTTGATTGGTTGTTACTAAGAAGTCGCAGCTACTCTTGACAAAAATTCAGGCTTAAGTTGTAAAAAACAAAATCCAGACCACAAACCACTCGCTTGTTCATAAACTGGCCGAGCAGTTCCGTCGAGCTGAAATGTAAGTAACAAAGCGTATCGTATGTCCACGTGTTAAATGCCTCTTTTGCGTCATTCTAGTCACACTGCAGCAAAGATTTCGGCATCATTTCGAACCGATTCCTCCTCCCCGACTTGGCATTTGAACTCGGTCTCCAAGTGGCTACCTGCTGTCCCCTCACTGGTGTAAATGTATTAGTGCCTCTTTGTGTATTTACTGGTTTTAGTCCGGCTCCTTCATCACAATCTGGCTGGAGCTCGGGCCGACATGAGGCTGAACACTTACCTGTGTCTTGTGCATGCATTACAGGTTTCACCTAAACAAAAAAAGACGTCTAGCCCACAATAAACTGTTCATATTTCGTTATGAAATCAGATGCGGTGTGTGTTTATTGATTGTGTGTCCACTTTTTATTTATTTACCTCTCTGGATTTGAACATTATGGATGGGAAGTTTCACTTCCTCCTCCCACCACAACCATCCATAGAAGACCATCCATGAACCGACAATGCCCAGCTGGCTCAGACTCGCTCTCACACTGACTTGCTTTTTAAGTTCAAGGGATAAAGAGAAGCTGGAAATTCGTAAGAATCGCATTTCGGTCTCGTTCACTCGGACGCTGCTGAATTGTTAGAAACCAGATGAAAAGCTTCTTACTCCTGTTTCAGGAGTATTTAACTCCATAAAGACGTTTGTTTCAACAGGATCTAAGTGTGAAGGAGCTCTAGATTTTAGCCTCGTCTACTAGCAAGGGATATTTTCTGAGTGAACAGCAAAGCACTTTTGTAAGTGGCTCTGGATAAGGGCGTCTGCTAAATGCCACAAATGTAAATGAGACCCATGTAGGAGAGTCAGTGCCACTAGATGGAGACATGACACTGCCACATTCATAAAATGTGTAATATTTCTCTGTAACTGTACATAAGCTGAACATTAACACACTGTTTTTGAAATGTCAGTGATTACGATTAATGACAGTAATTCCAAAAGAAAAAAGATAAGTCTCAGAATGAATAACAGTTGGTGGTTAAAATCTCTCACTCCCCCCCAAACAAAAGAAACAATGTAATGAAATAATGAATGATATTTATTTACCTTCTGATGTCAGAATTTAAATGAGAATGTCACTTAATAGAGTCATCAGGTGCAAGGCAGGGCAATGAACAGGGTGCCAGTCTATTGCAGGGTACCACGTACACACCTAGGGGGCAATTTAGCACAGCCAATTAACAACCTACCGTGTGTTTTTTTGGGGTTTTTTTTGGAAAGCAGAACAAAAACATAATGTAAAGACATATTACATTATGAAACGTAAGATATTATTATAAAGAAACAGAAAATCCATGTTTTATATATATAGATATAGTTAGTGTATGTAGTATACGATCAAGTTATGAAAAAGAATCATATTTTATATAGAATGAAAAGACAGCTAAATGGATATATAATAAAACTGTACAGGATGTTCCGATGAGTCGCAAGAAAAGGGGCTGTGTCCCAAATCAGCCAAATATATTCACCTTCTCTAACTTTCACGCATGGTGCCTGGATAATGGCACGACTCTCATTGTTCAGTCTGAAGCCAGTTTTATGCGATTGAAGTCCGATTCGCTCTCTAACTCAGATGCTCATCCCTGCGACGCCCCAATGACTGGGATTTCTCCCACTGTTGGTAGACGCATATGAGTTTACACTTCCATACACCTGTAAATTCTATCACACTATGGCCTTTGGACACCCAAATGCAATCAGTCCTTTTAACCATCATTAACATCTGCTTTGCTTTCCCTTTCCCAAAGACCCAGTTCCAGACGAGGCCCAACATTAATGACACCCAAAATTCAGCATCTTCACATTTTCATTATATACAGTGACATGCAACAATCTGGGCCACATCATTTGTATGTCCTGGACAGTGCTCACGTAACCATGTCTACTGTTAGCATGTGTGCGGTTCCTTGTAAAAGCACGGCAGGAAAAAGGAAACGTGGTCCAGCAAAGGTGAGTCACAGATGCCCTTGGTGACGAAGATGATGTTCTTTTTCTTTGTAAACTTCCCCACATAATCAAAGGTCTGTGTTTATATGAAAATACTGCAGTATGCTATATGGACAAAAGTATTGGGACACCTGCGTATTCACTGTTACTTCTGAAATCAAGGATATTAAAGAGTTCCTCCTGCTTTTGTTGGAGTAACTGTTGGAGTAACTGTCTCAACTGTCCAGACGAGACATTATACTAGATTTTGGAACATGTCAGTAAGGGTTTGACTGCATTCAGCAACTAAGGCATTGGTGAGGTCAGGATGGTGCATGATCATCACTCCACCTCATCCCCAACCAATACTGAGGGGCTGTATACCCCTGTAACCCACCCCTGCCCTTAGGAATGATACCGATATGTTCATGATTATGTGCTCCAGGGAGTCCCATTCTATTGGGAGTATTTCGCTTGTATATGGACTATACAAGCTGTGTGTGCATTTGCACATCTGTATCAGCAATGGGTGCAACCTAAAGCGACTGAATGCATTCATTAAAGGTAAAGGTGCTCATTAGAGCTAATAAGTCTAAGTCTAAACGTTTAGCTCTCAGATTTCTTGGTGGTTCTTTGAGTGTGTTTTGATGTATCACCCATTTACACCCACACTGGCACACTCTGCCCCAAATGCAGCAATGGCCATGCCTAATGCCCCCCTGCTGCATGGCATCCTGACTCCTTGGCATTTTAATTGTCAGCAGTCATTTGTGCTTCTGATGCTGTTAATGCGAGTGTGCTATTCCTGCAGTGGCCTCCATCAAGGTCCTAATTAACAGGCTCTAAACACAGCGGGCAGCTCATCACCTCGGGTCAAACAACAAATGCTCAATGATGGAATAATCCCAATTCACCGATCAGTGTGGTGATGCTCCAGTCTGAACCTTCCAGTAAAGCCTGTGAGGAGTGAACCTCTAATAAAAGCTCTTTAGTCAGGAATAGTTATGAGTTATTTAGATGCAGTTTATGAATATTGAAATGAATTAGAATGGCCATTTCCTGCATTTGTTTACTGGTCCTGACTTCACTAATGCTCTTGATACTGAATGCAGTCAAATCCTCACAGCAATGCCACGTCCTTAGTCCAACAAAAGCAGGATCAAATCTTTTTGGGGAAAAAACTATCAATAAGCAGGTGTAACTACATTTAACATCAGTTTAATGGGCCTAAACTAGAACCCTGAGAGTCTCCGCTAAATACCCTCAATTTTTATGATGTAATAATAAAAATGAAATAATAATAATTATTATTATTATTGATAATAATAATGAAACCCACAAGAGCATACTGGCTGGGTGGTAGAGGGGCCATTGAAAAGACAAAGATCAAGGAAATGACAAAGATGATGATGCTCAACCTGATCAGACTGATCAGAGAGAGGGGGCGGGGCTAATGCTCAACCAGCATACAGACTCTGACTGATCAGAGAGAGGGGGCGGGGCTGATGCTCAACCTGCATACAGACTCTGACTGATCAGAGAGAGGGGGCGGGGCTGATGCTCAACCAGCATAGAGACTCTGACTGATCAGAGAGAGGGGGCGGGGCTGATGAAAGAAATAGCTCAATATCTCAATATCTGTGTGATATCCTCACACAAATCAGATAATACTGATAGAGATATTATAAAGGGATAATACTGATAGATAAATAAAAATAATAAAGGATATTCAGGTCTTTATTTTATTGGGAACACTGTCATGTATTTTGAAAAAAATATATTAATATAGTTTTAATCTAATCATTACAAATAATGAATCTAAATTTTTGAATTTTCAGCTCGAAAATCAATTTCCAACAGGATTTCTGAGATATAAAGTGTTTCTCAGTCCTTACAAGCAAAACAAATCCCACCCATGTTATTCCCACCATGGCAACTATTGGTTATGACGTAATGCCCCCTATAAAGCAGCAGCAGCTCATTCAGCAGGACACACAGGGGGACCTGAAGACCTTCACTATGAGTGCACATGCACAGTCCGTGCTCTGCACTCTCTGCACACTGCTGGCACTTTCTTCTGCATGCTACATCCAGAACTGCCCCAGAGGGGGCAAACGATCTGTCCTGGACAGCAGTCTGCTCAGGCCGGTAAGGAATGTGACTCCTGGTTTCTCTTTTTTTAAATGGATAGAAGAACAGACTCATGGATGTGTTTTAAAGCAGAGGTTTCCAGAAGTGTTTCAGCTGGACTTTAACTAGAGATTGATGGAGGTGTGGCGTAAAATATCAGTAGTCAGAATAAACACTTACAGGCACAGAAACACAGGTTCAACATCAAAAACAGCTTAGATAGTGAGTAACGACCTGTTTTAATAATATTTTAAAACTGTGATCAGTTATTGATCTCAAAAGCAGGAATGCACACACACCTTTAATCGAAGCTGATTGTATCTGTCCCCAGTGTTTGGTGTGTGGTCCCGGAGGTAAGGGCCACTGCTTTGGCCCCAGTATCTGCTGTGGAGAGGACCTTGGCTGCTTTGTGGGATCTCCTGAGACTGCACGCTGTTCAGAGGAAGACGACCTCCCTTCTCCATGCAAGGCTGGAGGGAAGCCATGTGGAGCCAAAGAGGGCCACTGTGCAGCACCTGGTGTGTGCTGCCACTCAGGTGAGCTTATGAGCACATCAAATGTTAACTAATGTTAAGATCATTAGTTTATAATTTCACACAAAATCATCAAGCCATCTATGTGGACGTGATCAACTGATTTCCTGTTGAGAAGCATAAATTGATCAAAACAGCTTAAGAACATGAAGCTGAACAAATACATCTACTTAAGACCCACCAAAAGCATCATTCTTACCTTGAGGTCACAAAGGGTAGATGCTAGACTATTTTGCTGGTAATAAGCTGTGTGTGTGTGTGTATAGAGGGTTGCACGCTGGATCCAGAATGCTTGGAGAACAACAGTGGAGAAGTGGATGAGCAGTGGATGGGGACATCACAAGGAGAGCTCCTTCTCCGTATGCTCCAGTCCAGCAGGGCAAGGGGTCCATACTGATCTCCTGTGCTATGGAGACCACTCGAAGACGTCCAGTACATCAGCAACATACAATAGCATCAGAAGAACGGTCATAATGTGGTCCACGAACCTTCACCTCACACCTGGAATACGGTCTGAAGAATGTTATTGTAGCTCTACAGATTGATATGCTGCAATAATCTGTAGTTGATCATGCTGTCATTTGGTTGGAATGCGTCTACAGAAATATGCACTATACAATCTGCGTAAAAAGACTGTAAATACAGTATTTCAGCAAATAAAACTGCTCTTTGTCTGCTTGCGTCTGATTTGCTGTTGGTATATATGCCACTTTTTAGGACAAGTGTTTTAAAACCTCATGGAGCTTTTTTCCAACGGATTAAAAAGAAAAATATCTCAAGATAACCATTTCCAGATAATTATAGTTATATGTCCGAATGATTGTGGACATGGCTTCTAATGAAGCCTTTTAGATACTTTTGGCTGCATCCACTGCTGACAGATGTGCAAATGCACACACACAGCTGGTCTAGTCCATTTACAGATGTACTGCCAATACAATAAGACTGTCTGGAACACAAACCTGAAGATGAACCTACTGGCACCATCTAATGTCAGACATGGGCTAGAGGGATATAAGACCCCCTTTACTGAGCTGCAGAGAAATGGAACTGTGGTTGTATTATTATAATAATAATGCACTGATGACGGCGAAGCAGCATGGCTCAGCATTTGAATCCCCAGGCATTAGTTTGCTGAGACACTTGGGTCTCTCACAAACCAGCCTTTAAATTATTATTAAAGCCTGAATTTATTATTATTAGTCAGCAAGTTTTCTGCAAACTGACCTGGTATTTTGTTACAGAATGGCGATGGGCAGATCTGGAAGGGTTGGCAGATCCACCAAGCTGAAGCAGTTAATAAAGACAAACCAAATGAAATGACCTTGAAAAGAAAAACGAACTTTATTAACTATGAAGACTCGATATTTTATACAATCTGAAATCTGCCAAAACAACAGGCAAACACGGCATTTAACATTAAATGGGTATTAATCAATAAACCAAAATACAACATGTCCATTATGATGTGCATATTCAAGTGCTTCAGAACAGGCAAACAGATTAACTGAACACTGGTCTACTTTCAGTAAGTGCTTCAGAGATGGACACTATCTGGTCTCACTTCTCAGTATGGAAGATTACTTATAAATCAGCTCCTTATAACTGAATTCCATTAATTATATATGAAGTATTTTTCCTTTTGACTCATCATGCATTTTAGAACTGTTTCATGAAAGGAAAAAATGACCGAACATTGACATTTAGACAGTTTATTAATCTAACACGAATGTAGATGAGTTGAGTGTCTCTGAGATGGTTGGTGTCTTAAGTCAGTGCCTTTAGTTTCACTAAAGTAGCTAAAATGTAATGGCATGAAAATTAAAATCTTACAGTAGCCTTGTAGCAGGAGTGCAAAAATAAATGTGCATAGATGTCAAGCATGTCTTGGCTCACCGACTACAAGTGGGGTAAACTTAATTCCCTTAACGTGCTCATTTAAATAGGGTAAACCATGTCTGCGGGTCAACTTAACACTCAGAAATCACATTAGGGTGAGAAATCTGACAACATTAACTTAGAGTAGTTAATGTCTGTGCAAGCCATCATAGACAGCAAAGGAACATTTGCACAGCAAGTAAAATAGTGCCCTTAAAAACTGGCTCCATAACATGGAAAATGCCAACAACGCTCATACAATACGCTTTCAAATGAGATGGACATTAAAGTATCGCCATCAGGACTGTTTGATGAAACACACTCTTAAAAATAAAGGTGTTATGAACAGATCTTTGAGTGACACTGTAGAACATGCATGAACTCCAGCCCTGGAGGGTCCGTCTCCAACAAGGTTCGGTAGTTGCCCTCCTCAGACAGACCCACTTCACTTGGTAAATGACTGGTTTGAAACATGGCTTTTGCAACAAAGGTTCTTCTATGGCATCATTTAAAGAACCCCTTGTAGCACCTTTATTTTCAAGAGTGTAAAAATAGCTACAGCTTGAGAACATCTGAAAGCAACTGAAATAGGCTAATAACCATGGACGCAACTTTGACACATTTTCTTGTATCAAGAAAGAACAGGAAACCTATAGATTTTAAATGCAACAGAGGTCAACAGGTACAGGTACACTTACCTATTACACAGACGTCAACAGAGAAATACTCAAACCTCTACTTACTGGCCAGAAGTCACCTAAAAGAGGCTGGAACACCTACCTAATGGACAGAGGCTGTAACCTATTGGATATATGTCAACAGGCAGGAGTAGAAACATCTATCTATTGAAATGAAGTCAATGGACAGATACTGTAACACCTGCTCATTGCATAGATGTCACTGAACAGAGGCCATAACATCTGCTTATTGCCTTGAAGTCAGTGGACAGATATTAAAACATTATTGGCTAGAGGTCAACAAACAGAGGCTGAAACACCTACTATTCAGAAGTTATCCAAGTTAACTAATGGCTTGATGTCAACGGACAGATGCTGAACCCTTTTTGATCGAGGGGAGCTTAAACTACTATTATAAGTATCTTTTCATTATGTGTGTGTCAGCAGATTTTCTGTTCTTACATAATGGGCAAATTATTGTCCATGGTAACAAATCAAATGCTACAGGTGTGGAGAACAGAGGTTAGGTTTTAAATGTCAGAGCATTCCTTTATAATTACAAATATATAGACACAGGTGAATGTTGACTTCAAGTTTCAGTGCTACTTCATCTGGTTTGCCGATCAGGTCACAGTGCACAGTAGTGAGATCTTCAAGTCTGAAAAATAGAAAGGTTTTGACATGTTAGGCCATTCACCAGAGCCTGATACATGAGAGAATGATACGGACACTAAGGAAGTATAGGTTCTGTGATTTTTAAATTATAACTGCAATTCAGAAGAATTAAAAGTATTCATTCCTTGCATATCGCTCCATAATCTATAAACCAGATGAAGCTCCAGGTAGGTGTGATGTACCTCATGCTGCTGTTTGGTGGAGATGCGATCCCAAAGCTGTAGAAGCTGCCCTCCAGCCTGTGGCTCCAGCTCCTGCATCGTTGTGAAAAGCAAAAAAAAAAAAAAATAATGTTAAAATGTTTTTTTGTAAAATGAGTACTCGGGAGCTGCTTTGAGGAGCCCACATATGTTGATTGTTGAAACAGGATTTGAGAAATCAGATCATTTACTAAGCTTTGACTTTTACATGGACTTTTTTTAATGTGGAACCATTATCACAATACGCTGTCATGCAAAATATCAAGAAGGGTAAATGCAAGGGTTAATGTAAAGTTATTACAAGATTAATATGATGAAATTTTTTTCTATAAAATAAGTTTCACAGAATAAACTTAGTTATTTGTAATAAATTAATAAACTTAAGGTTAATAAAAGAACTTATTTAATAAAATCTAAGTTAGAATATTAACTTTATGTGGGTATATTATATAAAATGTATTATAATGAAGTTAATATATACCCTTTTTAATAAAATAGAAATGTTATGATATGAGCTTAGTTATTATAGTTTTTTCATGTATAAATATAGGTTTTATGATATAAACTTGACAATTTTTTATGTAACTATACATTTTATAATATAAACGTATAGTTTTTTTTCATAGTATATATAAGTTTATTACAAACTTACCCTAAAGATAATTTGTTATATAAAACAGAATTAAAATCTAACTTAAAGTACATAAAGTTTTTGAGTAATGTGTTATTTTTTAAAAATGTGTACTAAACGTCTGTTTAATAAAATAAAAGTTGCTTAATATTAACTTAGGATTTTATTTTTTAAACTACATTTCGTTAAGATATATAACCAAATATATTTCATATTATAAAGTTTGATATAAAGCTTTTAAATACCTGAACGTAATATTCTGTTTTGCAACTTTATTGTTATTTGGGTATGATCTGTGAAAAACCAGGGTGAGGACTGCAGTAAAGAAACCTTCCTTCACGTACTTGGTTCTGTCCGAGAGATGAAGTGACCCACATACTGCATTGTAAGAAAAAATAACTCTCCAACAACAAATCTATGTTCAGCAGTCCTTCACAGAAAACTGAACGTCATCAATAGCCCTGCTTTTGTAAAAGCATCTCAAACACAAACTGGGTTTCTAAGCTGCTTGACGATCGCCGTAATAAAATTCAAAAGACGTGCCCTTGTGCATGTACATCTGTGAACGCTTACTGACCTTTCTGACTGAAGGATGCTAGATGGCCTCAGTCTTCGCTGGAACTCAATATCTGCTGTCCAATAGAAGGGTTTTTATAGTTTGCTTTTGAGTATGAACAATCACGTACTTCAGGACACAGCAGATGTGCACAGGACTGCCATATAGCGGTACGGTAGTGTGTTGAGAGGGTTTGTAGGTAGTGTGAGACCTTATGGACATCTACACTATGGATGCTGAAGCAGTGTCAATAAAGCAATGTTAAAGTGGTCATTTAATCAGCATACTCCAATTTCTTCACAAATCTGATTTAAAAAATGCTGTAACTCTAGCGGTGTCTGATCTGCGGAGGAGCAAGCAGCACAAAGCAGTGGTGTAAACAAGGGACTCCATGTTCCTCCCACCTCATAGAGAACAGGGATTTGATTCTTGTACAACTCATGTAAACCCAGAGTTTTTCCATTGCCTGATTCCCCAAGTGCTTGTAAACGTGTTGATCAAACTGCTTACAAACTCTGATTTTCTGCAGTTATTGGATTATTGAGTGCATGTAAACACACTTCCTGCTAAAGTCGTGCAGCACTGCGAGTGGACTATAGGAAATATACTGTAGGGTTGTTCTAAAATCTTTGACCTGTAGCGTACACACACAGATAAATATGTCTAATTGGATCGTGGATTTGTTTCCATTTCGGCTTTCGTTTGGTGCTGAAAAGCACTTTTTCTACCCTCTTCATTGCTAATTGTGGCCTACCTGTCCATCTCTGCTGACCTGCACTCTTTTGTTCTCGTTCCAGGGATTGAGGAGTTGGAATGTGAACTGGAAAGGGAGGCCCTCTTTACGGATCCATTCAACCCGGAATACTCCTCCAAACCCAGATGATCCCCAGTCCTGACAGCGCTCTGTACCAATTTCTGAACTCATCCTAGCATAGCCCTGAGAAAGAGAGACAGAGAAAGTGTAAATGAGAATCTGTGTGTATTGAATGACAGAAGAGGCACAAATCTCTGAATTTACAACGACTCAAATATAGATCCTGAAAATCCCAAAGGTTCTGATTAATTTAATATTTTTTGGAGAAGGATTCTGTTGGAGGAGGAGAAGGAGTTTCACCCAATAACTATTTTCTGGCCCTATTTTTCGATGGGGAAGGATCAGTTATTGTTACTCACACTAAATCATCCATGTGGTAAGTGGCATGACAGGGATAATTCATACTGAAACAAAATCACATCCACTGCTAGGAACAAATTCAAGTAACCCACAGATTTTCAACCATAGTGACCTCAGTCACTTCTCTGAGACCCTCAGAGTCTACTCTGAGCCATAAGACACACCTGGAAGTGTCCAGATCCTTGTACAGAGAAGATGAGGAAGACCATGCTGCTTTCCTGGAAGGCTCGGTTGAGTTTGTGCTCATTGCTGGGCGTGGTGGACCAGATTCCCCTCTGTTGTGACAATTCAATGTTTCTCATGTTGTTGCTCTTCATGATGAAATAACGGACAGGTGGGGGTGGCCTTGGGGAAGGTGACTTGGAACACTAGAATAGATAAAAAGATGAGAAGTGATCGTTCAGAAACAATATTAATAAATAATAATAATAATAATAATAATATAGAGATCAGCTCTTACAACCCTGTGACCTTAAACTGAGTAATCACGTTACTCTTATCTCTCAGTCAGCACAGATTCTTTCTGACCCTTATGCTGTAAAAAAGAGGACGAAGCTATGGGCCTGACCAACCTCAACCGTCCCACTGACTCCTGTCAAGATCAAAACTCCCAATCACTAGGTGCCACCAGCAAGAACTCTGTTCCCAGTATGTGTGGTACCAAAGATTAAAAAAACTATTCATAAAATATTCTTGGAATAATATTGCTAATTACAGCTTTTAATTATGTGCACAGAGCATATAATACATACAAGACATATAGATAGATACACAGAGTGAAATATCGATGTCGCAAAAAACCTTGTATCTCCAAAATAACTTTTCAGAAGACAGAAAAACACTCTTGTAAAATGATTTTCTACTCGTCCATTTCTCATGAATCTTTTTTTTTTTGACTCAATATAAAAAACTACTACCAGATTCAAATTATGTCAAAAAGTGAAAAATGATAAACTTAATGATAAACTTTGTAATAACGAAATTCATATTTATTATTAAGGATCCTCTGGGACTCCATTATACTTCAAGTAGAGACAAAACTAACAGGAAATTTTCCTGAGGAGGTAGAGGAGGGGCTGGCACAGGGGCTGTTGAAGCTGGGGCTGTCTGATTTTACAGAGAGACTGTCATCAGTAGTGTGCTTGTGGTGAGAAGCACCCTTATCCCTGTAGTGTTTAGACTGAGAGGGGGCAGGGGACAATCTAGAGGACCTGGAAAAAAAAGAGAAAAAAGGGGGACATTAGTACCTGAAAAAGGCTTATGAATAAATCTATATCCAAAGTGACCAATGACAATCGAAGAGATGCTTTGGTATTGTGGGTAGGCTATAAAACTTTTTCACTTGCCACAAATATGGTACATTTAAGGGAGGGTCAGACAAGGAACTGTCTTACTACAGATTAGCTTACACTTTACTGTCCCGAATGAAATGAAATGCAGTGTATGCTGTTAAGAGACAAGTAACAATAACCACATAATAATATATGCTTAGTGCGGAACGACTTGCCTTTCTCCACCCACCGCCTCTTCTCCCTGCTCCGGCTCCACGAGGCATCTGCGGCTGTTGGTGTTCTTCCAGGAGGATTGCTGTGGAGGCTCATCTGAAGACATGGGTTTGGGTCTCTGTCCGATACCCGTGGGCTGCTGGAGTCCGGCTGCCAGCTCTTCAGTGGACAGCACTGAGACAAGGGTCCGCATTGTGGCCTCATCTGCCTGAGACCACTGCTTAGAGGGGGAACGGATTCTCCGGAGGAAAAAACCCTGCCATCGCTGCCTGAGCTGGAACACCAAGTCTGCCATCTAAGACAGACAGACAGACAGACAAATGCAAGTATTCTACACAAACCTCAGAGACTAGAACTGTCTGTAAATGGACAGAATTAACTTAGATACACTATATGTCCATATGTGTGGTTGCACCCAAGTCGCACCCAACTTGTCTACACCCTGTACAGAAGCACTGCCAAAAGAATAGGAGTCTTAAGCAGAGAAACAGGGAACTATTGCCACCATGCTTAATACCAGGGGTGGGCTAGAGACGTATAAAGCCCCCCAGCACTTGTTGTGGAACAGTGGAACTGTTGATGTTCCATGCAGTTCTTTGCCCTCATGTAGTGTTAATATTCTGTGTGCTTCCCAAAAATGACCTAAAGACAGCTCACGTACCCTGGTGGCATACAGCTTTCACACACATATGAACGGTGATGTTTCACTTTCTCCAAGATTGGGGTCAAGCTAGAAACATCATTAAGTGAAAGTTTATTCACATTTTCTCGCTGCTGATAAACATGAGGCAGGTCCTGTTTGATTCTTAAGACATCATAAGGGTTGAAGTATACCTCAAGACAAAAAACAAAAGCCTTAAAAGGTAATTAAAATTCAAAAGAAATATCAGATGCTGGGGAGCACCAGTATGGGCATTGTGGGCTGATGCATAAACATCAATAAACAAGCTATTCTGGAAGAATACGGATCAAATCTGCCAAATGCCAGAAGTTTTATGCAATTATCTGCTGAAAACCAATATTAATTAGATTATGTAAATAAAATATCAAAGAAATTCTTAATTGAATAAAGATAAAGGAGACTTCTCTTCTCCTCTGTACCTCTCTATCCAACTTAAAGTTGAGCCACTCATCAATCTTGATCTGGGTCAGACGTGTTGTGGAACGATCCTCCATCTCACTGTCACTGCTCTCATGTAGAGCATCATCTACTGCTGACAACACACACACACACACACACACACACACACACACACACACACACACACACACACACACACACACACACACACACACACACACACACACACAGAGAGAATCAGTGTGTTTCATTCTGAGGTAAATAAACAGGGCTGCAAATATTTGTATTCATAAAATATTAATTATATTAAATAAAATATGTTTGGGGGACTGAATCAACCAAAAAAACAAAAACAACTTTACAGTGGAACTGCGTCACTGAAAACAGCTGCAAACTGAGCAGAAAATGGTCAAATTAGAGCAGGAGTGAATAAAGCTCATATGTAAGGGTCTTTAGTCTCTTCTGTTTATAGTTTTTTGGCACCTCTTTCCATGGCTGGCTCTTGAAAAGCAGTACTGGGAAGCCTGGCACCACCTCCGAAAACAGCCACGGTCAGTGGAGTGACTGCAGTGCAACACCGCACACTGGCTATCCTGTGCGCCCGGGTCATCTCATCATAGATTAACCAATCGGTGGGGAGGGACTGGACTGCTGCTGTCTGGGAATTAGCGGGAGGTATCTGAGGATGGAATTAAAGAAAATATGCATTATTTAAAATAAAACACACCCCCACATACCATCCAATGGGAGGGCTTAATGATGTACAAATCCACTGATTGGCTCCACAATTGCATCACCTTTGTGTCACTAGATCCAAGGCCTTTACATGTCCAGTGCAGACCGTATATTGCTCTGTGAAGGACTATGATGCAAATATAGCTGACATAGCTATAACTCCCTGTTAACATAGTGCAAACTGCACACTGTGGACACACACTCTTATCAAGTTCAAACAGACCTGTGTAAGTGGACTCCAGCATTACTTGGGTTCATACCACATCTATTCAATAGCCTCTGTGACTTGCTTTCAGACAAATTCAGATTAAATGGTGCAAACGGATGAAATAATGGCTTCATTAGCATCTGAAAGAGCATGTGGATTGAGCCAGCAGAGCAGTATTACAGGATTTTACACAAATATGATTGGTTATGTGGCACTACGCAGTTTTGAAGAGAGGTCTGATGCAGCTCCAAAGTTCCACAGCCCTGAAGCAGCATTCTGGCCTGGAGTGGAAATGACAGAGATACTGTTCTCTCCATTACAGTCAATAATGTGTTAATTAATTTAAAAGATTATTTTCATATTGAGGCTTCAGCAATATCAATATTGCAAAGGCCAAAATAGTCTTTACAGCTAACAATTTATTGTGCAGACCTAAAACAAATACAAAAGAGTACTAAAGAAATATTGACATTAAGAAAAAATGTCTTATTAAAGAAAAATTGTCTGTTTTTAAATGATAAAATAGATGTTTATGCATTACTGACCTTCTTGTACTGGGGCTGACTGAGGACAGACGTTGGGTGGAAGCGGACTTTCTTCTCTTTGGCTCCCATGAGCGCCAGATTCTCCCTGTTTACGTGAATCAGGTTCGGGTACATGCCAGCTACCAGTACAGCCTTTACTACTGCCCAGTTCTCCGAGTTCAGATTGACATCCCGGATATCACCACCACCTCGAGCTCGCACAAAGCCTGTCAGTCCAGTATAATACAGGTTAGAGAACTGAATTTTAATATTATTACTAAACTGGCTGAAAGAGTGTTTTCAGTTGGTATTTCATGCTCCGGGGCTCTTTGAGATAGCACTGAAGCCCAAATTTTCAAAGCTGGAACTTGCATGGAGTTTCCAGACTTTCCAGGACTTTGTTCTCAATGGAAGTTAAGGGAAGAGTTAACTGAATTGATTGGCTCCTTAAGGTTCATACCTACTGCGGACACAGTTCAGCATGGCACTAACGTGGCACCGGCCCTTCGGTACTGCTTAATGTTTCTAGCTTTAGGGCCAATGTCTCTGGTGACCACATTTTTGAAACCAGAGCTGGATTTGTGCTGCACAGCAACACTGTTCAAGCATGAAGCTGGAAGCTGCTTTTTGTGCACTGTACAAATGAGGAACCAAGGAAACACCCTGGAGTTTATATGTAAAGGAGTTTTGGGATTGCATATAACAGGGTAAAGGTTCGGTTCACCTCTTGTTAAAATGTGGCACAAATGCACTAGAGAGAAACCCTTTCATTTATTATCTGAAATATGTTTATGTTATTAAAAAATAGTCCCCAGTACAAACAAACACTAACTGCACAGTCAAACACTGTGGAGCTGTTTGTTTTTGAAGAATAAAGAGGAGTTTTTGCTGAAGTTGGCTGAAATCAGGGCAGCATAAATTTAGCCATTTATTGAGGCATATTCATCACTACACAAACTGGCTGTGTTTCAATTTTCTACTTGAATGTGCCCATGCAAGCGTCCATCTACAAGTACAGCCGCAAGTACATCACTCACAAGTACATGCCCTATAGCGAGTCTGCATCCTCGGTAGGTATAAACCAGCCTTTAGTGTCATACCTACCAAACATTACAAAAAGAAGTGTACTTATCTACTGTACCTATGGCTCGGAGCTGGCCCAGCAGCTGAGTCCGCATCCCAATAATGATCTCCATGGTAGCCTGTGACAGAAAGTTCTTTTCACAGAAAGCTCTCTCCCAACCATCGCTGCGGGCCTTTTGCCATGCCTGGAACACAATCATGAAAGCCCATGTCACACACCAGGATGGTTTATAAGCAGCTGAATGAGGTGGCAGAAAAAGAAGCAGCAGAAAAACAGGGAGCAGAAGCAGCACAAGAAGCAAAAAGAAGAAAACAAATGAAGCAGCAAAAGAAGCGGAAGAATACGAGGAAGAATAAGCAGAAGACAAAGCAGATGCAGCAGGAGCAGAAAATGAAATAGTAGCAGAAAAAATGAAAGCAGAAGAAGGTGCAGAAGAAACAGGGGAAGAAGTAGAAGAAGCAAAAACAGGTTTAAAAGGTTTTTGACTGAGCTGCTGCACTCATTCAAAGCGTCAGTTTGACCTCAAATATGTAAATACTCCTAATTTCCTTTGCCAATTTAAAGGCAGATCCGTGCAAAATGTGGGTTTAAAAACATAAACAGAGTCGGATACGGGCTGAGCGATATATTGATATTTATATCTATATCGGGATATAAACAGAGCGGGATACGGGCTGAGCGATATATATCGATACTTATATCTATATCGGGATATAAACAGAGCAGGATACAGGCTGAGATTAAATAGTTTATATTGAGTTAAAATTTTTAAAAAACTTTGTTTCAATCTTGTGGAAACCTTTTTGTACTCCGCCCCTACTCTCAGCTCCTCCTCTACTCTGCTCCCCTCTACTCATGCTCTTATGTACAAAATAATACATGTACAAAGAAATGAAGATCAAATTTAATGCTTAAATATAGTCAAAAATATGTAAGAAGGCAGATTTTAATTTTTTCACATTGTATTTTCACCTCATATCTTGCATTGTATATCGATTGGCATTCAGCTAAAATATATTGTGATTATGATTTTATTTTTCCCCATATTGCCCAGCCCTTGACTGAATAATTCAGGAGAAGTCTCAAAGGCAGTCATAATAAAAAGTTAAACAAATGAACTCTAATAGGTAATAGGGGCCTTCTCGCTTCCTGGACTAAACCCTATGGTTATTATTCAGTTTGTAATCTTAAGATTTAAAAGGCCTTCGAGTTTAAAGGGTTAATAAACAGACGGATTAAGCTAAGCATATTAATCTAATCTCATACTGATTCCCTAAAACTAATTAATAACATACACAGGTCTCTTTCAACAACATGCTATCTAAAGATTTCTGTCCAGCAGATGGTGCTGAAGTCCTAAAGCACTGGTCAGTGCACCAACCTGGAAAGCCCGGAGCAGGGCCATGTGGTCGCTGAAGGTGTTGGCAGCAAAGCGCTTTCTGCACAGCATGGCTGCCCGTTTTTGAGAAGCTTGAGCAGGAAGTACAAACGGGTCCCTGTAGGCCAGCGTGCAGGTGATGGTGAGGATGGGGTCCAGGCACTTGAGCACCACAGCACAGAGCACCATCTTTCCCAAGTGTGGCTCCACAGGGAGGTCAGCCAAGTGATAACCCAACTCGGTGAGGTCCTCCCACGGGTCCATGGCATCTATAGTCTGGTTGGGGACATTTAGTGTATTTGTGCATACTTCCATATGTCCGAATGTTTGTGGATACCACTTCAAATGACTACATTTAGCCAATTCGTACCCATTGCTGACACAGATATGCAAATGCACACACATGAGAAGTACTACCAATAGAATTATACACACTGGAGCAGATAAACTATTGGCACCATGCCTAATGCCAGGTGTGGGCTAGGTGGGTATAAGGAAAACGTAAACATGATCCACTGTGCCTGCACACAGGTGAATTTCTCCTCCATATTTAACACATCCACACAGGCAGTCGGTGGACAGGCAGTCTATCAACATTGCCCCTGGAGCAGCTGGAGAGGTAAATGTTGGGAATTGGGAATAGTACGGGGATCAAATCAGCAAACAAGTTACTTGTACATGTTTTTAGACGATACCTTAAGCATCTCCACTGCATTTCTGACAGTCATCGGGTGGGGCGGCTCTGGAGCTTTGGCCAGAAATTCAGCAATAGAGGAGTCAATGGGAGCAAGAAGTTTAGTGTGGAGACAGAGTTCCTATCAGAGAGAACAAGACAAATGATTAAAATGGTGGATTTAATTAGCCTCACTTTGCTTTACAAAACAACACAATGAGAAGGACACGCATTCAGTTTTGTTTGGTTAAAAAGGGCAAAAGCTGATTCTGAGTGTACCTGCAGAGGCATACGCAGCAGCTGAGGGACCTGGTGCTCCAACATGTTTTTGAACCGCAACCGACTGAACAGGTGGAAACAGATTCCTGGCCTGCAACGTCCAGCTCTATAATATTAAAAAAACAGCATGAGAGATGATTCACAATTCTTCTTATTATTATTATCATTATCATCATCATCATCATCATCATCATCATCATCATCATCAGCTACAATGACCCTTAAAGTCCTGTTAATATGAGGAGAAATAATCAAATAAACAGGAAATCTAAAAATGAAGCTCTTTCAAACTATTTTGTATTATGTCAAGTTTAAAAAATGCAAATACAGTATGATAATTTTTCATACCCCAATAAACCTATACTATTGATATACCAATCAAACTAAAACTAGGCAAAAATGTGGGTTCTGTGAGATGAACTTATGATTTTTGCCTTTTCCAAGAATCCTCCACCAAAGGAAAATAATTTCATTCTGATGTAAAATAAGAGGTAAAATGACATCAGAGCATTATTTCATTGGCTCGCATTACTGGAACTCTAGGTTTAATTGAGAAGTGTTATGTTTGGAGAAAGGAATACACTGCATTCCAGCATAAAAACCCATCTGTGAAACGTGGTGGTGGTAGTATCATAAAGTGCTGAAAATCATGTGGACAGATACATACCTTCCCTTACGCTGTAATGCGCTTGCCTTCGATATCCAGACCATCTTCAGCATGGTCACATGATTCAGAGCATCAAAAGCTTTCTGTCACAATGACACTGAAGTTAAAAGAGTGGATCTCATATTTAAAGGCAAAATCTGCCCTAAAACATCTCATAAAATTGGTACAATACCTCTTTTACTTTGCCAGAGTCAATGACAAACACCACATCATTGACTGTGATGCTCGTTTCTGCAATGTTGGTGGAAAGAATCTTGAAGAGAAAGACGTTGTTCAGAAACAGTGAGGAAAAAGTGGTATACAAACTTCTCTGGCTTGACACAAATGTAAATACGTCACTCACAATTTTGCGAACCCCGTTTGGACTTGGCTTCAACACTTTCCTCTGATCTGAGGTCTGCATGTTGGAGTGCAGTGTGAATACTTGGTACCTGAAGAACAAAACGTAAGTCAAAACAAAACAGAACAAGAAGCTATGTACTGAATTACAGCTGTGTAATAATGGTAAACTACAATCAAATTCACACTGCTGCTAATGAGACCCCTCTAGTGCCAGAAGGTCACGATTTATCTGCTCCAGAGAGTCCTATTCTATTGCCAATACTTCTCTATAGGGACTAGACACTTGCTTTGTGTGTGTGTGCATGCATTTGCACATCTATTTGAGCAATGAATGCATCTTAAAAGTAGCCAATCATTAGAAGTCGTGACCACTAACGTTTGGACATGTGTGTGTGACCCAGTGACACGAGTGAAAATGAGCATGCCTGTGCAGATGTTCCACAAATCTCTTGTCTTCAAACAGAATGCGGTCTCGCAGGCCAACTATCTCATCATAGCCTGGTAAAAATATCAGCACTGCACCTAAAATCGGAGGAAACAAGAGTATCATTAGATTAGGTTTTTAATTTTCATCTTTTTACAAAAACACTTTCCATAATCACATGAAAAAATAGGACATATATAAAACAGATGGATGACCTTGATTTAAAATATATTGAGAGATTGATGTAATATAATTCATATAATCAATATATAACTAATAAATGATTAGAAAATTCAATTTCTAATAATTACATTGTAATTATAAATATATGAATAGCTGGCATTTCATGGCCTTTTCCATCACCCCACAGCATCTCAATAGAACCAAGATCCAGACTTTCACTTGGCTATTCCAGAATACCCTTCTTTCCCTTGATCCATTCCTTGGTGGATTGACTGGAATGTTCTGGGTCAAAGTCATGTTGCATGGTCCACCTACACTTCAATGTCACTTTGTGGACAAATGATCACACATTTTCATCAAGCACCCTCCAATACAGCAAAGACACATCATCACTCTCACCTTCGTCAGAGCTGTGACAGATGTTGTAGAGCAGATGCATGATGAGGTCCAGATCCACCTTTTCATCATCAAAGCTATGGTGGTACGCTTTCAGCAGCTCCTGGTCCTCAGCGCTCAGCTCACCGCTGGATGACTGCACCAAGGACGACTCGTCCAACTGGCCTGCCTCCGAAGAGGGGCTGTAGGGACGTATGCAAGAATTAGAACATATACATCCGTCACTTCTGCTTGTTGTGCAAATTGTCAATAGATGGAAGATCTTAAGTCACACTTAACACCAACAGAGTTCCAAACATGCAGGTTAATATAACAATCATGTGTTCAAACTGTACACATACTTACATATGTGACTCCAGAAGATCCACTGCTTCAGTCTGGTTGAAGTGTTTGGCCCAGTCAAGTGCAGTCCTAAAGAAAGCAAGTAGAAATTAGATGAAAAGAAAAAACAGCAACACTAAATTAATGTCCCAGTTCATGAAACTGCTTCTTTACCAGCCATTGGAGGCTTTAATGTGCACGTTGGCGCCCATGCTGAGGAGCTGCTCCATCTGGCAGATGAAACCTCTCCCTGCTGCTGCCATCAGAGCAGTGGCACTTGTCCCACTGTGCCTGTAATCAACTGAGATGGACAGAAGAAGAACACGGTTAGGGTAGATTCAAATTTGTTGTAGTAGACCCATTAACAGTACACAAGCGGTCAAAAGTTTTAGAACTCCCCATCATAAAGGTTTGACTGGTAGTGTACATATATTACACGGTGGCACCACCGTGTCAGTGTGACTACAGTGCTGAGAATGACCCACCACCCACATAATACCTGCTCTGTGGTTGTCCTGTGGGGTTCTGACCATTAAAGAACCGGGTGAAAGAAGGCTAACAGGGTACGCAGAGAAACAAATGGACAGCAGTTTAATTATAGAACTACAAAGTGCTCCTGTGTGGTCAGTGAAGCTGATCAAATGGACAGTGAGTATAATGTTGTAGTTTATTGTCTGAGATTGATTTGTTTTACTGGTTTACAAACATTTTGCCGTGATCTGACCTCTTGATTAAGAACATGCGGCTTCATAATATGTGTATATTAAGGGTCAAAAGTTTCAGAACCCATATTGGGTGTTCTAGTATGGTTTCCACGAGAGAACTTCAGGTACTTCTAATGACATTAAATACAGACATCATCCAACCTTACACAAGAGTAAAATCACCATACCGCTAATGTTCTCATTGAGAATGAGGTTGAAAAGTTGGACGAAGGCATCAGCATCCTGTTCCAGGAAGATGTCAGAGATGCAGGTGTCCATTTCTTTCAGCAGCCATGGTTCCAGCGTGGCCACGTCTTTCTCATTCTGCACAAAATGAATCAAGGTTTGAACCAACTCAACAAATGTTATTAACGGTTGTGGTGCATTTTCTCTGTTACAGCAACAAAGCTCAGATCCCAGATCAGAAACCTCAGAGCAGGGTACGTTATTTAAGACTTAGAACCAGCGAATTGCACTTTGAGGGCAGTTTTCTAGGCTTCATAACTCAGGATCAGAGTAACCTACACACGATACACATACCATAACAACGAATGATGGTGTGATGAATTATTAGTGAGTAATCCAGCTCAGAAAACAGCTCCAAATTAAATCCCAGTTTAGATCTCTAAAAGCATCCAGTGTTTTAATGATCTGTACATGCTCAACCTGCACATGGACCCCGACTGATCAGGGAGAGGGGCGGGGCTAATGAGGTCACTGACCCAGATATTAGGTTTTGGAGGAAAATGATAAGGACACAGATTTCAGAATAAAAGTTCTGAGATGGGATAGTACTGATACATAGAAAAATAATAATACATGACATTCAGGTTGTTTATACACTTTATTATAGAGCTTTGGATATGCTTTACTGAACACAGTGATGGAAAGCCACCACTTTTTGCAGGAATGTTATTCGTATTTTTAATACCGGTATGCATTTTACTGAGAAAATAAACACTCACTGAGCACCAGAAAGCTTTTAAAAGACCATTTCACAGGTGACTAAAGCAAAATACTATATATAATTCAAAATTAAAAATCTTATTTAAAAATTAACATGAGGCATAACATCAGCAATGAGCTAGCGGCAGAATTACCAGCTGACTGAAGACACTGTCACCTCCATCATACAACAAGTCGCTGTCCTGCAGGACAAAGGCAGGCGGCCTGTCCTTTTGAGGCTCTGGCCGAGAAACCCCTTCCTTCACCTCACACCATTCTGTAAGAGACGTCTGCTGCTTTTCCTCTGACACACACACAGACACACACAGACACACACAGACACACACAGACACACACAGACACACACAGACACAGTAAGAGAAACTACTTACAAGAGATATCAAAGCCAAAATACAGCTTTATGAAGGGGTGCCATAACAACTGGATTTACATTATGGATATTTCCAAATATTAACTATTGATTACAGCACTCATAACAGAGTCTGGAAAACCTGAACGAGCCCTTATGAAAAAGGTTAAAAACAGAGTGAAAAGATGGATCAATATGACTACAGGAAACCAGCTTTACCACTGACTGAGAAATATTTATTTTTTAGCGACTAGAAAACTAATTTTGTGGCCTCTACACAAAATTGTGGCCTCTATCTTTTGCCCAGGCCTTATTAAAATGTCACATTAGGGGCTTGGTTTAAAACAATATATATGTTTTAAAAGTTATTTATTAAGCATTAAAATTAACCAGCAACTTCTACAAAAATACAAATATCTTTAAAACCAGCCTCTTGTAGACAGACATGTATTTGCAAAGTATGATTAAAGAAGGATTACTGCATGTAAAGGAGTAGCTGATCTTACCTTTTTGCATCTCTCTCTTATATTTGACCATGTCCTTGTTTGTGTAGCTTGTGGTCCTCAAGATGTCCTCCAGGAAGAGCTGTTTCACGTCATATGGCCGTCCTTTAACTTCAAAGAAAACATATTTCAGTTCATTCTTTTAACAGCAGCTGTAAATCAGTGATCAAGTGCACTAAACCAAAGAAAGAACATCAGACTTCTATCAAACGGAGTAATTTTGGTTTTGGTTTCCACATTTATCATTTCAAATAATACTTTTGGACAATTTGAAAGGCTGTGCTTTTCCATTAAAAAAAGACTTTCTAATTCTTTAAACAGGTAGGCAATCCCAGTCCTGGTGTGCTGGATTCCTGCACAGTGTACAGATTTCCCTTCCACTAAAAAATTTAAATGAATCAGGTGTGTTTGAGCAGGAAACTGTGCAAGAATCTGGCACTCCAGTCCTGGAGTTGCCTAGTCCTGTCTTAAAATAATCCAGTCTATTCCGATGCTACCTCATCTTTATTGTAAACTCACTGTAAATTATTGGGCATTTGCCAAAGTATCTGATGAAAAGGTCCACATCGAGGGCAGCGCTGGAAAGGATGAGCTTCAGATAAGGCATTTTCTGCAGCATGTCTCGCAGCTTGATCAGGAGGAAATCTGTCAAGCCATCCCGCTCATGGACTTCATCCTGTGGAGATGTTTGACGGTAACACTGCTTAATCAACTGCTGTAGAACATACAGTACAGTGTTGCATAAAATGCACATTTTGGCATATTAGATAAGTCATTTAAAAACTGAGACATTCCAAATAATGTTAAACAATAAGCACACAATTTACAATTTACATTCTCCTTTATTTTTAATGCACAACCACCATCAAAACAACATCCTGTGAGGGTTATTTTAGCCACACCCACTGCTGACTGATGTAGAGAATCAAGCGTATACAGGAGACAGAGAAATCTGCATTGAGAAACATTGGCAGTAGAATAGATCATACTGGAGATGTGAAGAGACTAACTATGGTACTGTCAAGGACACTGGTTGGTGAAATTCTGACCCTGTTAGAGCTGCCCCAGCCAACTGTGAGTGCTGGTTATGTGAAAAGGAAGCATCTGGGAGCCAGAGCTTATCCACAAAGCAGTATGCCATGCATTTTGTGTGCATAAAAGTTTCTTTGGCATCATTCACTGCAGGGCAGTGTATTGGCAAGAACCAGGCATTACGATACAGGAGTTACAACTCTGTATACTGCAAAACTAATATACTGGAAAACCGTCATAGTATTAAAAAACATCATGATATGAATGAACGTGAGTAAATTAACAGTTCACTTTCTATAAAGACAGCAGTTGTATATACAGCATATGCAAAAGCAAGATACCATTCTCCACAGATCATGATGCTCAATCAACAAGCAGTCAATGTGAGCAAACATGTCTGAAAGGCTGTGGTTGTGAGATAATACAATGGCACAAGCCAACACCCACTCAGATGTATGAAAGGAGAATTCATAGAAGAAACCACTGCAACAGCGTCATACTCCAAACTTTGCATAAGCTTACATAATACACAAGAACCCTCTAGTACCCTGTTACGCCACCTCTTGCTTAAATACAAAATGAGATACAGTTGGACATGAAAGCATACGGGTTCCGTATGGCATCCTGCAGCACATTTACCCACAGATGTTGCAGCTGTGCCTATAGCTGCACACTCGTAGATTTCGGAAGCTGGTGGTTCCC
This sequence comes from Acestrorhynchus altus, assembly GCA_034509495.1. Taxonomy (NCBI): domain Eukaryota; kingdom Metazoa; phylum Chordata; class Actinopteri; order Characiformes; family Acestrorhynchidae; genus Acestrorhynchus; species Acestrorhynchus altus. The sequence continues at coordinate 3,210,417 of CM067511.1, read as the reverse complement.
ATCTGGAGAGGCAATATGCATCCAGATGTCCTGCACATGAGCTGTTAATGTCCCTCGTATCACTACTAGGGTAGAATGAACGGTTCCCCAGATCACACTAGCAGTTGGGGCAGGATTGAAGTACTCACCATGACGCCTCTGTACTCAAACCTGACAAACCTGTCACTGTATCCCAAACAAACCTGAACTCATCAGGAAGGAAGATACAGTTCCAGTCCTGTTTGCAGTGTATGTACCTTCATGTAACCACTGCTCCGAACACCTCCTACCAGCTTGTCCAGAACAGCCTAGATGGCAGCAATTTGTTCAAATGACCATCCTGCTTCTCTGAGTCCAAGATGTGCCCCCTCTCAAAATCTTTAACTGGGAAAAATGTCTAATTGTCCAATACTTACAAGCTCTACTGCTCTCCTGTCGACCACGGCGTTACATATCTACATGACTGCATGCCAATCTGCCTTTTTTTTTTTAATTAATGAATAAAAAGAGGTGTGCTTACCACAATGACATGCGTGACTGTGGAGAGGGTGGCATCTCCAGCCATCAGGGTTCTGAGCAGAACACCACTTGTGCAGAAGGTCAGCAAGGTTTTGGGAGAAACTCTGAACAAAATAACAGTACTTGATTAAACCGCAGTGCATGTTCCAGGGGTCGGCAGCATGTGACTCATGAGCTCTTCAAGAAAAAAAAGCCAATCAGCTTGCTGGTTATGCCTCAATGTGGAGATCTGAGCAGTGCAGTATCCAGAACAAGCAAACAAAATCATGTTTTTTGAGCATTGCTGAGCTACTATTCACAAGGTTTTTATCAAATTTTATATGTCATTCAAAATATGTTTTTAAATTTGGCTTCAGTTCTGTATTTGAAAGTCTTTCCTCATCAGAAATGCTCAATGCTGGAATAAATGTAGAACTGAATTTTCCAAACAGATTGTTGGTCAAATAACAATAAAATGAACATTCAACCTGCTCTCCAAGCGGATTTGGTAGCCGATAGTCTGACCGATATTTTCTCCTCGCTCTGCAGCCACACGCTCTGCCACAGCAATGGCTGCCAGTCTCCGGGGCTGGGTGCAGAAGATTCGACATGGTATTCCCTTCTGGCTGCTATCATCCAGCAAAAACTGTGGAATCTAGAAATACACAATTAAAGTTATTAAAACATGTCTGGCTAAAACATTCAAGACAAAACTGGACAATACATTTAACAATATTAAAAGGAGGTTTCACTCATGAAAGTGCTGGAAACAATGAGTGAACGTCAATGAAAGAAGTTCTGTCCACAAAATCTTATTTAAATTGACTTTGTTAATATTGTTCATTATTAAACTGATTTTGCTCCAGAAGTAAAGACATGTTGAATACAAATGTACAGAAAAAACCTCCACACATCCATTTTGCTGTCCTCTCATTGTGTCCTCTCAGTGAGAAGTATTGGATTTGTCTTTCTCGAGTCCTACCTGTGAAACAATAAACCAGGGCTTTCCCTGCTGATGTGTGTTTAGCTCCAGTTTGGTTCAGCTGATGGAGTCCAGTTTGTTTTCAACTGGACGATGGAGAGAAGAGACAGTAAAAGCTAAATATGGTTAGTGTTATATTTTAGCTTAGCACTGAGTCTTTGGCTTGGAGCTCCCCTTGCGGGGACACTGGCACAGGAAAAGCCGCGGTCATGAAGCCTGGTTCCCATAGCGAGGAGGAGTGTGGAGGTGATTAGCTGCTCTCTAGTATCAACATCATATTTTCCTGAAGTCACGTCATGTTTTCCGTTTTCTCTAGTGTGTGTGGTTAATGTAAATATTGGGGGTGTAAATAAAAATAGACAAGACTGTGATGTAACAGTTCTGGGGTTTTGAGATTGGACTGTTTTACAGAGGATTTTTGGTTTTGCTGGAAGTCAAACAGCAGTGTGACTTCCATGTACCGAACCCTAATTATTTAACTATGACAAAAAAACAGAATAAACTTCTAGAATCCATACAGGTCCTAAATAAATAAATGAATGCAACATAATTTTTGAACACTCATTTATCCTCACCTGAGTGGTCTTGCCTGAGCCAGTCTCACCCACAATCAGCACCACCTGGTTGTCCTTGATGGTTGTCACGATCTCCTCTTGACGTTCATAGACAGGCAGAGTCCGTCGAAAACATTCCAGCTCTGACGGCCCTCTCTTCTTAGGTACTTGGGGAATGCCGTTATTCAGCCTGCCACTGGTCCTGTTCTTGTCTCGACTTCCGTCTGGAGGGGAAAGAAAAATGGCGGGATTAGTTTTAGCAGAGGAGGTAGAACCATTTCAGTAAATACTGAAGAAACCCATTATTGTATGAATCTGCAGTGTGTAATTTTTAACAGTCTCATTATAAGACTGCATATTTGGACCAAACTGTCACGGTACAGATGTCAAGACTGTGTACGCATGAAGAATACACTGTATGTGGTAAGATATAGAGGATGCATCCACATGGTAGATGATGGATAGATAGATGGATGAACGTAATGCAACAATCTGGAATCATTAAAATATCGAATGTTTACACCCTAAAGGCTACACCAAGTACCTCAGGAGGTTGATATACATCACTTGGTGAAGGCAATGTATCTTTTACGACTGGCTGAACCCAGCACTCCTAGTAATAGTAGTGCTGTTCCAATTCCTGTAACACTAATGAACTTTGGACCAGCTGTGGGAATGTAAGCAGCAGTTAAGGGAATGGTATTTATTGCTACTGGAGTTGCACTACAGTTTGAGATCAATGTCCCATGACCAAGCACTCCAACATCCAAAATAACAAGAAAAAAAAGGAAAATGTGCTCACCACTAGCTTCCAGAGAAACAGACAGGCCTCTCTCAGTGCGTGGAAGCAGATCAGTGCGCTCCTTATTTGTGATGGGAAACCTCTGTAGCAGGGTTCTCACTACATGCTTTGAATTAGCAGTGAATTTAAAGGTCATGATGGACTGAGCAGCCTCTGAGCCATCCTTCTTGCTTATCGTGAGGAACCGGTTTAATCCTTTACTGCAATGACACAGTTCATATGCAAGAGTGCGATATGACAAAAATACCAATCTATGCATTAACAAACATTAAAAAAATGTAAATAAATAAATATGTGTTAATAAACATAAATACACTCCAGTGAATTCATACACTAGGGAGCAGTGAGCACACATGCCCAGAGGGGTGGGCAGCTCTATCCACTGCACCCGGGGAGCAGAGTTATGTGCTTTGCTCATGTCCTACGAGTTCAGGGATACAAACCGGCAACCTTCCAGTCACAAGGCTGGTCTAAATATATGTTTATTAATTAGAGTTAGAATTTTAGAAACACTGAATCATGTAGTAACTAAATTACAATAAAGAAAATAGAGTATAGGTTTTAATGTTTACCCTCTGCTTTTGGAAATGTAGCCCAGAGACTGCGCAAGTCGATGTATGAAAGCTCTCTCTGTGCTGGTCAACGAAGAAGGAAACTCCATTTCTAGAAGAAATAAACCTGAATTATCACAAATATAATCACCAGAAAACAAAGGGCATGAGATCATAGAAACACAAAATGTAAAATCTTGTCATTTATAAAAGCTTTTATGTTTTCATATTTCCAAATTTTCCATGGAGGGTCAAGATTAGTGAGTGCTTCTTCACAAAACTCAATAATTTCTTTTCAAACTGCTGCTCATGCCTCACTGGATCCTAACTTCACACAAGCCTCCTGTTCAGATCCTTCAAGTCCTCCAAGTTGTGAAGAGGGGCCTCTATGGAAATGAATGAACCTTGGGCACCCATGACCCTGTTACCAGTTCACTGGTCTAGCCATCACAACCAGGTTCTTGTGAAAGTAGCTCAGATCCTAACTGCCCATTTTTCTGCTTTTAACAACTTCAAGAACTGACTTTTCTCTTGCTGCCTGACATGGTTCCCACTCTTTTCTAAAGATCATTTTTCAGGACATTTTCAGTGATTATCTAGCTGTTATGATGTTTAGGGATCAGGCTGACACTAACTGTGCCATTTTCCCCGGACAACGGATGATCCTTAAAGCAAAATTCTAGTATTATACCTTAAATTAGCAGCTTCAGAATCATGTTGATGCTCCACTGCCTGTAATGGGGAGAACGGCATCTCTGTCATTCCCACTCATGCATTTTCTATGACTGGAAAAATTGGTAAACTCTTCCAGGTTTTCCAGGACGGAGTGTGAACCCTGCTTATATATCCATGCCTTGCCAGATACCACGGCAGATAATCAGTGCTTTTCACTTCACCCGTAGTCCTAATGTTCTGCTGTGAGTGTATATGGTAAATAAACAGTTTGTTTTAGGAAATAAAACATCTGAACGCAGCTTTCTACACACCTTTCTCGTCACTGTACTGGAACCTCTCCAGAGCCAGGTTCACAGCTATTTTGACCTCTTCGTCAATCCTGATGTCCTTCAGTCCTTTCGCTTTCAGTGAATATGACTGTTTAGATGCACTCATGTTTGCTTTCTTGGAGCGAGGATTCGGTTGAGACATCTTCGCGCTGTAAGGCAAAAAGAATCATCTTCATTAAAACCACCCCCTTTCTCCACTTACCATTTTAAGGAATTTCTATTCTGTCCATCTGTTTCTCTGCATAATTTATTCTCCTCCTTTCACCCTGATCTTGAATGAGTCAGAGACAGAAGCTCATCTGTTTGTGTCAGTCCTCCTCCAGTCCTTCATCAGCACACACAGGTTGGTGGACTATTCTCAGTCAGCAGTGACACTGAGGGGTTTAAACACTCCAGCAGCACTGCTGGGTCTCATCCACTCACACCAGCACACCACAGCATACACAACCCATGGAAACCCACCTAGAAAACCTTCTCAGCTCCACTAAACTGACTGGATTCTGAGAGCAGTGTCTGCTGTGGATCATCTGCATCCTGGAGTGTTCATTAAAGTGTCTCTTGAAATTAAAAACCACTGTAACCAGTTCAGAGACATTATGAGCCCAGTCTCCACCAGCCCCTTCATTGGGCTCACTTGCTGTTCTGCTCACTACAATTAGACTACAGCCCAGCACCCCTGCATGAGGATTAATCCCAAAACACGTCTTTAATTCCTCTAATAAAGGAAATAAAGTGTGTTTGTGCAGCTGCTTGACCACTACAGCCTGGCCAACAGGGCTGCTGGCTAAGCTAAACTAGCCAAACAAGCTTTTTAGTACAGAAAGCCACTAACGGTGACCATTTGTGCACTCAACCAGCACCAGAAACGAAGCACCTACTGACCAAACCCCCTACTTACTGTCTGTGAGCAGTCCTGAGACCGGGACAAGGAGTTAAACCGTCTTTCTGCGCCTCCTCCTCCAGATTGAGCGAGCGGCCGCGTCCCCATCCGCGCACCGTCCGCACTACCCCTAGTACCCGCTAGACTGCACTCTTTTACATTTGGGACGAGGCCCATGAATTCATCGTTTAGGTTCACCACCTAGTGGACGTCTTAGTAGTGCTGTGTTCTAATAAACACGCTGTTTGGGAAAGGTCACATGCAGTTTGGGACACAGCCAAGGGATTTTAACCCTTTGAGTCCCAAATCATATATGTTTACGATTGAAACTCTTAGAACACTAAGAGTTTACTGGTCATTTCTCCAGTGAACTGCTTGCATCAGGGCCTTTGCCAGCATTTCTACTGGATTAAGACTTCAAATTTGCCTTTCCAAAACATTTACTTAATTCTTTTTATCCATTCTTTGATAGAACAACATATGTGCTTATAGTCATTGTCTTGGTACATGACCCACATTCTCTTGAGATTCAGCTCACAGACAATGAGCTGTCACAGACATTTTCCTTTTCAATTTGTTCTAATAACTCAGGACTCATTGTTCCATCAATTATGGCAAATGTTTCAGGCCCAGAAACAGGAATACAGGCCCAAACCCTGATGTTACCTTTACAGTGTTTAACAGATGCTGCAATGCAGCTTTCATTCCTCCAAACATAACACTTTTTTTCATTGTATGAGAGAAAACTGAGTTGAATCTGAATATGCATATGCAGGATTTAATCTTGACAGTCTGAATATATTTCCAGCCTCTTGACAAAAAATGTTTGAAGCACATCTTAATGTAGTCTCTCCCTAAAAGCACCAGATCAAATTTAAGTGGAGTACATCTCAGTGTTAGAGATATTATAGAGGCACCAATGCTTTAAATCTTAAATGGCACCTGAAATTTGTTTAAAGTGTATTTACTATTAAATGTTCACAAGCACTTGTTTTGCATGTTGGGACCAATTACATTGGTTCACATGTGTAGGAATCCCAGACGAGGAGGTTAAGCAGAACACTGATTCAATTGAATCGATACTCACAGGTTCATGAAGGTTCACCAAGCAAACAATGCAATATTCGTTCCAACAATGCGGCTTCCATAGCAACCACGCAGCAGAAGCTAACGTACCCTTGGCCAGTAGATGCTGTGGGTTCTGTCATATTTCTTTAGGTCTGGAACCCAGTGTTGTTGAACAGTGGTTTTGTAGAATCATGCTCATATCCTTTAGGTACTTAAGAGTTTTATGCAATCAGACTCTGAAGTAAAAAAGAGGAAACATTTTTTTCAGTGTTTATTTGTTTAAACTCCTATTTACATGGTTCGTAAGTTAACTTCTGGCACAAAATGAATGCCATACAACTGACCAAGTATTATAAAAACAAATGTATTTCTTTATTTTTATTAAGTATGGTGTTAAAAAAAAGCACTACTGACTTAGTCCTGAAACCTTACACTGACACACCACGTCCAGCACAGGTAGTGTGATTTTAGTTTTACTCTATTTAAATAAGTTCATGAATTAACAAGTCACTGTAAATTAACACAGTCTCACAAGTCTGTCAGTCGCTGTGAAGCACATTTTTCCACTCCTCTTGCCCACGGAGACTGAAAGGTAGTCTCTTCTGTCTTCTCCACTTCGCTCTCCGATTCTTGAACCACACCTAAAGTAAATTGAGCATCATTTTGATTATTTACATATTATTTATGCAATTTGTCTAATTAAATATTATCATACAAACACAAAATACTCTGCCATTGTTTTAGTTTAAAGATGAGGTGACAGCAGTGGGGAGCCTTTAGATGCTCTTGTCTTTCAGAGGCTTTTATTTCTATTGAAAACATATATTAATACAAAAATACAGATCTATCATTTTATTTCATAGATGCTTTTTTATTTTAATTTATTTATTAACAATTGGCAGCAAAATGAACTAAACAGAAGATTATCCTTTTTTTTTTTACTGGTATCCAGGTAGATCCAGGTAAAAGAGCTCTTCCACTGGTAGGGGTTTGAAAAACTGCCTGAAAGTCTGACAGAAGTAAGAACTTGTGATATGTCAAATTGGAGCTATTAGGTTATATGGAGTTAGAATCTTTTCTAGATAAAGATCAAATGAATAGATAGAACCTTAGAGTAGAACCTTATATAACATTATAGGCCCATTCACCTTCAGAAAATGTGTTAAGATAGTTTAAAAAACAAACAAACAACAGAGGTGTGCACAAATATTTGGACATATATTGTAGATGTAGGTGAGATAGGTGAAGCATTACCCGCCCATACTTTACCTCCACCCTCTCCTCCCGCAAGTGTGTTCTCTCCGCCAGCTCCTCACGGGTGTGTATGTCTGGATACTGGTTCTGAAGAAACAGCTCCTCCAGAGCATCTAGCTGCTCCTCGGTGAAGATGGTGCGATGGCGACGGATTCTCTTCTGGATCTGACTGAAACTGTCCCTTCTCTGTGCTTCATCTACCAGACATGACTCTGCCAGAGCTCGCCTGCTCCACACTAACTGACACGCTGGGACACAGTGGAGGAAAATATCATAGTTATAAACAGCAGCCAACCATAACATTAAAATCACTGAGAGTAAAAGTGAATTATATTGATTATCTGTTCTTGATGATCAGTTCTTGAATTGGAGGGAGTGGGCGCAGGAGTGGGTGCTGCAGGGCAGAATGGTTCTGAGCACAAAGGGTAACTGTTCTGGTGTCTTTTTCACATGGACACTGCTTGACACCGAACATTTACAAATTATGCTGAGCCTGGTTTTTGCATGGTTAACTAACTGTGCACAAGGCCTCAGAACCAGATGGTGTGAGATCTTTAATTTTACAACCAGAGAGCCACACTTTGTGGGGAATTCTAGGCTTCATAACTCAGGATCATCATTGTGTGAGGAACAATCAGTGGGTAATCCAGCTCAGAAAACATCACTTGTTTCCAACTGAATTAAATCCCAGTTTTAATGCCAATTTAAATGCCAACTCAGCCTGCATACACACTCTGACACATCAGTGAAAGAGGTGCCGTTTTTAGGCTTACGGAGAAAATGAGAAGAGGGGCTGTTTGCTCTCTTTTTTTTGCTCACACAGGGTTCGAATTTCAAAATAAATGTTGTTCATATACTATTATTTTAAATTCTTTTTTAATTTTTTATTTTATTTTATAGTACCCTAACTCTTTCTTTTTATCTTTATATTTATTTTGGAGTTTTGTGGGAATTTTATTTTGACTTCCTTATGATATATTGTTTTATTCCTCTAATTATACAACTACAAAGTGCTGCTGTATGGTCAGAGGGGCTGATAGAATGGAAAGTGAATGGTCATAATGCTATAGTTGATTAGTGTATGCAAAGAAATATTTCACTCTTTCAGGCAAAGTACTATGGTACCTGAAGACCCTCTCCCTCCCCTTTTTAAGGGTGTAGAAGAAAAGCTTCTTTACACCATATACAGGTAACTAAAAGTTCCTTAAACCACTAAAGGATCTTGGCTTGGATTTACAGTTCAATGCTTCACCCAAAACCATTCTATATATGTATGTGTGTGTGTGTGTGTGTGTGTGTGTGTGTGTGTGTGTGTGTGTGAGTGTGTGGAACTATTCAACAAAGCAAAGAACAATGCTTTTAACAGAGTTAAGCAAGCATTAAGCAGGTAGTCCTACCTGTAGCAGGTGGGTATTCGGCCTGCAGCATCTCTCCGCAGTGTGAGCAGTAGCAGCAGCAGAGGCAGGAGTGCTGGAGAGGTTCTGTAGGGCTTGCAGTGGTGGTGGATTCTGGATCTGAGGAACCCTGAGGGCACTGCCTTTCAGCCTTGACATCAACCCCTTTCTCAGACGTCCCACTCAAGATGCTGTCAATGCTGAAGGCAAAGCGTTTCCGGCCTGCTTCTTTCTCCACAGTGTCCATCGTTCTTGTTCCTCTCCTCATAGAGTGACCAACACTGAGCTGTGCAAGTCTGGTCTGAGCTCCAGACAAGGAGACGTTCATATACAACACCCTCTCTCTCTCTCTCTCTCTCTCTCTCTCTCTCTCTCTCTCTCTCTGCTCCCTCTGCCCTGTGTCAAACCCCCATTTACTCAATAGATTAAAGAAAGGAGACAAAAACATAATCCCCCTATACAGAAGCGCAAAAAAGTATAAAGTGGCTGCAAAAATCCCATCTAATCTGGGCAGTTTTGTGAAAGGTGTTAGTGAGAAGAGGAGATTCTGGCTAATCTGGCTTTGGCTGAAATGAAATCTGATTTCACTGTATCAAATGAGGGGTACAGAGGGCCCCCTGAAATCCGCCTTGTTGTGGTTTTAGCAAAAAAAGAAGAAGAAGGAAAAAAAAGATAAATTGTCTGGTATTAGGAGCTTAGATTCATTGCCACTATGCTGGGCATCAGGAGTGACCGCTGGTCTTCATGAGGATAAGCTTGGGTTAATATGTTTGCGTATGACTCTTGAAGAAACCACCCAGCTTTCCCTTAGCATCCCTGATGTGATTCTCTGTTTATGGGCTTAGCCTGGTATAGAACCACATCTGAACCACTTTGGTCTGCATAAAGAAATGGACTATATGGAGAAAGGTTTTGGAACACATGCTCATTCGTTGTTTCTTCTGAACAAGGTCCCAAAGGTATAAGATGGAGCTCCATCATTCCAGACAACACAGTTCCATTCCAACAGCTTCATATTGTCAGGTTTTATAGCCCTCCACATACTTTATTAGGGTTCTTCAAGGGTTCTTTAGTAAAGAAAATGGTTGTATATGCAATCATGGACACTCAAAGAGCCCCTTTCCTGAGTTGCATCATGAAAAGATTCTTCAGATTGATCGAGAGGGTGCTGTTAAGGGTTCTGAGTAGAAACTTTTTGAAGAGGTTGAAGGGGCTTCAAGGATGCTTCAGTAAAGAACAGTTCTATATAGAACCGTGACCACTCAATAACCCTTTTGCAGGATTAAATGGTTCCTTGCATTACGTTCAGACTGATGAAGAATGTGCTGTAGAGGGTTCTATATAGAACCTTTTTAAAAAGAATTGTTTATAATAATAGGGTGTTCAAAATACTTGAAAGTGGTACAAAAAACATATAAACAAACAAACGAAAAATACCCTGAATGTCCTTTATTATTTGTATTATTTAGAAATGTATCAGTATTACCCCTTATCAGGACTTTTATTCTGAAATATGAACACTGTGTGATCAGAAAAATAGAGCAAAGAGAGCAAACAGCTACCTTTTCATTTTCCCTTATAACCCAATATAGGGTGATGTCATCAGCCCCGCCCCTCTCAGTGATCAGTCAGAGTCTGTATTCAGGTTCAGCATGTACATATGGACAGAGCAGTAAACATGCACTGGATGCTACTTTGGCTGGAATACCTGTTCACAGGTGCCAGAAGGTGGTTAACACCATGCAACATGGTGCAACATGATACAGTATAAAGTGCAACCATCATATTCAGAGTTTTTGCAGAACAATGAAGATGTACAATGAGGTCCTGTATAAAAGGGAACAAGAAAAACAAAGCTAGTCAATCCTGTAAGTCATTCCTCATCAACAATAATCTGGAAAAATTAAATTACTTCATAAACTGAAAAGTAAATCTGATACAATTGTGCATAAAAGTGTCTGAGATTCATGTCCATTTTTCCTGCTTCAACAATATCAGTGGTATTACTGTTATGGCTGGTTGTTTTTTAACTCTGTTAAAAGGGGAAGAAATGTTGCTTTAATGTTGGATTCCGATACAGACCCTTTAAACATCAATTAACATCTGTCAGTAGCATATGAGTGGCAGCAGTTCGCCTTGTAGACAAAACCCTGTGTTGAACACACCACTGCTTTGAAATACTACATCCATTTCCTTAAATGGATCTTATCACTAAACTGCAGCCATTCCCGTCTCTCGTTTCTGACACAGCACACCGGCAAAAGCAACCTATTATACATGTCCATTCTTTCCACAACAAATCCCTTGTAATCATACAAGTCAGAAACTCTTATTCATCAAGGAATTAATGGATTTTCAAAATCTGCCTTAAGCCTCACAGATAAGGGGGGATCAAAAAATAGATAACAATAAACAGCTTCCATCCAGCGCACAATTATTCATTGCCTTTACATTGTTGAAGTTATAGTATTTAGTGTCTATATGAATAGTATCCCAGGCCTTTGAGAGTGTGTGGAAGGGGACGGTATTGTATTCTTATATAATTATATAATGTAGTTTTACATATAATATAATGGTGACTATTTAATATAATTCGGGTTAATGGTGACATTAGATACTGGTGGGTAAAGAAGCATTCCTCAGTAGAACCATTAGTTTGAGATATAATATTTCTGTTCAATTGCTTTTTGTTGAAAATAAGATGAACAACATTGGAAAAAAGCCTTTTTTTTTCTTTTGTAAATATATATGATATTACTGGTACAAGAGCAGAGTAGGAGCATCACGTTAGCAATGGTTTTATCATCGGGAGCATATTCACAAATAGATGAGAGTAAGCTGTTAAAAGGATTCTGGATAACAGAGTTCATGTGTCACTGCTAAATAACAAAAATACAACCATAATTACAAAATACAAAAGTGTTAAATTACAAAACACAATTTCCAGTGTTTTCTATCAACCTGTCTTCCTATTCTCTGACATTTTCCACTAGTAATTACAATTTTATGGTGGTGTTCAAGGGGGCTCATCTTTTACATATGATGTTTCCAATATACCTGAAGGCAGCATGAGAACAGTAAGTCAGTTAAAGCAAATACATTCTTTTTTTGTATTTTTCTAATATTTGACTCTTTACTCTGAAAACCATCCATATAAAAACACAGATTTGACTCTGCATTCAAACCTAACACTCACTTACTATTAGCCCACTATGAGTAAAACAACAGAATGTGTAAGTGAATGCTCTTTAAACTGGTTATTTAAACCTCTGAATCATTCCGAATGAAGTATAGTTATTCATAAGGCAACTCAGCAATATCTGAGGTCTTTCTTTTTCATTGCATCAGTTATGTTGTTTGAGGAATGACTGAGCAACTCACAGCAACTGAGAAGAGGGTCCATATATTACACACACACACACACACACACACACACACACACACACACACACACACACACACACACACACACACACACACACATATTTATATTAGGCTGACCTCATTTATCAACTGATGTTGTCACAAAGCAGCTTTACAGAAATAAAAAATAAGATGATCAACACATGAAACAAAGGCCTGAAGGAAGAGACCTTAGTATGAACCAGGTTCACGAGGGGGAACCACTCCTCCTCTGGTCAAACTACTCATACATATCTGATAATGGAACACTGGACCACCACGGCTGCTGTAACACTCAGGTGTACTGTAGTGATGATCTTACATAGTATCAGTAGCAAATAGCTAGGTTCCATGTAGAAGTACCCAGAAGGTGGGCAGCCAGTGTGAAGGGGTGGTCCATCAGACAGGGTGACAATGGACTCCCTAATTACATCACAACTGCTCTGGTACACTGAGGCATTGAGGTTTTGTGCGATCCATTAAGTTTTGCTAATTGTGAGGCAGGGCCTTCTTGGATCATTAGTCTTAGGCCCCAACACCCTGTCTGTTTCCCTGATTCACTATCCTTTTACCACTGCAAACAGGGGACCATTTTGGAAAGGCCTCTGTCATCTTGACATTGCAATTTTTTTGCCTGGATCCTCACCCTTGACAGTTCACTTCTTACATATTTTACTCCTTGAAATAGGCTGTGTTTTGATTATGTTATTAGACATATTATTAGATATGATTAAGACATCTGTTAATAGGAGGTTATAATTTGTGGCTTCTATAAGTTGTAGCGTATAAGACTTATCAATCATTATATTGACTTATCATTCAACCAACAAAGTACTATTTCATTTTGAGACAGTTATGGATGCATGGTTGTATCAGAATGCATTGTAATGTGTTTTAGATACAGCCAATCCTTTAGAAATAAGAATTCAGGGTTCTTGTGACAGTGAGCTGTGGCTTGGTGGTTAGGGGACAAGCCTTGTGACTGGAGGATTGTTGGTTCGAGTCCCTAATGGGCAGGGTTGGGTAGGACTAAAGGGCAGTTGGAGAGGTGCACCCACTGCTCTGGGTGTGCGTGCTGACTGTGTGAAGCTGGGTTAAAGGTGTGCATAGAGGGTCTATGAGCACCAGGCCTGTTCCTCAGTGTGCTCCTGAATACACTTATTCATTTCAGACATGACCTCCATTTATAACCAGTAAACCCTCTTATCTCTGAAGCCACAGTTCTGGTGGTTTCACTTCACATGTGACTCTTCAGGCAGCGTCCATCTTCAACACCGGCAGACCGGCCGACCAATCACACGCTTACAGCCGGCTCCGTTGCGTGGCGTCGGCGCCGCCCGTACGTGTGCAAATCAGCGAAAGCCAGCGTGCCGGTCTCCGCCAATCAGCGCCTTCCACCGGGCGCGACTCCAGCCAATGGGGAGGCTCCACGACGGGGAAGCTCTGATACTTTATAAGAGGTTCAGCCTAGAGCTTCGCAGAAAGAGTGTCGGAGCGGAGTTGGAGCGGTAGGAGTAAAACTACAGCGGCTGTGGAGCCTCGACTTCATTTATACAACAGCTTTAGGGTGAGTTTCAGCCGCCCGACGTCTTATAGGGTGATTTTACTGAAAGCGGAATGATTTGTAATGGTGATAGTGGTGTTAGTGATATGAATAATGATTTAAATGGTGAGATGGTGTTTTTGGAGTGACTTGTCACTTTATTATTTGATTTTTATTTTATTTTATGATTTTTAGAGTGATATGGTCATTTTATTGATGTGATATTTGAGTGATATTTTGGTAATAATATTGGGTGATTTGAAAATATAATGATTTGAGTCATATTAGTGATTTTTTTTATTGTGATATTAGTGATTTTTAGAGCGACTTGTATTTATTTTAGAGGGAAATTATGGAGACTTGTCGATTTTAATGACTCCTTTTAAGGTCTGCTTAAATGAGCTTTAAGTGCGTTTCCAATAATAATAATAATAATAATAATAATAATAATAATAATAATTCTAGTTCTTTTACCCCTGTGTTTGTTTGCTTTAGTATTCTTGAGATGATGCTGATTTTAACTACGTAACTACGCAGTTTACGTAGTGTCCCGTTCAGTGAGCGTGTGGTTTACTCGTACACGTGCGCAGCACTAGTGCCCACGTACTTTAATCCTATAAAAATGAACTAAAACCTTTAACTCCTGCTTAAAGAGAAACTACTGCACTTGGATATCAGTGCTGATCATGAGAGAGAGAGAGAGAGAGAGAAATCCTAATGTGATAAACCTCTCTGCTCATATCTTCGCTTTGTTCAGCCTCATTGACTATATGTGGCTCAAGCTCGTTTAGGACGTGTTTTCGTGTTTTCTTACATTTTTAACAGTAAATGGGTTACGATCACAGTCTGAGGTTATTTAAAGCCTGTTGGATAAAAGCACTTGAACTTGACCTATAAGATGCAGTAATATCCTGTAATCACCCAGCTATACATATAGTGTATTCCTAATGTGTGCTTAAACTCTGTTATGCCTTAGTTTCCTCCTTGACTTTTAAACCTGTCTCAGTTCAGATTTACACATTTTCCAGCTTCATTTCTGTACGTTAGGGCTCATTAAGCTCCTTCCTGATGTTTTAATGAGTCTATCGTTTTAACACCATTTCAGTCTCAAACTCCTCATTCTGGAGATAAAAACACCCGAACCTGACCTATAATGTGCATTTATATTCTCTAATTATCTATATATACATATATAGTCTCTTATTTTCCTAATGTGTGCTTAACTAAGGCATAACGTTGAGTTTTCTTCCCTTTTTTAATTTGCTCTTAAACAGAATAGCATTTCAGTCCCAAATAAACTCTTTATTCTCGCCTGACGTTGAGCTATAATGTGCATTAATATCCTCTCTCTCTGAATAAGAGCCTGTTATTTCGGCGCTGCGTGCAGAAGTCTCTCTGCTGTTGAATCTGTGTTTTGATAGTCGCTCTTTCTCGCACTTTCTGTGACCGTTAGTGTTTGTTAGCCTGTGCTAATTAGCCTCCTAGCTACGGTGGAAAATCAGGTTTATTCAAACACACGCGGATTAATTTATTAGTTTAGGCCTTTTATTGTAATCCCTCTTTATAGACGCTGTAAACCCCTCACAAGTGTGGTTTTATCCTCAGAAACGCCGCGTTACTCGTTATTTGGCTTGGCTAGCATAGCTTAGCATAGGCGTTGGAAGTTTTGTTTTCGGTTCTGTTTCATCTGAACTAATAAGAGGCTGATTTCACTCATCCTCCGTCCTTAAGCATCATGTCAGGGGGGTCGAATCCAGCCCCTCATCCAGGTCAGGGATTTGAACCCCTCCCACCAAATCTGAGTCAGGGTCAGACCCTGAGGAGTGAGGGTCAGGGGTTGGACCCCCCCATGACCTCTGCTTTGAACATGCTTTAAACACAACTGTTTTCATTCGTAGGATTCATCCTGTCATTGATTCGAGACAAAATGAGACTGCTGGGCCTGTTCTTGGTGGTGGTCGTCAGCTGTGTATGTGCAGATGACGATGATAAGAAGGAAAATGTTGGGACCGTGGTGGGAATTGACCTTGGGACCACCTACTCCTGGTAAGCATGGATATGTTCTTTGTGACTTTGAACCGCGGAATAAGCCTAAGTTTAACCGCTCCAACCCGGCCAGAGTTAATAATATTCTTAATCTCCCCCCACAGTGTTGGTGTGTTCAAGAATGGCCGTGTTGAGATCATTGCCAATGACCAAGGAAACCGCATCACTCCTTCTTACGTGGCCTTCACCAGTGAGGGTGAACGTCTCATTGGTGATGCCGCCAAGAACCAGCTGACCTCCAACCCCGAAAACACTGTTTTTGATGCCAAGAGGCTGATTGGTCGGACCTGGAATGACCCATCTGTGCAGCAGGATATCAAGTACCTGCCCTTCAAGGTATGCTGATTTTCAGTGGATCAAGTTTTGATGTGGAATTGATTGTTGGAAAGGCCAAGACCTGATGTTTCCTCATTGTTTTTCTTTTAGGTTCTTGAGAAGAAGACCAAGCCCCATATTCAGATTGACATTGGAGCTGGTCAGCTGAAGACATTTGCTCCTGAGGAGATCTCTGCCATGGTTCTTACCAAGATGAAGGAAACTGCAGAGGCTTATTTGGGAAAGAAGGTATGTCCTGGTGATGCGTTTACCTTGAGTGAGTCGGAATGCATGCAATCCTAAACCTACTTTAATGGCAATTTGGCATCTTGTCCTCCTTTTGTAGGTTACACATGCTGTGGTCACTGTCCCTGCCTATTTCAATGATGCTCAGCGCCAGGCTACCAAGGATGCTGGTACCATTGCTGGCCTGAACGTGATGAGGATCATTAATGAGCCGTGAGTACTTTCACTTTCTTAGATATTTTAGAAAGCACACGTAATGACACATTTGTCCAAATGAATCTCATGGCATACCATTTTATCTTCTAGAACCGCAGCTGCCATTGCTTATGGTCTGGACAAGAAGGATGGCGAGAAGAACATCTTGGTGTTCGACCTTGGTGGTGGTACCTTTGATGTGTCCCTGCTGACCATTGATAATGGTGTGTTCGAGGTGGTGGCTACAAATGGAGACACTCACCTTGGTGGAGAGGACTTCGATCAGCGTGTCATGGAGCACTTCATCAAGCTGTACAAGAAGAAGACTGGAAAGGATGTGCGCAAGGACAACCGTGCTGTGCAGAAGCTGCGTCGTGAAGTTGAGAAAGCCAAGAGAGCCCTGTCCTCTCAGCACCAAGCCCGTATTGAGATTGAGTCCTTCTTTGAGGGTGAAGACTTCTCAGAGACCCTGACCCGTGCCAAATTTGAAGAACTCAACATGGTAAGGGCATCATTCTCTGCTAGATAACTCCATATACAGATCAAGTTCTGTGACCCTGCAGCTGAGCTGTAGATTCTTTAATTTTTTTTTTCATTCCTTATTGTAGGACCTGTTCCGCTCCACCATGAAACCAGTGCAGAAGGTCTTGGAGGATTCTGATCTGAAGAAGTCTGAGATCAATGAAATTGTGCTTGTGGGTGGCTCCACTCGTATCCCCAAGATCCAGCAGCTGGTGAAGGAGTTCTTTAATGGCAAAGAGCCATCCAGGGGCATTAACCCTGATGAAGCTGTGGCATATGGAGCTGCTGTACAGGCTGGTGTGCTGTCCGGAGAGGAAGACACTGGTGAGTTTGGTGCACTGTCCTTTACATCGTTCCATATGTGTATGGCTTGTAATCGCTTTTTATTGTAATGTAAAACTAATGTTCCTAATTGATGCCAACAGGAGACCTTGTGCTTTTGGATGTGTGCCCCCTGACTCTTGGTATTGAGACTGTTGGAGGTGTGATGACCAAGCTAATACCCAGGAACACAGTTGTACCAACCAAGAAGTCCCAAATCTTCTCCACAGCTTCTGATAACCAGCCAACTGTCACCATCAAAGTTTATGAAGGTACCTTCAGCATATTTAAATCAGTCAAAAGAGCCAAAATTAACCACTACTACATATAACGTTTGTGGAATATTCACCTGCCATGTCTTGCTTCCTCAAGGTGAGCGTCCTCTGACCAAAGACAACCATCTTCTGGGCACCTTCGACCTGACTGGAATCCCTCCTGCACCACGTGGTGTGCCTCAGATTGAGGTCACCTTCGAGATTGACGTCAACGGCATCCTGAGAGTTACTGCTGAGGACAAGGGCACGGGCAACAAGAACAAAATCACGATCACAAATGACCAGAACCGCCTGACGCCCGAAGATATTGAACGAATGGTCAATGATGCAGAGCGATTTGCTGACGAAGACAAGAAGCTGAAGGAGCGCATTGACTCCCGCAACGAGCTAGAGAGTTACGCCTACTCTCTGAAGAACCAGGTTGGTGACAAGGAGAAGCTGGGAGGCAAGCTGTCCACTGAGGACAAGGAGACCATTGAGAAGGCTGTGGAGGAGAAGATTGAGTGGCTTGAGTCACACCAGGATGCTGAACTTGAAGACTTTCAGGCCAAGAAGAAGGAGCTCGAGGAAGTAGTACAGCCCATCATTAGCAAGCTTTATGGCAGTGCAGGTGGTCCACCACCAGAAGAGGGTGATGAAGAGCAGGGTGAGAAGGATGAGTTGTAGGTTTGTGATTCCATCTCTACACCTTAATTTTGTTTCGGTCCTCCAGTGCCCCTTTGTCTCCGGAAAAGATGATTTTGGTGTACATATTTTTTGGACTTGAAGGACAATTGCAAGGAAAGGTGAAAATGAAAGGGGGATGACCATAAAGCCACGATTATCTTTTGGAAAGACTTGGAGCAATTTGAGTGAGGGATGTTGCTCTTCACTTAGGTGGAGATTTAGTCAGCCTGGACTGAGGCTTGCTGCTATTCTAAGGCAGTTTGAGAAGTTATGTTGTGGGTGGGGAGGGATGGGGAGGGACATGGTGGGTGGGATATAGTGAGTGTGTTGGGTCCTGGGCAACCGTCATGTTCACATACCTAACAAGTTATTTATTTAAATCTGGCGAGTGTAGATCATTTCTACTGCGACTTCATGGGAATAAATGTTTGATACAAAACTTAGTTTGTTCCTTTTCTCGTTCATTTCTGGAACTTTAAATATTATGTTGACGCTCTGTGCACCAGAACCTTTAAAAATCTAATTTGGTCATAAAACTGCCTTCGACTCTAAAAATTGCATTCTGAAATAAAGATTTTGAAATTCTAGTGCTGGTTGTGAGAAGCTGCCTAGGGCATGTTCTTACAAAAGCTGTATATAACACTTTCCCAGATTGGACACCATTAATCTGTAGAAGTAGCAGAAAATCAGGTGGAATAAAAAAGTTGATTGCAAAACTACATGATTGTTACTCTTTAAATACAAGTGGTTGAACAAAGGACCGTTTATTCTTTCAACAATGCCGCTGGTTACAAGTTTTATTTAACTTTCCAGAATGGTCTCGGACTTCAGCACATATCTCTGCACATTCTTATCGCTCTCAATATTTCCTCCCTGCAAGTGAACTACAAAACAACTCTTTATCAAAAATGTATTTATTTAATAAAATTATGGACCGCAATCATGTGATCACAGTGACGAGACAGTCATTATATATCACACCCTGAGTATCCATTCCTCCAAACACAAAGCACACATATTCAGTTTCTCCACAGCATGCTGCCTTTTCCTCTCCACTACCTTTTGTCCTTCCTGACCAAGGCACTACACACATCGAATGGTCCAGCCGATTAGGTGGAAGGTCACCTTCAAATTTCATCATCGTCCAGCGTTGTTTGTCTGCGAAGATAAAGGAGAAATGTTCTACGGTATGTCCCGACCTCTCTGAAATGAACACTGACTCATGTTTGCCACACAACATTATACCTTAAAGAAATCCTAATCTATCTGCTATATCTGGGACCCTGTAGCAAATGAATTGCAGTCACTATATGGGCAAAAGTATTGGGACACCTGCTGTATACACATTCACTGTATACTCAAATTTAAAATTTTGATTTTGGAACAGCTGTGAGGATTTGATTGAATTTATTGATGAGCGTTTGTGAAGTCAGGATGTTTGGATGATCACCCCACCTTATCCCAAAAGTACTGGTTGGCACTTCATCATTCCAGAGAACACAGTTAAACACTGTTCCACAGCTCAATGCTGGGGGTTTGTACCCCTCTAAATCACGCCTGGCATTAGGCATGTTTATATGCTTCAGTGTCCTATAGTATTTGGTGTCCACAAACCTATGAGTTGTATTTTATTACTAATACTTTAAAATATCCCATGCTAAATATTTTAGAACTGTTAGCATTGTTAGTGCTGTAATTTCAATGTTGAGGTGTGGAAATAATAGCAAGGGTAAACATTTCTGATTTGACACAGAAGGGGTCCAGAAATGGACCTCTGTTCCTGTGCTGAACATACACTCGTCGTTGAAAAAATAGTTGCACCCAGAAGGAATCAACCTGCAATCATTTCTGCATCAGAAACTGCAGATGAGACTGGCATTAACATGGCCTTACATACCACTCTGGAATCTGTACATAGAATTGGTCACTCCCTCAGCGGTCATCCCTCCAAAGATGTACAAATTTTTCCCCAAGGCCACAGCTGAGTGGGCTGCTGTTCCTGGGGGGATGTCTCCTTTAGCCTTTATCCGCTCCCACTTCATGTTCTCTAAAGAAAGATTGAACAACAGTAAAACACCACGGCACCAAGACGATCTATAGCTTTGTCTGAATGTGGTCCAGTTGGGGAAACGTCTTCTGTACCAGTATCCAGAGAGAACACGTCATTGTGGAACCTCTCTCCGGCCATTCCACCATGAACATGGATTTTAGTTCCCACGGCTACGGTCACATGCCCATGTCGTGGAGAGGGAGGCTTTCCTTTGGTCTCTGGCTGTGACCATGTAGAGGTTACTTCAAAGAAAAACAGACAGATGGTGTGTTATTACCTCCAGATTAGAGATATATATATATACACACCAGTATCTGTCTGCTTTGAGACAATTTGATGAATAAATAAATCTTATTTGAGAACGAAATTTCAATTGAAATTGGGGAACTATATGTTTGTATAACAGGAATTCAGCCTAGTTTTCCAGTATGTCCACTCAACATACTGTGGATACTAGGATTAGGCTTAATGCCTGACTGAGAACCAGTTCACAGAGGCAGGTGTAAAATAAACAGCTGAAAGGGTAACATTCTAAGAGCAGGTTTCTTTTTGAACTTAATCAGATAAGCAACATAAGTGAAGGGAAAGTGACAGAAACAGCAAGTAATCATTAGAGTAGAAGTAAATCTTGTCTCCAAAAACATCAGCAGTAGCTCAAAACTCCTTAAAGAAACAGTTTGGCTGAAACAAAATTGAATTAAAAAATTGAACAAAGGTGCTCCATCCTTAACGGTCCGTCGTATGCTCTCCACTCTGCTTTTGAACTGTTGCTTCTTCAGAGAGTGACTTTTGTGCCTGAAGCCATCAGACTACTGAATGAACACTCGCATTAACTGATTGGTAGTTTTTAGCAAATACAGGATTTTTAATTGTTGTTCTCATCTGTTGTCTGTCGTTTTTGAGACGTCTGTGTGCCCAGCATGAACTGCCCCTTTAGGATAAATAAAGTGGATTTGATTGAATTCAATTAAATACAAATACATTTGATTTGGTTTTTGACACTCAATTCTTATTTATTTTTTTTGCTTCAAAAATGTACAGAAAAAACTACATTAACAAAAATTTAAAATGAAATACTTAAACTGAAACTGGAACTCTGTTATTCTCTGCAGAGAGGTTATGTCTATAGACTATATATATAGTAGGCCTTTTTCTTTGTAGGTTTCCTGTAGCTGATTCCTGCTCCCGTTTTCATAAATGCGCACACTCTTAACACATAAAAATAAAACACACACACACACACACAAACACACACACACACACACTTTGTTCCTAAAGGCATTTCTGAGAGTATGAAGTAATTGAGAGACCTGCATCAAAGATGTGCACCTGCGGGTCAGTAACTGGCGTGGTTCCTGTATCCCCACCGGAGAACACAAACAGTCTGTCTCCAACACAGGCGGAGTTTGTGTGGTACGTCCTGGGCTTGGGTGCCATCCCTTTCACTTCCACCGTCTTCCACGGTCCGCTGTCTACAAACAGTAATAGATACTAGGGCCAATTATCTTATTTATTGAAATAACTGTCTCTACTGTCCAAGGAAGACCTTCTGCTAGATTTCAGAGCATTGAAGTGAGGTGATAGGAATGAGATGAGGTGGTGATCATCCAAACTTCCAGACTCCAGAAGTACTGGATGAAGCACCATCATTCCAGAGAAAACTATTCCGCTTTATACCCCTCGAGCCCATGCCTGGCATTAGACATGGTGCCGATAGGTTCACGTTTATCTGCTCTTCTCTACTGCTACTTCTCTACAGGGACTAGACAAGAACCTTTCAATTTTGGTGTGCTTCTTCTATGGCATCACTCAATGAACCATTTCGAAGCACTGTTATTAAGAGTACATGCAAATTACCTGAGGTATGTAGGACTTGAACAGAGTTGCGATTCCCACTCTGTTCAGCACCAGCGAACACCCACAGGCTCTCTGGATCACTCTCAGGTACAAAACTGCAGTGCTCATACCTCGGCTGCAGACCCTCCCAGTCCGGAATGTCCCATTCGTGACTGTCTGTAGAGTGAAAGGGAACTGAAATGACTGGTCTATGACCTAATATAAAAATATAGACTGGAATTTTCTATAATGTTAAGCTCATTTTGAGGCACTGAAATAAAGTACAGTAGAGGTGATGAACTTTCATAGGTGTAGGAGCAGGAACATCAGCAAACTCTGCAGGACTTCCTACAGGACTGGAGCTGGTCATCCCGGCACTGGACTGATTATAGTCACTATTGTAAACCCTCATCTTTGAAATTACTTTAACAGAGAAGGAAAAAACGCAATTTTCAATGGAAGTACGGAATGTGTACACAGTCAGTATTTAACTCAGAATGCACTGCTCCAAATTATTATGCACATTTTATAGGTCATAAAGAACTGAAAGTGGGAATTTGTTGAATTGGCAGCATAAAGAGTCACAGTTACTGAAATCAAAAGCTATTTCAATCAAAAACATCTTAACAGGCCAAGTTACAGGTTAACATTAAATCACGTTCTCAATTCATGCATCCATTGAACAGTTTCTGCTTGAATTTCTTTGCAGGACGTCAGAAAAGCCTCCCAGAGCTGCTATTTTGATGTGGACTTTTGATGTCACAGTCTTGTTGGGGCATAGTGGACATCCACCAACCCTCCACAACTCCATCTATCTGGACCATCCAGGGTTGCACGGCACTCCATGTGACAGAGGCCTACCTCCTCTTTTCAAACTGCAGCCATTTACATCGTTGCCGGGCAGCCATTGCGTTTGGAGGAGAACGCCGTATCCCTGGTTCTGACACAATGGTCGGCAGACGCCTGCGCTGACCAGCAGCACAGTTGTGTGTGCAAGCGGATTTCTCTCCCTCTGGACCCCAGCTGCCGATGGTGAGCAGCATAGACATTCTTTATCTTTCCTATATTGCTTGCAATCTGTGTCTTAATAATGTGGAATGTGCTTTAATTTCAGTGATCCAACAATCCCAGAGACACAATACCATCCAATCAGTTTAATTAAAAAAAAATTCATCTTTATGACATTTAAACCATATTTGCATAATTTGGAATCCAGTGTGTAACTGATTGTAAAATGTATGGACAGTCATGCCTCTTGACTTAATTCACTAAATAGAAAGGAATGGGAACGTAATGTCCAGTTGTTGTGTATATATGTCCGTCCCTTCCCTGTGAACACGGCCCAGGTCTAGTAAAGGCCAACACTGAGTGGATTAATAAAACTGTGGCCATACCTTTCAGCAATTCCAACAGCGATGTGCGAGAGGACTGAGAGAACATACTGCAGTATTTACCAAGATTTATGACGTAGGAATCTGAAAAGCTGCCATTTGGATTGGCTCCTCCAACAATCACAATCCTTCCTTTCCCTCCATGAGAAGATATATATGTGCAGGTGTGGCCAACACTGACTCCAGGTCCAGCTCCTCTAGGCACAAGACAGTACCTGTGTGGAAATACAGTCAGTAAAAATCCCAGAACATTTAGCAGAGGCCCATATAAAGCTGCTGATGTTTGGAGGATGAACGTTCCGTACCACTGGTTTTCCCAGGGCTTGTCTTCAGGGCTTAGAATTGGAAGGAGCTCCATCTGCCTGAGGAGGACAAAAACCCTTGTGAGGTAAGTCCACAAACTTATAGACACCTACTGTAAGGGCACTCATCCTCGGCCGGTCCAAACAGTTCCCAAATATTGGCCACTTGGACCACACCATGTGGGGGACTGGGGTTCGATTGCCAGTCTGGGTAACTATGCTGTGTTACACCAACATTACACCAACCTGGGGCAAGTCTCTTAACGCCACTCAGGCCCACTCTGTGAGTTGCTCTGGATAAGAGCATCTGCTAAAAGCCATAAATGTAAAAATGTAAATCCAGTAGTGTGTATATAAAACCAGTTAATACTGAGAGGCTTTTATTTAACTCTTAGGATCGGAGAGCTGCACGCTATATTCTAGGCTTCATATCTCAGGATCAGAGAAACCTACAGACATACACATGATTGAATTGAATACACTGAATTAAATCCAGGTTAAAATGCCAAAGCAGCTTCCAGTGCATGTTTACGGCTCTGTCCACGTGTACACGGGGGCGGGGACGATGACTTCACTGACCCAGACGCGTTATAGAGGGAAATGAGAACTGAGGGGCTGTTTGCTCGCTTTCTTTCCTCAGACAGTGCTCAAATTTCAGAATAAAAGTCCTAAGAAGGCATAATACTGACACAAAAATAAAATTAGTAAAGGACATTCAGGTTGTATTTTTACGGAAAATCATATTATAAAGATCTGTGAGATTATCATCTATAAATACTCATATTGTTCAGTGAAGAAATACATCACGATCCCTAAAATAAACCCAAATCAAACTGACCTTAATCACACAAACACTTCAGAAACAAGAGACGGACATAAACGTCCCCAAAACCCAGGAGGTCAATTAGTTTAGACTTCCGCGACCAAACCTCTCAAAACACGGCCGCAGTCAGCAGCACAGCCGTTGTGGGTGTTATACCGTGCAGCGTCCACCGGTAAAACCTGCACCCCAGGACCTGTGGGTCTGACCCAGCTCGGCCTGAATTGAAACAGTACGTTCAGATTTTACACAATAGAGCATCTTAAAAATGAGAAAATTTTAATATTAATGTAATATTAATTTAATTTATTTAATTTAATTCAATAATAATAGTAATAATAATAATAAAACTAATTTTATATTAATTACATCAAAAGCGATTTATTTCAGGCTTTTTTGTTTAAAAGTTCTAATATTTCGTCAGCTTAAGACAAACTGATCAATAGTAACACAAAACAATATATATTTTAATAACAATATATTATTATTATTATTATTATTATTATTAATAAAATAATAATATAACTTTATCTTGTGATATATCATTATTTTATTTTATATTATTAATGGTTTATATTATATAATAGTTATCTCTCTCTATATATAATTTTTATAATGTATTATTATTTATATAATGTATAATAATAATAATAATAATAATAATAATAATGAATTGAGGTTGTATATAAGAAATTGAATTGTGCAACATGGTTAAATCAATCCAAATATTCAGATACAAAAACAATTTGATAAAGAAAGGATTTAATTGATGATCAATTTCCTCTTTAATCTGTTAAATATCTCATCAGGCATTTATTAATTCGCTCCTCCAACAGACATCCAATCAAATTGTGACAGGAAACCGGGGTGCAGGATTTGCGGGGGTACGCATAATGATACAACACAGTCAGCGCGTGCGTATGAAGACGGTAACTGCGGTTGCCCTGGCGACCGACAGTTCTATAGGTGAGGTCCGTCTTCCCAAACCATACAATATACAAAGATAACCTTAAACATGTGAGCTCAGACTGTTATATGTAACATATAAAGATAATGTTTATTAATGATTTTCTTCATAATAAAAGTCTGTGAAATTATTATTGCTAACTGGCAGAACTGTAGTGACTCAGCACCACCACACGAAGGCGGTATTGGACAAGACAGAAAGGCCAGAGCAGCCAAACTAACACAGGCAGGCAGAAGTGAGAACCCTGTTCTTATTAGAATTCATTCATTTAGTGTGACATTTGCATAATTTTACAAACAAATCAATTCAAAGTACTAATAAACACCATAAATGCTTACAGCATACATTCACACAGGAGCTCTTTGTAGTTCTATAATTACAGACTGTAGTTCATCTGTTTCTCTGATACTTTATTTTCCTCCTTTCACCCTGATCTTCAATGATCAGGACCCCACAGGACCACCACAGAGCAGCTATGATGTGGGTGGTCGATCAATCTCAGCACTGCAGTCACACTGACATGGTGGTGGTGTGTTAGTGTGTATTGTGCTGGTACGAGTGGATCAGACAAACTGTGCAGAAACAGACGAGCTTCTGTCTCTGACTTCACATCTACAAGGTGGAGACACTCGGTAGGAGTGTCTAATAGAGGAGACAGTGAGTGGACACAGTATTTAAACACTCCAGCAGCCCTGCTGTGTCTGATCCACTTGTCGCAGTGCAGTGAGGAGGTGGTTTTCATAATAAAGTGATGCCGCTGTGTATATGTTGCTCCAGACTTTCAGATCATTTTATTTATCTGTACTTTGTTTATAAACAAATGTAAACAAAAAATAAAAACAAAACAAATACAGTGTGTGTTTTAGTAGTGTGTGTGTGTGTGTGTGTGTGTGTGTGTGTGTTTCAAAAGGTTGCTTTCACACTAAAACCTCATATGACTGGAATATAACTTTGCAGAAGAAGCTTTTTAATCTGAAAATGTCTTTGATCTCCTGAAAATATCAATTTCCTGTGTGTGTGACTGTCTCCTATCAACACTTTTCTAATGTTCTGCTGAATAAAAGAGCGTCAAACTATGAAAACGTCCCACAAAATTGGCCTTGAATTCTAAAAGATAAGTTCAAATTTCTGTGTAAAGTTGCTTTAGCACTGTTTGCATATCATTCCCGGGTCCTTTCTTTCACTACAAGTGAGGGAAATTCAATTTTCCATAAAAGGGGATCTTTCGAGGCACCTCTGATAGCACGTCCTCCATTCCATCAGCAATTCCAAAGCCTCTGTGCTGGATTTGGGGTTTAATGATCTTGAGGGACGTGCGAGCAGCGTGAAAGTGGAGAGTTGGAATGTATTCTGTGTCTTCTGTCAGCGTAACCCTGGTCTGAGTAAACCCTTATTCTCTTTTCAAACACCCTGCAGTTCTCCTGTCTGCTGCTTCTCACTCATTCCCTGTGTAACAGGTTCAGCCTCGGCTTCGGCGATTGCTTCTTACGTCTCAGCAGCAGATGAATAAAGACTTCTCTGAGGCTTCAGTGGAGAAAACCAACATTATTTAAGGACGTACTTCCCTCAGCACGTCTCTGAATAATGAAGCCAAATCACTTGTTATTTTCCCACCATAGACTAGAGGCAACACAACGGTCCACATCCCGAAATATGCTCAGGCCTACTGGCTCCTGCTCAGCCCATAATTAGATCATGTCATTGTACGCTGGATTCGGGACAGAGCCGGCGCCTTAATTCAGCCATGCCCGGGCCATTGTGTCACAGACATCACTCACACCTCCGCCTGTCCCACGAGCCTCGCCTGCCTCAAAATCAAATCAGGGAATTCTTCCACAGATTTACACTCGGAGCGGAACTGTACGTCCTGAACGGTGTTGGACGCCGACGTTCTGAATGTATGATTAGATAACACGGTGTACACGAATGTTCATGTAGTTGTGTCACTTCTCGATTTAACGGAGAGGGTCAGCATATAGACTACATCATTCAGCCATAACATTAGCACCACCTGCTTAATGCTTGTGCCCCAACAGATCTGACCATTCAAGGCATGGATCCCACAAGACCTCTGAACATCACCAGTGGTTCTTGTCGCCTGTGCATATTTTGCTTCAACATCGACCCAGATACACGTAGATCCGACCCCTGGACTGGAGCCACTGTAGATGAAGATGATCGATGTTATTCACCCGTCAGTGGCTGGTTGGTGTAAATCCTGCCTCTATAAACGTTTGAAAAATCCACTTTGTGGGATTGACTAGAAGCATACGGAGGTGTGGCTTAGTAAAATCAGCCAATCAAAGGCTTTTCTGCTTCTGCAACCAGTGGATCCACCAACATTTAGAAGGTCGATGTCGACTGTGAAAAATCAGTTGCATATAAAGCAACTCGTTTTCACCCTCTAGGGGGCGCACTAGCCAGATTCAGAACAGTAGAGGTGTCATTTATCAGTATGAAATGGTCATCGTTGGACAGAAACCTGTTTCAATCAAATGCTGCAATGAAGCGCAGCTCCACCAGCCTGGAGATGTGGATTTATCCGAGGGGTTTGCTGTGTTTCCTTGTGTTTGTAAGTGTTTCCACTGGGTGCTCAGGTTTCCAGCCACCTCCGAAAAACAGACGTTCCTGACTCGCACCCAGTGATATCCGTCTGGTCAGGATTATGGACGGATGTGACCATGCACCTTATTAGTGTACACTGCAGTGTATGTCCAAATGTTTGTGGACACCCAAAAAACCAGAGCTGCAAAACAAACCAATTCCCTCCCAAAAGTCTTGACAGTAATGTACAACATTGACATAAACCCCACGCTAATCTCCTCCAGACTTTAGTTACGGGAATATGACCTCTTGACCTTAAAAACAATCTGTCTGAACTGAACCAACCTGGAGATGAACACACATAAAGGAAAGCACTGGCTTATTTCTTTTCACCAGTAAAACCCAAGAAAGCCAGTCCCAGGGAAGCCAGTCAGGGCTTGGCTGAAAACGAACAGCACATCACGCTGAGAGGACACAATGAGAGGACAGCAGCACTATCCGTTAAGCGGGAACAAAATCCCGGGTTGGATTTTGACTTGCTGGACCTCCAATACTCTGGTAAACAGACTTGCTAAAGGAGATATGAGCATTTTTAGTCTGGCCATGAATGTGTGTGTGTGTGTGTGTGTGTGTGTGTGTGTGTGTGTGTGTGTGTTTGTTTAATCAGGATTAGAGCTGCTGTCCCACTCTCCCGGGACTAATTTAGGTCATTTTCAGGTCAGTGTGCCAGAAACAGCTCTTTCCAACTGCCACATTAATGCCATTACATCTGACGTCCCCTGTTAAAGCACTGTAATAATGACCGGCACGTAGTTTAACCTGTTTTTAATGTGGGGTCATTACTGTTTTACCAAACAATCAGTTTACAGTGTTAATGCATTTGTTATTGCATGTTTACTACTAATCCTGGTTGGCCGCTGTGGGTGTAGGCCACTGAGACGGTGAAGGGGAACCCACACACACCTTCCCGGGCGACAAAACGAATCCGATCAAAAGGGACCCTCACCCCGGTCAAGAAAACACAGACCGGTTGTGTCAAGTTCCAGGTCCAGCCCATTGAGGTGTTTTTATCCTGATGTAAAGGGGAGTGTCTTCCTTATGCTCTGAGGGAGTTTCTTCTCCGTTGGTTTGCTCAATGAAGACTTGGATCTGGATCTCTGTAAAGCTGCTTTGTAACATCCTGTATAAATACATTTGAACGTAATTGAATTGAACCTCTTTAAAAGCCCTTGGCCTGAAGGCTGGACCAGGAATAGGCTGAATGACTGGGTCAGAACTTCACACAGGCCTTGTGAGGTGTTTCCAAGAAGTGGTCAGTACCTACCAAACGTGCTCCAAGGAAGGACAACCAGTGAATCGGCTTTGTGAACTGGACATGTCTTGTGCAGGCAGGTACACAATATGTCCAAATGTTTGTGGACACCCCCTCTATCCTCATTGTTGACACTGATGTGCAACTGCACACACATTTTGTCTAGTTCCTCTAAAGTACTGCTAATCAAATAGGACTCTCTGGAGCAGATGAACGAACATGAACGTATTGGCACCATGCCTAATGCCCCGTGTGGGCTAGGGGGGTATAAAGCCACCGAGCTTTGAGCTGTGGTGCTGTGGATCCTTGTTTCCATTCCATTCAATATTTTTAGGATGAGTTGGAGAGTTGTGGATGAGGTGGGGTGGTGATCATCCTTAGTAACACTCTTGTTGCTGAATGCAATCAAATCCTCACAGCAATGCTCCAAAATCTAGCTATTTCCTGGACAGTAGAGACAGTTTATCCTGCAGTTTTAACTTTTTTTATTGTCCTTGAATGGGCATGGTGCTGGTACATTAGATCATATATATATATATATAATGATTAACAATGAATAAAATAAATAAAGACAAAACAAAAAAGATAAGAATGAAAGAGTGATGATGCTTTAATTGGTGTGCTTTTTGTGTGTGATAGAGTGAGAGTGATGAAGAATGTTGAGTGTGGGTGTCTCATCATCTATGGTTACATGGTGCTGGTTCCTTTCACACTCTATAGTCCTTCCTCTCTCTCTCTCTCTCTCTCTCTCTCTCTCTCTCTCTCTCTCTCTCTCTCAATCTTAGGTTGCAAAGTATAGGCTCAGGTTTCTGGGTTCAGTCCCGATGACCCAGTCTCACTTTGTTATGGACTCTTCTACTGTTTGCAAAGTTTCTTTGTCCAGCCAGCCCCAGTCTGAGTCCACCTTCTATCTCCAAACCTTTGGTGAGTTTCTGCTTTTTGTTTTATTTATTTGTTTACGGCTCTGTTTTGTTTTCAGCTTTCTTTCTTGGCTGGGCTTGAATTTTATTTTATGTGTCCAAAACTGTGCAGATAAGTCCAGAGCTGCTGCATAATGTACGTTTGGGAGTTAAGGAGTTTGGGGAGTTTATAAATAAAAGTCCCATGAAGGGTTAATTCTGATGTGAAGTCATCAAAATCCCTGCATTTTCAGCTCCAAAACATCTCAGTTGAAGACACATTTGAGTAGACTAGTAACTCCTGAAAATAACAAAACCTGGTTTGTGTGATATGTGAGGTGTGTATGTCTACTTCAAAAGTATGTCAAACTTCAAAGACCTCCCACAAAATTGACCTCCAGGGTTCTAAAGATTAAAAAATGGTTCTTATGGTATTGTTAGAAAAACAGTTCTCCTCCCAATAACTATAACAGCCTGATCAGCGCAGGTGCTCAGGCTGGACTAATTTGGGAGGTAATTAGCAGGCCTTCCCCTTAGAACCTTTCAATCATTCATGGTGTTGTCGGTGTGGAAGTCACCCGGTTTCAAAGGGCAGATTCATCAATAATGCAGTACCTACAGTAGCTGATTATCATAGCAGAGCGTGGCGACACAGGGGGGGTCGAAAGGGGCTTCCGCATTATTTTCTTCTTTATCTTGTTACATGCGGCTCACATAGGGAGAGCTGTCACTGAAGGGATGTAATTCAGCTGACAGCTGGATTCACAATCATCATTAGAGGCATTATAGACATTTATTACTTTGAAATAAGTAAAACGTAAAAAATAAATAAATTAACGTCTTACTAGATCATACGCACAACTCATCCTAGCACCTCCTTTCAAACTGCCGTCATTTGCGTCCTCAGAAGACAGCCAATGTGCTCGGAGGAAAGCGCTGTGTCCCCAGCTCTGATGCAATGGCTAACAGATGCCTGTGCTGGCCAGCATCACACTGAGCAGGCCAATTTTGCCAATTTTGCTTGCCAATGGCAAACAGCATGACCTGGCATTCGAATCTCGCCATGATTGTAATTGTGATGATTGAGATGATTGTGAATCAGCTTTAGACCACCGAGCCACTTGGAGCTCAGACAGTTTTTTTAAGCATGACTCATCATTTTGATATTTTGATCTTGGAGATAAAGTTAATTGACCATAAGTACGTCTTTATTGTGTCTTGATTTCTAAATGAATTTTTGGACCATGCAGACAGGACAGGGAATGATAAAAATCATGATCTTATAGGTTTGCAAGTTGGCATCATGTCTTCAGCTTATGATGATCAGATTTCCTTCTATGTGCAGCAAGAATGGGCTAAAAAGGGTAAAAGGGACAAAATTGGGTGATGCAAGACTTTGTCATAGACACTTGGTCCAGGTAGAGATGAAATTTATAGGATGTTAGATTAGGAGGAAGGGCTTCAGGCATCACTTTTTTTTAAATTAAGAAATGCAGGAAACAGACTGGGACGTCATGGTCAGCCCTGAGGAACACCTGTAGTAACAGGAAGAGAAGTAACCCAGAAGATCTCAATAACTTTCCCTTTTCGCTGTACTGTCATGCTGTCATTTTAATGGTCTGCACTCAGTCAACACTTAAACTTTCACAATGAGCATCATGGAAAACACATTTAGGCCATTAAACACCGTCCGGCGCTGACAGTGCATGAGCATATTCCAGAAGCTCTCAGCCCTTTAATTGCCTGTGCTTGTTTTAGTGATGGTCTCGATGGACTTCACTAACATTTCGGCCGTAACTGAAAAATGTTCCAGCAACCGGAACTTATACAGAGCTGGACAGAAGTGTAATGACCTGTGTGTGCTGAGAGAGGTGCTTCGTAGTTGACTGGTGTGACAGCTTAATGGCGTGAATTGCAGCTTTGGACACTAATGCAAAAGCTCCTGCCCAACCAGTTTGGCTCCAGACATTGCTGTGGGCTCAGTTTGATTGACAGGAGAGTAGTAATGAAGGAGATTGGGATGAAGAAAGGAGTGAGAGAAGGGAGGAGGATGAAAGAAAAGTAGGGATTTGATGGCACGGTGGTCTAATGAATGTCAGAAGGATTTGGGTGGAGAGGGAAGACCTGTTTGAGAGCTTCTCCGGGAAAACGGATCTAATTTGTGGATAACAAGCAAAACTGCTGCCGGAGTCTCAGGACCACATTCAGAGAATGTCAAAGGGGCCTGGCTATTAATCAGCACACTTTTCTGAGATGGCCTTTGGATGGCCTAATGACTAAAGTTCGGAATCTCAGCTTGGTCCCAGTCTGTAATCTTGGCCTTCTAATGGAGAATAAAATAAGCTATCTCTAAAATTTTGTACATCAGTGAAATGCTTTCATCATCCCCTTGTGAAAGCGTAGGTTGTAATGCTTGTTTTGACGGCCCAGTCACGCGTTACTTCAACACCATGGAGTTGGCAGTAGGACTGAAGAAAGGGGGGCTTGCATTGTGAACCATGGAATTTCTCTTGATTGCTCTGGATTTTCACTTGCAAACATCAATTTGGAAGTGCCAACCACTCAACCCTGTTAGGACTCTCCCCCTGTCACATACGATGCTCCCAACACTTCCTCTGATACATGTGAAATCAGCCATCACCTCTTTTCAAATCATTGCTGAACAGCATGACCCTGGTTTCGAACCTGTAATCCTCAGAGCCACTTGGAGCCGAGTGCATAATTTCTTTGTATCCAAAGAAGGACCTGAATCAACTTTATTTTCCAAGAGCCTTGAACACACCATATGGACAAAAGTATTGGGACACCTGCTCATTCAGTTTCTTACCAAATCAATGGTATTTAAAAGAGTTTATCCTGCTTCTGTTGGAGTAGCTGTCTCTATTGTCCAGAGTAGGGTTTCTATCAGATTTTCTACATTGCTGTGAGGATTTGTTTTCAGTTGCTGGTGGCGCTGGGCAATAGGACCACACACAAACCCTACAATCATCCCAAAACAATTGGTGCCATGACTTATCAGACTACTCCACATGTTGCCAGTCCTCTAGGGTCCAGTTAGCAATCTCATGAGCCCAGATGAGGCGTTGTGTCCAGTATCATGCTGTAAGCAGAGGCATTTTTGTGGGTTTTCTATGCACGTGGGTCCTTCTGTATTGAATTTGGATTTTTGTATGTTTGTATGTTTGGATTTTTGGGCCACCAGTCACAATAACGCATAAGCAGCCACTGTGCCATCTACTGTGGGTGGTAATGCCTTCTATGACGTATTCCAGGCATACACATGGCACTGCACAACTTCAGAAATGGACTGTTCCATCCATCAGACACCATTGTGGCAACTCAAACTCTGATCATTCACATAACCTTGTAATGAACGTGCTGGTCAGTGTTCAACCTCACTCAACCTCACTCCATGTTGGTTCCATGTCGCAGACTGGGCAGAATCATGTGACTACATATGAAGTAATATGTTTTTAAGGGGTAGTACATGAAAGTACTGGGAACAGTGGGCAATCAATGTATCTGATATGGATGGTTTATTTGGTTATTTTGGTTTCAATTATGGATGGTTGCTATGGTATACCGGATGCCACAGCTTTGGTATGAGGTTGCTATGAAGTCCACCTGTCATTAAATGCCTTATGTTTTTAGGCTGTAAATAGAAAGACTTTAACAGGCTGCTGACTTCAAATCACTGAGATCTGTTTGCATGATGGCAGGAGCCTACAAAAGACAGCGCTCAACACACTGCATGACAAGCTGCGGGCAGCAAATGGGCAACATGTGCACTTCAGAAATAGCAGGATAACTTCATTTATTACAGTGCCATTCTAATTAGTCTTTCGGGTCTCCCACTCTGTACTTCTGCTGACCACAAGCCGTGAAATAGCCTCCTGGCCAGGTCCAGCCTTTGTCCTCAACTCACATAAAAGCAACAGGAGTGAAATGTGGAGAGCTGGAGTCTGTTGTTCTGTCAGGATGGATGCCAGTCTCTATCCTCTCAGGGACATTGGCACAACAGTGCCAGCACTCTCGCTGGCATAGACAGCCAGACTGGCAGGGAGTGTGTGAGGGTGTGTGTGTATGGAAGGAGCACAGATGCTCATTGTCTGCACTGGGTTCATCTCCAGAGCACTGCCGCTCGAGTGGGCTCTGGACCCTAGGCGGCCAGGCTTTCCCTCTGACCTCCCACCAACCTTGAATAAGCCACAATTACATTTGTCATGCTGGCAAAGAGGAGAGAGGGAGGGCAAGGGCGAGGGGGCATTCCTACTTCTGTACTGAAGCCAGGTTTAGCATTTTTTGCAGTCTGACCACACTGGCCAGCCCAGCCCTTGAGTTGAGTTTGATGTGTTAAAATAACAACTGTCATAGCACCAACCTGGACCACTTTCGCAACCACTTGATGTACCATAGCAACCAACAAAAACAGCAACACCATAGCCCCCACTTTGAAGTACCTCACCAACTACCTTGGGCACCTTAAAAACACCAGAAGTTCCTTTGCATGAGGTCATCGGAGAAAATGATGCATACAGTATGAATTTTTATATCAATAACCTTGCAGACCAGAATGTTCTGACCACTGTTTGTATATTTTTATTATTCTAATCTAATTAATTGAAGTACTGGCTACACCAGTGCCCGCCTGGACGTCTTTCTGTGCTACGAGCTACAGTGTGTGTGTGGTTGTGTTTGCGTTTGTCCATGCCATCTTTTCTTTTCAACAGAATGGTCAATGCAGTTAGGCCGAGCTGCAGACCTCCCTTATCTGCCACGCTCTATTAACTCCACCCACTGCCTCTCTCGCTCTCTCTCTCTCCCTCTCTGTATCTCTCTCGTCCTGTGCTGTGGCACTGCTGCTTTGTGTACAGAAGTCATGTCGAATGTGGGCATAACAAAAATAATTATGCACTGATGCCCCCGGCCGAGTCTAAAACTGGATGTCTTACTCGGAGAGAGAAGAAGAGAGAAAGAGATGCAGGAGATAGAGAACAGAATAGAGAGAGAGAGAGAGAGGGAGAGAGAGGGGATGAGAGATGAGGATGGACAGTGTTATTTGGTTCGTCTGTTTGGGGTTGAACAGCAGGAATTAAATTTGCTTTGGATGCAGAGCTGCAGTTTGTCCTACACTATATGGACAGACGTATTAGGGCACCTGCTCCTTCATCCTTTCTTCTGAAAACTTTCTGAAAACATGGTTTCTTCTGAAACTCCTGCTGCCACAAAGCAGGAGGAAATCTATATCTAATGGAATATTCATGCCTGGGTTATATAATAGGCCCATATCTTTATAGCACAGATAACCCTCTGCAATGAGCTAATGCAGGGAGGTCAGGTTGTTACAGTCTGATGATCATCCTATCAGAAATTCCGCCTGTTCTCTCTCCACAGGGCAGCTCAGGCTGGCGATTGCTTTCAGGAATGGCATGCTCATTGTTGACAGTAAGTAAACAGTGCAGACAAGTATTTTCCTCAGTTGTTCTGAAACAGACACAACCTTATATGTATTTTATTGGGGTTTTATGTGAGAGAGCAACACCAAGTAGCAAGTAATTGTGAAGGGAAAAGAAAATGGTGCAAAATCTGGTATAAACGTATTTTATATTGTATTTTTATATATTTTGTGCTGGTCAATCACATAAAATCTCAATAAAACACATGAAAGGTTTGTGAGTGTGTCGTTAAAAAAACGTGGAAAGTTCATTGGGTATGAATAGTTTTTCTAAACACTCTAAAATCACCCCCCCTCATGTGTCCTAACTGTATAAAGCACTTTGAGGTGTGTGGACAGCACTGCAGTTCAGATTAGCTCTGTGTTTGCATGCTGACACCCTTCGCACCAAGGGCATGAACACAGTGTCGCAGCAGAAGTAGGCTGAAGGTTTCAGGTCACCTGGCCAGCAGCATACACCTGTCCTCTTTCGAGTCAGCACACACACACACACACACACACACACACACACACACACACACACACCTGGAGTGGTAACACCTTCCTCCCACTGAAATAGTCTGAATCCTGTATTTTAGGGAAAGAAATGTAAACATTTTATTTAAAGAAAACAACTCATTGGACACTTTATTAGAAACCCCTGCCTAATGTCGACTGGCCACCAACATTGATAGATATTGTTATCTGGTTAAATGTAGGTCATAATGTTGGTTATCTTAAATTCAATGTCAGGACAACATCTACTGCCAACGTCGGTTTGACGTAAAATAATGCAGACAGCTGACAGTGTCATGCCATTGATTTACAAGTCAACCCTTCAAATCCAGGTGTTTTAATAAACCTCTTTATTATTAAATAAATAATAATTCATTAATCAGATGAATTATTATACGTATTATAGATAAATTGGATTAATCAGATCCAGTTTTCTGCTTCCCTTCCTGAGTATTTGTGCACTGCATGCACTTTAAAAATACATACAGATGTCTAACGCAACTCAGAGTTTGAGGTA
The DNA here is from genome assembly GCA_034509495.1 of Acestrorhynchus altus. Taxonomy (NCBI): domain Eukaryota; kingdom Metazoa; phylum Chordata; class Actinopteri; order Characiformes; family Acestrorhynchidae; genus Acestrorhynchus; species Acestrorhynchus altus. Next base: position 3,173,332 of record CM067511.1, on the reverse strand, counting down.
AAGAAAGTTTCTTTTTTATGTTTTTTTTTTTTTTTTTTAAACAAAACCGTTTTATTTTAATGATTAAAAACATTCTTGGTGAATCAACTGTAATAGTTGGAATTTGGTTCTAAAGGGTTTGCCATCGTCATACTGACATAAAATAATTAATGTTTGTTGAAATATAGCGACTGAAAGCCAGTGATGTCTCTAAATAATGGTATTTACTGTTGCACTGGTTGGATCAGCTGCCAGGTACTGAGAGTCTTAACTGAACCGGGAAACTCAACATTTAGTCACAGTGCAGCAGTGAACTGGAATTCAGGGATTGACAAGCAGTTATTTTGCACTTTTCATTCATAACCATCTTCACTCTGGAGGTTTTATTTATTTATTTATTTATAAATTATTTTACTTTTTAGTTATGTTGTTTTATTTATCATTATTTATATCCTTATTCTTTTTTATATGTGAGTTTTGTTTATTATTATTATTATTATTATTATTATTATTATTATTATTATTATTATTATTATTATTTGTTTGCTGTTAAATCTTACTCAGGCATATTTAATTAATTTAAAGTTATAATAATTTATTATTATTAATAATTTTGCCCCACACACACACACACACACACACACACACACACACACACACACACACACACACACACACACACACACACATATATATATCATGAAAATATTTAGTAAATCTGGCTTTTAGATAAAACTGCTTTTTGATACTTTTCCTCTCTATATCTTACAGTTATTGAGGCCAAGTCTCTTGCAGCAAATGATCTAGGAATCAGCAACTTCTACGTTAAGGTAGGGAACATACACCACATCTAAAGCGCTCCTAACCCAGAATGTCCTATTTTAACCTGCTCCAGCATAAATCTCTGCGGTATTGTGTCTTTTCCATCCTGAGTGCAGAGATCTCAACACGTCTGCTGTGGGGTGATAACAGCAGTGGCTGATATTAATAATGGCACATATGTTGTTGCCAACTTCAAAGCCACTCGATATAATTCATTATGCATTATGAGGAGCTACACGTCAATGAGAGAGGAAGCAAGGCTGGGATTCACCATAAGGAATAATCCGGGGTTATTTGTTTGTGAAAAGTTAATCCCACAGACGACCCTGTCTGAGGGCAGGGCTTTGTAATACCAATGTCAGTGTATATTACAGTGTATATATATATATTGTATGGTGTATATGTGGTGCAGACATACCCCTCCCCCCACCAGATACTAGACACTGAGACCTTCTAATACAGTTAAGTGAAATATTTTGTTGTGTGCAATTTTAAAAATTATTTTGTAAATAAAATCATGAAATCATTATAAAAAATGTTTTTACATTGTAAACTCTGCTTATTTCTATTTTTAAATGCATTACTTTGGGTGAAACTGGGATCATAGAGATCATAATTTTGTTCCGCCTCACATGTCCCACGTGGGATGCAAATGACAATATATTTCCTTGAATCCTTCAATTCATCTGTTTTAAGATGCCTCCATTGCTGACACAGATGTGAAAATGCACACACCGCTTGTCTAGTCCATGTACAGAAGCGGTGCCAGTAGAATAGGACTCTATGGAGCAGATAAACATGAACCTATTGGCACCATGACTAATGCCCAGCGTGGGCTAGAGGGGTATGAAGCCCACAAGCATTGAGCTGTGGAGCAGTGGAACTGAGTTCTCTGGAACGTTGGAGCTCCATCCACTACTTTAAAAGGAGTTGGGGATGAAGGTGGGTGATGATCATGCAATATCCTGACCTCCATCGCATTCTTGTGGTTGAATGAAATCCAATGAAGTACATATAGTATCATTTTTCAGATAGTGTGAGTGTGTGTGTGTGTGTGTGTGTGTGTGTGTGTGTGTGTGTTATGTGTGAATGGGGGCTGGGTGTGCTGAAAAGCTCCACATGTTTTTTCCACATGATTAACAGCAGCGTCGCGGCCGCAGTACGAGATGCCCGTGCAACAGCTTTGCCCTCATTTCACCACTGCCCCACTCGTGACGTCAAGTGTGTGTGTTAATCTCTGGGTTGTTATCTACACACTCCTTTACCTAAAAGGGTTTTGGCAGCCAAACTGCAGTGGACCACTGTGATTATGTGTAAGCTGTAAATGCATAGGAGTGGACCGACAAATTCCAGCTCCAAAGGAAATATGATCACTATGAGCTTTTGGAAAATATGCAGTGCAATCGTGTAAATATGTGGAGTTCACCAAAATACTGTATAAACCTTACAGTGGTATTAAATACAGTGTTTACCGTGGTCTGTTTCTCTGTTGCTCATACCATCCTTCAACCCTGACCTGTCTTTTGTCTCAGGTTGGTTTGGCACCAGACTGCGATGGCGGCACTTGTCAGAAGACGGAGAAGGTACCAGACAGAAGCCCAGACTTCCACAAAACGTTTTTCTTGTGAGTCTGAGATTGTTAAATGGTACAGTTATGCCAGCCACAGTTCAGCATCACACACTGTGTTTCTGTCAATGAGAGGAGACGTAAAAGAGAGTCTCTTTCTCTCTCTCTGTAGTCCGGTTGGCCATGAGGAGAAGAAGAAGAGGCTTCTGGTCACTGTGTGGAACTCTGCTCCATCCATCAGGTATTGTCATCACACCCATGAACCGTTTTTCACGTTTCGACTTATTGTAAATCTGACAGTTGTTCTTCATAATGTCTCAAGGGTTTATAATGAGCTGGCCAATAGAAATGCTTGTCAATGATCTGACTTCCATGGAGATGTAAAGATTTTTCCTTCTTCTGTGCAGTTGAGGTTTGGAAGATACATTAGACACAGCCAGTACATATAGAGCACCTAATTATTGTACATGGTTAAGAAAGTAGAAGATGAACTGATGTCCAAAAGGTATAAATTTAAAGATCAAACGTTCTTTTAAACTCTTTTTTAGCAAAATTAGTGTTTTATTATTTTTTCAGCCGTTATTGTTTCCTTTCCAAATGGTCCTTTCCATCTTCTCTCAGCTTCATAATTGACCGTTCTTCACCCATAGACACCTCTCTGATTTTTTTATGTTGGTTACTCCTCTACAAATGTCTGCACAGGCAAAACCCAAATCTGAAACTGAGCCAGACATTCAGCGCTATTTATTGTTCGAATAATCAGTGTAACAGGACACATCACAGTGCCATCTCCCGAACTGTGTATCAGATCCAGATGTAAATACCTGGAAATAAAAGCGAAATGTTGATCTTTGGTCTCATAATCATCTTTCAATGCCTCACTGTTCCAATACTTTTGGAGGGGAGTGTCTACACCATATTTCCGTACACCAGTTTCCAAGCCTAAGGGCCAGTATGCATCTTCACACTTCAGTTCTTATCCTCACAGCAATGCTCCAAAATCTAGCAGGACTGGACTGTTACTCCAAAAAAAAGCAGGGTAAACTCTTTTTTAATACCTTGATTTCAGAAGAAACAATGAACAAGCAGTTCATTCCCGATACGTTTGTCCACATAGTGTATATTCTGATTAGGTGATACTCAAGATACTTTATCTTTACCAAACAAGGAACATCCTGTCATTTCTAAAACATTCAAAATGGCATGTTTGGAGAAATAAGGTGCAGAACTACATCAGAGGAACATCTCTCCAGCTGTTAAGCATGGGGGTGGATGAATCAATGGACAACGATGTTCGTTCCCGATGGTGTTGTATATGCTTACTTTGGGTCTGACTGTAACGCATACACATGATAAATGCTATGACAGTCTGCTTGCTCACGTCTTTGCATGAGAATGAACCGCGTTTTATTAATGCCGTACTGCATCCTGCCTTCCAGACTGTTTTTACGGTTGATAAACGAGTTTTATTTATTCTGAGGCGGAATAAAAACAATGACGACAGAAGCACAGAAGATTGCTGTAACCTCTGCCATTCATTTACATGTGTGGGACTGTGGCTTACAGGGCCTTTGCCTGGATTTAGCTTTGGAACTGCTCGGATACGCATACAAAACCTTACATAAGCGTTTTGAATTCACCACACACAGTTTTCTGCTTTATGTCTTAAAGCAGCTGTAACACAAATATGTAACACAGTCTTCCAGGTTTTTTGATCCCCTTCCTTTTGAGCGTGATGTTGTGTTGCTTCAGTGCAGCGGCTATTGTGGTATGAGTGGGAGTGTAGACCAGTGGCACGTTAAAACACATTGGGCTGGTTTTAAACACAGATATGGTGCTAATAGGTCTTGCACAGATGTATTTCATAAGATGTTAAATAATGAAGTGGGACAAAGTGAGCTCATTAGTGCCATATGTGCCTGATTCACACTTATCGGTGTGTTTCATTTATTAATACACAACACAATCTGTTACTGTGATGGCCTGATGAGCATTAAGGAGGTTTGGGTCCAGATCTACCCTTTTATAGGATCTGTAAGGTTAACCTTTAGAACCCTACGCCAATCTTGTAGTTTGATGAACTTTAATTTGCCACAAAATTAGAAAAGTATTTATAGGAGACAGTAACACATGCCAGATCTTGTTATTTTCAATTTTCATTTGAACAAAAATATACTTGTGTCTATAATCTTTGGTGTTCTTTTTTTATAAGGACTAAAAGACACTTTATATCTCAGAAATCCTGCTGGAAATTGATTATCTTGTTCAAGATCATCCAAAAAAATTGACAGTGGTCCAAAGCTACAGCCCCTACCTTTCTCATTTTCCTCTATAACCCAATATCTGGGTCAGTGATGTAATTAGCCCCGCCCTCTTTCTGATCAGTCAGAGTCTGTATGCAGGTTGAGCATGTACACGTGGACAGAGCAGTAAACATGCACTGGAAGCTCATTTGGCCTTTAAACTGGGATTGAATTCAGTTGGAAACAAGTAACTTTTAGCTGTTTTCCAAACTGCTACTTTGATTCTGAGATATGAGGCCTAGAAAACAGCATGTAACCCTTATGCAATAATGCAATTGTTAGCCAGACAGAAATCCAGCAGCAGGTCATGCTGATGGGACACAATGAGAGGAGAGCAGGTACCATCCGGTAAGACTCTGTAATTTGTGTCAGAGCATTTTTCACTCCACTTAGGCAGGTAAAAAAAAATTCTACCTTTGACTTGACATCAAACTATTCCTTTAAAAATCATTAAGAAGTCAAATTCACCCTTATGATTTTACACACTTTTGAAACCTAATCTATGCCCATTGTCCAGCGTGCCGACGGCTGGGTGTTTAGACTGGCATTGTTGGAACTAGTGGTTCTCAGCTGTCAGATCTGATTGTGGAGGCGAGAGGCTCCGTGTAGTGGATGTACAAGTCCGGCTTGTATGAGCCGCCTGGAGACATCGGTGCTCCACTGGCTCCTTGCAAAACCAGGTCAGGGTACGAACCGGGACATATTGCCACATGAGTTTAGTGTCTCTGTTGCTCTGCGGGCACTGCTGCCGGTGGGGTTCATGACTGTTTTAATGTGGAATAGGGCTATTATTCTGAAAATTATATAATAGAAGTCAAATGTAGGGACCCACAATCTGAAGTCTATTACAAATTGCATATTCTGAAATAATAAGCTGCTGAATTGCTGAATAATACATAGGGGACACTGAATAATTCATACTACATACTGAAAACACCACAATACATACTGAAAGAATTATTGTAGATACTGAATAATACATAGTAGATACTGAATGATTCATATCAGATACTCAATAATTCATAGTGGATATATAATTCATAGTGGTTACTGAATAACATATTGTAAACTGAATAATTCATAGTAGAAACTGAACAATTAATAGTATTTACTGAATGGTCCATATCAGGTACTAAATAACTCATAGTGGAGAGTGAATAATTCATAGTGGATACTGAATAATCCAAAGTAGAAACTGAACAATGCAATGTCAAAAGCACAAACACAGCTTGTAAGATCTCCACAAAACATTACTTTAAAGTTCTTTAAATCATTACTTTAAAGTAAAAAAACCCCAAATAACAGGAATAGGATGCAATTTCCAAACTGAACGTTTAGTTCAGGCTTCTTATCAGGAGCTGAGAGAAGTTTGCCCAAACAGGCCCAAGAACACAAGCCCCTTCAGAACCCTTGCAAGCATCCAGAACTTCTAAATGGATTTGTTTTTTTGATCAACACAAAAAGAGTCAGCCCAGTGACTGACATGTGGCAGATGCTGCGCATCAGTCTCGGTGCAGTCTAATTCACCATGATGAAAGAGTCAGGATTCTCAGAGTGGATTCTTCAGGCTGAGGTTTGGCTCCTTCCAGAGTCCAGAGCAGGCAGATAAAAGAGGCGGCTGCTGAATGATGCATGCTGGCATGGTCTGATGTGGGTCTCAGTGGCAATGGAAATGACAGTGGCTGGAAGAAAGTCCAGAGCAGGCAGAAAGTTCTCTCTGACTTTGAGGCTGGGATGAGCTGGGTGGCTGTTAGTGGGATCTCCTTTGGCAGAAGTGAAAGTGACTGCTCAAATGTACCCAGTCACCCCAAATACTGTAATGTGACACCCGACCTATGGATAGTCGAACTTCATTTGAACAGTATTGAGAATTGGAGGCAATAAATATATAATTAAACATGAATTAATTAGAACATAGTTATAGAACATTTTGGAGATGCTTCCAAACCACATGAAATATCAATCAGATTCAAACCACAGGAGGTGGAGGTGGTTTGAGTGTCTCCACCTCGTAGATGTAAAGTCAGAGACAGAGGCTCATCTGTTTCTGCACAGTTTGTGTTGGTCATCCATTAGTCCTTCATCAGTTCTCACAGGACGCTGCCCACAGGACGCTGTCGGCTGGACATTTCTTATTAGTGGACTGTTATTAGTGCAGCAGTGACCCTGGGGGGTTAAACACACCAGCAGCACTGCTGTATCTGAAACATTTGTACCACCGTCACACACAGTCACTGCAGTGCTGAGAATGACCCACCACCCACATCATAGCTGCTCTGTGGTGGTCCTGTGGGGTCCTGGTCATTGAAGATCAGGGTGAAAGGAGGAGAATAAAGTCTGCAGAGAAACAGATGAACTACAGTCTGTAATTACAGAACTACAAAGTGCTCCTGTGTGGTCAGACGAGATGGCCAGAATATTATGGCTGAATTCTGCAAGAATTGTACAAACTTAGTGGAATTTCGAATTATGTTATATTAAACACCCATTGTTCTCATTTGTGGTTCCAGGAATGCCCATAGGAGTGTAATTATGTCGTCTAATGGATTGAAATGTTAGAAATGTTGCTTTGATCTTGAAAATATTTGCACCTAATGCCCCAGACAGCTTTTATTGGCAACAGGCCCACCTCCATTTACTCCCATTTTATAAATGATCCTTACAGCACCCTTCCTGTTTTGCACGGGGTGAGAGCATGGTGCGTGCGCACAGACACACACACACACACACACACACACACACACACACACACACACACTAATGCAGCAATATAGTGTCTGCTATTCAGCATGGAAATATTTTGTGCTTTACTGCAAATGAGAAGAATGCTTGTTCAGATCGAGCTGCCAGATGAGGCCAACATGTTGATTGACAGTTATGGGAAACTCAAGGCCTCTGCCAGATTCACTTAAATGGGGAACATTTCGTTTTTGCACAGTCATCAACTTTTCTGCAGTTTCAAGTGCAGTTTGGTGGTTATTGGACTGCATAATCTGTATTTTGTGCTGGAATAAGTTTTCTTTTCCTGGCATATTCCTGACAATTAACATGCATATGGGGCAAAAACAGCCCCTATAATCCCACCTAAATCTTACTAAACACATCTGCTTTAGGTGAACTCTGATGCAGCATTGATCTATGGTTGTCATGTTATGAGCTGCAAAGATTTGCCCTGACCAAGATATGAATTATTGGGTGTGGTGGTGGTGGGGGACGTCCTATGGTGTCCAAGACCATCTAATAGAATCTAAATTGCATCATTTATGGTTGTTGTTTCATGTTGTTTCATTTTGGTTGGGGTTAAAATGCTCAGATATCATTTATCGAGCCTATTTAAAGGCCTGTTATTTTACCGCAGAATGAAGATTTTTATATTTACAAAGGTTTTGTGAACAACAAACAAACAAACAAACAAACAAACAATAAAATCTCCTTTTTAATATCTTGTTGACATCCCTGGGGATGGAAAACAGTACTCACATATTATATCATTTTTAATACTATAGCAAGGAGACTGTAATTGTTCCTGAGTGTTAGCGGTTTGTGCTGCTGTCATCTAATGTGTGATGTACTCTTTAGCAAGCTGAAGAGATTATAGCTGGTTAGTTTATAACCCATCCCACACTTGCTTCACGGGTTAACTTTCGCGTTGTCGAGTGCAGAGTTTGAGCTCGCCTTCTGTGGACACTGGTGCAGGAAAAGGCCCTGCAATGAAGCTTGGTTCCCAGAGCGACATAATTCCCATAACTAGCAGAGTCTGGAGGTGACAAGTTGCTCTGCAGTATTAACAGCACCACATTCTCCTGAAATTGCGTCATGTTTTTCATTTCTTTCATTTCATTTCACTTCTCTAGCTTTGACTATAGCAGGGGTGTCAAACCGTATACATAACGGGCCCGTGTGGCTGCGGGTTTCTGTTCCGAACAAACAGCAGTGACGCTGGATTTCTTTTGTTTAATTAAATGGCCAGTCTTCAACGAACTCTTCACGGGTGCTTCTGTTTGGCTGGAATGAAAATTCACAGACCACACCGGCTGACCACCCCTGACCACCGCTTTTAGTTTAGTTTTAGTAAGAATCTGTTTTTATTGGAGGAATTATGCCTTCTGTGCTTGTACTGATCCCTTGTTTTTACTGCTGTGTCGTGCCAGAGCATCCTTTGGCTTCTTCTAGGAGCCATTAATGGATATTATTCCCAGCCCTCAGCAAGGAGTCTGCAATGTTAACCTCATGTAATTTGTTTCTACTTCATTTTGGAGCATTGCTGTGAGAATTTGATTGCATTCAGCAAAAGACCATGTCTGGTAATAGGCCTGGTACCAGTAGGTTTTTCTGTATCTGCTCCAGAGAGTCCCATTCTACTGGAAAGTTTACAGGGAATAGACAAGCTGGGTGTTTCAACAACTGGTGCAACTTGAAGTAGCTGAATGCATTTTTTAGAAGGGGTCCACATGAGACACAGATGTGAACTATATCTGATCTGTGTGTGTTCTTTTGTAGGAAGCTCATCGGTTGCATGAGTTTCAGAGTGTTTTCACTGATCAACTCAGAGAAGGTAAGCTTCTGAACACACACACACACACACACACACACACACACACACACACACACACAGACCCTCCTGTATGCCCGTATTGAGTTTGTGCAGTGGAGCAGGGAGTCCAGCAACCCTGTTAGTGTGGGCAGGCTCAGTCGTAACAGGCTCGGAGGGAGTTTAGCTCTGTTTGCTGAGTGTTCAATGAACTGAGCTCTGAAGCTATGACTAAGTCCAGCCCTGTGTGTGCTCGCCACTCTGTCTGCACCATGAACACACTTAATTTCTTCTTATATGGTTGGTTATCTGTGCATTCCTTTAACTACAGGGGTCCATATTTGATCTACACACAGATTTTTATTAGTATAGACCACATTGCACATTATAACTATTAATATGCCACAGATTGAATTAGCTATGTAAGCTATTGCTTGATATATAAAAAATATTTTTATATACTTGTTTACCACCCTCTTAACCTTTAGAACCCTGGGCTAATTTTCCAGGATGTTTTCATGGACTGATGTACTTTTCTTTGCCAAATAATTCAAAAAGTATGTATAGGAGACAGTAACACATGAGAGCATTTAATTATAAATTTATATGTTATCATCAAAAATGTACTTTCACCTAATTTTTTTGTGTTTTATTTCTGCTTATGAGGACTAAAAAACACTAAATTGATCATCCAGAGTGTTTCGAGCTGGAATGATTTTTGTAATGATTAGATTGACAAAGATATGCCTAATAATAAGTTGTTTAAAATACTCATGATCCCTCATTGGGACTTTTATTCTAAAATTTGACCGAAGACAGAAAGCCTATAGCCCCTCCCTTCCTTTTTTCCTCTACAGCCAAATATCATTAGCCCTGCCCCCTCTCTCTGATCAGTCAGAGTCTGTATGCAGGTTGAGCATCAGCCCCGCCCCCTCTCTCTGATCAGTCAGTGTCTGTATGCAGGTTGAGCATCAGCCCCGCCCCCTCTCTCTGCTCAGTCAGAGTCTGTATGCAGGTTGATCATGGAACATTCCAGAACATTGTAGAATAAAATGTTTGAGAACATTCTGTACAATGTGCACCATTATCAATAACATCCAACACCTTTGCCTTAGCAAGCACCAAGCAAAACCATAGCAACTGGCTCTTATTGCAAGATCTTAGCAACTGACACCAACGTCACAGCAACACTGCAGTGGTTCTCACAGTGGTTCTGCAGTGGAACTACACTCTAATTTAAACTCATTTCTCTGATCAATAAGAGGGTAGAAACTCCAGACTGTTAGAACAGATGCAGGTAAACAGAAATACAGTAAAGGAAGAAGAATTTCTCAAGTAGTGGAGATCTTCTGAGCTAGTTTGAAGAATAAAGTGTGGTCCCAGATTTCTCCTGGCAACGTTTGGGATGTGTTCAATTCCATCAGCAGCACACCCGAGTTAACACCACTAAGCAGTGATTTACCAAAGCAGGTGTTGATGAGACTGTAAATAATACTAGACTCCCAGGAGGAGAACTTTGGAGATGTTTAATGGACACCGACGGAAAACCACAACTTTCCTTAGGAATGTTTTTAGTGTTTATTCTAATATTAGCGTTTTAATGAGGATGTAAACACTGTCTAAACCTGTATGCGTTTATATCTTATCTCAACATTATTCCGTTTTTGCACCTTTTTTGTCCTGTCTTTGTGTTTTTATGATCAAAGCCATCAAAGCATTTCATTGCTAGATACACTGTGTATTATACGGTGTATGACAGTGTCTGTAAACTTTTGATTTGACTAGTGAAATTGGACTAAGAAAGCAATGCAATATATAAATGTCTTAAAAAAAACAGTTTTAATGAGATGAGAGTTCAGTCAAACATGACATGCAGCTTCCAGCCTTTTCCGAACGTAGTCAGTCAAACAAGGAATTTGTGCTGTCTGAAAATTTTCTTCTGTAGCTTTGCACGGGAGCCCACCCTCCACGGATTTTAATCAGCTCCCCTGAGAAAATTCCAGCTTTAAAGCTTTTTGACCATTGATACTTGATACTATTGAACACTATTGCAATTGAGAATGGATGGATGCTTTGAAATAGCCTCTTCCTCATTTACCTGGCTTCAGTGGTGGAACTTATTTACTCCTCATTATCTCCACACTAAAGTTCTTCAGGAGAAAAAAAAAAAGCCTCGAGCACTTTGTAGTTGTACAGTTATAGACTGTAGTTCATCTGTTTCTCTGCAGACTTTATCCTCCTCCTTTCACCCTGATCTTCAATGATCAGGACCCCGCAGGACCACCACAGAGCAGCTATGGTGTGGGTGGTGGGTCATTCTCAGCACTGCACTGACACTGACATGGCGGTGGTGTGTTAGTGTGTGTTATTGCCATTCGGTGGGCAGTATGTGGGCAGTATGTGGGCAGCTTTTTTGTAGTATGTTGGCAGTGTATAAGCAGTATGTAGACGGTATGTGGGCAGTGTATTTTGCAGTAGTGTTTATCGTTGTAATGTGGAGTTCAACACATGTGGATGTGGAGAGTGGATGATAAGAAGCCTGAACTGACTGGTTGTGACATGGATGCACGTTGGAGTTGCTTTCCCACACAGTCACACACTGCTGATCAGGGTGCTCTGGATGGTGCGGCAGTAGAATTTAGTCAAAATCTCATATTTTATTTGAGTTTATGATGTTTGATGCAAAAAAATCTGAATTCAAAGATTAAAACCCCTGTAGAAACTCTCTCAGACTGGAGTTACTGTATTACTGCCCAAATGTGAATTTTATTACTGTTGAATACACTAATAGGCAATTGTGGCATGTTGGTGGCACGTCCGGTACTGGTTTCTGATTGGGAGTCAGGAACATGCTGACTGGGGCTTATTTAGGCTGACATCTGGCTGAATGAATATTTCATTACCTTAATTTGCTAATGAGGAGCTTATGATGGGTATCACAGGGAGTTTCCTCTATCCATCCTGTCATCCGCTCCCTCCCCACGTTCACTTTTATCTCTCCTCCCTCCCTTCAGTTTAGTGCAGCTGAGCTTAGTTTCGTCAGTTTAGTTCTATTTTATTCATTTCTCTTCAGTTCGGCTGCAGCTACAAAGTCAAACTCAATGCAGTTTCGGTTTGGTTTAGTTCTTTTCAATTAAATTAGTTTTTGTCAAATTCAGTTCAACTCAGCTTAACTCAACTCAACTCAACTCAACTCAACTCAACTCAACTCAACTCAACTTAAATCAATCAAATTCCAATCAACTGAGCTCAACACATGCACACACACACACACACACACACACACACACACACACACACACACACACCACACACACACACACACACAGACTCTCTCTCTCTCTCTCTCTCTCTCTCTCTCTCTCTACCCTTCCCTTGTTTCCTTCATCTGTATTAAACTGGTATTACACTCAGTGTACACCCTCCCCCACAGCCTGCAGAAATACGTCCATTCTGTTAAGATGCTTTTACTGACGATTATTGTCCCAGTTGTTCATGAGAAAGAGAGGGACAGAGAGAGAGAGAGAGAGAGAGAGAGAGAGAGAGAGAGAGAGAGTGAGAGAGAGTGTGTGTATGAGAGGGAGAATAGAGTGAAGGCTTTTGACTGGTGGAGCTGAATATATATATATATATATATTTATACTTTTTCAACTCTGTTATTTGTAGAACAGGCTTTTTGGGCTTTTCAGAAATACTTTTTATACCTCGCCATGTGTGTGTGTGTGTGTGTGTGTGTGGGTGTGTGTGTGTGTGTGAGAGAGAGAGAGGGAGAGAGAGAGAGAGAGAGAGAGAGAGAGAGAGAGAGAGAGAGAGAGAGAGAGAGAAATCATAAAAGAATCATACACACAAGCTAAAATGGCCATTCTATTTCTGTGTTGCTTACACACACACACACACACACACACACACACACACACACACACACACACAGATGGACACACAAGAAGAGGTTGGTTTGTGCTCTTAAGACCTCTGTCTCTAGGAGGTCAGTGGATGGTACTTCATTTACTGGAGAAGAATCTGGCAGAACCAAACACCTGCAAGTGGTCCCAGACAGACACACACCGGTCAGTGTGTGTGTGTGTGTGTGTGTGTGTGTGTGTGTGTGTGTGTAAGTACAAGGGGGTTAGTAAGAAACACAGAAAATAGAATGGCTACATTTAGCTATGTGTAAGAAATTAAAATTAAAATGTAAATTGTTATTTAAATATTGAAAAATAAACAAATAAACAAACAAACCTTAAAACAGATACACATTAAAAGATGATTAACAACCAATTATAATAAACAAACACAGAAAGATGAGTGAATTAGTCAATAAATAATAATTAGATCATAGATCCACATTTTAATCATTGAAGACAAATAAATATTTAAAGATGATACACTATTGAACATTATTTAATTAATTCAATTGCATAATTTGTTACATATTAATGATTTCATTCTTTTACCAAACTATTTTATAGGTAATTGTTAGTTATACATTGTAATACATTATTTTAAATGTAAATAAGAGGCTGAAGATTATAAAAGAAAAACAACTTAATTACCAATATGCATATATGAATACAGGACACAGAGAGAAACTCTCTGGATTTCTTATGTATAAACATGAGACGCCACTGCAGCACTTTCAGGACAATACAATACAAAAGTAAGAAATGAAAATGTGACATAAATACATTAACAGTGTCATATTAGAGACGGTTACTGAACAATGTTAAATAACATGAATCAGTGCTGGAGTCTGAGACAAGGCCAGTTGGTTCAGGTCAGTGTGGGGGAAGTGAGGGATTAAAAAAGAGGGAGAGAGAGAGAGAGAGAGAGAGAGAGAGAGAGTAAGAGAGAGAGAAAGAGGGAGGGAGGAGCTGGATGAAAGTAGGCTGGACGTACCATGTACACACACACACACACACACACACACACACACACACACACACACACACACACACACACACACACACACGTCAGAATAGAGTGTGTTCACTCCAAATAGCTCCTGCTCTGTGGATCTTAAGAGTTGCGCTTACTACCTCACACTACTCACATCAGGACACTTACACTCACACACACGCCATACTCTTCTTCACACACACACACACACACACACACACACACACACACACACACACACACTCATGCACATACAGTCCCACGTGTGTATCCTGGCATGCCGTGGTGGTGTGAGTGTCTGAGGATGATGACTGTGTGTGTGGACCCTCATACAGGCAGAGATTAGGTGAGTTCTCTCTCTCTGTTTCTATGTGTGTGTGTGTGTGTGTGTGTGTGTGTGTGTTTGACAGGAGCACTGTGTGACAGTCAGGAGCACTGTGTGACAGTGTAATTGAGTGTTTTCCAGTCATGTATGGCACTGCATTTTGTGAAGAAGAGTGAGGACTTCTTCTTTGAAGTCTTTGCTGTGAGGGTCTTTATACCCCTGCTCTCTTGTTATGCCGTCTAGACTGTATAAATTAGACATGAGGACTTTGATTGTCTGCGGCATTTGACTGTCTGAATAGATTACAGTACAACTGCTGTTCATTACATACAGCCTGCGACGGCGCACAGTCTGAACGTTGTAGGGAAGAAGTGAATTGTAAAGCATATTTTTAGTGCTGGATGGTACATGACCTGTACTGATATTCTGACATGCTGTGATATTGATTTATTGATGCATTTGACAGGTTATGAGCACAATATCTCCAACATCCAACTTTACAGGAGAAGGAAAAAAAAGCAATAGCCAGATTCACATTATATCCGAAAGTGGAAAACTATCAAACAGTTTGTCCTGCTTTTTTTGGAGTAACTGTCTCTACAGTCCAGGGAAGGCTTTCTTTGTGCATTGCTGTGAGTATTTGATTGCATTTACTGACAAGAGTGTTAGTGATCACCACCTCACCTCATCCCAACTCCCCCAACTCATCCCAAAAGTGCTGAACTGAGCACCATCATTACAGACAGCAAGAGCCATGCATGTGCATTTGCACGCATGTGGGATATTTTTTATATTTTTGTGTTATACAGATATTGTTCTTCATGTTCAGGAGATCCTCAAATGTCTCATTTGACATGTAAAAAATATTTGTATGGATTTGAGCATGTTTTGATAAAAAATGGACTGATCATCCAGTGTTTCTGGAAAATAATGCATGTATCAGTTTTATTCCTTCTCGGGACTTTTATTCTGAAATTTGAACACAATCAGCAAAAAAAAAAAAGAGAGCAAACAACCCCTCATTATCATTGTCCTCTGTAACCCCATATCAGCCCCGCCCCCTCTCACTGATCACTCAGAGTCTGGACAGAGCAGTAAACATGCACTGGAAGGTATCTAACAGATACTTAAAATCTTTTGCTTGACTCTTCAGACTGTTTTGAAAGAACATAAAAGATTGATACCTGGCTCTACTAAGCTGCCAATTGTGGGCTCTCGAGCAAGAGTCGTAATAAACTCTGCTCTTCAGTCATCACAGCGAAGGCTGCCTCGGGCCTCCTCTAGGCATGTGTGCTCACTGCCCGCTCTATGTATGTACTTAGGAGTGTGTGAGTTGGTTTTTACTGCACAGATGGGTTAAAGGTGAAATTTCACTCATGTCCAGCCCACATGGTGATTGTGGTTGTCTTGTACATCTGTCCCTGAGGGTGTGCTCAAAGCCTGATTTGTATTTACAGCAGTAGAGTTAAAAAAATGCCATTTCTTGCTTAATGTTGCTTTAAATAATCACCAAATGCTGTCACGCCCTGTGATACTAGTACGATATGTTAGTGCTGCTCTCCTCTCGCTGCGTGTTCTCGTATGTCCCCATGCAATTTTAAATTGTTGATCCATCTCACAGCCAAAAAGTGGGGCAGGCATCACTTTTAATACATTTATACTGCAGATTACATAGACAGGTTTTCTAAATGTTTCAAGATGTGTGTGTGTGTGTGTGTGTGTGTGTGTGTGTGCCAGAGAAGCATCTGTGTGTTTGGTTTCCTTAGTCTATGGTGCCGTCGTTAAAATAAGAGGTAACAGCACCGAGAGACTCAGGTAAATTAATGCTACAGTAGATGTTCAAGCAGCGCATCCCAAAGGCTAGAGGCAGGAGGGCCTCCAGGAGACCAGCCAAATCGATCCGCTGCTGAAACTCTCCATCATTAGTTGGCAGAATGTCTTCTGCAGCAGTAGGAGGCTTTGTTCTAACTCCACTACAATACAAATGAAGTTGCACTGGGTGGGTTTTTGTCTTCCTGCACAGTCCCGAAATCATTCCTCCTCAAATAAACTCTGAATAGTTCCAGCGAGAAGCTCTGATGATGGCACGATCAAAGTTTTTTTTGGCAGGAGACGTCAGGTAGAGGCGATCGACTGGCTGGACATCCATCTATCCATCGATCTGTCTGTCGATCCATCCAAAATCCATTCGTTATTTATGCAACCATTCAGCAGAACTTCCATCCATCTATTCATCCATATTCCATCAAACCATCCATTCATGCATCAAAGCATCCATGCCTCCATCCATTCATCTACCCACCATCCATCCGCCCATCTGTCCATCCATCCCTATATCCATTCCCCCGTCCAACCATCTATCCATTTATCCATCTAACCATGCATTCATCACCTATCCAACATCTATCAACCTTTCGAAACATCAATGAAATGTATGCAAATGCCGCAATGTCATGCTCATAAACACCTCTGTGGAGATATTTAATGTTCTAATTTAGTTCATACAATTTTATTTTGCATCATAGTTCCTGAAAAGATTTGATTGGAATATGATGGGTTTTTTTTACCTAGAACCTCCATTGGAACAGATTTAGATGTGCTCTTCTTTGGGCTGCGGCTGTGTTTCAGTGAGAGAGTTCATCCTGTAGGGTGACAGTAAGACATGCAGGGTCACTGTCAGCTTTACAGTCTTTAAAATCATCATTAGAGCGTGGAACTGTTACAAGGTCTTCAGCAGAAGTCGAGCTTAATCAGTTTAATGTTGCTCCAGTTAACAGCACGGTCACACTGTTGACTTTAAGAGCTATAAATAGCTGGAATTCTTCAGTGTGTAATGTTTCTCTGTAGCGTTTGTTAACAGTTACAGTAAGGTTGGAACGTGTACAGTAAACAGCTGGTATCTCTACTGCCTGCTGTTCTGAACCACATTATTCTGTAATTACTGTAACGTTCCTGTAAAATTACTGTAAAATATGGTACCTATATACCAGTGTATGGTTAAAATACATATTTTTACACAATATTTTTCTAACTGGAGAGTTAATGGTAAATTTTATAGCCATTGTTGGAACCTACACACGCCGTAAACACATCATAACAAACTCCAAGACCCATTTAACCCTGTTCTCATCACTGTATGATGAACTATCAGTAATTCAGCTCGGAAAACAGCTACAATTCACTGATTTCCAACTGAATTCAATCCCAGTTTAAATACCAAAGGAGCTTCCAGTGCATGTTTACTGCTCTGTCCACGTGTACACACACAGACTCTGACTGATCAGAGAGAGGGGGCGGGGCTGATGATGTAACTGACCCAGATATTGAGTAATAGAGGAAAATGAGAAAGGAGGGGCTGTTTGCTGTGTATCCAGAAACACCCTGGATGATCAGTTTCCGATGTGTTTTTTAGTCCTTCAAAGCCAAAATAAGCAAAAACAGTTTGTCAAGCTACATAAACATCCCACAGAATTGGCTTAAGGGGTTAAAATGTGACTAAAATAATTCACATCAGTTCTTTTTGCTCAAATCAGATCAAACCTCCTTGGGAGTCTCAAAGTTAGTGTGGAGAAGTCTGCAGTGGGCTTTATCATCCCTGGCCACTGGCTGATTGTCCACTGAGGTATGGCAGATGCATTTCTGCTGTCTTCTTATTATTGAAGGTCCCTCTGTAATGATGAATGGTACTGCTGAGTCTATGTCCCACTGCTTCTAGAGAGAATAAAGACACTCTATAGCCAAGCAGGGAAACTCTCTCCATTCATCATCTCTCTGTGTGAAAGGGACGGCTGAATCGACAGTGGACGAGGAGTAAAGGCCACTGACTGGGGAGCATTTCAGTGAATCTGTTATTGGGTTTGGAGCTGAACTGTGAGAGTTTGTGCTGTAGAAAGACTCAGAGGTCTAGACTTTAGATTTAAAATCTGCTGCATTGTGATATTAAAACAAATAAAACAATCAACCTACTGATCACTGAAATGTAATACAACGTAAGGGCCGCAGTAACCCTACAGCCTGAAGTCGGCTCATTAGTTACTAATTTCGTACTGGAATTACATTTACGTAATTATGTTTAAGGCTCATTTGTACTCCTTTCAAATGTCCTTTATGTTGGCCTGCATATTAAGCAACACATCCACTAGAGGGCAGAGTTGAGGTCTGTGTGGGAGTGATTTTTTTTACCTTTAGAACTCTAGGCTAATTTTGTGGGATGTTCTCATAGTTTGATATACTTTAATCCACCAAAAATTACCAGATACATACCAGATATTGTTGTTTGCAGGCAATCCTAGACTGCTCAATTTTAAATTTAAATATTTCTAGGAATTTAATGATTTGATCAGAAATGAACCAAAATCCATACAAACAAAAATTCATCCATTATTATCTGTATTATTTATGTATGTATCAGTATTATCCCTCCTCAGGTTCCTCCGATCCTGAGTTATGAACCCTAGAAAATGGCATGTGACTGCCCGCAAAGTGCAGCTCTCGGGTCCTTAGAGTTAAATCCTGGACTAGGTTGCACAGCCTCTCTTTAAGGTCATGTTTCCCTAGAAATATTGTTTTCACTGCCACCATTTCTAGCTTTACTGATTCGTTTCCATTTGTATTCACTAGCTTTCAGAGAACATGAACAAAAACCAACAAAATGGACGCAGTGTACAAACAGAAGACTCCGTTCCTACATCTGAATTCATATTTCATGTTGAGCATAAATGAGTCTACAGGTGCCTGCATCGTTTTCATCTTCAGAATTACTAGCTGCCGAATGCAAATCCAGCTACAGCTCCATAATTTATTCATTGAAGTGTGAACTTCAAGCCAACCTCTGACCTTCTCCATCCTAAACACTTCTAAAGCACACACATATCTTTCTCAGTCTCGTCCAAGTTCAGGGTTTGTTGATCACGGCTGACGTCTGGACTTCAAATCGTTCTACTGCAGTAGTCGTCTAGTGTAAACGCAGGATCCCGAGACAAACGCTGTACGAAAAGCCGTGATGTGGCTTTTACATGAATGCATGCACTCTGTCCAAATGTAGAATGAATGCATTCTATTTGAAGTTGCACCCATTGCTGACACAAATGTGCAAATGCACACGCACATCTTTTCCATTCCCTGTAAAGAAGTTCTGCCAATAGAATAGGACTTTCTGGTGCAGATAAGCATGAACCGTGTTCTCTGGAATGATGGAGCTCCAGCCAGTACTTCTGGGATGAGTTGGGTGGTGATCATCCAACGTCCTGACCTCACTAATGGTCTTGTCACTGAATGCAATCAAATCCTCATAGCAGTGCACCAATATTTAGAGGAAAAAAAACAGAAAAGAGACGTATAAGTTATACTCAACTCTGTAATTTACTGGTAACCAGTAAAGGGAAGCCATACAGGTGTGATACTTTCTCTTTTCCTGATTCCAGTTAAACATCAAGGCACTCGACTAATTGCACATGAGCTGATAAAAGCTGACTCTGACCACTGCGGAACAGGATCTGGATTAAAATAGAGATTTCCAGAATGAGATATGCCTGGATCACCCCAATCCCAATCCCAAACCACTGGATTGGATCAGGACATCCCTGAAAATGATGGAAAAAGATCAGAGTTGGTTTGATAGTGATGATAGATATGTTTGAATCTGGTGAAAGGTTAGCAGGTTTGAGTCGGGTGCCTCTGCGAGCGGGCAGCAACTGTTTTTTTCAGTCTTTCAAATTCTATTCATCATTTAGCATCTGGCAGAATGTAGGGCAAGTGCTGTTCTTACAGACACACTGACATGAACTCCCTCTCACTCACATTCCTCCAATCTCTCTCTCTCTTTCTCTCTCTCTCTCTCTTTTGCTATTTTCACTTTTAACGTTGGTCTGTATGTACCCATCTGTAGACATACATAGTCACCCATCCATCCAATCCCACCCATCTATCAATTCACCAAATCCTGCCCACCTGTTCATCCGCCCAGCTCGTCTATCTATGAAGAGATTAGATGAAAGATAGTCCACCCACTTAAGGAAGGAGTAAGATAAACAGCAATGAGTGCTTTATTCTTTGAGAACATGCTCCACTCTCACTTTAGAAATCATTTTCAGGTTCCTCTGTGAGAAGATGACTCAACACTGTGGGTCTGAAAGGATGTAGAACTGATCGAGACTGAGAATCTGTCTGATCTTACTGAGAAAAGCAGAAAAGACAAGTCTAGCGGCTGAAGCTGTTCTCAGACCTCACCATCAATGAATGTGTTTGGGGATACGTGGATGGCGAGAAGTAGAAATTCTTCTAAAGCTTTGGAGGTCTGCAGTTTTCAGAAAGCCATGTTTAATAGATGAGTTGGCATGCTTTGGTCTTGGGCAGGAGGTATATAAAAACCTCCCTGCAGATTTCAGTATACACTCACCACCATGTTTAACAGATGAGGCTGTATGATTTGGATTTTGGGCAAAAGGTGTGAACCAACAGTCTGACATCTGATATTAGAGTTGGACGTTGAGGCAACATTTTCTGTTAAATGTTTTCGGATTTTAGAACTGCTGCAAAAGGAATATCTTAATGCCATTTTTGAAAAATAAAGAAGTATATGTTGAAGTTTTCCACTTTATCTGTCAGACCATCCCCTTCACCTTCTCTCCCCCTCTCCCCCTCTCTCTCTCTCTCTCTCTCTCTCTCCCTCTCTCTCTCTCTTCTTTGTGCACTGAACCCTTGACATTCTTCCAACGTCAATCTTACTCCCTTAATCCAATCGGTGGTTATGTAAGCTGTTCGCCCCTCGATCACAAGCGTGTTTAGTTGTACTGCGTGTTTATCAGCAGGGCTTTTGTTATTAGATTTGAGTTCTAATACTGATATTAGTTTTGTTATCAGATTGGCTTTTGTAATTCGATTTTGAGATCCTATTTTTGGTGCCTCACCCAAATGGATTGTTTTTCTCTAGTGCAGTAGCACTATTACCTGGAGCTGTTATCTAACGTTATCTAATGCTGTCTGATTAAGTACTAGTTTGTCCACAAATCTAATTGAACCTGAACAGCAGTTCATGCTGTTCTCTCGGCTTCAAATCTCAGAATCAGAGTAACCTACATGTAGCGCATATCAGAATAGACTTGAAGACCGTGTAACCATGGTGGCCCCATCTCTGATGAATTATCAGTGAGGAATCCAGCTCAGGAAAAAAATCCACTCATTTCCAACTTACTTTCAATGTGAGCTCAGAAGCTCTTCCCGCATCACGCAGGATGCCTCTGACATTAGGAGGGTGAAGACAAGCATGTGCTTCTTCCGATGCATGTGAAGTCAACCACCGCCTCTTTCTGAACTGCTGCCATTGCATCAATGCTCAGTAGCCAATGAGCTCTGAAACTCCGATCAGATCAGATACAGCGGCTGACAGACGCCTGTGCTGGACAGCTTTACACTGAGTGTGATGTGGGGAGAGAACGCAACCTACCCACCCAGAGCAAACATGGCCAATTTTTACTCCCTCGGACTCTGGCTGCTGGCAGGCAGCATGACCCCAGATTCGAACCTGTGATCCTCAAATGATATTGGTAGCTATGAGCCACTTGGATTCACTGTGCTTTTTTTTTGTTCTGGACTATACCTTTAATTTTCACCATCTAAACATTTTATAAGCTTGCCTATGCACCTCCTACAGGTAATAGCTACAGCACTATTTGGTTTGAAGACAAGAAAGAATAACTACTTTTGGTGGGTGTTGGGGGGCAGGCTGTTTGAAATGCTGCCAATAGCTTGCCTGTATTTATTCCCCTGTATGGATCAGTGACTAGCAATTAGTTGGTTTAACACTTTAGGAATTCCCAGAAGCTGCAGGGCAAATATGAGTTACACTTGCTGGGTTGTGTAGTACACTGATCCAGATATTGGCTTATTGGGGAAAATGAGAAGGAAGGAGCTGTTTTCGAATTAGAATCAGAATAAAAATTAGAGTAAATAGCCAAAATAAAAAGGATGCTCTTGTATTTTATTTTATTTGGACTATAAGTACTTTGAAGAACATATTATTATACAAGTAATCGTTACAAATAATTAATTACATTTCTTGTTTACTTTTTAAAAAAAGGTGAAATTATAAACATATCCAGCAAAATTTACCCAGGCTTCTAAAGGTTAAACTCTCTCCATCTTTACCATGTCTCTGCTTGGGGTGCTTGTGTGTGTGTGTGTGTGTGTGTGTGTGTGTGTGTGTATTGGAAGGAAATGTAACCTACTTGTGATTTTGGTCAGTGTGTCATGGTCCACTGCCTAATCCAGCTGGCACGACACAGTCACACACTGCCCAGAGCTCTGCCAGGCTGTGTGTGTGTGTGTGTGTGTGTGTGAGTGTGTGTGTGTGTATGCTTTTTGGAGCGAAAGTGGCTGGCAGTGTGTGTCCTCTTCAGTGTTCTCTGAAGAATAAGTGAAAGCCGTGTGTAAACACAAGGTACAAGACACACGGCGCTTGTGTATGCTTGTGTGTGTGTGTGTGTGTGTTTATTTATGTTGAGAAGCCTGCTCTACAACTAAGCTGAACTGTGTTTGACGTGTCTGTTTACTTTTGTTCACCCATAAGCGTATAATACACTTTAGAACACTGGTGTATAAAACAAGTAGTTACAGGAGACAGTCACACATTCTAGATATTATTATTTTCAGGAGGTCCGAGATTACTTATCTTCATTTGAGATGAAAAAATGGACAGAATTTAAATATTTGTACATGCTTCACCTGCATACAGACTCTGACTGAGCTGCGGGAGGGGGCGGGGCTAATGACATCACTGTATAGATGTACATACAGTGTTCAAAACAAAACTAATAAAGGACATTCAGGTTATTTTTATTTGGACTATCGTAAAGTATTTTGAAGAACATATTATTATGAATATTCTCGTCAATGTAATCATTACAAATAATCCTTTAAATGTCAAAAACACTACGTTTTTAGACAAATCTGAGGAGTCTAGGATCTCCTGGGAATAATTTCTGACCTGTGGGACTGTCTCTGATGAATACTTTTCAGAATGTCTATTATTTATTTATTTATTATTTATTTTCTTACAGTTTTTTTTAACGGTTTCCTAATGGTTGACAGAGTGTTTTGCTCTTCACGGGAGCTGTTTGCTTGGTAATCGTTAAGTGGCCTATTTACTGTAGTGGATAAATCGTGTCCTCATAACTAAGTGGTCATTTTTAATGGGGGTCAGGGTGGGGGTGGAGGGGGTGCCTAGTGTTTGCAAAGAGCCTACAACAGACCACATGCAAACGTGCCTCTAAACACACTCACACACACACACACACACACACACACACACACACACACACACACACACACACACACACACACACACACACTGACAGCACATTTACACACAATGTAGCCGTTGTGTCGTGCACTAGACGGCTCCTGTTCCCCTGGAGCGCACATTAGTCGGATGTTTGAATAATTTGCGAGGGCACGGCACTGTGAGTTTAACAGCCTGCTTAACATTAGCATACTTCACAGTGACTGGAAGGGCACTCATAGTCTGCAAATGACATCTGATCAGGGCGGTGAGACAGGCGACAGTCAGTTTGAACACTAATATTGTCATTTTGGAGCATTTCTATTGGTCTATTCATTATGAAATTCTGATGCAGTCAATTGGTTTTCATTGGAGAGGAACAATATCCTGTTTGTGCTAGATACACTATCACTATAACTATCACTATTACTAGACACTACTACTTTAAGCACTATGCAAGCACCTAATGCAAGGTGTGGGCTGCAGGGGTATAAAGACCCCCAGCATTAAGCTGTGGAGCAGTGGAACTGTGTTCTCCGGAATGATGGAGCTCCATCCAGTACTTTCTGGATGAGTCGTGGAGTTGGGGATGAGGAAGAATGGTGATCAGCCAGCATCCTGATCCTGTTAAGGCTCTTGTCGTTGAATGCAATCAAATCTTCACATCAATGTTGCAGAATCTGGTAGAAAGTCTTCTCTGGACAGTAGAGACAGTTCCTCCAACTAAAGCAGGATCAACTCTAACCAATACACTTGATTTCAGAGGAACCAGTTAAGAAGCATATGGTCCCAATACTTTTGTCCATGTACGTAGTGTAACACTTGTTTAGTTACTCAGTCGATATCTAACCAACACGGCATGTTGCACCATGGTAGAGATATTGGAGGAGGCCAGTAGCCGTTCGGGTTTTACATCTCAAATGAAGACAACCGAAAGTTCTAAAGGTTCTAAAGGTTAAAGTATCTAGCACTCATTGTTGACACATGGATAGAAAGACAAAACCATGGCTGACAGTACAGAGAACCCACTTCTGCATCCTCATTTGGCCCCTCTTCAGATACCCATGGGTTCTGTTTGTGCGTCAAAATGTCAAGCATTGGTTAGCAGGTCAGGGGCCTGGTTGCTGTAGCTGACCCTGTGTGATCTGTGTGGTCACCCAAGATCACGCCTGAAGTGTCATAATGACACACGGCGAGTCAGCAGAAGGCCACCTCAACCCCAACTTGCTCCTCTCCTAGCTTGTGTGTAAGACAAAGGGTAATTCTGGCCTCCGGGGGCAGGCATGCTCAGATCCAGCATGACTGAAGCACAGACATTTCTGAGCTCTTCTGTAGTTCTTGGGAAGAACGTGGTACGTTACAGTGCCACTGAATGCCTTTGGTTGTTCGTGGCCTTTCTGGCCTGTACTACTGTATGTTGAACAGACTCCTCGTATTAAAGCAATTCTTCAGGATCTCAAATAGACTTTAATAAACAGAAACTGCTGCAATTAAGTGTGTCCATGTTTGTTCAGTCACCCAATGGAAGCCTTTGTCTTTCTTAATATATTTCATAGATTTTATATATAAATATAGTAATATTGTGTCATATTTTT
The DNA here is from genome assembly GCA_034509495.1 of Acestrorhynchus altus. Classification (NCBI taxonomy): domain Eukaryota; kingdom Metazoa; phylum Chordata; class Actinopteri; order Characiformes; family Acestrorhynchidae; genus Acestrorhynchus; species Acestrorhynchus altus. The sequence goes on along the minus strand of CM067511.1, from coordinate 3,148,037 downwards.
GTCCCGTTTGATATCTACATTTAGAAACCCTTAACCTTGCATTCTTTTGAGATCTGGATTCTGTTATGTAGTAAAATCTGAGCACTGTGTGGGCTCTTGGAACAGGGATATTGTTGAGGTGTGCCGAAAAAGCACAATTATGACATGCAAATGTCAGGCAACCTTAAAATATTTGATTATCATACCTTTCAGATTCTCTTCTCTCTTATTAGTCACAGCCCAAGCAGTAGATTATGTTGCCGTCTTCCTTATTTTTTGGAAAAATAAATGGAAACATAGAAGCTGGTTTTACTTAGTAATGTTCTTTTTCCAGGTGAAAACTGGGACGTTGTTTCCAAAGCCATTGAAGCCTGTGATGAGAATTTGCAGGCATGCTGTCGGAATGGGCTTTTCAGATTAATTTTGGTGAGATGTGTAAGTAGTGTAGAAGCAAGGACAGAGCCAGCTGTTGGCCACAGGCTTGTGAGTGTGTGTGTGTATGTGAGAAAGCCGTGATGCGGAATGACGCCAGCTGTGCAGAATTCACACCCTCAAAATTGCGTTACATTTCCTTAAGAAATGTCATCACCAATCAGTCCGGTGTGATAGTTATGGTGCAATTACTGTTAAATACACTGATTATCGTTTAGAACCAATTTAATGGGATGTTATTGTAGTTTGACATATTTTAATGAGCACTTTTATAAGAGACAGTCACACACACCATATACTGATATTGCAATTTTCAGGAGATCCTAGACTACACAAAGTAATCCTCTCCATTTGAGACGTAAATATGAACAGAATTTATAAAATTGACTTGCGAATTATTCGTAATGATTAGATTGACAAGGATATTAGAATATGTTATTCTAAATTCTTGAGAGTGGTGCAAATACCCTCCCATCATTTTCTTCTATAACCCAATATCTGGGTCAGTAATGTGATTAGCCCCGCCCCCTCTCTCTGATCAGTCAGAGTCTGTGTGCAGGTTGATCATGTTCACGTGGACAGAGCAGTAAACATGCACTGGAAGCTCCTTTGGCTTTTAAACTGGGATTTAATTCAGCTGGAAATGAACGAATTACTCACTGATAATGATGCGACCACCATGGTTAGCGTGTTGTAGTTTGCTGTGGTATGTGTGTCACGTCTGTAGGTTACTCGGATCCTAGAAAACAACATGTAACTGCCTGTAAAACTGACTGTAGGAACTGTCCTGTTAGACTCGATACAGATACACATAGAAATAGTGTAAACAATGCACATCTCTATTGTTATCCTCTGTATATTTCATCTTAAGAACCATTTAGAAACACCCAGCCACGCCACTGCAGCAGCCATCTTCGTGGCCATGTAGCAACCACCCAGCAACACCATAGCAACTGTGCAGTGAAAACGAGTGTTTTGCCCTCTATTGGTATCTGTAAGTGTTTCTGAATCGTGTTGTCGTGGGTGGACATGCAGCTCGCTAACTTCTCTGGAGGCAGATTTTAACGAGTTAGACTCTCTGAATGGAAATCTCTGACAATACCCGCAGCCCTGTTCTATTCTGCGTGCCTTTTTTTTCCCATCATTCCTTCTTCCCTCATGAACCCAACAGTAATCAAATCTGATTTCATTTCGGATGTACCCGTGGGTGTGTTTTCATTTGCCTCACAATAACCATTTGTCTTTTTTTCACATCACACTGAACCACAGCGATTTTGTCCACAGCCTGAACTCATTTATGCAAAACAAGCACCAAACTCATCGCTTCAGTTCTGCTTTTCCTTAAGAACCGTTCTGTTTTTTTCTGATGAAGCTGAATTTGCATCTCATCCTCTTCCTACACAGATCCGCCAACGTCCCTTTAGTTTTTTTATCAGAAACTGATTGTGTCTTTACAGCCTGTGGGTTCTGTGATTGTGTCTTCATAATCAATGTGGTTCTATGATTATGTCCCCATAATCTAAGTAGATCTGTGATTGTACCTCCACATGCAGTGTGGTTCTTTGTTTGTGTCTTCACAGCCTGTGTGGTCCTACAGTTGTGTTTCCATTTGCTGTGTGGTTCTGTGATTGTGTCTCCACAGCCTATGTGGTTCTATGATTGTGTCCCTATAATCTATATGGTCCTAAAGTTGTGTCCCCATAGCCGTTGTGGTCCAGTAATGTCATCTATATTACCACATATGTTATAATGCATGTATAGTTTTGATAACACAGCAAATTGAAAGTGATGCATCAAATATTTGGCTGAAAATGGCAATAACACACGTTCTCTATTTGGCTGAATAAGTGCAAAGGCCTGTAATTCATACTGAACAATGATGTTGATGAGAAGATCAAATCACACCATTATGGAGTTTATTTTTTGCAGCATTATTTTAGGATATATTGTGCTTCTTTAGTCTGCTTGGATGTATTTTTATTCGCCCAAAAAAACTGAACTGCCCACAAAGGTCTCAGGTTGTATGAATTAACAAGGTTGTGCGTTTAACGTGTTTCAATAAATATGCTGTAGTTTTGTAAATGAGACAAAATACATTTAGGCTATTTAATAATGAAATGTTTTGTTTTGTTTTTTGGCCAAAAAGGTTCCTTTGGTGAATTCCTAGATGAAAGTATGAAGTCTTCCTTTCTGTGGGAATATTCTGAGGGAAGAGTTCAGATCTGTTATTTGAGGAACCACAGACAGGCCTGTATTTACCTCCTCAAGCTGAGATCTTTAGTTTGAGGGACCAAAGCTAACATAGCGGGGCAGCAATCATTTCTCCTAAAAATGTGCAGTCTTGCTTTATGCCTCACCAAACCCCTCCGTTTTAGCTTTGCTCTGCTGCAAGCGTTCTTTCTTTCACCCCTTTTGCTCTCCATCAAGGCTTTATTTGTTTTGGTGTGAATGGCCGAACAACAGTGTCACGGTGTCAAGTGAGTGAAAGTCACTGATGAAAGCTATTGCTCTCTCTCTCTCTCTCTCTCTCTCTCTCTCTCTCTCTCTCTCTCTCTCTCGAGTAGTTTATGGCCAGTTTGACCCGAGCCAACTTTGTAAAGCCTCTTGCACTTTCTCTTGGTCTTTCCTCTTCTTTTCCTTCTCTTTCTCCTGTATTTGGGGGAGTGTTTCTTGGCAGAGATGATGATGCTTGGTTGCCAGTTGCTCTCTGTCACCCGGTTAAATCCCGGTGATTTATGTCTGGCTGTACAATGGTCCCTTTTGGGCCGGACCCATATGGGGTCACCTCCCGAGGCTGCAGGAACTCCTTTCTGAGCTTTGATTAAAGTGGGATTTTCTCGTTCCCATCGGTTGTCGGAGAGATGTGGTCCTCGGTGCGTTTAAAGACTTTAGAACTTTAACATGAGTGCGTAAAGGAGAGAGTGGAGATATACAGAGTAATACAGAGGGTCTAACCTCATTACTGCAACTCACAAGATCAGTTCATGCCAAGACTGAGTCCCAGGACAGAGACTAGTTCATGGCGATAGAAGGAGAAGGAGGAGGTTGGCACTGGTCTTTGGAATTAAACTGATTGTGGGAGATGGTGGAAACAGCAAAGAGTTTGAAAGTTAACCCCTTTGACCACAAATACGGTAGCATGGTGGTAGGGGCAGGAGGGCTTCTAACTGGGGGACCAGGGGAGTTCTGATGTTTGCATGCTCCCATGGTAGAGGTTGAGACCCTACCTCAAGTGTTTGGGGGTCTTGTTTACAAGTGATGGGAGGAGGGGTTGTGAGATGGACCGCAGGTTAGGTACAGTGACAGCAGTATAGTGGTCACTATGGTGGTAAAGAGAACAAAGAGTCATGAAGGAAGGCTCTTGATTTACTAGTCGATCTACTTCCCCAGCCTCACCTATGCTCACAAACCTGGCCTTTCTCTGGAGTCATGAGGAGTTCTGATGCTCAGTAGAGGCTCCAAGTCAAGAGGAGACCGGTGAGGTGGTTTGAGCATCCCATAAGAAGACGCTGAGGTGGACCTAAGTTTGTACCAAAAAACAATAAAAAAACCCCTGTAAAAAGTCCTTGTTGGGCCAAAAGCTTTTTTGGAAAACTGTTGATGATGAATATTTGATGTAATGTGGGGTACTCCTATAAAACACAGAATTTATAAGTATCTCAGGATCTCAGACCCTCAGAGTGAGGGAGGAAATTGGGATATTACCCTCTTCTTTGCCAAATCATCACTTTAACATATTGAAGGAAAGATAAAAGAGAGGAAGATGGTGGGATAGTGAGGGTGGGGTCGGAACGAGAAGTCTCCAGCTTCTGGCTTTTTAGTGTTTGGAGATTAGAATATTGTGTTTGTTTGGGGAAACCTTTTTGATAAGAAACAATCAAACAACAAATCATCAAACAGGTCATGGTCAGTGGGGGGGAGGAGGGGGGGTTACAAAGCAAGGGGTAGAGATAAATAGAGAGAGAGAGAGAGTTACAACAGAGATTATCAGTCAGAAAAAAGGAAAACACACGGTTTTCCATGTTTTTGCAAATTTTGAAAATGCACATAAAAAAACCCCAAAATCACGATTTTATACACGGACAAGGTGGAAAAGTCAAAACGTGAAAGAAACTAAAGGCAATGGATTGTGGAAATATACAACCTATCCAGCCATAAGTCACACAATCCTCTTATCAGCTGGCCTGGTTGGCCGATGACTGGAAACAACTGGACGTACAGATGGTCCGAACATGACACACAGCTTTTTAAATGCTGCTTTTGACATTCTGAAGCACTGAATGCAAAGAGGGTCTAATAATGGCTCACGGCTCTCCTAGAACAAGCTGATGTGTTTGCACTCCCAGGTTCATGGTGGCACCGAGATTTTAGCCCTCATGAAGTGCCCACTGTTCATCCTGTCTGCCATTCCTGAGCTGCAAACAACTGCCAAAGAAAGACCGCAAACGGTTAAAGATGATTCTGTTAAATCTCTCCATTCCCTTGTTTCGATGCTGCTCCTAATCACAGTCCCCTACGTCATCTAAAATATCTTTACATAACTGTAGTGGATGGAAGCATGACTTTTCACACTGTTTCTGCTGAAGTTTTGAAAATGCACATAACATTTATACAACCTTAGAACGCAAACCTGGCAAGTGAGACAGAGAAAGAGGAGCGGGAGGGAGAAATGAAGAGATATACAGTTTTACATATTCAAACAAATGGACCACAGTGTACTCACTGAAAGCTGCCTCACCATGTTTAGTTCTGGTTCTAGATACTGTTATCAGATCTGCCTCTACTGATCTGAGGTGTTCTATATACCTGTGTCCCTCCAGCAGATCAGATTTCCCCAACAGATAGATAGAGAGAGAGAGAGAGAGAGAGAGAGAGAGAGAGAGAGAGAGAGAGAGAGAGAGCGAATCAGACAGACTGAAGAATAAAGAGAAGTGATAGAAGAGAAAGAGATACAGAGAGAGACAGAGAGAGAGATAGAACAACTAAGAGACAAGAAATGACAGATAAAAAGAGAGCAATAAAGTGTCAGAGGAAGAGAGAGGGAATAACAGAAAGAGAGAGAGAGAAAGAGAGAGAGAGCTTATAGAAAGAGACAGAGAGCATATGGAAATTCTGAGAGAGAAGAAGAGAAAGAGCAAATAAAATAAATAAAACGAAACAAGACACAGAGAGAATGACAGATAAAGAGTGAGAGAGGTAGTGAGAAAGTGTGTGAGCAGGAGAGGTGGTGAGTGAGGAAGTGTGTGTGTGTGTGTGTGTGTGTGAGTGTGTGAGGGAGTCTTGCTGTATTGTGTCCCGGCTGAATAAGGCCCTTTATGAGCAGAAGCTTAAAAGGACATTGTGGCTGGGGCGAGCCTCCGTCACCACAGCAACAGCCCAGGAGCGCGCAAGAACCAGAGATAATGGAGTGAGAGAGAAAAGAGGAGAGGAGTTTCTTCTCCCCGTGCCGCTTCCTTCACGGAATTCCCTCCATCCCTCTCTCTCTCTCTCCTGAGCAGTGAGAGACAGATAGAGAGAGAGAGAGAGAGAGAGAGAGAGAGAGCGAGAGAGAGAGAGCAGCAAGGCACTCAGGCTGGAACTTGAAGGGACTTGAGTGGATAAACTTTTGGGAGTGTGTGAGAGAGTGTGTGTGAGAAGGACAGATGCAGAGATGTTCTCTAAAGGCTCAGTGTCGGCCCGTGACTCTTTTGTGTTTATCTCCTCAGAGGCCGCCTCGGTAAACCATGCTGCTGCTCCCGACACCACAAACCCGGAGATAATGCAATGCTTAACGGTGAGTGATGACTGCTTTACTCACATCCTACTGGCTTTTTAGAGTTTAGTGCTCTTCTGACCACACAGGGGCACTTTGTAGATCTATAATTACAGTCTGTAGTCCATCTGCTTCTCTGCAGACTTTATTCTCCTCCGTTCACCCTGATCTTCAATGATCAGGACCCCACAGGACCACCACAGAGCAGCTATTATGTGGGTGGTGGGTCACTCTCAGCACTGCAGTCACACTGACACGGTGGTGGTGGTGTTAGTGTGTGTTGTGCTGGTACGAGTGTATCAGACGCAGCAGGGCTGCTGGAGTGTTTAAACACTGTGTCCACTCACTGTCCACTCTATCAGACACTCCTACCGAGTGTCTCCACCTTGTAGATGTCAAGTCAGAGACAGAAGCTCAGTTTGTGTTGGTCGTCCTCTAGTCCTTCATCAGTGCACTGCTGAGAATGACCTGCTCTGTGGGGTCCTGACCACTGAAGATCAGGGTGAAAGGAGGGTCAAAGTATTGAGGAAAATCAGATTAATTATAGAACTACAAAGTGCTCCTGTATGGTCAGTGATGCTGACCAAGTGGACATTGGTGGTATAAGCAAGGAAAATGTTCATATTATGGAGTGTGTACAGATGTGAACTAAACTCAGATCACTGAATCAGTATCATTAGTGTAACACTACTAAGAAATCAAGATCAGCACCTGCTGATTTTGCTGGTAGGTGATTTCAGATGGTCTAAGTGGGACTTTGATGGTCAAAGTGGTTGAAATTTGGTCATGCTGGTCAATGTTGGTTTATCAGCTTGATCATGGTGGTGGTGGAGGACTAACTTGTCTTGGTCTTGGTGGTCATATGGGTCAACAAGACTGGTAATGCTGTTCATGTTGGTCATGGCCCTGCTGCCAACCACTGAATAACTCCATACCAACCACCTAACAAGCACATTAGACTACATAGCAACTGCCTTTCCCAGGACCACAGCTGATTTCATTTACCAATTAGCCAAGGCCAGTTTGCAGCAGCAGTGTATGAATAAGCTTCTTCATCCTGCAGGGACAAAAATTAGCAGTTTCTGAGCATAGTGAGCAGTGTGTGTGTGTGTGTGTGTGTGTGTGTGTGTGTGTGTGTGTGTTTGATGCATTTCAGAGGAACAGAGAGGAGAAAGAAAGAGACAACGCTGTTTCCTGAAGTTTCACTTTTTGTAAAAGTTAGGTCTCCCCCTCATCTTTAAGGGTAAGGGGTCCCTGCAGCCCCTCTGGACATGAGAGCCAGCTGATGAACCAAGCTCAGACAGAGCAAGTCAGGAACCACTGGGGTTTCAGCAATTTGGTGCACTGTTCTGCTTCACGTCTTCCTTAAATCTCCTCTCTGAGCTGCTCTCGGGGATGGAGTAACACTGCCGTTTCATAGTTTGAGGGAACAGTGCAGAGAAGAAGAGGGCAACCCCTGCTGAAACCCCTGACTGACCAGCTGAGCTCTTGACCAGCATAGGGTCTTTTGTCTGGTCTAGCTGGTCTACAAGCATGATTGACCTGACAACTGGTATGACCAGCATGATAAGCATCACCAAGCTGGTTGACCAGCATGACCAACATGATTGAGCTGGTCAACCAGCATGACTGTCATGCATACTAGGGCAGGGGATCACCACTGATTTCCCAAACTGATCTGATTCCAATTCAAAAGAACCCAATTCAATTTTCGATGGTTTAGAGGCAGAAGCAGTGCTGCTATCTCCACCTGCTATTCTCTATATAAACACCTCTGTCCTGTGATATGAGACCCATATAAACACCTCTGTCCTGTGATATGAGACCCATATAAACTCCTCTGTCCTGTGATATGAGACCCATATAAACTCCTCTGTCCTGTGATATGAGACCCATATAAACACCTATGTCCTGTGATATGAGACCCTTATAAACACCTCTGTCCTGTGATATGGGACCCGTATCATACCCAGTGTGCAGTATGTTGGAAGTGTGGCTTGTCTTTGCCTCTAGTTTGCATCAGCAGTGGATGGTGATACAGGCTGCATTTACAGAGACTGAGATGCTGGAAAAAACCTGAGAGTTGCATCTTATCATGTCAGACTCGGTTCCCAGTGACTCAAACCGTGAAGCATTTTTATTGAACACACTGTAACCTGCTGCCTCAGGAATCAATGAGTGGCAGATGTGTGTAACAGACATGACCACAGCAATGTCACGAGGGCAGCCTGGACAAACCTGGTGCTGGATAGAAGAATGGCCATCTTGCTGCAGGTCTGATTAAAGTGACAAATTAAACTCTACATTTTTTTTTTAATTTTTGATACACTTGAAGTCCTCTTATAATATCTTTGTGGGTTTATGTGCCATAAATTCTGTAGTTAGTCTTTACTAAACTATATCCCAACCATAAAAGAACCATTTTTGGTTCCATAAAGATGTTATGTATTATGATACCACAGATCTGACCCTGCAATGTAACTGGCTGAGAGACATTGTAGGAGTGTCCACTCTGATTGCACTCTGACCAAAGCTCTTCATGTATTACTCCAGCATATATACACACATACAAAGCCAGCTCTTACAAGGCCAGTCACACCAAACAGCAATGCTGTATTTATAGTATAATTATATAAGTAAAGGTATAGCCACCTTAAAAAATAAAGGTATAGCCACCTTAAAAAATAAAGGTATAGCCACCTTAAAATATCATTTTTTATTATACCAACGTTATTATGTTGCATGGAATTACATCTGTACAACAGTACCTTTGTGTCAGATATTCCATATTTACATAGATATACTTTGTACTCTCCAACTTTGCCCTCCTGTCTTTCTGATATCTAGAGAAGTGGAATCTGTAAACATCTCCCAGTCTCGCTTTGCCAGAGCCGTACAGTGAGCCGTTCTCTCTGGGCTGTTATCGGTGGCAGGTTGTGCAGTTTAGTGAAGTGGAACTTGTCCCTTCTTTGATTTGCTCATCTATTCAGGTCAGCTTTAGAGAGACGCTCCCTTTCACCACAAGCCCGCGCTACAAAAGTGGGGTCCGCAGCTCGGACGACTGAAAAACGACAAGTAAAAAGACAAGCTCAAGGCTGTGTGTGATCCCTCCTTCTGCCAGGCTTTTGATAGAGCTTTTGGGGCTTCTTTCACGCCGGAGCCCATTGAAGGCCACCCTCCTCCATCGTTTTTCTGCCCCTCTTCCTAAAGGGAGGGGGAAAAGGAAGAAAAACGTCCCTTCTGAAATCCCCAAGGAGGGGAAGTGAAGGGCTGAATAGAGTTCTGTGCCAGGCTGATGCCACTGTAAGAGCAGGCTACTGTGGAGATTTATAAGCGAGAAGCTGTGGGCTTGTTGTGGTGGTGTAGGAAGCTCTGTCTCTTAGCGAGAGATTTCGTTTAGAGTTAAAGTTTCATCCAAACTTGAGTCCAGCCTGACCCAGAAAATCTGACAACTACCAACAAAGTGTTCTGTGTGGAATGAAGCTAGAAAAACAAAATTCTCTCGGACTTAACTGTGTCCTGTCTAAACCCGACTGTGAGCCCACAGAGTTGTGGCACTACCTGACTTTAGACCAACAGAATTTGCCTAGTATTCTGTCCCTCCCAACTCTACACCAGCAATATTTTACCCAAAAGAATTTTGTTTAAGCTCGACTGTGATCCAACAATATTCTGTCTAAACCTTAATGTGACCCAACAATATTCCATCTAACCCAGAATTCTGTCCCTACCCAACTCTAAACCAGACGTTGTTGGTCTAACCCCAACTTGGAACTGACAGTATTCTGACTGTAGAGCACATTTTGCCTACACCCCAATAAAAATTTGACCTGAGCAGTCAAACAACAACAACAACAACAACGACAAGTGAACCATACACAACTCCAAATTCAGACTTCATCTCAGATTGTCTGAACCTGACTGGGACAGACACGGTTCTCTCTAATTTGTACCTAAAAAAAGTTTGAGCTATAGACTGAAATATTTCAAAATTTGCGGAGTTGCCAAGACTACATGTTTATAGGTCCCTGAGACTGAACGTGGCATCAGGTTTTTATACACTTTGTTTGGGGTCATTTGGGAATTCCCCTTGCTGCCGTCATGGAAAAGCAAATATATGCAGTTCTCCGGCTTTTGTATGGAGTATTGCAGACGCCTCAGCAGAATTAGACGCTGAAGTCATGGAACTTACAGTGTGAGTCTGGAGAATGTGAATTAACCCCGTAACCCCATGTCCCCGCACATAGTTCCTCAGTTATTTTAGGAAGGTGAGTTTCTTTAATTGTCAGTTAAAGGTTGAGGTTCGTAGAGCAAGTGCACCTTCAGTAACTGTGACATCACCTCCTTGTTTCTACACATACTGTCCATTCAGCTCCTCTGATCAAACAGGAGCACTTTGTAGTTCTATAATTACAGACTGTAGTTCATCTTTTTCTCTGCAGACTTTGTTCTCCTCCTTTCACCCTGATCTTCAATGATCAGGACCCCACAGGACCACCACAGCACTGCAGTGACAATGATATGGTGGTGTGTTAGTGTGTTGTAGTGGTAATGAGGGACTAGAGGATGACCAACACAAACTGAGCAGAAACAGGTGAACAGCTAGGTTGGAGTGTCCAATGGAGTGGACAGTGAGTGGACACAGTGTTTAAACACTCCAGCAGCACTGCTGTATCTGATCCACTGTATTATTGCGATTTAACCACAGTTCTCTTTCATTGCCAGATAAAGGGGACAGCAGGAGAAATGTTGTTTATCTACTTTTTGCAAGTTGATTTCTGTCTTTCACCACAATGGCAGATGAGTCGGGATGTAGGACAGTTTATTTAAACACAAGCCAAACATGTGTGGTCAGAAACACAGCTAAGGTTTAGATACCGGAGGACAAAAAGGACAAACAATGGCTCATAACTCAGTGAAATTAGACCAAGACTTCACAAGAGAGCTCGCTCCTCAAGGTCCCTATGAAGAGTCAGCCAAGTGGATTCAGGTGAGGGGGTGGAGCCTGTGATCAGAACTCTGCTGATTACTGAGGAGCACACAAGGACAGTGTCAAAGGGCTGACACTCCCAGACACCCAGCTGTTAAGCACCATCATCAGACTGTACCCAACAGTTGATCATTTCCCATAAACAGGGTTACTGGCAACAGCCGAAACATTAGGTGATGTTAAATCAGGTTATATAAATCGCATATAATCTGTTCTACTTTAAAAGGTGAAGCAGATCAGGATCCCTCTGATTGGCTGATCTAATTCCATGTTTCAAACCACACAATGCATCCTATCTACTTACCCAAATAGCAAGAGACTTTGATCTGGGTTCTTTTGTCTCCCCGGCAGATATATGTAACAGTCACCTCTGTTCAGCAGATGTGACTCGGCTACGCTATTCAGGCCACTTCATTGGTTTACGTTCTTGATTTCTTAAAACTTTGCTTTCAAGCTTTTTGTTTTCCTTTGACTCTGCAGCCACATCTTCCCACTTGATTAGAAACACAGAGTGTTCTGAGGTCTGTTTCCTCACTATCCTGCCGTGAAAACCTCCCTCACCGCTGTCTTTCATTTTCCCTTCTCCTCTGCAAGACGATTTGAATTGAATTGATGTAAACGTCAAATGAATTCCGATGTGGCTCGTCAGAGTCCTTTTGCCACAAATCCGATATGGATCAGATACATGAGGAGCTTGTGGTGAGCGAGCCATTATCACATAATATGTTGGGACTCTTTTGGCACTGAGAAAGTCTCTTAGCCTATCACATAGTAGGGTTGAAACTAACTATGGTATAACTAGACATAATTTTGTAGTTTGTGCCCAAATATCATGGTGAATTCAACAGCAGAAATGCTCCAAAATCACTCAAATTATTAATTTTTACATTGATTTCCATTGACAGTTACCTACCATTTTGTAGATACAAGGGTTTGGTGCAACATTGATGAAAAGAAAAAGGCATTCTTATTTTTATTTATCTATTTGCTTAACATCTGGCTTGCTTTTCTGTGTTGTTGTTGGTCCTTTTATTCCTGAAATCCAGTGCATTTGAACATTTTAATGCTGTTATCTTCCTATTTTGCATTTTGTACCATAAATAAATGCAGTAAACCAAACATGGAAAAGGGGTTACAGCATTTTCCCATGACAGTAATTGTGAGTCTATCTTTACTGTTGTGGAAAATCCCTGGGTCCAGGTTTGGCTGCAGAGCTATGTGTAGAACATCTTTTATGTGAAAGGTAGTCTCTTCCTGAGAAGATACAGGTCTCGTTGGGACCACGAAAAGAATCCAGTAGGCTGATGGGTTCCAGGCAGTCTTTGTGTTTGAAGTATAGTTGTAAGCTTCTCCCTGCACCTCTCAGGCTGTCAAACACGTGGGCGGATAAGTTTGGATAAGAGAAAAAAGTGAATATGGGGGGATTCCCTAGAGCGGAGATCTTTTGTAGACTAAAGTGTGGCCAGAAGGAGCAAAGAGATGAAAGCAAGGAAGAAATTAAGAAAGAACAAACATGGAATAATATTGACTGCAGTCTGATCATGCCCGTTTTTTTAATAGTGGGAATATGAAGTGTATCGGGGTGGGCACTATGGCACAAAATAAAATTTCTGTATTGGCATAAGGGGTTAATTAGAATACAGTTCTGTCTCAGGGAGGGTCTTGGCACTGGGTCTTGGCACAAGAGGGTGTTTAACTGCTTCCCCCACTGCACAATCGCTACTTTTGGGTAGTGTACCTCGATGACTGCTAAACATGTCTCAATGACATATTTAAAGATCTCATTGACAGACTGAGAGAAGCAGGATGGTCATGTCGACGAATTGCCACCATCTAGCCTGTTCTGACCAAGCCGTTAGGAGATGTTGGGAGTAGTGGAAATGTGAAGGTACAGAGTGAACGAGACAGAGTACACGCTAGAGGAACACTAACAGCTCAGCCATATGTGCAGGACCTCCTGTGTCCATGTCCTGCCTTTTTCAGCAGGATAGTGCTCCCCCACACAGAGTTTGCCCAGGAATGTCTTTGGCTCTTCCTTGGCCCGCCTGGTCACCAGATTTAGTGCCAATTGAGCATTTATGGCACCAGCTTGTGCAGGATCGACAGGCTCAGCTGCAACATCAGTGGGTAAATGTGTTGCACGATGGCATATGGAACCTCATCATGGATTCAAGCTCAAGGAACCCAATAGGATACTAGAGCCTCCTTTCACTCTATTATTATTGTTATCATGTACATATATCCTCATTACAGTCACACGCAGCAGGACTCACTCCATTCCAACTTCTTCTTGAGTATTTTCACACATGAATGAAACACGATGCAACAATTTTTTCTCTATAGCTGCAATTGCTGTTATAGACGAATGAATGAATGAATGAATGAATGAATGAATGAATGAATGAAGGAAGGAATGAATAAATGAATGAAACAATCAATCGAAACAAAGGTGTTGTGACAGAGCAGCTTTAGAGAAATCTGTTCCAAGGCTCAACTGACAGCGGCAAGGATAAACTCCCTCAGGCTAGGAGGAAGAAACCTTGAGAGGAACCAAGGCTCAAAAAAGGAAACCATCCTCTTCTGGTCGACGCCAGACAGCACAGACATAAAGCACATAAAGGAGTAAAATAATAAAGAAATATAGCTAATAGTGTGAGCTGTGTTTGGGTGAGAATGAGTTATGAGAGAGTGCGAGTGACTGTATGATACAAGCTCAGTATGGAAATCCATGCTGGTTAAACAGTGGTAAGCTGGCAGTGGGGTTTCTAATGTGGGATGAGTGAGCCAATGCAAGGATCCCAATGAGGACAGCGTCAGAGGGCAGTGGGGAGCCGTTAAGTGACATTGGGGTAGATCAATCACAAAGGGCATCTCAGTCCATGGGAAAGAGACAGAATGAAAATAGAGGGAAGGAAAAAGCAAGGGGTTAGGGAGGGTTAGGGGCAGCTAAGGACATGAGGGAAAGAGACAGCGAAATAGGTAAGAATGGAGAATCTGGTGAAAAGACTGTAAAGAAGGTGGTTTGGTGGAAACTGCAGTAATGAATAGAAGCCTGTAATTGGTGCACCACAGAGCATTTTAGAAGAAACAGTGAATAAGCAGGTGTCCCAATACTTTTGTCAATATTGAGTGGAGGAGATGAGCTGCTCTCCAGTATCAACACCACCCATCACGTTTTAGAGTGGGTGGGGTTTATGTAAATGTTGAGATGGGAATATCAAAATTTGAGACTGTGATGTCACAGATTTGGGATTTTGGAATCGGCTCGTTTCACAGCTGGGTTTGGGTTGTGCTGGAGGTTTTTTGAAGGAAGAACCAGAGTGTTTGAGGTTCATGGTTTGTTTCAAACTCTCGTTATTCAAGTACATCAAGATTAATACGGTTTAACAGTCTAGAGCACCAGTGAACATGGAGCTGAGTGTTGAAGCCACAAAACTAAGCATTCCTTGGTGTCCTCAGACATTTGACACATATTGCAAATCTCAGCCGTGGTTGGAGGAAACAGGTAGCGATAAAGACGGCATGTTCCACTTCAGCACCACTGTTAGTGTGACTGCCGCCTACTGTCTACGAGCAGGAAGCTTCAGTGGCTTATCCACAGCAGGCATGATGCCTGACTTGGGCCTGGGGGCTGGCTGGAGGGGTGTGTGTGTGTGTGTGTGGAGCAGGGGCCACTTCCTGCTATTCTTCTCGTGAGTTTGGTTCCCATGAGCACTCTTGCCAAGCGCAGTGTGGCTGGAGCGGCCGATCCGAGCACTAGTCTCGCCTCCTCGACGCCGGCCACTGGACACATGCTCTCACATTGACTGACCCACACACACGCACACACACCCCCACACTTTCGCACACTACCGTGGGCCACCACTGCGGGAACCGTGGAGACATGCACACCATCCACGGGCTGTGTAGGGTCTGTGTCGGCTGCAGACTCCCTCAGGTTAGTGAGAGAGGGGCCGTTCAAAAGTTTGGACACACTTATTAATATTAACAACTTTTTGAAGTTTTGTTTCGCGATGTGATAAATAGGGTTTTCTTATGGGAACTAGGAACCAAAATGTACTTTATGGTATTTTTTTTCCCCAATGTTTCAAATACTGCACATGGACAAAAGTATTGGGACACCTGTTCATTAGAAGAGGTGTCCACAAACTTTTGGACATATAGCATATGGAAATGATAAGTAGAATTATGTTATTTATTTACAGCAATAATAACAACAACAGTAAGCTGTTTGCAGTTTGTTTGTAGTTCTTAGGTAAAACACTGTGAACTTAATTGATATTAATTGATTAGTTATCCGAGCATCACTCTGGACATTTCTTTTCCTACCAGTTGTCCAAAATGCTTTTTGTGTTTTTATTTTATTGGGAACGTAATAGAAACGTGTGAACTGACATGCATCAGCAGAGAAACAGATAGCAGACGTTTAAATAAGTAGACAGACAGACAGACAGACAGACTTAAACAGATTGACAGATTGACAAGTATGTAGAGAAGCAGAGACAAGAAGACAGACCAACACACAGAGACAGGTAGACAGACTGAAGCAGAGACAGACAGAAAATCAGGTGGGAGGACATCTAGACAGGCAGGCGGACAGACGGACAGATGGACAGACAGACAGACCTATGAAGACAGACAAAAACGGACAAAGACATGAAGTCAGAGACAGAGAGGTCAACTGACATAAGCATACACAGACAAGTATGAGAGAGAACAGTTTAAAAGAGGGAGAGAGAACAAGATGAGAGAGAGAGAGAGAGAGAACAGATTGTGAGAGAGTGAGTGAACAGGTGGAGAGAGAAAGAGTGAGAGAGAACAGGTTGAGAGAGAGAATATGATGAAAGATAGAAACAGTGAAGGTGGGAGAGAGAGGGAGAGAGAGCAGGAGAAAAGGGGGAAAGAGAAAGGGGGTCAGTTAGAGAGCAAGAGAGAGGAGGAAAGAGAAAATGAGTCAGGCTCGTGAACGAGTGCACACAGGTTTTTTAGAGCTGAGTTATTAATTATTTATGCAGGAACATGATGGGGGGGGGGGTGAACAGGGTAATATGTGGTAAAATAGTTAAACACACGCACACACACACACACACACACACACACACACACACACACACACACACACACACACAGCTCCAGCTAGAACATATCCATATATTGATCGTGACAGGCGAGCTCAATTACTGCGTGTAGGAAACGGTTCCCGAGGCAGAGAGCAATAGAAGCACATGGCAGTGTGTGATCCTTTACATCTCCAGCTCCGGGGCTGCAGAGCTGCTCTTTTTAACGCTGCGGTGCTCGTTTGTTCCGTGGGTGGAAAAGAGTAAAACATAATGTTGCAGATTTATAAATCATATTGTTTCCTGGGAAGCGTTTGAGCTTGTGAGTAGCATGTTAGTCTGGGGGCCTGAGGGTCTCAAGTGCATAATAATTAATAATACTGCAATGTTTTTAAGCAGTTTTTAAGCTGCTCTACAGATAAGAGTCTCAAAGTTGAGTGTAGACAGATGTTCATAATGCATCCTTAGAACCAGTACATTTTTGGGGGTGGTTATAATGGTTCATATTTTCATTTACTTTCATTCCAAAAACTATTTTTGATCTCAGAAATCTTGTTGGAAAGTGTTTTTGAGCTACAAATGCAAGAATTTTCACACATTATCTGTAATAGTTCAAGTGTTCAGACTATTTCCAATAAAAACACATCAAATAAAAAACGATCTGAATGTCCTTTATTATTTTTTATTAATGTATGGATCCGTATTATCCCTTCTCATGACTTTTATTAACCCAATATTGCAATCAGTGATGTCATCAGCCCCGCCCCCTCTCTCTGATCAGTCAGAGTCTGTTTGCAGGTTGAGCATCAGCCCCGCCCCCTCTCTCTGATCAGTCAGAGTCTGTATGCAGGTTGATCATGTTCACGTGGACAGAGCAGTAAACATGCACTGGAAGCTGCTTTTGCATTTAAACTGGGATTGAATTCAGTTGAGTAGATGTTTAGATAGGGTCTGTCTCGTGGTTTGTTTTGAATGTGTATCATGTCTGTAGGTTACTCTGATTCTGAGTCATAAGTGCCGACAGTGTAGATCTTGGGTTCTAAGAGTTAAGATTAGTGTATAGATTGTACCTCACAGTATCATCTTCTTTCAACTTAATTCAATTCAAGGTTGCCGTGACAATAGGGAGAACACAGAATCCCTGTCCCCACCAAGATCTAGCAGTTCCTGCTGGAGGATCCCCAAATATTCCCAGGTCAACCAAAAGAGGTCAACCATTTGGTGGTGCCTGCTACATCTCCAATGTGAGAGGACCGTGGGGCATCTCTAGACCCACCTCAGTGGCTCTATTCTGAGCCTCCCTCATATAACCAAGTTCCTCACTCTATTAGGAGTGGAGTAGGTACCATGCAGTGGAAAAGTGTGTAGTGTGCAATTGGGATGCAGCCAATGTTTAGCTTTCTAAAGTCCTGGTCTTTCTCTTGATGTTCTCTGGCAAACGTCAGTCTCGTCTTGATGTGTGGTTTGACAGGCACAGATTCTTCCTTGCACACCTCCCATGAAAATGAATCTCGATCTCTTTCTGCTGGTAGATGCTGTAGCTTGACATCTAGTGTGGCAAGCGCTACCTGTAGATCCCGTGAAGACATTTTTGGATTGTTTGTGGTCAGTTAGGACAGCCTGACCTGCACATGTTTGCAGTTGTTACACTTGTAAATTATTTGCTGGACAGTGGATGATGTCTGATTACTGTCAATTAAAAAATGTGAACAACACATGAAACAAAGACTAAAGACATAAACACCCAGATGAGCCAAAGAATAAACACCCTCAGAGCTGGAGGAAAAAACCTTGGGAGGAACCAGGCTGACAAGGGGGGCTCCTCCTCCTCTGGTCAGACTACTTATACCTAGTTAGTTAGGGGACACAGGACCCCCGTATGTCTGCTCTAATGCTCAGGTGTACTAAAGTAATGGTAGTTAGATGGTGGACATAATAGTAATTATTAGTAGCTAATTAGGGTTTCTGTAAATTTCTACATAGTTTGTGATGCAGGTGGGAAACTACTCCAGGTCCAGTAGCCAGAAGGTGGGCAGTCCCCTCCACTGTCCATATATTATTAAAAACATGTCTTGGGCAGAATTCTAATTCTCATCCAAACCTCTCTTAATCACTGTGTTTATAACTAATCCAGTAAATTATGCAGATATTTTGAGAAATCAGTGCAATTTCCCTTTGACTTTGATGTTAGGGCTCAACTGGCAGTCATGTTCTCTATTATGAGTCCCACATTGCCCACTGGCCTGAATTCGTCCAATAGGCATGAGTGCACCTGGCCATGCATGCATCTGGCCGTGCATGCTTCTCTGTGCGTGCGTGTGTGTGTGTGTGTGTGTGTGTGTGTGGTAACAGGAGTGAATGGGGCAAATATACACCCACTGGAGCATAAACAGCTGCCTCATCTGCAGGAAAGCCAGACTGAGAGCTTGCTTTTTTTGGGCCCAAAAACCACGAGCTGTGCTCTGTGCTCCAGTTGTGCCCAAAAAGATATTTTGACTTGGGGAACGTAAATGAAGAGGTGTGACGTACTGTGAGTAAAACGTTAGTGCCTGAAGTGGGTCGGTACCAAAGTCTGTTCACTTGGTGGACATCTTTTCCTGTCTCACATGACCAGACTCTGATCTCTATGAATGGGGAAGAACCCTGTGCATGAAAGGAACTGTGAAAGTGTAACTGTTCAGGGTTAAGCAGCGCCTGGTTGAATTCTGTCCTCACTGCATTCTCTCCAAGTACTCTCAATCAGCCCGTTTGCTTCTTTTATTTGGCACAAGAGCTACAAATGTACTGTGGGTAACAAGTTCGGGATGTCTAATAGAGTGGCCAGTGAATGGAAGCACAAGGTCAGGGTTTCTAATAAAGTGGCCAGTGAGTGGAAGCACAAGGTAGGGGTTTCTAATAAAGTGGCCAGTGAGTGGAGGTAGAAAGTTGATGTTTCTTAAAATGGCATTATGGCAAGTTTATTTGGTACTGTGCATTTCTGCACACACACACATACACACACACACACACACACACACACACACACTGCACTGAGCAACTTAGCAGGGGGTAGTCAAACAGCATGCAGGCGAAATGGCCTGACATATGTCCAGAAGCGGCACTGTGGGGGGTTAATATGGCTCAGCTTTGCCTGCCTGACCTTCCACTATCACAGCAGGTAAGCTTTCTTTAATGCATCACTCACTTACTTTAGCTTGGGAACAGTTACACTATCTCACTCTTTTACACTCCCCAGCCACTTTCTTAGAACTCAAATTTCATAGGAGCCAACTGCCTGTCGCCTCCTTCATGTTGATATGCAGTTAGACAATGTAGCTGATTCATTTATGCACAGTGTGTTGTGTACAATGTTTTGTGTTTCTTTTGTTCATAAGGACTAAAATGAATGTCCTTTATTATTTTTGTTATTTATGGGTGTATCAATATTATCTCGTCTCAGGACTTTTATTTTGAAATTTGAACATTGTGTGATCAAAAAAGAGTGCAAACAGACCCTTCGTTTCCTCTATAACCCAATATCTGAGGCTGTGATGTCATTAGCCCCGCCTCCTCTCACTGTTCAGTCAGAGTCTGTATGCAGATTGAGTATGTACATGTGGACAGAGCAGTAAATATGCACTGGAAGCTTCTTTGGCATTTGAACTGGGATGCAATTCAGTTGGAGTGTGTTATGGTATGTGTATCATGTATCGTAGGTGACTCTGATTATGAATCCAAGAAAAAGGCATGTATCTGCCCGCAAAGTGGACAACTGACACAGAAGTGGACAACTTGTCTAGTCCCTGTTGAGAAGTATTACCATAGGACTCTCTGGAGCAGATAAAAAAGTTAATAAATATAAAAAAAAATTAAATAATAAAGCTTCCCAGCATTGAGTTGTGGAGCAGTGGACCTGTGTTCTCTGCTGTGATGTTGCTCCATTCAGGAGTTTGAGTTGGAGAGTTGGGAATGAGGTGGGGTGGTGATCATCCAACATCCTGACCACTGAAAACCTTGTTGCTGAATGCAATCAAATCCTTACAGCATTGCTCCAAAATGTAATACCCTTATGTTCAGAATGTGCAGATGTCCGTATAGTGCAGATGTTTCCAAGAAGGTGGCCACAGAATGCAAATTTAAGAAAAGCACTTCCAATAAAGTGGCCAATGAGTGTGTATGCTGAAATGAGAAGGTGTGAGGAGGTCATGGCAGAGCTGCAGTGCTTTATTTCTTTCATCCTTTCTACGTCCTTTCAGAACTGAAATGCCTACTTTTCTCCAGGGCTTACAGTAATATCCCTGCTCAGCAGATGAGCTGGAAACTCTTCCTTTGTGTCGGAGCACACTGTTAGTTTTGGCTCTCGGAACGGTATATTTGAATGTGTGTGGCTGAGTAGGTGGATAGGTGTGTGTTTTGTGGACATTTCCTCATCACATTTTTATGGAACTCTTCACTCTTCCTGATGCACTCTGGGTGTGTGTGTGTGTGTGTGTGTGTGTAGGGTTGGATTAAAGGATACTGGGAAAATGAGACATTACACTGACATACCAGTCATTGGACATCAGCATGCAAATTGGTTATGAAGGGGTGTTTCCTCAAGGGGGCAGCTGGGGAATGACCAAATCCTGCATGAGTTGTGAGGTGTTATCTTGTGAGTGAGTTTGAATGAAGCATAGAAGGTGGCCAGTTGGATGTGGTATTTCATTTCGGAATCTGTGTGTGCATTTAATATTCCTGAATTCACAGTGTTGTGTGTGTACCGGGAATATGTCATAGAAGGCATTACCACCCTTAGTGCACAGTGCAGGAGCATATGGGAGCAAGAGACCCACCGGAATGCCTCAGCTGCACTCATGAGGTTGCTATCTGGACCCTAGAGGACTGGTAACGTGGTGTGGTCTGATGAGTGATGCTATTACTGTGGTTTTCCTGGGATTACATTGAGTTGTTACTATAGTTGTATGGAGGCTATATTAGGATTATGTTTAGGTTGTACTGGTCTGTATTGTGATAAAATTGGCATTATAATGAGGTTGTACTGGGGTTGCTTTGTGGTTAGTTTGAGATTATGTTATAAGGGTTTATTGAGGTTGTATTGTGAAAATGTATTTCAGTTATTATGTGGTTATATATGGGGTATTTTGGGGTCACATGGTGGTTATATTGGGATTATATTGCCAGTTATGCTGAGGTTGAACTGGGACTGAGGCTATATTGGGATCATATTGTGGTTGTATTGGGATGATATTTAGATTGTACTGGGACTGTATTAAGGTTATATTGGGATTATATTGACAGTTATACTGAGGTTGAATTGGGACTGAGGCTATATTGGGATTATGTTGTGGTTATATTGGGATTATGTTGTGGATATATTGGACTAGGTATAATTTGGCTGGTCAGTAAACATCTGACTGCCATGCATCCAGGTTTCTTCACATCTGGCTTTATGTTTGAACAAGTAAAATCCAATGATGATCTGATCATTTAGGCATAAACAGTCAAACGGTAACATGTTATGATTGGTTCAAAGGCGTAAGGTGACAGTAGTGATATACTGCATTCTGCAGGCAGTACGTGTGCATGTATACAGTATGTGTGCCAGAGTATGTGCATGTGTAAGCGGGTCACAGGCCTTGAGGTAGGCACGTACATGTCAGGGAATGTCATAATCTCCTTTATATGAATCACACTATGCAACATGTCGTGTGTATGTGTTTGTTTACGTGTGTGTGAATGTGCCTGTGGGAGGAATATGATTATGACTTATGTAAGCAAGGCTGATGTTTCAAGATGCCTGTGGCTTTTTTTCACAGTCAGCTGAGTGTGCTTAGATTTTTGTCCTCTAAATTAGTCATTTATTTCCAGTTTTGGAGAACAATGGTAC
Source organism: Acestrorhynchus altus (assembly GCA_034509495.1). Classification (NCBI taxonomy): domain Eukaryota; kingdom Metazoa; phylum Chordata; class Actinopteri; order Characiformes; family Acestrorhynchidae; genus Acestrorhynchus; species Acestrorhynchus altus. The sequence goes on along the minus strand of CM067511.1, from coordinate 3,125,961 downwards.
TGGTTTTTCTCCCAAAGACAGACAGACAGACACACACACACACACACACACACACACACACACACACACACACACACACACACAATATGATCCAGAACTTGTTGCTACAACCCCCATGGTTGGCTCAGTGCTCTCGTAGGCAGAATGCCTCACCTTGTTCCAAACATACACTGTCATCTACAGTCATTAGCACAATAATGTAAACAACCTGTATCTACAGTACATGATAAAGGGAGGCTGAAAAATTATGTAAGAACAAAGTGTTTGGTAAATAAAGAGAGAGAGAGAGAGAGAGAGAGAGAGAGAGATCACAGCATATTATATCCAACAGGTGGCAGTATATCCTTATTCATACGCAATGCATTTGTGTCTGTCAGCACAGGTGACCATCCTTAGAAAGACGGCTATGGCTTCACCATCTGTTCCGACTCACCTGTACGAGTGCAAGCTGTGGATCCAGGTAAGATCTCATGCATCAACCTGAGAGAGAGAGAGAGAGAGAGAGAGAGAGAGAGAGAGAGAGAAGTTTGAGTTTTTCTTATTTCATTATTTATTTGTAAATGTTATTACCTGCAGTATCTGCATTTTCTCACCAATTGATGTTGCTGGTGCTCATATTGTCAATCAGATTCATGACTCTATGGAATATGGGTCAATATTTGGGTCTTATTAACTTTTAGGAACCTAAGCTAATTTTATGAGATATTTTCATTATGTAAACTGCTTATTCACCAGAAAATTAGAAAACTATTTATAGACAATCAAATGTGTCAGATGTGATTATTTTCAGGTTCCTAAAGCTACTCAAATTTGTCTGACCCGTGTTTTCAGCTGACCATGTATTAATAAAAAAAATCGATGTGCCTACCATTTAATAGTGCTATCCCCCCTCTCAGAACGTTTTATTCTGAAAACACTGTGAGCAAAGAGAACAAGTATAACTCACCCAATATCTGGGTCAGTAACATCCCACTCCCAGCCCGCCCTCTCACTGATCAGTCAGAGTCTGTACGCAGGTTGCAGCACATGCAGCACTGGAAGCTCCTTTGGCATTTAAACTGGGATTAAATTAAGCTGGAGTTGAGTAAATATTAGATGTTTCCAAGATGGATTACTCACTGATAATTCAAGGAAGGCAGAGTACCTGCTTGCTCATGTCTTGATCCATGATTATCCACATTTGGCCATGCTCTCTGCCCATCACTCCCAGTGTGATACAGGCTGATGCTGACGTCTGTTGGCTTATGTATCTGAGCTGGGGATCTGGTGGTTTTCTCAGCGATGGACTATAGTCTGTAAATTATAGAGATACTAAGTGGTCATGCATGACCAAGAAGCTAATTAAATGGACAGTGAGAATAGAAACAAGGACGTGGCCATAATGTTATGGTTAATCAATGTATGTTCTGCATACAGTTTCAGCATCTTCATCCACAGAGAGGGTTTATAGTTTGTGTGTTGCATAATATGTGTGATGATTGAACATCGCTCAGTAAAATTGGCTGGTGTGTTACTAGTTACTAGTCTGTGTGTGTGTGTGTGTGTGTGTGTGTGTGTGTGTGTGTGTGTGTGTTTGTTGAGTGCACACATGCCATCTTATGGATCATTTAACATTATTACCGTTCAAGGCTATCTCACAGCTTCGTTGAGTTTTACTCTGTGTGTGTGCTGTGTTTTCAGGTGGTCCTGCGGATCTGGCTGGCCTGCAGCAGTTGGACACTCTGCTGCAGTTGAATGGTCAGCCTGTGGAACAGTGGAAGTGTGTGGATCTGGCTCATGCCATCAGGTACATGGCATGTAATTTGTGTGTGTGTGTGTGTGTGTGTGTGTGTGTGTGTGTGTGTGTGTGTGTTTATTTTTAGTTTTAGTCCTTGTGTGTGTTGTGTTTCACTGCAGTGATGCAAAATGTGAACAATCTGACATTATAGGGTCAACCTGCTGTTCCTCCTGCAACTTTCTTTCATTTTTGGGCTTTAAAACTACTTCATTTTTAGTTTTTTTTTTTTTAACTTTTATTCACCAAATAAAATTGTGATGACAGTCACACATGTTAGATTATTATTAGATCATTGTTGTTTTCAGGAAATCCTAGACTACTCATATTTGGTTTCATTTGAGATGTAAAAATGCAAATCTTAGTATGAATTGACCATGTTTTTGATGATACTTACATTGTCTTATTTTTGGGACTTAAAACCACTTTACATGTTAAAATTGATCATCCAGAGTATTTGTGAGCTGAAAATGCATTATTTGTAAGGTGATGATTAGATTCACAAGGATTTTAAAAGCGCATTTTTGCAACCCTTGATGATGCTCCTTAAAACAGCAAACACCCTGAATGTCCTTTATTATTTTGAAATTGTTGTATATCAGTATTATCACTTCTTAGGACTTTTATTCTGAAATTTGAAACAGTGTGTGAGCAAAGAGAGCAAACAGTCCTTCCTTCTCAGTTTCCTCTGTAAGCTCCACCTTCTCACTGATCAGTCGGAGGTCTGTATGCAGGTGGAGCAGGGACATGTGGACAGAGCAGTAAACATGCACTGGAAGCTTCTTTGTCTTTATGGATTGATTACTCACTAATTCATCACACAACACACATCACAATTATACATCGTGTCTGTAAATTATTCTGTTCTTGAGTTATGAAGTGTAGAAAACAGCAGGTAACTGCCTCCAAAAAGCAGATCTTAGGTTCTAAGATTTAAATTAAATCTGTTCTGTGCTGTAATTCAGCTCTTAGCTCATCATTCATTAATTACATTATTACTGTACAGCTAGTTAACATGTAATTACACAGCTATAAATAATACTGAGTATAAAGTGGGACCAAAGAGCTTTGTAAAGCGTAATGTGTCTCAATGTGTGTGTGTGTGTGTGTGTGTGTGTGTGTGTGTGTGTATACTAAGCTACACAATATCATCTTATTCCATAAATCAAGTCACCTGTTCTTGCAATGGGAGGATACGAATTCAGGCCGTACATTAAGGGTAAGATAATTACCACATGGCAGGTGCATTCCGTGCCATTTCAGCAGCTCCCAGTTCTCCGCTTATGTCAATGGTGCACCATTTCTCCCCTGCTGCCTATTTACTTTATGCACGCAGCAGAATCTCGTTTCATTGTTGTTTCAAAGGCTCAGATGAGCTTTGATCCATCATTTAATTGGAGAGCTGGTGTAGTGCAGTGGTAAGTGTGCACTCATAAAAACAAACATGCTTCAAAGGGTGTTGTTTGAGCAAAGCCACCAGGAGACCACTTCTGCTTCCATTAAGAGCTCCTACTATGCCTAAAAGTATACCCCCTTCTAATGAATGCATTCCAGCTATTTGAAGTTGCACCCATTGCTGACACAGCTGTGCAAATGCCCACAACCATCTGGTCCTTCATGAGAGATACTGCCAAGGACTAAGGACCAAGCTAACCTATGAACCTGTGAACTCCCAGAATTGAGGTGTGGAGCAGTAGATCTGTGTTCTGTGGAATGGTGGCACTCCATCCATGATTTAATGTGGTGGGATGGTGATGGAAGTCACTGACACCCTCACCTCACTGTGATCTTGCTGCTGAGATGCAATCAAATCCTCAGCAATGCTCTAAAATGTAGTAAACGCATTCTTTGGACAGTAGAGGCAGTTACTCCAACAAAAGCAGGACGAACTCTTTCGAATACCCTTGATTGCAGAAAATGAATAAGCAGGTGTCCCAATACTTTTGCCATGTAGTATGTGGCTGCATTTGATACCTTATTTTTAAGAGTGGGAGCTGGCAGCCTTTGCTTTGGGGCTGTGTTCTCAATATTTTCCTTTGTTTCTTGTTTACTAAGTGTTATTTAGACACTCTGGCTTTATTATTAGTGCTGTCACTCATGTTTTGGATCGCACAGCTTGATTCCGGACGGAGGCCAGCTCTGGGTCAGAGCGAGCGGAGAAGCCACTTCAAATTATCATCAGAATGTGCTGTTTGAAGTGACTCACTCTATTCTCCTTCACTTTTCTTCCAGCTGTCATTCATCAGGCTCTCTCTCCTTCACTCTCTCACTCTGTCTCTAAGCTATAGCTCTCTTCTCCTCTGTCTTTGTGGACAATTAGATAAAGAAGACAGTGTCATACAGTTCTCTCCATTTATCTCTCCTTCACTGATTCTTCCCCTCTTTTTCTCTCTCACTCTCTCTCCATAGCCTATCATTAACTCATTATTTCTCTCTCTCTCTCTCTCTCTCTCTCTCTCTCTCTCTCTCTCACTCTCTCACTCTCTTCCCCATCAGATTCGATTTACTGGCATGAAATGCAGCGGTAATTACAACAACTGTTGCCAAGACAACAAAATTAGTGTGCCAAGAACCATGTATGCTGATGAGCCCTTAACATTAGTACCACTGGCCTAATATTGAGTAGGTCCCTCTTTTTCTACCCCAACAGATCTGACCATTTGAGTCATGGACTCCATAAGACCTTCAAAGTGTCTGTGGTATCACACAAAGGCTAACATTACAGCAGATCCTTTAATTCTTAGAACCCAAAATCCACACTTTGCGATTTTCTAGGCTTCATAACTTCATAACGTTACTGCTCTGTCCATGTGTACTTGTTCAAAAAGGAATACAGACTCTGACTGATCAGAGAGAGGGGGCGGGAGCTAATGACATCAGTATTGAATAATAGATTATAGAGGTAAAAAGAGAAGGTAGGGGCTGTTTCCTCTCTTTTTTCCTCACACTGTGTTCAAATTTCAGAATAAAAGTCCTGAGACAAGATAATACTGATACAAAACCAAAATAATGAGGGACACTCAGGTTTTTTTTTAATTTTTATTTTTATTTTGAAGAACATAATTATAAATATCCTTGTCAATCTAATCATTACAAATAACTCATCAAAAGTTCTTGCATTTTCAGCTCAAAAACACTCCAACAGGATTGCTCACATATAAAGTGATGTGTAGGCACAGAAATTGTGGGCACAAGTTAACCTTTAATCAACTTTGGGTCAAATTCAGACAAATTCATCCAATTTTTAAATTCTTTTAATTTTTACATGTCAAATGAACATCCCACAAAACTGGTTGTAGTTCTAAAGCTTAATGTGCTTTTTCTATTCCATGTATAACATATATAACTAAGGTATTCAATGTTTAATCATTTTGCTCAATGAATAAATGTAAAAAGTAGATTTATATTAATGTAAATACTAGATAATTATCTGATCATATTTCAGGTTAAATGTATGCATACACACTGTGTATGTGTATCTCTCTCTCTCTCTCTCTCTCTCTCTCTCTCTCTCTCTCTCCTCTCTCTCTCTCTCTCTTTCTCTCTCTCTCTCTCTCTCTCTCTTCTCTCTCTCTCTCTCTCTCTCTCTCTCTCTCCCTCTCTCTCTCTCTCTCTCTCTCTCTCAAACCAGAAACAGTACCAGTGAGATTACGGTGGTGGTCTGGCGTACAGGACCATCCGTTAAGTCCAGTTTTGAAGGCCTGATCCATCACCCCTCCTACAAACCCTCCAACTACGACACACCCATTTCTCCACCCAAAAACCGGCGGGGGGAGAAGACACCTCCTGTGCCCCCTTTGCCTGCTCACCACCGGGCCAGCCGCAGGGTACTGGTGAATGGCTCAGAGGGTGCCCGGCCTGCTGGAATGGGGGTGCCTTGGGGTGAGAGGAGAGAGGAGGGTGAGGTCAACGCTAGGACACACACACACACTCTTAGAGGGACACGTGTCAAAGCCTCAAATGGGGACAATTACATCATCCTGTCCCCCATCAACCCCGGCAGTCAGGTACATGTACAGTCCACTATATAATAGTTCTTTAAAATATGCTGGATGTTGCTATTTCTGGTTGGTGGACTGTTCTCAGTCTGTCATTGACACTGACGGGTTTAAACACTCCAGCAGCTCTGCTGTGTCTGATCCACTCATACCAGTGTAACACACACCCACACACCACCACCATGTCAGTGTGACTGCAGTGCTGAGAATGACCCACCACCCACATCATAGCTGCTCTGTGGTGGTTCCGTGGGGTCCTGTTAAGATCAGGGTGAGAGGAGGAGAATAAAGTCTGCAGAGAAACACATGGCCTACAGTCTGTTATAGGATTTCATGAATGTTGGTGAAAGATGGAATCATCTGAAAGACTGTTTAAGATATTCTCTTCTTTTTTCTTCTGATTGGTGAATAAAGATAAATGTCTTATGTCATAGAGAATATTAAATCATTTGTACGCTTGAACCATCATTTCAAACAAAAAACCACCTGCTAAAACTACTAGCCTTGATTTCTTGATTTAGAAACGAGAGGGAATTTTGGTCACTTGTGCCGGTTCTGGGCCAAAAAGGTCATCCTGGCGCTGAGAGAGTTAATCTGCAGTACAGATTAGTAAGGATTGTGTGGGTTGATTAGAAATAATGAACTCCGTGCCATATGCTGCTATAAGCTTCTACCATTCTGGAGTCTTTTTAGATCATTGGTCTGTTCTGGTTTTTGAAGAAGGAACTGCTTGTCCCACTCTGCAGCAGGATGCCCTGCTCAGTGGAGTCTGCTGGTCTTCCAAAGATTGTCGGCTTACATCATAAGATTCGTCAATTTATACATCAATTCTGTTCCGCGTTCCTTCTCAAGACAACGGCCTGTGACCCTGTTGTAGCAAGAAGGCATCTTTTCCAGGGACTTGACCAGTGTCTTCTCAGTGGCCTGCAGAGCTAGGCTGCTTATGTATGGCTTGTTTTGTTTGACTGTTTAATTATGTTTTGCCACTTGAACTCGAGCTCCTTCATTAATCGCATGTTCAACGCTGACCCTGTCCAGGAAACTTAACCTTGCACTTGCACGCACATGTTTATTGCTCTTTCCATGCCTTTTCTGTGCCCTGTCAAAACTAGACAGATCCCCAAAACCCAATTTTGTCCATCCTGAGATGGTTTCATCAAGAGGCCAGTCAGCCAGCTGTTTCTCCTCGTACGGAAGACTAATCAAATGGTTTCGCCCTCAGGTCAACAATATTAGAATTGTCTGCCATCGTCTGCACCTTCACTCCGTCCGAGCCACTATGAACGATTGATTGAACAAACTAACAAAACGATGATAGACTTGAACGAGGAAATGATGACATTAAGTGTTTTATTTACAATAGAAGAAATTTTGCCAGGAAATGGGTTGCATTTTGTCTTTCGTCCTTCACTTGCAAAATCCGCACAGCTCCCAGTGATTGACAGTGTATATCTCAGAATGACTGTCAATCAAAACAGGATCCAGCCTTTCAACCTTTCCTCCAATAATCATGCAGAAGCTGAGGCCAGCCCACAGCTCCATTCATCCCCCGAGACGCTGAATGAAAAAAGGCAATGAAAAATGTGTTCTGTGCAGTCCCGTTGAAGTGAACAGACACTCAGACACTCAGCTTCTGACCGTAGACTGTATAAGAGAGTGATTTGAAGTCTATGGCATTGACACTACAAGGATCTAAACATAATCGACACGTCGATTTGTGATAATTAGCTCTTTCTGAACGAATTCGTCTTCCAGATGAATGTGTTCTAACTCTTTTGTGGTCAATGAAATGTTAATTTGTCCATTTGATTTTTGACATTTTGATCTTTTGATCTTGCTGCAGTAGAGGGCTCCATCATCCAGGGGGCCCTGTGGACATGACTGAGAACTGAATTACAGTAAACCGATGTAGCCCTGACTATGGCATACTGCCCTTACTGTATCGGTCAAAAGTTTGGACACTCGAGCGAATTGATATAATATTGATATTAAAATATTGCAGTATACACCACATGGACTAAAGTATTGGGACACCTATTCATTGAATGTGTCTTCTAAACTCAAGGGTGTTAAAAAAAGTTGATTTTGCTTTTGTTAGAGCATTTGTTGAGTATTTTGTTCAGGGAAGGCTGTTGAATATTCTGATTTCAGCTCTTGTAGAGACAGGCTAAGTTAAGCAGTTTCAGACATCATGGCATGATTGACCTTTAGAACCCTACATCAATTTTGTGGGATGATTTCATAGTTTGATGTACTTTTGCAGTATTTATAGGAGACAGCCACACATGCCAGATATGGTTATTTTCAGGAGATCCTAGACCACATGTAAATATTAATTTAACCATGTTTTGATTAAAAAAAAAAAAAAAAAAAAAATACTTTTTTATTACAAGGTCTAAAAGTCACATCTCAGAAATCATTGAACATCGAGAGTGTTTTGGAGATATAAATGCAAGACATTTGATGAGATATTTGTATTGATTAGAATATTTATAAAAAAATATATAATATATATAAAAAACAACAACAACCTGAATGTCCTTTAATATCTATATTATTTATGTACGTATCAGTATTATTCCTTCTCAGGACTTTTATTCTGAAATTTGAACAAATCTCATATTTCTCTATGATACAATATCTGGGTCGGGCAGGTTGAGCATGTACACATGGACAGAGCAGTAAACATGCACTGGAAGATTCTTTGGCATTTAAACTGTTCTCTGATCTGAATTACTCACTGATCATTCATCACACAATGATGAATCAGGGTTAGATATAATAAGTCTTGTAGTTTGTTATGATATGTGAATCATGTCTGTAGGTTACTCTGATCCTGAGGTATGAAGCCCAGAATATGACCTGTAACTGCCCACAAAGTGTGGATCACCTTTCTGTTCCATTTGACCAGATTATAACATTTTAATGCCACAATTACGACAGATGTATCTTTATTACACCTTTCACTGACCTACACTGACCTGTCTATGTCCTGTTATTTGAGAGACATTAAAGTTCAGGGGACCAAATATGGCCCTCAGAGCAACAACAGCTCACAGCTGAAGCTGTACAGATGTGACAGACAGATGCTTTAAGAAATTCAGTGATGATCTGGTTAAAACTGCTGACTCAACCAAGGCTGTCATTTACTGTGGCTGTACTTTAACCACATGCGGCACGATGTCAGTCAAGCCGTCGCACTCGAGGACACCCCTCGGAGCATTTTTCCCATGTCCCTCTTCTTGCCTTGTCACTTGTCAGTTCATCACTATGCTTATCAAATCACTTCCATTTTCATCACTTCAGGACTCATTGCTTATCCTTGCCATTTCGACCTCTGATAGTTATGACCCTACACAGCACGTCTATTCACTCTCTCTTTATATCTTCATACGTACTAATGCAGAGAATTAGCAGATCATTGAGAAAAAGTTATATTTTCTTCATTTTTTATTTGATAGGCCAAATCTGGGCCCCTACTATCAGTTATGGTTCAGATATGGGTCATGTTTGGGCCAAACATTTGTGGCTGTCGGGGAAAGTATTGTATATTTTGTTTTCATTACATGTAAAGTGAAATTTTTCAAGCTTGGTTTGATAATTATCTGATATTTTATTTAATATATATTAAATTTAATATATATAAAACTGTTTATTGATCACAAATGACCTTTGTAATGATATTCAAATTATTTGAGACACACTAGTATATAAGACAACTCAGTCATGTGGGTGGAGCCAAATCCTGCTGGAAAAGAGAATCAACACCTCCACAAAGCTCATCAGCAGATGGAAGCCTGAAGTGCTCTAAGATCTCCTGGTAGATGCTGCATTGACTCTGGACTTGATAAAACATAGGACCAACCCCAGCAGATGACCTTCCCCCCTAAACCATCACAGACTGTGGAAGCTTCACATTGAACTTCCTTCTCCTTGGATTCTCTGCCTCTCCAGTCTTCCTCCAGACTCTAGGAGCTTGGGTTCAGACTGTAGGATGTCATTCCATTAATATGCTTTGATACAGCACTTTGAGGACAGCCAGCAATGACCTTCTGTGGCTGAACCTCTTATTGGAGGGGGTTGATGATCATCTTCTGGACAATTGTCAGGTCAGCAGTGTTCCCCAGGACTGTGGTTGCGTGTGCTGAAATAGACACGGTATTTATACTGTGAATATTAATTTACTCAAACTCCAAATGAAAAGTTCTGATAGTCGGAGATACTGGATTTCGTATATTATCAAAGTATCAGAGGATCAAAGTATATTAAAATTTACATGTAATAAATATAGTATATATGACATGTTGTGTTAGATTTTCAGATATATAGTGGATAAAGGAGCAGAATGCTCAGAGAGGTCATGAGTTGCCCAGTGGGTCACACACAATTGACGCACAAGCCCTGCCACGCTGACCTTTAAATAAAAATCTGATTTGGAGGGATCATGCTGCTGCCAACAGGAGATGCATGTGGCCCTGCTTTATTGCTTTCCTTTCCTTTCCATCGCTCCCTCAGGGACTCATAACTGTGTTTGTTTGTCCGAGCGGAGGTGATCCGATTCTGCCCCCGAAACAATTTTGCTGTGACTTTCCCTAATTGTCTACCAAGGGGATTATGTCTGGCCTAGAGCCAGAAAGCTCTGGAGCTTCTTGGTGTCACTGGTCACTTTTATGACTTTTGTGGGCTCAACATAAACAAATGTCCAGTTTTGTCTTTGTGCACTGCTTGGAGTGAGGAGGAATGTTATATGTCGGATAGCAAATGGCCTACATTCATAAAATTTAAGGTGCTATAAAGTGGTTCAGTAAGTGGTGCCATAAAGAACCGTTTTAAAGTTGAGATTTGTGAGCTTTAAAGGCCTTTTAAAGGTTCTAAAAAAGATAAAGGTTCTAATTTAAAGGCTTTTTACTCTTACATTGCTTTTACAAATATGGTTTATTATGGAACCAACTACGGTTCCTCTATAGCATTGCTAAAGAAACATTGGTAGCACCTTTATTTTTAAGGCTGCGGTCTCTCCTAAGCATAGATTCAACTCTGTTTTCTTTTCCATCAGCTGATTAGTGGATTGACCCTTTGAACCTGAGTTCCCCACTTTGTGGGCAGTAAACCGCAGACATGATACACATAGAACAGTCTACAAGACTTACCCCATATAACCATAGTCTCTTCATTGTGTGATGAATTATCAGTCAGTAATTCAGCTCAGAAAACAGCTAAAATTCACTTTGTTTCCAACTGAATTAAATACCAGTTTAAATACCAAAGGAGTGTCCGGTGCATGTTTACTGCTCTGTCCACGTGAACATGCTCAACCTGCATACAGACTCTGACTGATCAGAGAGAGGGGGCGGGGCTGACGCTCAACCTGCATACAGACTCTGACTGATCAGAGAGAGGGGGGCGGGGCTGACGCTCAACCTGCATACAGACTCTGACTGATCAGAGAGTGGGGGTGGGGCTGATGATGTCATTGACCAAGGTATTGGGTTATAGGGGAAAACAAGAAGGGATTGTTTGCCCTATTTCTTTGCTCACATATGGTTCAAATTTCAGAATAAAAGTCCTGAGAAGGAATAATACTGATACATACATAAGTAACAAAAATAATAAAGCATATTTAGGTAGTTTTTCTATTTTATTTCCACTACTGTCATGTATTTTTCACTCAAAAACACTCTGGATGATACATTTCCAAAAAGATTTCAGAGAAAGTGTTTTAGTCCTAATATTTACTGGATTCAACGTCTTTTAGAGTCGCCATGTGAATGAACTTTGACTCACTTTCTTCTCCCACTGCTTTCTTGTGTCTTCACAGATCTCATTAAAATCCACACATCTGCTTTTCTGAGTAGAGTCATGGGATATGACCAGTGCATGTGATTGGTCTGTGAGTTTCCTGCACTGCTAAATTAAATAATCCAGAATAGTTGTTGGTTAAAAGTCTGGGTTTGGGTAGAACAGCAACTGGGTTTGGACCTGGACTATGGTCTGCCCATTATTGACCTTCTATATGGCACCATTTTTTGTGGCCAAGGAGAAAGTCCTTTAAATTCATATTGTTCCTCTTGAAGTGTTTTCCTCAGAATTCTCAAACCACCATGTCATTCAGCCTCACCAGACCAGGAAACAATGCTCTAAAGCTCCATTCTAATAGGTTATCTGATATCTGATGCCCCATGGCACTGAATACTGTCACATGTGTTGCACTGGTATAAATGTTTCAGGTGCAGCAGTGCTGCTGGAGTGTTTAAACCCCCCAGTGTCACAACCTAAAAATACTCCACCAACCAAACATATCTAGCCAACAGTGTCCAACTGTGAGCACTGATGAAAGACCAGAGGTTGACCAACACAAACTGTGCAGAAACAGATGAGCTTCTATGTAGGTAGAAGTGGACACTTGTACCAGTGCAACACACCATGTCAGTGTCACTGCAGTGCTGAGAATGACCCACCACCCACATGTACCTTCTCTGTGGTGGTCCTGTGGGGTCCTGACCATTGACGGACAGGGTGAAAGGCTAACAAAGTATGCAGAGAAACATATGCTTTATAATTACTAACTGATTGACTTAATTTCTTACAGATCCTGAGACCAGTTTATGGAGACAATCACGGCACTTTAGGTAAGTTTCCTGATGGCAGAGGATTTGAAAGTACTCTGTATTTGCTTTGAGTGATGCCCTCAGAAGGATTGTCATACGTTTTAGGATGTAAATGTTATTAAAGTGTATGTTCACTCTCTAATAAAACATTTTACGCTAATAAATGACACTTTTCCTCTTCTAAACCTAACAAGTGCGCCCCCAGGTGGTTCAAATTAAGTTCATTTGATGATAAAAAAGTCCCTCTATTTTGTAACAGTGGGCTGTAACTGTTTAAATATTGTCACGGCCGTGACACAGGATGCAGAGAAGCCTCTGAATGGCTGCTTTCTACACTGCTCACTTGTTATTAAGCCCCGCCTCCACACACTCGTTCTCACCAACCCTGCTCCTAGAGAGCGCATTTCCTGTGGTTTCAACTCCAACCCAAATCGAAATAGATAAACATGACCCTACTGGCACCATGTCTAATGTCAGCTGTGGGCTAAAGGGGTATAAACCCCCAGCATTGAGCTGTAGATCAGTGGAACTGTGTTCTCTGGATTGATGATGCTCTAGAGTTCTTTTGATTGTCCTGTTTTCTCCTTCTTTACATTTACAAGAAAAAACTGACATGTTTTAACCTTGAAATCCAATGTCACAAAAAAAGTCTCACAAAAGGGAAATATATGAATCTTCTCTGATGTAAACTTTCTGCTTCTGCTTCACACTCCAGCAGGGAGGATGTTCCCAAGGCAGGCCAGCGTACCCCAGCCCCAGTCCTCCAGCGCCCAGGCTGCCCCCAGCTTGGCCAGCAGAACCAGTTTCCTGCGTCGATCCGCCAACAGTAAAGCCAAACCTCCTTCGACTGGGACCCAACAGCAGAGCTCCAACTTCGCCAACTACCAGAACTGCACCATTGTGAGGTCCCACGTCCCAACGCATGCCAACTATGGGACATACGTCAAAGTGGCCCCCAAAATCCTGATCTTTCCCATCTTTGTGCAGGTGGGTGATCCGAAGAGGCCAATCTCTGTAGCTGCATCCCAAAGCCTGGGCTGCATTTCTCGGCTGCAACGTCATCAAAAGCAGCCTATGTTCTGCATGATTTGGAGGATGCAGCTGACGTGTCCTTAAAAACGGGTCTCTGGTCACATACCACGTGACGGGAAAAATGAAAAATAAAAACAAAACAAGGAAAATTGAGGGAAATTTGTGTTTTTAGATGCCATTTTTTACTGTACTTGAACTCAATTATTGAATTTGAGTCCCCCCTCAACTTGTGTCCTGCATATGCAGGAGGTAGGACCAATCTGGTTACACCATCATGCAACTTTGCTATACTGTTCCAGGTTGATCCATTTGTGTGACCAATAGGCTTCTAAGAAGGACACGTAATAGAACAGTTCTGCTGAGGACCCTCCCGCACTCGTCTGCAGTCTGGGCTTTGGAATGCAGCTTGTTTGTCTGATTCTGTGGTGTGTTTAGCAACAGTCTTATGCCTCTTAGAATAACCCTGTGTGTCATAACAGCTAAATGTCAGGTTCTTCTTCTTTTGGTGTGGCTGACTGGCTGAGACACTGTGCGAGACCCGGTTAGATACTTTTCAGACACACTGAGTGAAAGTTATACAATTACTTTTAACTTTAAAGGCCATTGAGCACTGACTGGAAAACCTGGAATGAACAGGAACACCCGGTCGTGTCCTGTTTTGGTCAGCGCTGTCCTTGTTACTAATCTAAAATCGTCTTTATCATTTCAATAACGTCTTTTTGGACAGAAAGAATTGAGGTAAAACCAGACATTCTTTTGCCAAAACACACTTGCTAGTATTAGCTTCTCTGATTTCAGTCTGGACCATGGTTGCAACCAAGCTGGGGAGCTTTAATTTTGCACCCATTCTGGGGAAATACCCAGGTTCCCAGTGGATGAGATAAAGTGAAATGTCAGTAGACATTTATTACAGACAGCTAGAGGGCCCTTCTGATTTTGCTGGTCTCATGCTGAAATTATGACCCGTCCCCTCTCCCTGAGTCAGAGTCTGTATGCAGGTTGAACATGGACACGTGGACAGAGCAGTAAACATGCACTGGAAGGTTTCTTTGACATTCCCAGTTGCCGCTACTGTTCTAAGGTATGCTTATGTACTGTAGCTCATGTTTATAGATAACACCATATAGACCTGCGTCAGAAACCACATCAGCACGTGAATGAGAGATGACTGAACACCTCCACACTGCACCGTGTGCTCCGTGTCGCCTATTTTTAAATTTTCATAATTTTTTATTGCTGAACTCTCACCTTAAGTTTACCCTGGATGACTCAATGCTTTCAGTTGCTCTTGTTCGACACGGTCTCTGCGTGTGAGTTTTCTGCGAGTGTGAAAATGCTGAAACCTTCATTTCCAGCTCATTGATCTTTGCTGGGGTTGGGTCAGATTCTAATTCAGTCAAATTAAATTCAGAAAAAATTACACGCACATTATCTCCATCCATACTCAGCTCTGTTGTGTCTAAAGGTCTTCACAAAGGCAATTTAACTTCTGATGAATTAGCAGTCGGCTGATTAACAGACATTAACAGTCCTAATTAAAGCTGCTGAGCACTTTCCGGAGCACAGGTGAGGCAGACTTGTGCCTTTGAGTTTCTCCATAAAGAAGCAGATTAATGTTCATAGAACTGCAGAAGGTACCACCCACTCTGTGCATTAAGGAACGTGTATTATACTATAGAACCATTTCTGGTTCCCTAAGCAACACTTCACTTCAGATCTAAGGCATGAAATGTGAAGTGTCAATAGAATCTCAATGTAAAGTAAAGGTTCTAGTAAAAATGGAACATTCTGTAAACCTTTACGAACCTTCACGTTCCCAAAACCCAGTTCTTTAGAGGATCAAAACTGGAAACGTTTTACGACCGAAGAACCAATCAGACATTTTTATTGTATATACTATGAATTATATACACATTTACTATGAATTACTTGATATCTCCTGCTAATTACTCAGTATCTGCTATGAATTATTTATTAACAATTGTTAATTATCCATTATCCATTATTCTGAATGTATTATGAATGATTCAGAATTAATTACAAGTGATTCAGTATCTCCTTTGAATTCATCAATATTCACTATGAAATATTCAATATCCACTATGAATGAATTCGTATCCATATTTGTTTATGAGTATCTACCATTATGTTGTATATTCCTTTTAATATTAATTATCAGTACCTAGTTTTATTTATTCAGTACTTCCATGAACTATTCAGTATGGTTTAATGTCTAATGTGAATTATTCAGTGTCCAGTATGAATTATTCAGTTTCTACTATGAACTATTCAGTATCAAGTAAAGATGATATATTATGTAGCATGAATTAATCAGTATCCAGTATGATTCATTCAGTATCTGCTATCCATTAGTTAGTCTAGAGAATGAATTATTCAGTATCTAGTATGAATTAGCATTTGAAAACCTTCCTGAGCACAGCCACCACTAACAGGTTTTGTTGTGCACTAACCTGCAAACACATCTGCAAGAAACCGCAGCAACTAAAGGGGTCTCTAGAAAATGTCCCACAGCCTACACTTCCTGCTAATGCCACTTTCTCATGTCCTCGTGTCTTTAAGGTGCTCTAGTCCACCTCCAGAAAAAGGATGTGGCTCTTTCACACGTTCGTGCGACTGTGCACACCACTTTTAGCCCAGCGTGGTCAGACTGCAATTGGCCCACCGTGGTGTTCAGAGCTGTGGGTGTTGAATCCAGAGTGAAGAGTGCTACACAAGTTTTTTATACCTCAGTTTATGTACCTACAGCAAAGCCACTGCTCTTTGCAGCCCAGCTCTAGTATGGATCAGACACCTGTAAGTGTACCTGCAGCACTGCAGCGCTGGCTCTGCTGGTCTGTAGGACGGAACTGGAATGGAACAGGGGGACAAAAGATTTGTTTAATGCTTCTCTTTGTTGTTGGTTGTTTGTTCTTAGCCGCTGGACTTGTGCAACCCGACCAGAACATTGCTGATATCTGAGGAGATGATTCTGCATGAGAGCAAGCACCTGTCCATAAAGGTAGGAGCTGATGATGCTGCTGTCTGAGCTCAACCACCTGCTTATTCCACGTTAAAAACATTATGCTTGTCGTAATGATTTACATTAACCACATTTGATTCTCTAAAGAACCTTTTGGTTCATGGTTCTTTAATGGTTCTTAATGGTTGAAGAACTTTTTTAGTAAATCAAGGTGCCAGAAGAGCAATTTCTATAATACTAGAGAAGAACCACTGTTGGTTCCCTGAAGAGCAGTGCAGTGGATGGATATTGGGTATGAAGGCTGAGATGTTTCAGTGACCAAAGAACCTTCAAATGTGGGGATAATTGATTTTATTTGAACACACTCCCAAATGTCTTTTTTGAAATGAGCATCCACTATATTCAGCGTCCACTATGAATTATTATGTATTCATTATTTATTATTCAGTATCTACTATGAATTATTCTGTATCTACTATGAATTACTCAGCATCTATTAAGATTTTTTCAGTATCTATTCTGAATTATTCAATATCCACTATGAATTATTTTATATAAATGACGAATGATTCAGTATTCACTATTAATTACTCAGTATCCATTATGAATTATTATTTATATACTATGAATTATTCAGTTTTTACTTTGAATTATTTAGTATCTACTCTCAATTATTCAGTATCTATTCCAAGTTATTCAGTATGCACTCTCAATTTTTTAGTATCTACTCTCAATTATTCAGTATCTACCCTGAACAAATTAGGATTTACTCTGAATTATTCAGTATCTATTTTGAATTAATCACTTTTTACTATGAATTATTCAGTACCTACTCTCATTTATTCAGCATCTATTCTGAATTATTCACAAGGCACGCTCAATTATTCAGTACCTACTCTCAATTATTCAGTATCTACTCTCAATTATTCAGTACCTACTCTCAATTATTCAGTATCTACTGTCAGTTATTCAGTACCTACTGTCAGTTATTCAGTATCTTCTCTCAGTTATTTGGTATATGCCCTGAATTATTTAGTATGTACTCTGAAGTATTCAGTATCTATTCTGAATTATTCAGTAACAATTATGAATTATCAGTATGCACTTTTAATTATTCAGAATCTATTCTAATTTATTCAGTATCTATTCCAAATCATTCAGTATCTACTGCCATTTATCCATTTATCTACTCTGAAATGAACAACATGAACAGAACAGAACTAAGGTGAGGGTGCTTTGTATGCATGTTTGTACTGGTTTGTTGGTTTTGTTCTTCTCAGGGCTCTGTCTGTGTGCTGTGGTCTTTATAGCCTGTAAATGAGAAGCCCACCTGGCCGCCGAGGCACATCTTTTTACTGATGCTGCCTCATTATTTGCCGCAGCACTGCTTAAAGCAGAGAAGACTGGAGAGACACAGAAAGCAGGAGAAACAGATATATAGAGAGAGGATGCTGAGGGATATAATGTGGGTGTGCTTGTCTTCCTCTCTTATGACAGGTTCAGACGACAGGCTGCAGTGTGTTGCTGAAACACTAGTGAAGGTTCCAGAAAGGGCTACTCTGTAAAGTTAAAGATGGGCAATATGATGATAGATTATCGTGATCATGATCAATTATGTGAAGCTTTCTGGAATATATTACGGTATCAATCTCATACAGAGATAATGTAGCAGTTCTGCTCAGCAGATCACAATCCTTAATAATTTGGTTACCAGCCTCAGAAAAACTACTGCTCTGACATATATTCATAAACCAAAACCTGCCTAAAATGCTGTTGGTCCTTTTCTTTGCTGCTCTACAAGTACTGTAGTCCAGTCACTGGACTCAACATGCTTGGAGGAGAGCTGTACCTGCCAGTTCTGTTACATCAGCTGAAAGACACCCACACTGAGTGATGGGGAGAGAAAGAGTGGTGGTGGTGGCATCATCAGGGTTCGAACTGGCGATTTCTGATGACATCCTTAGAAGGCTGCACCACCCTGGTGTCCCTTACCTTCATCATGTCAAAATGAATGCACAAATAGTTGCACCCAGAAGGAAGTGTTTGATTGCAGGGCTGTTGGGAAGGAAGATATAGATGATCAGGATCAATAAGTGATTGGAAATTTAGAATTATATGATCAATGTTTATTGATCTACACGTACAGAAGTGGTGTCTCTCAGTACGGCGTCGGGTTTATCGCGACATGCCAGACGTCTCTGCGTGGAGTTGTAGATGTTCCTAATGGAGTCCTGTGATGATCCATCCCATGCAGCTTGAATGTTCTCACTCAGTTCTGCAGATGGTGCAGTAGGGTTGGAGTGTTGATAGAGCGTCCGATAGCATCCCACACATTTTCATTATTATTATCTGTGTCTTCAAGGTGAGACGAGTGTTGTCCTGCTGGAATTCACATTTACATTTTTGTTTTGCTTGTGAGGACTATAAAAACACTTTACACCATTGATCACCAGATCAGTCATTAGATTGACAAGGAAGATCATGATTATGTTTGACAGTAATAAAGTATCAGCATGTATCAATATTGTTCCTTCTCAGGACTTTTATTCTGACATTTTAACACTGTGTGAGCAAAGAGCATAAATAGCCCCTCCCTTCTCATTTTCCTGTATATTTTCTCAATTGTCGTGTCAGTAATGTCATTAGCCCCACCCCTTCTTACAGATCAGTCAGAGTCAGACCCATTCTGCATCCATGTTCAGCATTTACATGCACTGAATGGCCTCTAAGGCATTTAAACTGGGATTTAATTAAAGTAGAATTTTAGCAGCAAGTCTGTTATGATGTGTATATCATGTCTGTAGGTCACTCTGATCCTGTGCTATGATGTTTTTAATCTGCCCACAGTGTGAGGGCCTTGGGTTCCGAGACCTAAAGTGAGAAGGTCATATTGAGGTGTTGAGATAAATAAATACTGATCAGATTTGTTTATCCAGGGATTGTTGTAATCCATGGAGATTCTGTTAGACTGCACTACTACAGGAGCATACACTGACCCTGCATATCCTGCACTGCATTGTCTTCATCATTTCCCAGCCTCCGTAGGAAGCTGCAGAGCAGATACATAATGTCATCGGGAAAAGAAAAGGAAGCAGGGAATCATGTGAGCGCATCTCGCTTGGCCTGGTCAGTCAGACGTTCTGAGATAAGACTCATGCAGATGCGAGTGATTCAGCACGATTCTCAGTAATATCCATCAAAAGTGGCATCTGAGCGAGTGCTCTCTCATCCTACTCGTCTCCCACGCCTATTTATGTGCCGAGTGTCCCTCTTCCAGCTGTTTGGTTCTGTCAGGCTTTGCTGGGTTGGGGTCTCAGGTGACTTGTTCATTAATAAAGACTTGCTTTGGTCTCAGAAAATGACTGAAGTGTGCATTTGTCAGCTTCACCAGCTTCAGTCTGACAATATTCCATCATCTGAACTCTCTGAAAAGCCAAGGCAGGATGGTTTTTATGGTGTTAGCAGAACAAAAGATCTGAAATACCAATAGCACTACATACATGGTCCTTCACTGACATGCAAAAGTGGGACATCGGATGGGCTCCATAATCTTGTTTCAGAACTGTGCACAGATATGTACAGAACCAGTCAAAGGTTCGGACACAAAGATCTGACTGCTTTCGAGATGTTGTGATGCTACTTTTTGAAATTGATATGAACATCTCAAGTGACTAATTACAAAATACACTTTGGACAAAAGTACTGGGACACCTGCTCTTTCAGTGTTTCTTCTGAAACCATGGGTTTTTAAAAGAGTTTATCCTGCTTTTGCTGGAGTAACTGTCTCTACTCTCCAGAAAAGATTTTAGAGCACAAAATAGATTTTGGAGCATTGCTGTCAGGATTTGAATTGAACTTGGGCTCAGTATGGTGTGTTTATATAAGTTACCTTGATCCTCTGATCCTTTGTGAATGAAATCCCAGTTTAAATGCCAAATGAGCTTCCAGTGCATGTTTACTGCTCTGTCCATACAGACTTGTCCATACTGATCAGAGAGAGGGGTGGGGCTAATGACGACCCCTGATCCAGATATTGGATTATAGAGGATTCCTCTTTTACTCAGGTGTTACATTCAGGTGTTTTTGAAGAACTTATTATTGTAAATATCATTGTCAATCAAGTCATTACAAACAATTCATCATAATTATTGCATTTTCAGCTAATTGGAGCAATATAAATGTTTGATAAAATCATTTTTACATCTCTGAAGATGAATGAGAGTAGTGTAGGATCTCCTCAAAATTAAAATATCTTGCTTTGACTGTCTCCTATAAATACTTTTCAAATGTTTTGGTGAAATTCATCTCCAAGAATTTGCCTTCTCAATTGCAAAAACAGTACCTGCAAATTGGTGCTTTGGCAATGTCAAAAAATTCTGAATCTGTCCTCTGCATTTAACCCATCCATGCAGTGAAACACACGTGTACATGCTAGTGAATTCACACACTAGATGGCGGTGAGCACACGTGCCCAGAGCGGTGGGCAGCCCTATCCATGGTGCACGGGGAGCAGCTGGGGAGTTTACTGCCTTGTTCAAGGGCACTTCAGTCATGTCCTGCCAGGTCCACAAGAAATGAAGGCTAATGGCTTGCCTGGTTGAATAAAACTTAAAGACAAAAATCTTCAGTTCAGTCCATTTCCTTAGACTCCAGTACATATACTTGGTATATCGTATTTGTGTGCATGTAAGAGTGTGTGTGTCTGTGTGTGTCAGGAGAGCTGAGGGGAAGTCAGGCATACTGGTCACCCGCTGTGATAACACTGCAAAGGAAGTGGGAGGGCAGCGGCAACAGACAGAGAGAGAGAGAACGAGTGAGTGTGAGAGGAAGAGGGCAGACCGGCCTTTGTGTATGGTCAGACTTGTGTTTCTCAGGCATTTGACCTGTCCACAGCCCCTGTCCCACATCAGCCACATCCACTTACATTCCACTGTGGTTCCAAAAACAAAAAGACACTCATTCACCTGCGGGGGTCTAGTTTTCATTGCCGTTTGATGGTCAACGCTTAGTTTAAAAGCTCACCCCCCACAAAAAAGCTGTGGTATGCCGCTGTAGACTGTTGTAGACTGCTGCATGCTGTGGTATGCTGCTGTACACTGTTGTAGACTGCTGCATGCTGTGGTATGCTGCCGTAGACTGTTGTAGACTGCTGTATGCTGTGGTATGCTGCCGTAGACTGTTGTAGACTGCTGCATGCTGTGGTATGCTGCCGTAGACTGTTGTAGACTGCTGCATGCTGTGGTATGCTGCCGTAGACTGTTGTAGACTGCTATAAATTGCAGTCTGTAGCTGATAGAGGTTGCTGTAAACTGTTATAGGCTGCCTGAGACTGCTGTAGGCTGCTACAGCCCTATAATTATCCCTCATAAAAATGACCACAGAATAAGACGTCATTATTTAATCACGAAACTTTACTTTTATTTTTAAAAGCACTTTATTTGTACACTGCAGAAGACTCGTCCATTCATGTTTTACGTCTGTATTTCACTGATGAGCTGGAAACTTCTTTTCTCCTGTTACAAGTGTGACTGCTGTCTATGCTGCAGATACTCTGTCTTCATTTCTCTCTCTCTCT
This sequence comes from Acestrorhynchus altus, assembly GCA_034509495.1. Taxonomy (NCBI): domain Eukaryota; kingdom Metazoa; phylum Chordata; class Actinopteri; order Characiformes; family Acestrorhynchidae; genus Acestrorhynchus; species Acestrorhynchus altus. The sequence continues at coordinate 3,103,994 of CM067511.1, read as the reverse complement.
CTCTCTCTCTCTCTCTCTCTCTCTCTCTCTCTCACACACACACACACACACACACACAAACCACAAAGGCCCCCCTGCTCTCTGTCCGCCCCAAAACCACAACAGAGCAAGCATGCAGCATGCATAAGAAGCAGCACACATTGTGAAACTTGTGACAAACGGTGGAAGATGGTGATAGCAGTGAAGTTCAGTGGAAATGGACTGCAGCAACACGAACGTCTCTCAAGAGCACGCGAATGCCAATGTTGTTTAATCAGCTAATCATTCAGTCTTTATTTATATCAGCAGAGAGTTATGACTATCAGAGCTGGGCCTTTAGTTTAGACCCCAAAGGTCAAATGGGATCCCAAAAAGGGAAAACACACTTTTCATACTAATTAGAGATGGCCTTCTACGGCATTGCAACAAATATGCTCCTATAAGACCCTCAGAGTTACCCACTGATGTATATAAAATACACCGTTAATCTAGTCCCTGCAGAGACATACTGTCAAAAGAACAAGGCTCTCTGGAGCAGATAAACATGAACGTATTGGCACCGTGTCTAAAGCCATGTAGAGCTGTTGTCTCTGGAATGATGGCGCTCCATTCGGTTCTTTGGGGATGAGTTGGGGTGATGAGGTGAGGTGTTGTTGCTGAATGCCATCAAATCCTCACAGCAGTGCTACAATCCATCCCTGAACAGTAGAAACAGTTCAGTTACTCCAAAAAAAGCAGCATAAACTCTTTTTTAAACAGTGGAACAGTCATGGCCTGATGGTTTGGGAACTAGCCTTGTCACTGGACGGTTGCTGGTTCAAATCTCTGGTCTGGAACTGGTAGGGTGTGACTAATGTCCGTTTGAGGAAGACACTTAACCCCCCAGCTGCTCCGTGGGCACCTGTGCTCACTGTCACTAGTGTGTGTGTATCACTGTGTGTGGATGGGTTACATGCAGAGTATAAATTCCCTGTGCAGCAAAGTGGGTCTGTGAGCACCTTTACCTTTAATGATTATATGTGTGTGTGTGTGTGTGTGTGTGTGTGTATGTGTGTGTGTGTGTGTGTGTGTGTTATTTTGCAGCAAAAACGGAGAGGTAACATTAGGACCAGTCTACTGTGCGTTTGTCTTTAAACATAGTTAATTAAACAGACAATGAGTCTTAAGAGGTGGGCTGTTGAGAAAGTGTGGGCGGTTGTGTGTATGTGTGTGTGTATGTATGTATGTGTGTGTGTGTGTGTGTGTGCGTGCGTGCATTTGACACAGGAAGTGAACACTCAGCTCACAATGTGTTGGTGTTGTTTAGGAGGCTGTTCAACACCGCTTAACAATAATTTGTAGGCTGACCTTTAGGTGTGTGTGTGTGTGTGCGTGCGTGTGTGTGTATTTGTACAGTTGGTAGGTTTGTTTTAAATCATTTCTATATGATTAATTTATGCTGTCTTTGTTAGTTTACAGTAAGTTCTCAAATCCAGACCGAGTGGTTTGACACGGTAATCAGTTTAATATGTGAATATTAGTGAATATCAGACTAAAGCTGAAGAACACCAACCGTAATGTACCAGTCACTCAGGTTCTTAACTTGCACACTTTTCCATGGTTCTTTGAGCAGTGTGGATGTGGATGTGAAACATCTGGGTAGATTTCCTCATATTATAAATGTCGGAGTAGGATTTTAACGGGGTAATGTTGGAAAGAAGCAACCGTGCCTTTAAATGTAAACACTCCTCACAATACTCCAGAAGACTCCAGACACAATACTATAGTATACTATACGCAATGAACACAGACTAGCATCCAACATCCAAGACACATCCAACAATACTACACCCAATCACAATACTCTGCTATACTACACCCAATCACAATACTCTGCTATACTACACCCAACCACAATACTCTGCTATACTTTAACAATTAGATTTCAGATATATAATAGCTAATCACAGTATACTGGTGTATACACTGTGTATCATACTCAATTACAATACTCTGGTATACTATAACCAATCAGAATACATTACTGTGGTATATCTATCACAATACCTACTCAGAATTTCAGTATACTGTAGCCAATCCGAACACTGTGGCTTACGATGCACAGTCACAATACTCCCGTATTGTCCGGTGGTTGTGATTGTTTTGTTTCTGTATCAGTCAGCATGAACAGGCTGAAATCCCTTGCTGGAGAGGGAAATGGCACCGTGCCAGTGTTCTGCAGGACGATTCATCACTGCTGCTTATTAAAGGGTGGGGTGGAACATTTGGCTCCTATCAGAGTCAGCTTTGCCAAAAACAAATCCCAAACTGCTCAGGAAGGAAGGCCGCTTAGGACAGCCCCTGTGTGTCTTTTGGGAGAGCCGGTGTGGGTGGTGTGTATGTGTTTGTGGGTGTGTGTCTGTGGGTGTGTGTTTTTGGGTGGGTGTACCAGCTTCACTAAACTCACGCGAGGTTCTCCATCCTCCTAGACTGTCTGGCTGCTCTTAACTGAGCTGAGGTTGGACTGTATCCATCAGGTGATCATCAGGATTTAGAAAAACATAAAAAATAAAATAAATAATAAAAAATAAGACTATTATTATTATTATTATTATTATTATTATTATTATTATTATTATTATTATTATTATTATTATTATTATTATTATCAGTACAATGAACACCATTAAATACCACAGTCTTCTTCTGAGTTTTTTTATATTATATTGAAGAACTTATTATTATAAATATCAGCTCACAAACACTCTGGATGATGAATTCCCCAGGATTTCTGACATATAAATTATTATTTTTAATATTAACAATAATGTTAAATAATAATATTATTTATTATATTAAAAAAATAAAATATAAATAATTTTTTTTAATCAAAACGTGGTCAAATGTTACCTTGGGAAGGTCAGGATGTCATATGATCACCACCCCACCTCAACCCTAAGACCCCAACATATCCCCAAAGTATTGGATGGAGCTCCATCATTCCAGAGAACGCGGTTCCACTGTGCCACGGCTCAGTTACATTAGGCACAATGCCAACAGGTTCATGTTTATCTGCTCCAGATAAACAGTACTTGACAGTACTTCTCTACAGGGACCAGACAAACTGTGTGTCATGTGTCTTTGTCATAATTTGCCATAAATTGTGGACTTTTCCTTCAACTTGGGTATTCGGTTTCTGCAGGGAGCTTCTATAAGGTTTCAATTATTCAGTCCGTGTTTCCACAGACTCCCTGCTGGAGCAGCTACAGCAGCACACAATCACACATTCACACACTGCTATTCAATTAAATCCCACTTTTCATTCTCACACAGCAGCGTCTCACACTCGGCCAGTCTTTATGGAGCTAATTCAGCTTTATGTGACATCTGACCCTTCCTTCAGTCCCTGGGTTTGCTGATTAAGAATGAATCGCTGCATTGGACCGATGTCAACGGTGAATACAGTCAAGCTCATTAATAAATTACACCTCTTATTTGACCAGTCGTGCAGAAACACAACATACAAATTTCATTTTTCTGCCTTCACCGGGATGAAATATTAAAGGGATGTGTGTGGGGTGGGGGGTTGCACTCATTCAGGAAAAGATCAGGTTAAATTGGTCAGATGTTGATGAATGATTGGGAAAAGTGTTGGAAATTTCTGGCCACTGTTGTCATTATTTTGATTTTAATTTAACTTGTAGGAGCCGCCTCTGCAGGAGATTTCATGCTGATATTCTAGGCTTTATAACTCAGGATCAGAATAATTTACAGACGTGATGCACACATCATAAAGCCATACCTAAACAAACCATATCAAACCAGACTCCATTATCAACTCTCAGCAAGTAATCCATCTTAGAAAAATGGTTAAAGTCCCAGTTTAAATGCCATTGCAGCCATTCAGTGCATATTTACGGTTATGACTGTACGGATCAGCAAGTGATGATTAAAAGAAAGGAATTAATCAAAATTATTGCATTTTTATCAAGTTATGGATTTCTGGTGTGAACTATTTTATAGTCCTTACAAGTGACACAAACCTTTGTATGTGTGAAGTAGATGTTTGATTGAAACACAGTCAAATATCTCATTTATATTAATATTTCGATTTCAAACGAAGACATATTTGAATATCCAAAATATTTGAATCTCTCGTCTTCTATAAATACTTAGAACCGTTTATCCAACTATGAAAATATCCTGTAAAGTTGGCCCAGAGCTGTAAGAGTTCCCTGAAATACAACTGCTCTCAGTACATGACACTTGAGGCTTTCTGTTGACAAAGAAGACAACCACCTCCACTTTTCCTTTCTTGAAGAACGTGTGCCAGTGGACTGTGGTTATGTTGTTTAAACAATAATTCAGAGTGTCTGTGTCTGCTCAGTGTTTCTTTACTCTCCGCCCTGTTCTTTTACCTTGTAATGAAACATGCTGATTTTCCTTTCACCGAGCTTCATTTAAAAGACAAATGATAAGCTCTGCTCTGATTGGCTGCTTCACAGTAATGGCAATGTATCACAGCGTAGTTGTAACACTGTAACAAAAACTGTAATCATTCCAGAGTCTTAGCAGATAGTGCTGTTGTCCTCTCCTTGTGTCCTCTCAGCGCACTGTGAGCAAGCTGAAGAGATTGATAGCTTCTGATGTGTGTATAGCTCCAGTGTGGATCAGCTGAGGGAGTCCAGTTCAGTCCAGTCTGTATTTGAGGGAGTGGAGAATGGAGAGAACAGATGGTAAAGCAAGCCTCGATCCATGTTTGGCCAATATGCTACTGTATATTGAGCTTGAACTCCACGTTATGGACACTGGCATAGGAGCCATGGTAACAAGGCCTGGTTCCAGTATCTGCATTCCCATAACCAGAGTCTGGAGGTGATGAGTTGCTCACCAGTATCAACAACACCATGTTTTTGTCACTGTAACTTTTTACCAGTTCACCTGCTGGGACTGAGCTTGCTCTAGTGGGCGGGGTTTATATAAATGTCAGGGTGTAAAGAGTCAAGACTGTGATGTAACAGTTTTGGTGTTTTGGAATTGGACTGTTTCACAGCTCTGTTTTGGTTCTGTTTTAGTTCATTCTTTGATTTGTTCATATTTCAACGATGACCAGATAAATACAGTTTAACGACTAATCATCCAACATCAGTACCTGACCTCACTAATGGTTCTTGTGGCTGATTGCAAGTAAAAATTCTCACAGCATTGTTTCAGAAGGAATTGATGGACAAGTAGGTGTCTACAAACCTTTGGTGTTGGTAAAAAACACACACACTCACAACTTCTCTCTCTCTGTCTCTCTCTCTCTCTCTCTCTCTCTCTCTCTCTCTCTCTCTCTCTCTCCCTCTCTCTCCCTCTCTCTCTCTGATCAGGTGACTATCTTCATTTATACTGATCTGATGTTGGTGACGAGGGAGGACGAGCCAGGCCGCTGTAATGTCCTGCAAAATCCTCTCTACCTCAGACAGCTCCGCCTGCAGGACGGTGAGTTCTGCACATACACACACACACACACACTCACACACACCTCTGTCACCCAGTAGGCAGTAATGGTATTTAATTAAGCATCACCCTGGCTGCTTGTTTACAGCTTGAGTTTTGTGATTTTGTGAACAGTGTCCTTTTGGTTATTCATTACCCCTGAGGTTTGTTTGTTATCAGTCACAATCTGAAAGCCATTACAGCACTGAAATGCTGCATGCCAGTCAGCAAAGCGTAAAACAATCAAGCCAAACAAGAGGGAGAGATTTAGTCAAACTTCACACGTATACAATACAACCCTGTGGGTTTGATACAAACTTCACGGACATGATTATTCTGCTACTACTCTTGGGTGCCACAGTAAGGTATGTTACAAAGGTTCTGAGCCACAGTAAGGTGCGTTTGTAAAGTTCTGGGCCACAGTAAGGTATGTTACAAAGGTTCTGGGCCACAGTAAGGTGGGTTTGTAAAGTTCTGGGACACAGTAAGGTGGGTTTGTAAAGTTCTGGGCCACAGTAAGGTGGGTTTGTAAAGTTCTGGGCCACAGTAAGGTGGGTTTGTAAAGTTCTGGGTCTCCCAGAACACTGTTGCATTTTGGAAATGCTTTGGTATATTTGCTTTGTTTATTTCTTTTCTACGCATTGGAACAAATCAAAAGGCAGAAATTCTTTTGCTTATAGGGCCTAAAAACACTGTTGGAAATTGATCTGAATCATCCAGAGTGTTTCTGAGCTGAAAATGCAATTTTGGAGTTGGACAATGATATTTATCATAATACATCGTTTAAAATACTATAGAACTACAAAGAGGTTCTTTATGGTCAGTGGAGCTGAAATAATGGACAATAGGTGTAGAAACAAGGAGGTAGGGTGCATGTTATGGCTGATTGATGTATTTACAGTAAATGAGGGCCAGGTCTCATTGCTGGGACTTTTTTTTGACCCAGTTGAACTAACAGAACGTGTCTGAGAGTGTCTCGGTTCTAAGCATTACTAATAACATCCACTGAGATAAATTTGTCTTGCTGCAGAGGACAGAAGAGGAAGTATCGGAAATCACCACTGAATGACAATGGGCTGTGGGTGCCTGCTTGTAATTGCGCTATAATCAGATATGATGGTCCACTCATGCAGTAGAAAAGCTACTTTAAGATGCACCCATTGCTGACACAGAAGTGCAAATGCACACACACAGCTGAGCAGATGAACATGAACCTGTTGGCACCATGCTGAATACCAGGTGTGGGCTAGAGAGGTATAAAGCCCCCCAACATTTAGCTGTGGAGAAGTGTAATGATGAAGCTCCATCCAGTGCTTGTGGGTACATAGCAACCACTTTGGTACACCACAGCAACCCATGGGAACCAGCTCAGGAAGAAAAAGGTTATCAGGAACAATAAATGATTAAATGTAGTCTGATCTGATCAATATTCATTGATCTACACATACAGAAGTGGTGTCTCTCAGTACGGCGTCGGGTTTAGCGCAACATGCCAGACGTCTCTGCATGGAGGTGTAGAGGTTCCTAATGGTGTCCTGTGATGATCCATCCCATGCAGCTTGAATGTTCTCACTCAGTTCTGCAGATGGTGTGGTAGGGGTGGAGTGTTGATGGAGTGTCCAATAGCATCCCACACATTTTCAATCAGGGACAGGTCTGGAGATGAGACCGACCACGGCGTAGTATCTGTGTCTTCAAGGCGAGATCTTGAGACGGCAGCAGTATGTGGACGAGCGTTGTCCTGTTGGAATAGAGTGCCGGAGTGTGTGTTCAGAAAAGATGGTCTGGCATTATGGCCTTATGGACGTGTGATGTGCAACAACAAACCATTGATCTTGGTCCTGACCACGGTGTCTCGTGGATTCATTGCTCATCTCCCCACTGCCTTTCCGAGTGGCTTCGTGACAGTCTGGAAAGACACCATTACAGTCATGAACGCAGTTCCAGTAAGCAGCTGTGGTTTGTTGTATGTGATTCATTTATTCTCTGACATGTTGAAGCTCAGATGCTTGGGGTCATTTCTCTTTCCCATTATGCCACTTTCTGTTGTTCCACATAGACTTGATGCTTGTGCTTACTGCAGGGGGATGTGTCAGCCTGGATCCATTGTACTGTGTTGGTCTATTATAGCATGTTTGATAGGAAAACATGCCAGAGAGACAAAGGAATTGCAGAATTCCCCTGTGGAAAACCTGACTGTGCAGTTATCTGTACAGATAAGAGGCTGCAGATACTGCCGGAGTGACACTGACATTGTTCTTAACCTGCTGTTCATCAGGTTAAGCACAGACACACACACACACACACACACACACACTTCTACATTCTCTGGTGTGTTTCCCACGGTGGCCATCAGGAAGTCGTTGTTCCCACAATGACGCCGCTTCAGCTGATGGCCAGCGTGCCAATCACTCTTTCCTAACTGCAGAAAACCATCAAGGGCGAGGTCCAGTTGGAATGTCCTGGACCGATGTCCCACCTCAACTTCCGAGTCAGCCACTCAGGCGGCTGCCGCAGCCCAGCCAAGCATTCCCACTGTGGCTGAAATAAGCTGGACACGTCCTGCATCACTCAGCTGTGTTTATTGGAGCCCAATAAAGTACCATTCATCTAATTAGATCAAACAGACCCACCAACATTCCGCTGTCCTTTATGTGATTCGTCTAGAATTATTAATTTTGCAGCCGCGTTGATCAAAAAGTCGGGTCTGAATTTTTAATTAGTATTTCATTTCTGAAGATTATGTTTGATCTCTTTTTTTTCTCTCACAGTGTTCACATTTCAGAATAAATCCTGAGAAGGGATAAAACTGATACATACATAATTAAAATAATAAAGGACATTCAGTTTATTTATTTATTTACTTACTTGGACTGCTGTCAAGTGTTATGAAGAAGTTATTAAATATATTATTATTATAAATATCCTTGTCAATCTAATCATGATGAAGAATTAATCACAATTCTTGCATTCTTGCAAAAACATACACTGGACGATCAATTTCCAACAGTATTTCTGAGTAATAAAGTATAAAGTCTTTAATATTAGGTACAAGTATGTGGTCAAGTTCATACAAAAAATGGTTCTTTTCCTAATTTGTACATCAAAAATTAAGGTCAATTTGAGCCACCTATGATGTCCTGAAAAGAACAGTATAGGAATATAAGATACACAGGCATTTGTGACTATTTAATTTGTGACTACTATGAAAACATCCCACAGTATCCCGGCGAAATATCAGCCAGTCACCTGAACTCAATGAATTCGGCCTTTTTTTTCGCCCAGGAGACAGACTTTAGAGGTGGTGGTTGTAAATAGCAGTGTGTGTGTTTGAGTCAGTTCAGCAGGGGTCCCTCTGGCATACTGACTCACATCAGTATCTCCATCCCATACCCAGAAAGAGCATCCATCAGCACCACTGCAGCCCTGACCACACCTGACCCTGCTGCTTTCACCAGTCAGCTAAACAACATTGATTTCACTCTACAGTAAGTGTGAGGTCAGTTAGAGTGTGGACTTGTTTGGGAACTTCGGCTGAAAGATGAGGGAGAACCTTTCAGAACCCGAGATCTGCCCTTTGCGGTTACATGCTGTGTTTTAGGCTTCATAACTCAGCGTCTGAGTAACCAACAGATACGATACACATATCATAACAAACTACAAGACTGACCATATCTAACCATTCATCATTCTGGGATGATCATACTGACTAATCAGTGAGAGGTGGCGGGGCTGGTGACATCACTGACCCAGATATTGGGTTATATAGAAAAGTGAGAAGGGAGGGGCTGTCTGCCCTCTTTCCTCTTTCAGAAAAAAGCCCTCAGATGGGATAATACTGATATATACATACATAATAGAAATCATAAAGGATGTTCAGGTTGTTTTTTATTTTATTTGGACCACTTATTATTGTAAACATCCTCGTCAGTCTAATCGTTTCAAATAATTGATCAAAATTCAAGATTTCTGAGATATAAAGGGTTTTTTTGTCCAAATTACTGCAGATGCAAGTCATGTTTTAGTCAAAATATGATCAAATTCATAAAATATTTAGATGATGTTACTATTTACATTCCAAATGAAGATAACATTTGAGTAGTTTAGGATCTCATGAAAATAACACGATCTGGTATGTATGTAAACGTACACCAAACCACAAAAACGTCCCCAAAAAACTGAGTTCTAAAGGTTCAAGAAGGTTCTAAAGGTTCGTCCTTTCACTGGTAAATGCTGGAAAGCTGAATGTGTGGCCTGCTGACTGGGGTGCGCCGCTGGCTGATCTGTGATCTGTGCTGATTCGCTCGGGTTTCTCTTGTCTACTGAGATGCAAGACTGACCTCTGCTGTTCAGATGAAAACCCAGTCCTTCTAAACTGCTTTCAGTCATCTCTGCTGGGAACGGGACACTAATTACAGCGAATAGTGCTGTGCTCTGGTTCTCAGACATGATGAATTATGCTGTGTGTTAAACTGCTGCCTGTTTCATGTGGCTTGTGGGACTCATAAACATGCACATGTACTTAGATCACTTTTAAAAACCTCATATTATTCATTTTTCTTGAGTTTAATATTGTCCCTCTGAGGTGTGATTATGCCGCTTTCATAGTGTTACACAGCAAAAGCAATTAATTAACTTATGCACGTCCGTTTTCCACAACTGAATGGGCAGAACAGTACACTATAGGGACTAAAGTATTGGGACACCTGCTTACTTCATCTTAAATCAAGGGTATTAAAGAGTCTATCTTGTTTGTGTTGGAGTAACTGTCTCTACTGTCCAGAGAAGGCTCTCTACTATATTTTGGAGCATTCCTGCGAGGATTTGATTGCATTCAGCTACACAGGTTTTAGTGAGTCCAGGATGTTGGATGATCTTAGCCCCACCTCATCCCCATCTCCCCAACTGGATGGAGTACTGGATGGAGCTCCAGTATTCCAGAGAACACAGATCCACTGCTCCACAGCCCATACATGGCTTTATACCCCTCTCGCCCATGCCTGGCATTAAGTCTGGTGCCAATAGATGAATGCAATCTTAATTAAATTAATTACATTTAATTATAAACTTAATAAGACAAATCATCTCTATTCTGTTGGCAGTACATCTCTACAGGGACTAGACAAGCTGCGTGTGCATTTTCACATCTGGGTCAGCAGTGGGTGCAGCTTAAAGTAGCTGAATTCATTTATTAGAGGTGTCCACACACATTTGGACATATAGTGTGTGTAAATGTGATGTTTATTGTGACATCACATAACTAATAAAGGTTTTATTAGCTGCAGATGACCTGGTTCCAGAGAACTTTGGAGGAGCTTGAGACGTTAGTTTGGTTTGCTCTTGATTGCTGATGAGTTTTATCACCATGGTGAGATCCAAAGACCTCTCTGAGTCTGGGAAGGGGTTAAAATAGATCTCAGAACAATTCGGAATCAGACGTTCCACTGTCCCGAAAATGCTTTACAAGTGGAGAACATTTAAAACATCTGCCAGGTCAGGTTGTCCTAGCTAGTTCAGCCAAAAAGCAAACTCTCGCCGCAGTTGAGCTTCATGGTAGGTGTGCAGAGAGAAAAATCTTACTGTCAAAACAAACAAACAAACAAACAAATAAACAAACAGAACATAATGTGTTTATTTATTTGATCTCCATCTCTCGGTAAATGTGCTGCTGAGTAGAGGGATTAGTGTCAGTGTGTCGGTTGTGTGTCAGATGTTGAGTGAGTGGTGGCCTCTAAAACCAGTGTGTTTAATGATACCGGTTGTTTAAATATTACACTGGAGTCAAACAGAGAGACAGTGGAGCAGTAGAGCAGTAGTGGAACGTGATGTTTGTTTTGGAGCTGCATTGTTTGACCTCCACCCTCCTGACTTCCTCCTTTACGAGCTGATCTGCTGTCAGCTTCTCTATTGTGTTCTAATGGTTCTTAAGGTCTGCAGGTCTGAGTGTGAGTGGGCTGTAAAGGGCAGTTGATCAGCGCTGGTTCAGTTCTGTTCATCTCTGTCTGGATCTCAGTGTGAATTAATAGAGTTTAATAGGAGAGTTCATTCACTGCCTTATCTTTAACCTTCACTCTGACCCACTCTCTCTCCCACACACAAACACACACACACACACACACACACACACACACACACACACACACACACACACACACACACACCCTTTCACTCTCTCTGTCACACACACCCTTTCTCTCTCTCCCCCTTCTAAAACAGTCAGAGGGTGTGATGTGTAGAGATCTGTTGACCTGTGTATGTATTTGTGCGTGTGTGTGTGTGTGTGTGTGTGTGTGTGTGAAGACATGCAGCAGTGACAGGTTGACAGTGAGTATTGCAGCTGGGAAAGAGCCTGCAGGTGGTCCTTTGACAGGATGTGGTACACGTGTCTCCTCTCATCAGACAAGAACCATCACACATACGCACACACACACACACACACACACACACACACACACGCACACACACACACGCACACACACACACCACTAGTGCAGGTTGTATTAACGATGATGAATGCTAAACACTGATACAGATCGTGACCCAGGGGGACGGGGACAGCGAGGAGACAGGGGGATGGGAGGATGGACTACAGATGAGAGCTCTTATAGAAAACTGTGTTTTTTCACTAAAGGGGAGAGAACTGGAATGAGGAGCACTTTAACCCTGAAGATATAAACACTGGTCTTCACTGCCCGGTTGGTTTGACTACTTAAGCTTGACCTGATTATGTAATTAAAGCAACATTATGTAGCACCTTAAAGCAGCTTCACCATCAGTGTGATGCTCTACTGCCCCGTAATAAGGAGCAGGGGCGTTGGCTGGCTGCTCCGAGACCCAGGGCTCAGCCCATGAAGGGGGCATTTTCGTTCCTTCAACTGAGGTGGGAAGGGAGGGGTGTTATAAAGCAACACCATAGCAACACCTTTTCTACTGTATAGCAACACCTTAACATAACACCTTGTTTTTATGCTTCTTTAAAAACCCCTGAAGCTGAATTTTGTGGCAAATTTGGAGGAAAGGTTTTCTGATGACTCTGAAAAGCCTGAGAGCCACATTTCCGTTTCCATTCCATATTCAGACACGATACACATATCAAAACACACTACAAGACTTACACCATCTAACCATCACGGCTTTGACACATGACGTTGTACAAGAGAGCAATCCAGCTCGGAAAACAGCTAAATGTTTACTGCTCTGTCCACGTGAACATGATCGACCTGCATACAGACTCTGACTGATCAGAGAGAGGGGGCGGGGCTGATGATGTCACTGACTGAGACAAACGGTTATAGAGGCTGTTCGCTGTCTTTCTTTGCTTTGCTAAAGGATATTCACTGTTTTATTTTATTTAGATTTTATTTGGCAAGTATTTTGAAGAACTTATTATTGTAAATATCCTTCTCAGTCTAATCACTACAAACAAACGTTCAGCTCATAAACATCCTGAATGATCAATTTCTGAGATGATTTTCGTCCTTATAAGCAAAAAAGTAAATTGTTGATCAAAACATGATCAAATTCATATAAATATTTACATTTTCTTAGTGAAGACAAATTAGACTAGGATCTCCTGGCAATAACAATATCTGGTATGTGTGACTGTCAAAATATAAATAATATTTTTGTTTTGTTTTGTTTTGGTGAATAAAAGTACATTGAACTATGAAAACCTCCAATAACACTGGCCTGGAGTTCTAAAGGTTAAGGTCATATTTGTGGTGCACTTTTCAACTCCTGCACACATGTGACCTTAACCTTTAGAACTCCAGGCCAGTTTAATTGGAGGTTTTCATAGTTCGATGTACTTTTATTCACCATTTTGTTTACAGATACACATACCATACTGATCAGAACCCCTGAAGGTCTTCTGCAGTCAGACAAGGGTTTTCATTTGCTTGTCCATCAATCCTACCTTCAATTCACTTTGAATGTTGTCTTGGTTGACCGGACCTCAACTTGACCTCTGTTTTTTGAACTGGATATAGTAGAAGTTGACCAGAGAAGGATGGGTCTCCCCTGGTGAGCCTGGTTCCTCCCAAGGTTTCTAGGTTTTTCTTTGCCACTGTCACCCTTTGGCTCCGTGGGAGGTTTATGTCTTTATCCTTTGTTTCATGTTTTGTTGACATTTTTATTTTTGGTTTCTGTACATCTGCTGTGACATCATCGTAAAGAGCACTACACAACATTTGGATTTGATTTGATTTCCGAATTACATTACAAACCGAGGAAACGGCTACTTGAGAACTCTGTTGTCCTCTCCTGCTTCGTGGACATCAATTATTGAGATGTTCAGAGTACTCGGCCGCTTGGCAGCGGCTATAAGTGCGACTCCTAAGGGTTAATGGAGAACTGGAGAACAAGCTAATTGTGTTGTTTAGCTCAGAGTTAGGTCTAATTAGTGTCCAGCAAAATGGGCCCTAAATTGTTTCCTTGTAAACTTTGGAAATTCCCTTGGCAAGTAGAAAGGGCAGTCTGTTTATCATATCATCATTTAGGTGGCTGTTTACTCCACGACTTTTGTTTTGCATCTATTGATCCAAAGTGAGAGTGGGGTGGGGTGGGGGTGTGGGGTGTGGCAACTCGAGGGTCCAATTTATCTCCTCTTTTCTGGACACCGAGCATCTAACTGTCTGATTGATGGAAGATACTGCTGCAGTATTTGTGTGAGCTGACATTAATCAAAAGGTCTGGCCTGTGATTAAAACACCACTCCCTCCAACAGAATGCTTAGAGGGTACTAAGCTATTAAACTTTTAATGTCTGCACGAAACAGCAGACCTTTCTTCAGTTTGCTTTTAGTATTGTGATGCTCAGTATGATGTGGCATGTAATTTAACCTTGAGGACTCAAGGCTGATTTTGTAGGATGATTTTGTAGGTTGGTTTAATTTTATTCAATAAAAAAAAGAAGAAAAAAGAGTTTATAGCAGAAAATTAAGAGAATTTAAATATTTGTATGACCTTGACCATGCTTTGGTCAAAGTACTTTTGCCCACAGGCTTTAATTTTGTTTAAGACGACTAAAAACACTTTATGTCTCAGACGGACAGTGGTCCTAATAAAGTAATGTTTTTTTTTTTTGCTATTTATATATGTATCAGTTCGGACTTATATTCTGAAATTTGAACACCGTGTGAGAAAAGTCAATATATCAATTCCTTCATAAGTCAATATCTGGGTCAGTGGTCAGTCAGAGTCTGACCATGTACACGTGGACAGAGCAGTAAACATGCACTGGAAGCTCCTGTGGTATTTAAAGTGGGATTTAAATCATTGATTATTCATCCCACAATGATGTCTCATGACTGTGTATCATGTCTGTAGGTTACTCTGATCCTGAGACATGAAGATTAGGAAATGGCATTTAACTGCCTACAATGTGCTCGCAGTGCTCAGAAGCACCGCCAGCTGCATTGTCCTGATATGCTGTTTGTTAAACCCAAGCTTCTCTGCATCCATAGTTAGCTTAGGAGAGATTAGTCCACTTGGGGAGATTACTGCTGGAATCACTTTAACTGGTGTGAGGTTCCACATGTTCTGCAGCACCTCAGCTATGCTGTGGTTCTTGCACCTCTTCTCTACCATTGAAATGATGACATTGTGGTCATGGCGATGTCAACATTCATTGCCTCATGAAAGTTTTGTGTCCCAGATAACTATATCTGGATGGTTAGTCTGAAGAGTTCTATGATCCGAGGATCACAGGTTGCCTGTAGCCAATTTGGCCATGTTCTCTATGGGTGGGGAGATTGTGCTCTCTCACTGCATTGCAACTAGAACAATGCTGGTTGTCACAGCCGTCTGTTAGATGTTGTATTGGAGCTGGGGTTGGCTGACCAGTGTTAGATGTCCAGCAATGATGCAAAAGAGGTGAAAAGATTGGGTGGCTGGCTTCACATGCATCGGAGGATGTACGTATGTGCTTGTCTTCACCTTCCTAGTGTCGCACCATTATCTGTGATGGATCCTTTCAAAAATGACTTTCTTCTTGCCATTCATCCATAAAGGCAAGATTTGTGGAGTACACAACTAATAGTTTCTCATGCCTGAGTTGTAGATCTTTGCAGCTCCTCCAGAGTGACCATGGGCTTCTTGGCTGCTTCTGTAATTAGTGTTCTCCTCACCTAGGTTGTCAGTTTCGGTGGATGGTCATGTCTTGCTAGGTTTGCAGTTGTGCCAGACTCTGTTCTGTGAGGCTGTCACAGAGCAGCTGTAGTTGTACCGAGAAAAATTACAGACTTAGTTATTTGGACAAACGAGTAGACTTCTGGCAGGTGGTGACATTTTCAAATATTTATTTATTACAATTTTTGATGTTTCATTTTCACTTTCACATAATTACTTGCTGCTTTGTGGAGTCAAAGCGACCTGACAACACCTGCCACCGCCGCATACCCCTGACCCCCCGCCTATCCTGATGGAGTGCAGCTGGAAGAGGGCTTAGAGAGACAGAGTGATGGACGGTAGCAAAACAGCAACAAAGAATCAGAGTAATCAATCTGAAAGTGGCGCTGGAGAATAATGGCAGCAGGAGGACTGTGTTAAACTCTAGCCGTGCAGCGAATTACAATAGTGTAGGGGTCTACTTGCTGAAGCATGTTTCCTTGTTGTCCTGTAGAACCTTCACACAGTGCTTAAGTGATCCACTTCTCTGTTACACATAAAGAAACACTTAACCCCTTATTCCAAGAGCCAGGTTTCCACTGGAACTACAATGTTAATGTAGCTAATCAGAAGGAGTTAAGAAGGTCTATGCTGGTCTTTGATGGTCAAGGTGGTTGAAAAGCTGCTCAGCAAGGCAAAATTATACCCTGTGCTGGTAAACTAGCTGATTAACCAGATCTTAACCAGCATAATGTATGTTACTTTTGATTTTGGTCAGCTGGCTGACCATCTTGCTCATGCTTATCATGCTGGTCAACCAATTTGGTCATACTGGTCATACTGTCTGTCCAGATTGGTCAGGCTAGTCAACCAGCTTGCTCATGCTGGTCATGCTGGTTTACCATCCTGGTCTTGCTGGTTATGCTACTCAACCAGCTTGGCCAAGCTGGTCATTCTGTTTGACCCGTTTGGTCAGGCTGGCCGTGCTGGTTGAGCAGCTCGGACTTGCTGGTCATGCTGGTTGACTAGCTTGGTGATGAGGATTGGCCAGCTTGGACATGTTGGTCAGGGTCTTGATGATCATGCTGCTCAGCCAGCATAGTGATGGTGGTCATGCTGGTTGACCAGCTTAGTCTTTCTGGTCTTGCTGGTTATGCTGGTTGTTTAGCTTGGTTAGATTGCTCGGACCAACTAAACCATCAATCTCAAACCCAAACTCATCTTTTTCCGGTCAAGAACTAAACTAGTCAACCAGTTTATCAAAGCTGACCAGCTTGAGCTCAAGAGTGGGAGGGAAGGGGACGTTTGGGGTACCACCTATTTCCATCCCTGATGATGCATTTGTGTTAAACGGTGTTATAAGTCCATTTCTTTTCTGTTCTTCTGCAGATCACAGTGAGGAGCTCCGCTTCTATCTCATCCACATGACTGAGGTGAGTGCACCAAAGCTGGGTTTAGGGTTTTGCTTGAACCACCTCTGCTGATGGTGGATGTACAGGAGATCTCTACTGCCTGAAAGGCTCGTCTGCAAAATCACTACTCAAATCGGTTCCGAAGGCAGCGCTACCTCTAAGGCAGAAGAAATGCCAGTTAAAATAACCAGTAGGTGGAGCTTTCTGCTCCTCCTGCTGATCCTGATTCGAAGTCTTTCAATGGGTCTTTCAATGCATTATTGAGTCAAGACTCACCAAGAGGCACACGACCCAAAAGTAGCCTGTGAACCTTTTAGGCCCACCGCCCAATCGGACCCAATCACACCTGTACTCATTTACATATCAGCCTGAGACAGAACTGCATGCCGATCCAATATCATATTTTTTGTGAGCGTAATTTGAAATATATTCAGTAGTTGATAAACAAGTCCAGTTCTGGAGTTGAAATAACTGTTCTACACAGGTTCATTTGCCACTCGGTCTGAACTCTCCACTCTATTTGAACTCTGACGATTTAATCTCCAGGTTGAAACTCTAACACATTCCTCTAATTCTCCTCACTCGCCTCTGTTTTCCTTTCCACCCTGTGCGATTATCACATTTACGTCATTGTTTCCTTTAATCTCCCTCGGAAAATGGGGATGTATCACCTAATTAAGTCCCGATGAATTTTTTAACAACTTCTCGCCTATTTTAAACACAGCAGACGGAGCCAAGCCGAGTCTGACTACATGTCCCACAGCCATGAAGGGAGGGAGAGGGGGGTGGAGAGGGGGTGCAGGGGGCTAACGGAACAAAAATATGCAGCCTGTCCAATTAGGCCCTTAAAATAGAGCGTGTATGTGTGCGTGCAGGCGCGATGCTGTGGTGTGCGAAGCTCGGGAGGCGTCGGAGTGTGTGTGTCGATCTCGTCTCGCTCACTCATCACAACACACAGGGAGCTCGTAGCTCCCGCGTCCACTGGGCTTCTGACACTGATCACTACAGGAAGTGACTCTACAGGAGCTGGACAGAGTGAGGGAGAGAAGAAGACAGAGTGAAAGAGAGAGAGAGAGGGGTTGTAATCATCTCCAATTATGATGGGATTCATTTTGGTCCTGTCCCCCTCGTCCTGACACATTTTGATTCCTTTGTTGTATTCTGCAGAGGTGCGGTGTGGGTCACTGAGGGCCGCTGTTGACCTTATGGAATATTATAGAGCAGAGAATGAGATTTTGGTGGTATGTAAGGTGTTGTTTGATATGAATAGTAAATGTGGGACTGTTTTCGGGGTGACAAATGCTCAGATCTTGTTTACAACCCTGTTATTTTCCCTCCGACTGAAACGCTGCTTTTCGCTTTATTCAGGGATTGTCAAAAAAAATCAAAATCAAAGATAAGCAAATGTCACTAATACACACAAAGAAACCATGTTCAAATGAGTCACCAATACAAATGAACAGACAGGGTCAAAATAAAAGTCCCTAATATGAACAAACAGACTGTGACAAAATAAAAGTCCCTAATATAAACAAACAGACTGTGACAAAGTAAAAGTCACTAATACATACAAACTGATTGTGTCAAAATGAATGGCATGAATAAAAAAGGACAGTGTCAAAGTAAAAGTCACTCATACAAACAAACAGGCCATATCAAACACAATAAAACACAATAAAAGTGACTAATACAAACAAACACACAGTCTTTGCCAATTTAAAAGTCACTAATACAGGTGATACAGTAACATGCCTTCAAACTGAAATCTACAACGACTGGCATAAAAGTATGTTGTACAGTGTCAGAAACGGGGTGTTTTATTAATTACTGCATTAAAGGTGAAAGGCTGGGGTTGTTACAGTCTAATCCAGCGTAACAAAGTCAACACATCAAGCTGAAGAGATGTCATTAGCTTTACTGTCAGCTCTCGGACTCTGTCCTGTCAGACAGTGACAGAGCCTTGCACGCTGTGTGACATATAGACCACTGAGGGTTGGAGAGTGAGGTCAGATCTGTGTTGACAGGGCTGGGATTAAGTATTTCAGTCCTCATCCTCTTTACCACTCCACTTTGGTCATGTTTTCACTGTTCCAGCCTTCAGTTTAAGTGACCGCATCGTGTGCTCTAGAGATTAGTGTACATTTGGAATTACATTCTATCCCAGTGTTCACATCATGTTCCAGAGTTCATTATACAGAGTTGATGTGTAAGGAGATCCGGGATCAATGGAAAACCTAGCGGGGAACGAAGCAAAGTGTAGAGGTGAATTGAATGAAGAACAAGGCTGAGTGGAGAGCCGGTGTGAATGGAGAACTGAGCTGAATGAAGATGGGCAGGATGAAAAACCTTACTGAACAGAAAGCTTGGCTAAATGGAGAACCTGCTGAACCAAGCTGAATGAAGTACCGAGCTGAATGAAGTACTGAGCTGAGTAGAGAATCACACATTGTGTTGGTTCATGACAAACCAACATGACAAACAGCGGTTCAGCTCAAACCTTCAGGACCAGCATGGGCTGACAACAAAACAGCTCCTTGTGGGAATTCAGCTCAAAGTGGGGCAGTTGTCCTGGAACAGGTTAAGGTCAGAGAGGAGCTGAAATGGAAGTGCAATGTAGATGTTTCTAATAAAGTGGCCAGTGAGTGGAAGAATATGGTAGATGTTTCTAATGAAGTGTTCAGGGAGTAGACATGATGTTTCTAATAAGTGGTGTATGTGTGTGTGTGTGTGTGTGTGTGTGTGTGCAATGTGTTGAGTGATGTAATATAACTGCCCGTGTTACTGAGTATGATCTGTGGAAAAGTCTTAAATGGTCTGCATCCTCCAGAGGGGCAGCGGCTGCTCGTCTGAGTGCTGCAAATGTGTTGCAGTGAGAGAGGACTCATAGGAGGTTTTGTTTATGACCCGGCTGAAGCAGCACGAAGGTGTGGTCTGATGTTTCGAAGGGTGCCCTGGGGTGACGTTAGACGGTTCACTCAAATGTGTCGGTATAGATGGGTTATGTAGAGCAATACTGTTCTAAAACGTAGAATGAAGCTGTAAGCGACTGAAAAGTGACTGAGAACGGTGTGTAATAATACAAATCTACATTAAATTAAATCAATATTGTATTATATTAGTTATTATTGAATATGAATGAATAAAGACATAATCATATGGCATGTTTCTAATTAAGTCCAGTTTTGGTATCAAAAAGAGGGAAGGGATGGGCAGTAACTGAAATTAATGAAATGCGTGAGGGAGAAACCCTCCACACCCTGCTTCAGATGCTTAATTGGGAATACTGCAGATCTGTACTGTACCGTAGATCATCGTTCATTAGGCCACATTATACGTAGGTCTGTAGAACCCTAGGACAATTATCTCTTCTCAGGGCTTTTATTCTGAAATTTGTGCACTGTGTGAGAAAACGAGCAAACAGCCCCTCCCTTCTCATTTTCTTCTATAACCCAATATCTGGGTCAGTGATGTCATCAGCCCTGCCCCCTCTCTCTGATCAGAGTCTGTATGCAGGTTGATCATGTACACATGGACAGAGCAGTAAACATGCACTGGAAGCTCCTTTAAATCATTTAAACTGGGATTTAATTTAGTTGGGAATGAATTACTCACTGATAGTTGGACAATGTCACACTTCACACCGTCAAACTTCTGACAGGACAGTTTCTTATTGTTTATGCAGGTTTATGCAATTTAAGGCTTATGAAAGACCTTATCAATTCTGCCTTACAATGAAGTATTATGTCCATTCTGTGATACTGTACTCAAAGCTTTAGGTCCATAGTAGCTTAACATGAGCAGAAATGTAGTAGCTCTGCCTTCTTCCTGAGACAAAACCTATTAACAAGTGTTGCAACAGGCATCGCACACCCATGTCTTACACACTCTGGTTTACTAAATACACTTGAGACAGAGCCCTGCAGCCGCGTGCAGGCAGAGGTCATGAGTCAAATCCCCCTCGCAGGTAGAAAAGACATCATGAGCTATTCTGAGTTAGGTGAGGAGAACTGGGAGAGTGCATCAGTTTAAACCCATCATGGGTTGTTGATCACTAACCCTGCACCATTTCCTTCGTCCTTCCCTGGGGCGGTAGCTGTGCGGTTCATGTTCAATGGCTTGTAATGGCTTTGTTGAGGACGTTTCTAGTCAAAGTACTTTCAGTGAAATGGGTCACGCCAGTCTCCCTTGTACATAGAGAAACACTTATTCAATAAGTGAAGACAGCAGCTACACATACAGCCATAACATTAAAATCACCTGTCTAATATTGGTTAAGAGCCACTCATGCTGCCAACACAGCTCTGACCGATCGAGACATGGACTCTACAATACCTCTGGAGGTGTCGTGTAATATCTGGTATTAAGATCCTTTAAGTCCTGTTAATTGTGGGGTAGGGTCCTCATGGATCACATAATAGCCTTGGGCTACCATGACCCTTGTTTTGGTAGGTTCTGGACACTGCATACTGGGAACGTCCCTACAAGGCAACAGATTTTTTTCCCTTATGAAAAAAAAAGGAATGGGGGTGCAAATACAACCACATGGGGTACCACAGCAACCACCCTAGCAATCACTTTGTAACCAGTAAACAGCACCATAGGAACCTCCTTTCAACATTGTATCACCCATCTAACAACCACTTAGTAATCTTATCAACCACCTAGCATACCATAGCAAATACCTAGCAACACCTAAACAAAGATCTTCAATATCATAGCAACCACTAAACAAGTCCTTAGCAACAAATTAGAGTTTCTTCTTTGTTCGGGTTTCCAGTTAATATTGCATTAGTGGTTAGTGAGCCCGTACTTTTGAAGGATATTGTATGTTCTGATGTATCCAGTCCTATCATTTAACAGGGCCAAAGCAAGCACTGGCACTCATGCAATGTGCGTAAATGGGTTCAGGATGTGGTCCTGAGTAATGCGGGTGGGCTGGTGGTGCACTGTGGCATTGCTAGTGGGCCCCCCTTCCTGAGTAATGCAATCCACAGCCTTAATTCAATTCCCCTCTTCCTTGTCTCCATGCTCTGCCCTAATAGTAGCTGGAGACTGTCTCTGCCTGGGGTCAAGGCACTAAAGAGCAAGAGTGAGAATCAGAGAGGGAGAGAGAGAGAGAGACAGAGGGAGAGAGAGAGTGCTAATATGGGAAACAATCCCGTTAGGAGGACAGGTGACGTGTGTCCGGGTGGGCGTGTATGTGTATCATTTAACCCCCCCCTTCTGTCTTCCTTCACGTAATCCATGCCAAGTTCAAACCCCGTCTCTTGCCTCTGAAAGGGTGAATTGCATCGAGGCAGCCCCCTGAAGGCTGGGTTGCCGGATACAGAGGTGAAGTTGTGCTGGAGGAGGGAGAGCAGCATCTGGAAAGACTGAAAGGAGGCATCTGTGCTTGCTGGAATCTCTTTCCTCACAGATGACCCTGAATTGGATGCTAATTAAGAGGAAAAGAGGTTTTGTTTGATGTAACAGGTTGGGAATGATTAAACACCACTCTTGCGTGTGCTCTGACATACTTTCGGGACACAGTGCTGGGTTTGTCAGTGTGACTGAAGTTGCATAAGATCTCTAAAAGGAACCGTCCAAAGGAACAGTTCAGAAGACTATTAGTATCCCGTTACTCACATTGTGGTAATTGGTGGGGATCTAATAAGGCACATGCACTATGTCCAAATGTTTGTGGACACCCCCTCTAATGAATGCATTCAGCTACATAGTTGCATTCATTGCATGTCCTCCAACAAAAATAAGTTCCAGAACCTGAGTTTGTTTTTTTGACCACTGTGTGTGTCTAGTTCTACAGGAGCAATGACATACCGTTTGTCTCGTACAGTGTTGTCTTCCACATCTTCTTATCACCAAAAGTTCATCCATGTTTGCTTTTTGGGAGAAGTTAGATGCCACCATCTTCTCACTTCCATCTACTGATGGTGTGCAGCACCATCTGTGACGTATCCTCAGTTCCAATAAAAATCGTGTAAATGCAGGATGATTTGCAAAAAAGAGCCCCGCCCCCTCTCACTGATCAGTCAAAGTCTGTATGCAGGTTGAACATCAGCCCCGCCCCCTCCCTCTGATCAGTCAGAGTCTGTATGCAGGTTGAGCATCAGCCCCGCCCCCTCTCTCTGATCAGTCAGAGTCTGTATGCAGGTTGAGTATCAGCCCCGCCCCCTCTCTGATCAGTCAGAGTCCGTATGCAGGTTGAGCATGTACATGTGGACGGAGCAGTAAACATGCACTGTGAGATGTTTTGGCATTTAAACTGTGATTCAGTTGGAAACAAGTGAATTTTAGTTTTCTGAATGTGATTACGTGTTAATAATTATGATGAGATTGTGATGGAGTTTGTTATGATATGTGCATCATGTCTGTAGGTTCCTCTGGACTGTGTCATGGGCTTCCCGAGCTACAGCATTAACCCAGTAATGTGTTTTCCATATTATGGAGCACAACATTGTCATGGAATGAGTTCCTTCTGATTTTCCTGACAATCAAACCTGTCTGCTTACCTTTCACACCACTAGATATCAGTCCAAAGCATCTCCATCTGTGCTGCTCTACATCTTTTCCTCCAACGCCGGCCACACACTCTTGAACGAGAGCACATTTACAGGGCGATGACATCAGCAGCACCAGTCATTCACTTCCAAGGCCTGGAAAAAAGTGTGCAGACAGCGAGGCAGGCAGGCAGTGAGGGAGTGGGAAGACAGCGTAGCATTGGTGCCACCCTCCACCCCCTGACTCTCTGACTCCATCACACACGCCACACACTCATGCTCTGTGTGGCCAAGGCCACTTCACTATCTGCCTCTGCTCTTCCATACAGCCGGCGCTCTCCCTAAACTCTGGCTGTTCTCTGGGCTTTAGTGGAGCTGGAGGGTGCAGGTAAGACCCAGTGTTGGGAGTGTCTGAAACTGGAATTGTGTCTCAGTTAGGGGTGTAACCCAATGTCACTCTTGGTGTGTGTGTTTGAGCATGCATTTCAAACTGAATCAGCCTGTGTTTAATGCAGACAGTCAGGACAGTGGGATGCTTTAATGGGGAAATTGGATTGTAGCCTGTCAATCTGTAAATGAAAGCAGCAAGTAGGTCCGTCAACCACTTTATGATACAGCTTAACAAAGTTTTGAAGTTAAATCAGCATGAATTCATTGGCTGCCATTTCCTACTTCATTATTCCATTGGGTAACACTCTACTCTGCAGCCTGTTTGAGTCTAATTAAAGAACTGCTGGATTATTGGGAGATTAATCAGGCTGTATTTCAGTCTCAGCAGCATGGCATTTGCTTTAGGACTGAGGGAATCATCTGGAGATTAATCTGACTTTTGACTCTTCAGTCCAGTTTGCAGGACTGTGGGAGATTAATAAACATGTACCTGGCTTTGGGTCCAGGTAGAAGGGTGTTTGCTTTAGATCTGCAGGATTAAATTCAGAGATAATTAAACTGTGATTCAGTCTTCTTAGAAGGGCACTTGGTTTAGGAGCCTAGTCTTATTGGGGGGCTCATAAACCCTAGGTTTAGTTCTAGATGTATTTAGCAGAGTAGCTGGTTAATTTGGAGATGCATCAGGATGTGTTTGGGTCTAGTTAGTAGGACAGGTAATATAGAGGTTATTGGTGCAGTTAGATTAGATCTGAAATGTTTGGCGGGTTGGAGTCTATTTAGAAGGGAATTTAAGATCAAATTTAGGGATTGTTTGGGAGAATAATAAAGCCTAGTTCTAGACCAATCAGGTTGCTCTTTGGTCTAGATAGAATGGAACATGGTTTAGAACTTGGAGACTAATCAGACTGTGTTTGGGTCTGGTGAGAAGGGTGGTTGGTTTGGAACTGTGGCCAGAACACTGGCAAGTTAGTGTTTTGAGAAGATGAAGGTGAAGTAACTTAAGAGACGTAAACTGAAGTCATTAATGGTGGGGCGTTGGAGGCCCTGAGGACAGAGCTATTTCTAAGTCTAGAGGTGGGAGCGTAAATGTTCTTGTGTTTGCAGTGGCGGGTGGTGCTTTCTCTTATGTAAGGCAGAACAACAGGCCAGGTCCTGTTCTGATGACCGGTTAATGCTGGTAGATTATAATGGCTTTGCATGGCTCCTTGTCATCATCCCCACAGCAGTTCTGAACTTCGGATTATTTCGCAAACTCCTGACAGTTTGTGGTGACTGTGTTGCACATGTTGGAGCCTGTCTTCTTCTGTGGACTGGACCGTGCTATTGGACTTGCGAAATAGCTTGTCCAGAAGTTCCTAGAGATGGCAGAGCATCAATCTTGTAGCTCTGAGGGGCCTTTGTAGCTTGCTGTATTGATCTATTGACCATTTGAGTGGTGTTTTTCTCTTTCTTTGGGTCTGTCATGCTCTCCACCCATCCCTCAGTCTCATCTGTGTTATAATGGATCTGAAGCCTGTCTTCTGGTCCTGGGCCTCAAGCGCCCTGCACCCCGCCGGTGTGCTGGCAAGGGGTCAGGCTATTTTAACACCAGCCCACCAAGGAACCCAGCTAACCCAGATTCACGCAAGATAGAGTGTAAAAGAGAGAGGGAGGATGAGCGAATGAGAGGGAGAGAGAGGCAAGATCAAAAAAAGTGTGAGCTGATAGCTGAGCGGGGATTGGAGCTGCTGCGTCTTTGTCTCCGTGTGGATATCAATTATGGGGAATTTGTCGGACAGAGCAGTGAGCAAGAAGAGGTTTCTCAGATCCGCCGACTCTCTGCAGAAGCATCTCCTCTCTGACTGTACCGACTACACCGACTGTACTGACGTGAGTTCATCTTAGTTTTCATGAAGTCCTGAGACAGGAAACTGTATTTTTTCAGTTGCAAATACGTGGAACTCTTAGAACCAAAGATCCGCACTTTGTGGACAGTCAGATGCTGTTTTTCTAGGTTTCATTAATTCAGAATCAGAGTAACCTATGTTGTAACTTATGTGACAAATTACCTGTGAGTAATTCAGCTCAGAGAACCATCTGAATTAAATCCCAGTTTAGAAGCCAAAGGAGCTTCCAGTGCATGTTTACTGCTCTATCCACGTGTACATGCTCAACCTGCATACAGACTCTGACTGATCAGCAAGAAGGGGCGGGGCTAAATATATGACTGACTCAGATATTGGGTTATAGAGTACAATGAGAAGGGAGGATTCAGAACTTCAGAAGTCCTGACATGGGACTGATACATACATAAACAACAAAAATAAAAAAGATAACAATGTCTGGCATGGCATTTATAATTTATCTGACCAGCTTTAACAGTTTGTCCTTCAACTCTCCTGTATCTTCACATTTACACACCTGATTACAAGAGAAAATTCAAATGTTTGAAACTGATGTCCTATTTCCAAGCTTAGTTGTCTGACTGTGTTAGAGTTGTTATTTATACTCTTAAATAGTACAGTTTTATTCATACTATTAAACGTAGCCATTTTGACAAACTGTAATACACTAAAGGAGACATAGGGGGCAGTGCAGTTGCTTTACTTTGCTGTTTGTTGCCAGTTAATTGAATAATGATTTGATTCCACTGTCTGTAGCAATGACCCCCACAGGGTCCTGTTTAACTCCTTCAGTGTTGAGCTGGACTGACCGCAGTCATTTGTACAGCATGATAACCAGCTCTCTTGGCACGTCTGCGAAACAGCTGCTCTCCTTTCAGGATCCGGCCAGTGGTTGTGAGCTGGGCTGATCTATTATAGGCACGACTTTGGATGGAAGCAGTGAAGCTGCTGCTTTTTTCAGCAGAGTGCTCTGTTATTGGATTCCTTTCTGGTGAAATTGCCTGCTTTATAATGGCCATAAATATCACTGTGACACCACCACATTTGCCCACCTTGAGCATAAAGACTGCGGGGCTGGTTTATGGCCTGGTCCCAGTGGTTCCCTGGCTGGCAATTAGAAGTGTTCATAGCACAAAACATCACTCTATTAAGCTGCATTAAAGGAATGTCAATGATGTTAATATGGCTATAATGAATGGAAGCCAATGAAGACAGACATTATGAAGATAAGACATTGAAAGCATGTATGGTCGAGGTTTGTAGTAGAAGAGAGCACACTTTACATTAGTAAATGTACACATTTCAGCCATAACACTGAAACCACCTCCCTGATATTGTATAGGTCCCCTTTGTGCCACTGAAACAGATCTGACCCATTGAAGCATCCACTCCATGGGACCTCTGAAGGTGTTCTGTGGTATCTGGCACCAAGACTAACATTACAGCAGACCCTTAAATCCTATTAGGACCTCCATGAGCATCAGAGAGCCTCAAGTGCCTATGGCCCTGTCTCTGGTAAACTGCTTCACCGACTGTCCTGCATTGGACACTTTTGTTAGGTACTGACCACTTTGCATATTGGGAACACTCCATAAAACTGGCCTGAGGTTTTGGAGAAGTTCTGACCAAGTTGCTAGAACATCACTGTTTGGTCTCAGATATTTACTCACTGCTGGTAAACTCACAGGCCAATAAAGAGATGTTCTGAACATCCCCTTCCTCAAAGCTACTGTCTTTAGCCAGCTCCCGGCACAAGGAGAGGTCAGGGGTCACAAGCCGTATCATGTAAGTGCCGTGTGTCACTCGGACAGACAGCGGTTTCCCATGCCCTGTTAACAAAGCCAGGCCAGCCCCAAGTGTTCTGGACCCATCTGGGTTTACGAGGGCTGCCCGAGTCATATCTGGATGCAGAGACAAGGACTAAATTGCTCGTTGTGAGCCCTGCTCTCACGCCATTGAACGACTGGGAGATTGTGCTGGGGGGCTGATCCCCAGGGTAACGATGAAGAGGCAATCAAATGCAGTGTTCCACAGTGCACAGCAATACACAAGACTACTTGTATCAGCATCTGTATCACTCCTATAGGGCCTGTAATCTGTGTAAGGGCAAATGATGTTCATTATTTGTGGAGTGCTCCATGTTGTAAATGTAATAAAGTAACATGTAATGTATGAATGCCAGACCTTGAGTTTTAGGCCTGTTCATGATGAAACAGCTGGAAATAACTGACCTTGGTCTCTTAGGGCCTCTATTTTGAAAGAAATTCGCTTACACTGCTGGTCTCTAAGGTAGCCTCTCTTTTAGAAACAAGGTCGAGCCAGCATGTGATCCTAAAACAAGTGTCCTTGAAAGTCAGTTATGGAATGGTTCCTCAGAAGGCCTCAGCTCACTTTAGGAATGCTTCCCTGTATTAAACGGCACCCATTAAGAAGCTTGGCGTGTGACGCTTCGCGTCCAGCTGCCTTTGCTCAGCATCAAAGTGCTGGGCGGGAGCCAAATTATGCAACACGCAACACAAACTAGATTAGTCACTAACTGCAATAATGACCATTGTTGACCTGCCACATCTTTCATAGCCATCCAAAGTGTTAAGGGAGTAGTCTGTGGTCCAGTGAGGAGTGTGGGAACTAATGCACGCGTTAGATTCAGATTGGTCCAGGCAGAACGATGAGGGCTAAGTGTTGGTTCTTGACTTTGAGTGTGACATTATGGTGTCTTGTTGCCATCACGACTAATTGAGGCAGCTCATAGCTGAGGGGTAAAAAAACCACGCAAGCATTTGTAATCGAATCCTCGGCTTTGAGTTTACAACAGCTTTGTGTCAGACGCTAAATGCATGTTGTAATGGCTATTAAGAAGCATTAAGTTACACTCAGGACAGTGACAATTATCGTCTGCTCAGATCACAGAGGAAACCCGGTGTTTATCTTGTCTTGCTTGGCCAAGTCGAGGTGTTTTTAAGAGGTTATTCATTGATTTAACCTTTAGAACTTGAGGCCAATTTCCTGGAATGTTTTCGTAGTTTGATGAACTTTTATTTACCAAAATATTAGATTATTATTATAGGAGACAGTATCATATACCAGATATTGTTTTCCAGAGATCCTAGACTACTCAAATGTGTCTTCATTTGAGATGTAAAAATGAGCCAAATTGAAATTTGTATGAATTTGATCACACATCACAGACATCCTGTTGGAAATTGATCATCCAGAGTGTTTTTAAGCTAAAAATGAAACATTTTGATGAGTTATTTGTGGTGATTAGATTGACAAGAATTATATATAATAATGGCTTCTTCAAAATACTTGACAATGGTCCTAGTATTTTTCTCCTCGGGGGTTTTATTATAAAATAAAAAGCAAAGAGAGCAAACAGCCTCTTGCTGTCGGTTTAGGGGGACGGAACAGATGACTAAGGTGGGAAGGAATGATGTGAAACACTAAACAGAAGACAAACGGAACCCACTGGCCAATACAGGATATAAGACTGAAGGGAACTAAACAGGACAAAGACTAAACTAAGACGTAAACATACAAAGAGACACAATCTAAACCAACACACACATGAAGTAACACACAAACTAAAGAATAAAATGGCAAACAAAAGCAAAGACAAAGAAACACAGTAACATGGACTGACCAAGACAGGTTGAGATGATAGGTCTTAAATACTAAACGACATGGGACGCACCTGGGACATGATAACGAGTGGGCAGCTATACAGATGAGACACAGCCGGTAATGGGTGGAACAATGGAGGACAAAACAAACACAAACCATGTGCTAAGGAGCTCATGGGATTAACTGACAGGGAGGACATGACTAACCAGTGACAGGCATGACAGAGACAGTGATCAGTCAGAGTCTGTATGCAGTTTGAGCATGTACATGTGGACAGAGCAGTAAACTGGGATTTAGCTCATTGGATTTGAGCTGTTTTCCAAGCTGGTTTACACAATGAGGTTCCATATGTATCTGTAGGTTACCCTGATCCTGAGATATGAACCCCAGAAAATGACACGTAACTGCGGAGCTTGGGTTCTAAGTGTTAAAAACTACCCATCTGCACACAGTGATGCACATATACACACTAGTGACTTCACACACCAGGGGGCAGTGAGCACACATGCCCAGAGCGGTGGGCAGCCCTATCCTCAGCACCCGGGGAGCAGCTGGGCAGTTCAGCCTTGCTCAAAGGCACTTCAGTCATGTGCTGCCAGTTCAGGGATTTGAACCGGTGACCTTCCAGTCACAAGTCTGGTTCCCCCAAGTTCTGCCAGGTTCTGTATGTATTGTTGACCAAACTGAGATGCAGGACTAAAAAGGTAGAAATGTTACATGTTAGTCATTAATAACTACAATTTTACCTTCAGCCTTTTAATGATTTAAGAAATACAAATATGCCCTGAAGTAACTTTCAGGGACGTATTCGAAAATAGACTGGCTATACCACTGTGGCATGTGCGGATGATGATGAAACAGCTCTGTCAATCTGATTATCGACTCCTAAAGTGACATGATCTGCAGACGTATGATGGTAATATCGTTTGAGCATGATATAGGTGCTTTGGCTGAGGCCGAGGCAATGAATATTCCACTGCTGCTTGGCTTTTTCTGAGCAGAGGAGATTAAGAGTTCTCGAGGGTGGTACATTCAGCCGAAAGGAAGACTTCTACGCAGAAACATGTCCAATAGAATCAATGAGTTTCAGCACACCCAGGAACACCTTGGCAGGTGCCAGAGGCGGAAAGGGCAGTATATTAGGATGTGCTCATTAGCAATGAGCTCTGGGTCCAGGATGTGTTCAGCAGATCAATGTGGGGGAGGAGCAGGACCTCAGTGTGCAGAACGTTTACAGTCCATTCCATTACTTTATTTCCCCAACATTGTATCATGAGTAGAACATCATTATTTCTATACGATTCTTGAAAATGCAACACAAAGGATTTATTCAGCTGCTGCTACTGCAATGTCATTGGAGCACATCACACTTGGAGGAGAACACTAATGGCCAGCTTTGTTCTATTGGTGCATTCTGACTGCATGGTACCTACACTACTCGGATCTCCTTTACACTACTCAGCTCGGTTGTCACCTTGAGAAAGCTGGTACAAAAAGTACTTGATTCCAGGTACCAGGTACTAAATATGTCTAATATAGAACAGAGTAGATTGGAGTAGAGTAGTGTGGGTACCATGCAGTGGGGGAGATGGAGGGCCGCCCGACCCACCCAGAGTAAGAGCTCAGCCAGAGATGTTTTTGTGCGATTCTATGGAAATCTGTGGCATCACCAAACTTGGAACCAAAGTATTTCCCAACGATAGAGCCAATGCTTAGATGTCTCATTTTAACAACAATACAAGTTGGGCAGAGATGACCTTTACTTATAGTGGCCTATTGAGAACACATTGTGCAGATCCCCCAAAGGCAAAAACAAAGGCAGTGGCATCCGTCCTTAAAACAACACTGTGGTTGTTAGTGAGTGTCAACAGCGTGGCATAAAGTATTGGGATACCTAGTGTTTGAAGGCCCACGATATGGCCAGTAGAACCAGTTCAGGAACAGCTGTTCTTTACTCTTTTAGTTCATGGGTGGCTTTAGAGAGTTTTTAAAGCTCATCTGCTCATTTCAGGAAAACTAATGCTCCATCTCACCCCATCTTGCCCAAGCTCAAGTTCTAAATAATGAGGGTGCTACAAAGGGTTCTTTGAGTGATGGCATAGAATAACCACTTTTAATGTCAGTAAACATTTAAAGGGTTTAAA
Organism: Acestrorhynchus altus; assembly: GCA_034509495.1. Lineage (NCBI taxonomy): Eukaryota > Metazoa > Chordata > Actinopteri > Characiformes > Acestrorhynchidae > Acestrorhynchus > Acestrorhynchus altus. Next base: position 3,072,499 of record CM067511.1, on the reverse strand, counting down.
GAATTTTTACACAAAAATGGTTCTTTGTGATCTTACCCCAAAGAACCGGACTCCCGTACAAATGACTAATTCGTTTTCTTGAAGATAATGCGATCGTAACGTCCTGTACGTATGGAGGCTATGTTCAGACTGCAGGAAAATCAGATTGGTTTCTCAAATCAGGTCTGTTCAGAAGACTGTCTGCACTGTTATTAGTGAGTAATCAGATCAGATTTGCATGTCCAGACATGTTGCATGTTACAAACCTAACTTCATGGGTTGCTGTAAAAACAGACACCAGTAACTTCATAGCCCCTGTCCTTTGGTATTTAAACTGGGATTTAATTTATTTGGAAATGAGTGAATTTGTTTTCTGAGCTGGATTACTCACTGACAATTCATCAGACATGAGAGTACAATGACTATATAGGGTCTATATATTGTATATGTATATTAAGCCAAGAGAACAGCATGTAACTGCCCGCAAAGTGTGGATCTCAGGTTCTAAGGGTTAATGCAGTCTCTGTGGATCTACACACAAATGATCTTTGGTTTAATAAACATTTTTACGGAGGGTTTCAATGGATTTGTAAGTGTGCACATATTAGAATCATTCCACCAGACTATCTACTTTACCGTTACCCTCAGTAAAGGTGTCGAATCCCTGCTTTCTGATTGAAACTCAAGTTAATGGTGTTTGAAGTTAAATCAGTTGACCCTTGACTGATCAAATCTGAGCACTTTGAGCACACACTCCTGAAACCCATGACCTTTTCTTCCATTCGTGATTGATGACACTTTGTGGACTTCTTAGACGTCTGCATGTGTGACAGATTGCACTGTTCACGCTTAGATTCCACATCTTGTGCTTCAGTGGTTGTGTCCTTGTGTCGTCCGTGGCTCAGGGTGCAGACCAGTAGCAGTCAGGGACGTGTTAGAGCTCCATTCTCTCAGTCTCTGGGGCCTGCAGGACGCTGCGGATCCAGATAAGCCCAGAGCAGCACTTTCAGCTTGGACAGAGTTCAGAGTTTGCACATGGTTGTTGAGCCTGTGTGAATTGGATGAAGCTGCTCATTCTCATAGGAATAGGAACACCAGTCTGAGGAACCCCAATATAAACTGCTAATGAACTGCATTCAAATCTGTCTGGCAAAAAACTTGTGTCTCCAAAATGTCAAGAAGAATTCTTACTCTACAGTCTGTATTCTAGGTGTCATAACTCAGGATCAGAGTCACCTACAGTGAGTAATCAAGCTCAGCTCAAAACAGCTATGAACTTGTTTCCAACTAAATTCAAGTTTAAAGGCCAAAGTAGCTTCCAGTGCATGTTTACTTCTCTGTCCACATGTGCATGCTCAACCTGCATACAGACTCTAACTGATCATGGAGAGGGGGCGGGGCTAATGACATCACTGATTCAGATATTGGGTAATTGGGAGAAAATGTGAAGGAGGGGGCATTGTTTGCTCTCTTTCTTTGCATGATTAGTCTTCAAATTTCAGAATAAATGTCCTGAGAATGTTTAATACTGATACATAATAAAAATAATGAAACACTTGGGATGATCACTTTTCAACAGGATCTCTGAGATATCACATATTTTTGACCTTATAATAAAACAACACCACAAAAAATGTAGATGCTTATGGTCAAATTCATGCAAATGTGAAACAAATGTTCTTTATTTACATTAACATTCACAAAAGTGATTTGTTGTTCACTCAGAAGATGTCCATAGCTAATTAGAAGAGGCTAGAATCCAAAGAGTCCTTAATTTTAGCTGCTGCTGAAAACAAATGTTCGATTCAGTATAATTATAATCCTTTAATGAGTTAAATGTTCTTGAAAGAGATGGTCTTCAGTCTTTGAAGACAACAAATGATTCAGCTGTTTGGACCCCCAGGGGAAGTTCATTCCACCATTCTGGTGCCAGGACAGTAAGAGTCTGATTGCTTGTGTCTTGAGGGATGGTGGGTCAAGCCGAGCTGCACGTCATGCTTGAAGGGCTCTTGGTGCAGATCAAGTTTTGACCATTGACCATTTGACCATAACTTTGTCCCATAAATACTTTTCTAATGTTTTGGTGAATATAAGTTCATCGAACTATGAAAATATCCCACAAAACTGGCCAAGGGTTCTAAAGGTTAAAGTACAGACCACATCAATGTCCAGCCAGATCTCAAATGAAGACAGATTGAGTAGCCTATGACCTCCTGAAAATAACAATATCTGGTATGAGTGACTGTCCCCTATGAATACTTTTCTAATTTTTGGTGAATTAAAGTACATCAGACTACGGAAATATTGCACAACACTGGCCAAGGGTTCTAAAGGTAAATAAACGCAGCCCTGCTGCAGTACATACTGTGTTCCTGCAGGAATGAAACATTAATGCATTCCCTCTTTACTGTCCTTACTCTGAAATGTTAATGCAATGTTGTATCTCTATTTTTTATACAAACTCATGAATGGTGAATGTGACCACACGCATAACTTCAAACCCAAAGCATTACTCAATCGGTCTGCAAGCTGCCCGTGATCCTCTCATATATGATGTGTGATCTGGGGTGTGAGTTCTGGCTGTAAGGACGAACAGATAGAAGACTTAGTCATCTTCTGGCATGGCCCTGCTGTGCTGTGGATGAAGAAGTAGATCATTCAGAGCTTCCACCACTTGAAACTGGCCTGCGTTTATGAAGCAGTGTGTGTGTGTTTTTAGGGTATGTTTTGTCACTCTTTGTGAGGGAAGTGATGTCATTTGCGTGGGACATGCACGACCACGCTTGTCTCCTATTTACACCCCGTCTAAATAAATAAACAGGCTTCCGCCTGTCTGTCCGCCCGGCAAGGTTTGCCTCCCACGGCGGTGAGCTGCAGAACATGTGCTTTAGTTTAGTGTGTGCAGCTCTGGCTGGATATTTGTGGGGTCCTTGTGCATTTGTGAAAAGGTAAGATGTGTTCCAGCACACTTCGGAGAGTGTGGGAAGGTATTTTTGGTGGATTTTTGTGCCTAATCTGCTGCATGGTGGTTTCTGAGTGTGTCCTTGGGAAGTTAACTGCCCTGCTGCAGCTGTTGTCTTTCTGTGGGCAGTTGGGGGAGCTCCCAGTGTGTTGTGGTGTCTGTGTTGTGTTGGATAATCTGCCCTGCTACAAAATCCAGTTGAAGACCAGCTTTTGCTGGTAGGTGGTTTCAAATAGTCTAAGTTGGCCTTTGAAGGTTGGCCAACATAATGTATGTTGCATTTGATTTTGGTCTTGTTGGTCATGCTGGTTGACCAATGTGGTCTTAATGGTCATGCTGGTTGACCAATGTGGTCTTGATGGACATGCTGGTTGACCAGCTTAGTCATGTTTTTTCATACTGATGGTCTTGCTTGGACTTGCTGGTTGACAGTGTGATCTTACTGATCATGCTACTCAACTATCTTTGTCTTGATGGTCATATTGGTGGATCAGCATGGTCTTAGCGGTCATGCTGTTCAACTAGCTTGGTCATGCCGGTTGAACAGCTTTGTGAGGCTGGTCATGCTGGTTGACCAGATGAGACGTTTTGTCATACTGGTTGTCTGGTTTGGTCAGGTTGGCCATGCTGGTAGACCAGCTAAAACACACCCTCTGCTGGTCATTCAACAGGGGGGACTGTGAGCTTTATATTTGTTAGCCATTTTGGACATAACATTTATCACTTGTTCATTCGGGAGCTTGTTGTTCTGGTTGGGGTGGCCTTCTTTTACAATTGAGGTCTTCTGAGTCTTTCTAGATGGCATGCTACAGTGGCCCTGGAGCAGAGGTGGATAATGGCCTTAGTCAAGAAGTCAAGAACCCAAAATTGCAGAGTAATGAACCTGGGTGTCAAATGCACAACCCTGTGATCAACCACCCAGCACTCTAACCACTGTGACACCACTGCCAGAGGCCCTTCTAGGGGCCTCACCCTAACCATGTGCTATATGTGTGTTCTGCTGAAAGAGCCATAGAAAGAATTTATGGAGCATTCAAATTGTTGTTTGATGCATAAATAGTTTTTGACTTTGATTGGGAAGATTCTCAAAGGTAGTTTTACAGGATTATTTACTGCTCTGACAGGTATGAAACTTGGTGTGCTTGACATACATAGTGAGACATGCATATGATTCAAGTTTTACACTCAGCTGTGCGTGTCATTATCCTTTGCAAGTGAAGTTTGCCTTGGGGAAGAGTTTGAAAGCAGTTTGGAGAGGGGCTCTGAGGAGCAGAACGGTCTTATTGATGTGCTATACACCGTACATGTTGTGTGGATATTACCATAGTGTGCTGTTGGATAGAAGAAGACAAACACAAGTGACATGAAGGATCTGGGAGACCTACATGAACCCTGGAGAGTGAGAACTGACAGGGTGGAGGGACCCATGCGTGAAGTGACCCAACAGTTACGATTGCGGACTTTCACTGAGCAGTGATTCCTTCCACAAGTCATCCTATTAGTGCAAGTACCATCGGCAGATGGCTACACGATGCACATGTCCATAGACCGTTACGACGACTGCTTTTAACATCATGTCAATGTTGGCAAAGTGGGTTAGGAACCTCTACAAATCCATTCTGAAACATCTGACATGTTGTGCTGTACCCACCGCCGTACTGAGAGACACTACTTCTGCATGTGTAGATCAATAAATATTGATCATATGAAGATATGAGGTTGTAACTTTGCAATGGTGGGTGGTTTCCCTGAAAGTCTACCAAGACTGTAAGTTCTCACAGGGACTGGTGTTATACTTTTGGAGCTTCAGAAGCAAAATTTAAACTCCTGTATTAAATTTAAATGATAGATAGGCTGGACTGACTCATATTGATGGTGGTGCCTGCCTCTAAAGCAACTGCATTTCATCTGTCCAGCACTGACCATGGCTAATAAATGGCCTCGGCTGCTCCTCCATCTGCCATCTTCTCCCTGTCCTCTGGCCAGTCCTGTCATCAGTAGGTGCAAGCCAAACTGAGCAGGAATAACTTGGAATTACCAGTATGTCGGGAATCAGGCACAGATAAAAAATGAGTGGTTGAGGATTGACGGGTCTTCTCCTGCCCTCTTTATATGGAGAGTTATAGCTTCATTATGTGATAGTGGTCTTGTCTTGTCGTGTCCTTATCTTAAACATTGAATCTATAATTAGTTATGGTTTCATGTGCTGCCTGTAGCTTCTGTCGTATAATTAGGGTTGGGTGGCTTGATCTCAGGTCTTTATGAGAATGACGAGAATCTCTCATAACACGTTTAATTTGCCTTCCGTGAACTTTGGGAAAATATTGATTGTTTTGGCCAGTCCCGGTGAGATATCCACTTTTACATAATTGATGTAGACTGCAGTGTTCTGTCTCTCTTTCTGGTGTCAGGGCTGTTTGCATCCCCTGGACATTCTGTCTCCTTTGCAAAGATTTTCTGTTTCAGGCTTTTCTGGAACTGTACAAGAGATGTGTTTGTTGTGTGCCAGGATCTTATGAGCTAATTCCATTTTCTCCAGCCTTTCTCTTTTTGGAGATCCTCCTGATATAGCCAGCAGGCACTCACTGTGAATTTATGTTCTACAGAAAATGTAGACGTGGCAAATACAGTGCAGCCCACCCAGAGCGAATAGGCCGAGAATGTTTACTGTCTATACACTTTACAATGAGATTTATTTAATCTTTCGAACACTAGGCCAATTTTGTGGGATGTTTTCATAGCTCAACAAACCAAAATACATTTTAAGGATTTATAGGAGGCGGTTACACATACCAGATATTGTTTTTTTTGCTTCATGAGATCCCATTCTACTCAAGTTTGTCTTCATTTGAGAGTTTAAACATGTATGTGCATTTGACCATAGTTTAATTAAACACTTATTTGCACCTACAATCTTCTTTGTAATGTTACAAACACACTGTTTTATTGGAATTGCTTTGTCTATAAGGATTAATTTCCTGTTGGAAATTGATCTCACAATGTTGTTTGAGTTTATAAATTGAGAAATTGTGATTAATTATTTGTAATGATTGAATTGACCAGGATATTTATAATAATGCATTGACAGTGGTCCAAAAAACAACCTGAATGTCCTTTATTGTTTTTGTTTTTCAGGTATGTATCATTATTATCCTGTCTCTGGACTTTTATTCTGAAATCTGGGCAAAAAAGATTTTCAGTTTCCTGATTTTTTTCAGTTTTCCAGGTTGAGCATCAGCCCCGCCCCCTCTTTCTGATCAGTCAGAGTCTGTATGCAGGTTGAGCATCAGCCCGCCCCCTCTCACTGATCAGTCAGAGTCTGTATGCAGGTTGAGCATCAGCCCCGCCCCCTCTCTCTGATCAGTCAGAGTCTGTATGCAGGTTGAGCATCAGCCCCGCCCCCTCTCTCTGATCAGTCAGAGTCTGTATGCAGGTTGATCATGTTCATGTGGACAGAGCAGTAAACATGCACTGGAAGCTCATTTGGTATTTAAACTGGGATTTAAGTCAGTTGGAAACCAGTGAAGTTCAGATGGATTACTCACTGATAAGTCATCCCACAATGTAGGTATTTTAGTTTGTCATGTGTATCGTGTCTGGAAGTTATTCTGAGTGTGAGATAGGACATCTAGAATGGTGTAGAACTGCCCTCAAAGTGTGGATCGCAGGTTCTGAGACCTATTTACCGTCCACCTTAAAAGCAAATGCAGTGGGAATTCTTTGTTATTTTTTTTTTCAGCATTCCCTTGCTGGTGGTGCAACAGCAAAACTCCACCAAAAACAAACGACACGTTGATCACTTTACTCTGATCAGATGCACCCAGCATTAGGGAGGTCAGAATTTCAGATGATCACCAGCCCACCTTATCCCCTGCTCACCCACTCATCCCAAAAGTACTGGATGGAGCTCCATCTTTCCAGAGAACACAGTTCCACTGCTCCACAGCTCAATGCCGGGGGGCTTAATACCCTCTAACCCACATCTGGCATTAGCTATGGTGTTTATCTCCTCCAGAGAGTCCTATTCTATTGGCGGTACTTCTCTACAGGGACTCGATTAGCTCCAGTATTCATCAAAGTGAGAAAAACAGTGAGCGTCCTCCTGCCAAGTACATGTCCACGTTTGAAAACTTGCAGGAACACCACAGGGGTCTGCATTTCTTTTGTATATTAAGACTGTTCATCTTAAGCTTGGTCCTTGCTGACCACATTCTGGCCCTGGCAACATCTGGCCCTTAACGTCACTGAGATTTGCCTACCCACTAATTCCGAAGTCATCTGTCTTACAGCAGGAGTATTCCTGTTCTCAAAGGGCTACTCTGAAGAAGACAAGAAAACAACAGCTATAAATAACCACACCAAAACATCGGTGTAAAAATGCTCTCTCCCCGGATGCGAGTGGAGGACAGGAAAGACTTGCCTTTTAGAGGTCTCTCAGGGAAAGCCTTGTTCGTAAACATGCGTCTTCAAATCTGAAAGCCTGACACAATCCCAGAGTACTCTCGCTACGTTTCATTTTTCATAATGTGTTTGTGGTAAATCAGTCGCCAGGAGCACGAGAGTCGTACAACCGCATATACATTTTCTAACTTATCGGATCAGCCATAACATTACAACCACACCTGAACCGATTCCAGTGCCTCCTGACAGGTTCTGGTTGATGTGAACATGATCAAGCAAAAGAATTGACAAGAACCTGATTATGAGGTCTATACAACTGGGTCAGAACATCTCCAAAACATCAGCTGGACGTTATGGAGTGTTCAGTACCTACCAGATGTAGAACCAGTGAACCAGCAGCAGAGTTACTGGTGCCCAAGACTGGTTAAAGCTCATGGAGGATTTGCAGGATCCTAAACGTCTTGCAGTGTCCATGCCTCAACAGTTCAGCTCTGGTTAGGCAGATGGTTTTAGTGTGTGGTTTCTAGCTGGCAGGTGTCGGGGATCGAGATGGAACAGTCTGGTGACACACTTTAAAGTCCTTAAAAGCAGCTATAAATAAAGCGAGCGAGCATGTGTGCAGCTTTAAATCTGCAGTCTAGTTTGAAAACCGTCAGACGTGCTGAAGAAAGGCAGATGAGGAGGTGACTCATGAGTACTGACCCCTACAAGCTCACTCAAGATCTTTGAAGATTGTGGAAACATGGTTTCCACGTAGGGACTTTTCCCAATGGACTCCCATTCATTTTTTACACGATCTTCTGTACTTCTGCCCAACTAATACAGAACATTTTGGATACACTGGGTCAAACGTTTGGACACCCAACATTTTGGTCCCAAGTTTGAGGATCTTGTAGGCAAAGGTGGATCTACTGTACTTCTGCTCAACCAAATAAGCCATTTATTATTGCTCTGAATAGACCAATAAAAATGCTCTACATAGAAATGCTCAATACTTTACATTTCATTTAACATGAAGAACATCTTTGTCTTCTCCTATCCTTCTCCTCCATCTCCTATCTCCTATGCAGCCTATTTTCTGATTGGCTACCTGTATTTGAGCCTCATTTATAAAGCATTCTGTGTGAAGATGATGATGTGTGTGAATGGGCAGAGCTAAAAGTGCTGGAACCGCTGGATATCATCTGGCAGATGTTCTTTACATTGTGTCAAAAGTTCCTGATGTCTGTTGAACGTGAAGAAGGTTTTTGTGGGACATTGCTGATGAACGTGTTGGCTGGTTGGGACTAAGTGTAGTAAAGCTGATTGAACCAGGCTCGTCCCTTTTCTCCGTGTCACTGCGGCCGATTGAGAGGACTTTTAGCGGCCCGTTTGATTTTGGCCTTGGGTGAGCTAAGGAGAACATCCCTATGTATCAAAGCTGTGACGCTAATTTGCTTCCAAGGAAAACCTCTAGTGGCGACTATTGATTATTCAGTTAATGCCATTACCTCACCTCCCCTCATCAGCCGGCGCAGGGATCGACTTCCAGCCAAGTGTGAAAAACACACAGCTCCCAAGGTCAGTTCTGATCAATTCCGGATTAGGTTCCACCGAGTTAACGGAACCTGAAACTGTGGAGTCACTGTCTGAAGATATGAGGAGCCTTTTATGGTGTTTTTGGTTTTATATGAAATCAGATCTACATGTTTAAGGTCTTCCTCTCTTTAATAAACAGAATGAAAAGAAATGTGTATGCTTTATTTGGGTTCTAAAGAAAAAGGTTCTCTCTTTTCTCAAGTGGAACCAAAGAAAACACTCAGCCAACCATGAGCTTTCATTCTGACTCTCTTTCTCTCTCTCTCTCTTTTTTTTTCTCTCTCTTCTTTATTCATGTTTTCTTTTCTCTCTCACTTTCTCTTTCTCTCTTTCTCTCCATCTCTCTCTGTGTTTCATTTTCTCACTGTTCTCTCCTCATATCTTCTTCTCTTTTTTGCCCCCTCTCTCTGCCCATTCCCCCCTCCTCTCTCTCTCTCTCTCTCTCTCTCTCTCTCTCTCTCTCTCTCTGTAGAAGTGTGACTGTTTGCTGAGTCTGGAGGCGTACTCAGTGGAGCAGAAGAGGAGAGTGTGTCAGTGTTTAAGCGACAACATCGAGAAGCAGCTCCAGCTGCAGCGCAGAGAGAACTTCAGCCCACCAGAGCAGGTACTGCTTCACACACTCCGTCACACACTTTTTCACACACTCCACCACACTCCTCCTCACACACTCCGACACACCTTTCTTTACACACTCTGTCACACTCATCTTTACACTGTTACACTCTTCTTCACACTCTCCATCAAACTCTTCTTCACACACTCCGTCACACTCTTCTTCACACACTCCGTCACACACTTCAAACAGTCCCGCACACTCTTCTTCACACATTCTGTCACACTCTTCTTCACATATACTCCGTCATACTCTTCTTCACACACTACATCACACTCTTCTTCACACAGTCCCTCACACTCTTCTTCACACTCTTCTTCACACACTCCCTCACACTTTTCTTCACAAACTCTCTCACACCCTTCTTTACACAGTCTGTCACACTGTTCTCCACACACTCCATCACACTCTTCTTCACACACTCATTTGCTTGCTCGTGTGTTCTGTTGTGTTCCTGCGCTCGTGGTCTCATCCTGCTGAATCAGGGGTTTAACCGCTGATCGGTTTGCATTGTGGAAATGTAGCCCGAGGTTGATCTGGAGTGTTTGTGAGGTTTGGGATGATTTGCTTCATTTTAATCAAAGACTGAACTGGAATTTAATGAAGCCAGTTAATATTCAGGACCTGCTTTCAGTTCTTCAGTTCTTTAATTTTTTTTATTTTATTTTGTGGGATGTTTTCATTTAATGCACTTTAATTTGCCAAATAATTAGAAAAGTATTTATTGGAGACAGTCACACCTACCAGATATTGCTATTTTCACGTGAGATGTAAATATTAAGAGAATTAAAATATTTATGGATATAACCATGTTTCAAACAAAAATTTAATCCATCGTATTTTTGAGCTGAAAATGCAATAATTCTGATGAATGATGAATGAATGACAGCGCTCCAGGTAAAATAAAATTAACAGAATGTCCTTTATTACTGTTGTTATTTATGCATGCATGAGTCTTAGCCTTCCTCAGGACTTCTATTCTGAAATTTGAACACTGTGTGCTAAGAAAGAGTGAAAACAGCCCCTCCCTTCTCATTTTCCTCTGTAATATTTGGGTCCATGACACCATCAGCCCCGGCCCCTCTCACTGAAAACAGCATGTAGCTGCCAGCAACCTGCAGTTACTCCAGGTCAGTCGTTAGGATGCACCAGGTCCGGGAATGTAAAAGGTTAAACTGTTGGAAGAACACTTTCCAATCACTTAATCAATACGACATTCGGTGGCTCAGTTTCTATCGACATAATTAAACTGATCTGCAGTTGAAAAGCATTTTGAATTAATGACCTTACAACATTTATCACCTTCAAAATGTTTATTACTGATGTTTTGATACAAAACGTACCAATTTTATTATTATTATGTTTATTTTTTTGATTACTGTGACTTTAAGAGTTAATTCAGAGATACTGTTGCTTTGTTAGTATCTTGTTTATTAAACATGTTATGAACACAGGTCAACACTCCACGTTCTAATACATAATATCAGAGATAATGAAGAGCTGTTCATTATGATGAAGACACACAATCAGCCTCAGGGCGTAACAGCACGACTACAGCACGGCTGGTTCTATTGGATGGATAGAATAGGTCCGAGTGTTCCTTAGATGGGTAACCGTGGACTGCAGAGCCTCTACAGGGTTGTGTGTGTGTGTGTATCCAATGGACTGCAGGCCTTGGAGCTCCATTGAACTGTACATTACTGTAATGTAATCAGATACAGGTGTACTTAGATGAATTACTGTACAGATACTTAATGAATTATTGAAAGTAGGGGTATTTATTAAAGCTCACTCAAGTCCAGTTTCCCGTTTTCCAAGCCAAGGTCCAGAACATCATCGTGTCTAAGTGCATTATAATTCAGTGCCATATCCCGTGTATTATCTCTTAGAACCATAGAGCCGCACTTACACGCAGTTACGTGACGGTGTTCTAAGGTTCATATCTCTGGATCAGAGAAACCTACCAACATGGTAGACATATCATAACAAACTATATGAATCAGTGAGATGTCCAGCTCAGTAATACCGAAATGGCTAAAATTAATTCATTTCCAACTGAATTAAATCCCAGTTTCAAGGCCAAAGGAGCTTCCAGTGCATGTTTACTGCTCTGTCCACAGACTCTGACTGATCAGAGAGAAGGGGCGGGGCTGATGATATCACTCAACCAGATATTTGGTTATAGTGGAAAATGAGAAACGGGGCCTGTTTGCTCTGTTTTTTTGCTTTTTACACTGTGTTTAAATTTCAGAATGAAAGTCCTGAGAAGGAACTTATACATAAATAAATATTTATATATAAATAACATAAAAAGCACATTTTGGATGTTTTTTTTTTTTTTTTTTATTTGGACCACTGTCAAGTATTCTGAAGAACACTTTGGAACATCAATTTCCAACAGAATTTCCAAGATATAAAGTGTGTTGAATAAAAGTACATCAAACTTAAAGGACTCTGGTTGATTTGTCAAATTTAAAATAAATAAATAAAATAAAACAGCTTTAAAAAGTGTGCATCTTACTCAGAAAGTTAAATGATTCTGACCCAGATCTGACGACATTCTCTACATCCTCCATTTGAATCTGGATGATTAGGGCCTCAATCAAACTGGAATTGTGTTCAGAATGTCCTCAATCAGACTAACATTTTCCAAATGAGGTGAAAAGATGGACATATTTTATTCCAAAAAAAAAAAAAAAAATGAAGAAGCTTTCAGAGTAAATCTCTTCAGACGTCTGCTTCCATTTATTGCCCCTTAATCACTTTGCAGTTCTTACTTTGCAGTTTCTCTAGAACTAAGCATTTCTCACAAACCACTGACTTCTGCTGTATGGGACCTACACTGATTCATTCAACTCGACTTTTTAGTAGCTAAAACCTGGACAGCATAGCTTTATAGATTCCGAATTACAACATCTGAACAGCTTTCCAGATGTTTGTTTTTGGTAGTTGCTGTTTTGGCGTCATTGCGTCACATTGTGAGGAACGATTCTCTCTGGCCAATCAGCACTCTGCTAGGTTTACAGATCACTTTTTAGCCCCTATTTGGTTCAACCACGTGCAAGCAGGTACAACAAAGTGTCAGTATTGGAGTAGAGTCGTGATGTGGGGAGATGGAGGGCCATCCTACCCAAGCCTCTGATGCTTTCTGTGATTCTACAGATGGCTGTGGCATCACTGAGCGAGCAGGTACTAAAAATCATCTGGTTCCAAAGACCAGATAACAAATTTGCCTAATGGAAAATCAAAAAAGCCGAGTTGAGTTGGGAGAATAGTGTACTTACCATGCCGTGGAAAAGAGCAATTTGTTTACAACTTCCTCTTTAATGGGAAAAATACAACAAATCATGGTCTGATTACTGTCGTCTCTTGGCAGCACTTTTCTGTGCAGCGTTTGGACCATCAGTGAACCTTTAATGTAATTCCATCAAGATCTCAGAATCACCCTCTATAACATTCAGGGTCATTAACATGCACTACCTGAAGCAGGCTATAAATACAGCAGTGGGCTTTTACAGCCCCCCCACACCCATCTCTCCAACACCTGCTGTTAATTATTCCTCTCATCCTGCTTTTTACATGAAAGGACGGGATGCGCTGACCACATGCTCTTTTATCCGCGGCTGAATCGGGAAGCGATTGCGCTCTGGTCCGTCCCTCTCTCTGTCTGTCTTTTCTTTTTCTCCCCGTCTCCATTTATCTCTCCCTTCCCCCATCTGTTTGTTTGTTTGTGTGTTTGTTTGTTTGTTTCCAGCAGACAGGCTGTACGGCCGCAGCTGCGTTCACTAGCCTGACCCATTTACAGCACATACACTAGATACAGTGTGATTCATGTGCTTAGTTTGAGGTCGTGCCAGTGAGAGCCTGTGCATGTGCTTCATTTCTGCACTATTTTAATGTATTAGTAACAGTAGGAGTGTGTTTGTGGGATAATGATGGCCAGCAGTGTGCTGGAGGGTGACCTGAACTGTGAGTCATGTCCTGGAAGGTGGGCCGGTGAGCATGGGCTGCTTTTGGTGTGTGTGCCAGCTTTCAGAATTGTCATCATATCTAATTGACCACTTACTGTATTAGGATAACCTGATTGCTATTTGGCTCCAAGTGTTGCTGGACATCCGGATAAACTGTTGGATGACAAATAAGTCTCTAAAGAAACTGACAGTCAAACATACCAGATATTGTTATTTTCCTCATTTGAATGATAAGAATTAAGAGATTTTGAGCAGAAATGTAGTTGTAATGATTAGATTGACAAGGATGTGTATAATAATGAGTTCTTCAGAGTGTTATTTTCAATATTATCCCTGCTCGTGACTTTTATTCTGGAATTTGAACATAAAATGAGAGTAAACATCATTGAACCTTTAATATAATTCCATTTAGATCTCTCAAGAATCACTATAACCCCTCCCTTCTCATTTTCCTCTATAACCCAATATCTGGGTCAGTGATGTCATTAGCCCCGCCCCCTCTCTCTGATCAGTCAGAGTCTGTATGCAGGTTGAACATGTGCATGTGGACGGAGCAGTAAACATGCACTGGAAGCTCATTTGGCATTTAAACTGGGATTTAATTCAGTTGGAAATGAGTGAATGATGAGACCTTGCCATGCTTATGGTAAGTGTTGCAATTTGTTATGTGTGTCACGTCTGTAAGTTACACTGATCCTGAGTTATGAAGCCTAGAAAATGGTGCAGGCAAAGTGTGGGTCTCTGGTTCTAAGAGTTAAATCAATAAGCAATTTCCATTGACATTAAATCATTTTTATATGTTTATTATTTTTTTTTGGCCCAATAATATTGTCAGTTTGCTCCTGACTTACATGCTGCCCTGAAGTCACATGCCTGGCAGAACTCTATTCCAACCTGCGGTGATTATGCAAAGTAAAACATTGTAATACATATTCATAAATATATTCCATATTTAAAGAAAGGAAGGCAAGAATTACTGTTGCTCTTTCTGCTGGTTTTGTCTAATGTCTTTAATATTTAGTGGGTCTTATTTAATGCGTGTCCAGGCCTGGACAAATAAATTCAATTTTCGGTGTTATTCGTAACCAAGGCCATTGGGCTGACTGTATTGATCTGAGGCATTAATAAATTTGTCTGCACCCTTCTGGTAATGGACCATTGATTACTCAATTGCATGTCTCTGAGAGCCCTCCTGAAGTTTTAATCTCCTCAGCTTTGTCTTAATCACAGACTAACATTACACACTCTTCCTGTGCAAAAAGATATATCACGACACTGACCATCTGACTGTCTATACTGCCCTACCATGTGTGGGCATGTAGGGTATGTATATATTTCTTCTGTGAAAGTAGACAAGCTGCATCAGCCTCATCGCTTACTACACCATGCTTCACAGATGGACTTCAATGTATGCTGTGTCCTGACCTGTCAGACTGTCGTCTTGGGAGTCCAGCACAGTACTGAAGAGTGACACCCTGTTACACTTTTTATCCCTCTGGGGATAAAAGGGCACTGCATTTAAAAGCACGTTCACAAACATTCAACCCAGGTTTCACATGGGTTTCATTTGGGTGGAACCTGGGTTAGTTGGGTTCCAAGTGTGCCATGTTGTGCTTCTCAAATGGACCCCATTGTTACAGTTCAGCTTAATCTCACATGGGTTCTCAACTAGGACCCAGTGTACAGTTGACAACCCAAATGGGGCCTATGTTGAACCCCTCCTGGTCCCATCACTGACCCTGATGGTCATCCCTCTAAAGGGTTTCGGATATGATGCGTAAGTCTTTAGTGATTTCGTAAGTGTCTATTGGTTACTTTCACAGAAAACACAGAGGGAAACATGAATCTACTAATTAGAGATGAGAGGCAGATGGCAGACAAACAAACCCACCTGTTAGATGAGATGGGCAGAAGATGAGTTTCTCAATTCTTCTTCACAGCCTGGATACTCTGGATGTAGGTCACATAAGATCTCATGATTGGATGCACACGAAAGACAGATGGATGGACGGACGGATAGAAAATGCCCACAGAAAACAGTACTTTTTTCATTTGTTTGTTGCTCTACCCGAGGGCAGCAGTTCAGGACAGTGGTAACCTGGCTGAATTGAGTCCTTCGGGATGCCATTTGCTTTTTCGAACATAGTGGGAGGAGTGTAGATCTTCCAGTGTGGGTAGTGGACAGTCAATGATCTTCAGAGTTTTGCAGATAACCTTTTGAACCACTTTCTTCTCCACTGCTGTACAGCAGTGATAGATACAGTAGGGCAGAATGCTCTCTGTGAAGCACAAGGAGGTTGAGTAGAAGCAGTTCAGAGTTAAGATGATTCTTAAGCATTGTGGTGTTTACTGTCCAGGTCAAATCAATCAATTTTCCAAACCGACCATGCACAACAGTTCAAAATCAAACCTTCGCTGTTCAAACAAAATCCCGTCCCCTGCCTGGAATGGAGACTGGTTTGTGAGAGAGTGGAAAAACGTACGATCAGGCTTCAGTTTGAGTGGAGTGTAGGATGATATGCATGTGCAGGTTGCTTGAAAGCCATATTAGTTCAGTGCAAAACACCGGACACCTCCTAATGGGACATTAACATGCTTTAACACAACTGCTTGTACTCATCACTGCATTATGAAGCCATTCATGGGTAGAACTGTGTGCTCCGGCTCTGGACCCTCCAGGACATGCTCTAAACCTCACCGCTGTCACTGATCGGATAATGAGACAGTGATAATGAGGCTGTGCCAGGACTCCAGGGCGAATCTCCCTTGTTCCCTCTATGGAAGTGTGACTCATCTTCCCCTGTGTCCCTGGGAACGTCCTGGACTTTTTCCACACAGAGTGGGATACCCTGGTCTGCTAACGTAAACACTTTTAAAATAACTCCTATTAGTGACTCAGAGGTAACAGCCGACGTAAGTTCTATTAACTACTGATGAAGAGGAGTTTAGACTGGTGTTAAAACCAGTCTATTGATGAACTGATTCGTACCTAGATATACATACATTATGGACAGTCATAGGGTTTGAAGATACAAGAGTCCATTCCAGAAGGTTTAGAAAATAACTCTAATCCTACCCGGTGCTTCCACTAACTGGCCACTTTATTAGAAACACCAACCTTATGGTTCCACACATTGGTCACTTTATTGGACACACAAGGACGGAGTTTCTGATATAAAGTCCTGCATTTGTATCAAATTTATGTGTGCTTTTACTCCAGGCTGCTCAATCCACTCTAGAGCTTATTTAATGGTTCCTCTTGTGAGCTTCCCGTACCTGAGCTCCAGGCTGTGGATCGTGATCTTCTGCCGAAGCCCCCGAGGAGATGTTTGTCCTGTGAACAGTCTATATATCGACATGCAGGATTATTTCCTGCGTGTGAGAATAGCACTGTTTTATTACCACTGTTGTCTCGAAGGACGAGTCGTCAGATAGCGTCACGGGTCATTAGATGTGACTGCAGCCTATATGTCGTTATTGCAGTTTCCGATAGACATGTCAGCGCCCAGCTGCAGTAACCTTTAGGTAATTGACACGTGTGGGGGAAAAGGTTCCCCCTGAGCCCCTGAGCTTGTGGAAGATGTGCTGTACTTTCCCATCTACAACAGCAGGCCTTGTGAGGAGGGACCGGACTGTGATGCAGCAGCTAAAACTGACACGCTGAAATTTTCAGGGCCAAAATGTAATAACTCTCCGTGAAATAACTCGGTTTCACAGAACCTCATAAAAGTGTTTTTACACGATTGAAAGCAAACACCAACCCAACCCAGCCACCACCAAATTCAAAGAACTGTTGTTCTATGATGTTTCAGCTGGGTGGTCTTTTGACAAGAAACACCTACCGTGTGCTTCCACTCACTGGACACTTTATTAGAAACACCTACCTTGTGCTTCCACTCACTGGACACTTTATTAGAAACACCTACCTTCTGCTTCCACTCAGTGGACACCTAAGTAAACAGTTCAGCAGTAAAAGTCGAAAGTGAAAGTTTAAGAACCCCCATTTTATGATGTTTCATCTGGGTGGTCTTTTGATAGGAGCTGAAATTCAGACACGAAGATTTATGGTGAATAATGGATTTTTAGAATGATCAAAAAAAAAATCATATAAACAGTTTCGGTGCAGACACTCGCCAGCTCCTGCACAGTGAGGGAAACAGACAGATATAAATGGAATCAGAGTTGAGTGAAGGCCAAGTGTGGAAATTCATTCCTGAAACTTCTTTTGCAGATTCTTGCTGAGTTGCGTTTCCACTGTGCCTCGTATCCGTATCAGGCGAAATCCTCCTCGTGCTAAAATACGATTTTGTCTCTCTTCAGGAGATGCGGAAACCCAACAAGGAAAGCAAATCCTGCTCGTCTCTACCTGTTTATCACAAGCTATAGCGCAAGGCCCCTTCGAAATCCTGTTTGATGGAGTTGAATCCTTTATTGATTCGCCGGCGATGTTTCTCCGGCAACTTCAAAGCTTCGCTTTTCTTTTTCAGAGAGAGTGGAATTCCTCAGAGCGGCCGCTCCGACCAGCAAGTCTGGGTAATCCAAGCCGAGTCCTTTGAGATAGTGAAATAATGTCGCATCTGAGAGCCTGTTGTGAGAGATAGCTTCTTTCTTTTTTGGAGCAGCACATCTGGAGCCTGGAGCCTGTCTTACTCAATGTACCGAGAGCAGAGTCAGCACACAGCTGACTGTTACACAGCTTTGGTTTCCTAGTTCCTGCTGCTTGGCCACTCTTGAGCACAGAACATGATAGCTTGTCAAAGTTACACAGTGCCTCAGACATATTTGGTGTCTGAGGTTTCGCTTCTTTACTTGTGGTTAACATATACGCCATAGTTGGACATGGAGGCAGACAGGTTCTGTAAGGTGTCCTGCAGCATGTTTGCCCACAGACGTTGCAGCTGGACCTGTAGATCCTACAAACTCGTATGTTGCCAAATTTATGTTGCCAGCTAATCTCATAAATGCTTGATTGCTGCCCCGAGTCGCATAGCGGGCTAAGTCGCTACCACTATGATCCTGGGCTTGCAGGTTCGAATCCAGGTTCATGCTGCTCACCATCGGCAGCTGGGGTCCAGAGGGGTGGGTAGATGGCGCTCTTCCCCACATCACATAAGTGCGCTGCTGGTTGGCGCAGGTGTCTGCCATCCACTGTGTCAGAACTGGGGATCTAGCGTTCTCCTCCAAGCGTGATGGCTGCCCGGCAACGATACAAATGGCGGCAGGTCGAAAAGAGGAGGTAGGCATTTCGTCACATGACTTGGAGGAAACGTAGACGATTTCTCCCCCTGGTGCCGAAAGCAGACACGTGATGTGGGAGACAACTTAGGGGGTTGGGTAATTGGCATGTCTACAGTAGTAGGGAAAATTGGCATAAAACAATAAATCAAAAATCTGGAAGGAAGTGTTACAGTCTGACAGAGACATTCCTGAGAATCTGTTGCTGTCTAGGTCAGTCATTAGCCCCACCCCCTCTCTGATCAGTCAGAGTCTGTATGCAGGTTGAGCCTGTACACATGAACAGAGCAGTAAACATGCACTGGAAACTCTTTGGGCATTTAAACTGGGATTTAATTCAGTTGAGTATTAGTGGAATATGGTGAAATGGTGAAAATCGCCCTGATTATCTTGAGCATTTCACACCAATCTCCAGTTCATTTTCATTTTCAAGAGCTGAAGCTGGATCAGCATTTCTGCTTTATGCAGCTTTATGAGCCTGCTCCCCTGCTCCCCTTGCACCACATAACATCACACCACCTGGTCAGCAAGCTTGCAACTCTCTTTTGCTCTCTCTTGTGTAAGAGGCTGATGTTTCTATTTCAGGATCAGTCAGACCACCTATCTTTTGCCCACAGTGTACCCCCATCACCCCCCACTGATACACACATACACTCCTACCACTTACTTCTCTCTAGGCCTGCCAGCATAAGCCTGTGAGCTCATCCCATCCCAGAGCTTCTGAAGATTGCCTTCTGGACGGCATTAGTCACAGAGCTGGTGAACGGGGCGAAAAGGCATATTTACACAGCTGTGCAAAAGTGATGGTTTCGTTAAGCTCTCAGAACAGTCGGGCCCTTTTCTTTTGGCTGAAAGTGCGATGAAATTGGTGCCGTTTGAGCATTGTTGTTGTTATTCGAAAGTAAGTTCGTGGATAACTAGTCGGAGACGGTACTTAAACTTCAAAAATGAGGTAGCAGTCAGGTCGCGATGTAAGTCGCTACAAGCAGTTGCCTCAAAATATGACTCAGCACTTTAGTTTTACACCACAGCAGAACTGCCTCTCTGGATGTGATGATTCACAAAATTCACAATTCATAATACATAATCAACTCGGCGAAGCTACGAAGTGGCCGACACAGTGTTTTGCTTTTAGAAACAGTTTGGAAAATAAATATATTTAGAAAATAACTCACTCACTGCACAGCCTGCAGCTCCTTCTCCAGCTCCTTACACACACCATCACATTAAACTCCACTCACTCACTGCACAGCCTGCAGCTCCTTCTCCAGCTCCTTACACACACCATCACATTCAACTCCACCCACTCACTGCACAGCCTGCAGCTCCTTCTCCAGCTCCTTACACACACCATCACATTAAACTCCACTCACTCACTGCACAGCCTGCAGCTCCTTCTCCAGCTCCTTACACACACCATCACATTAAACTCCACTCACTCACTGCACAGCCTGCAGCTCCTTCTCCAGCTCCTTACACACACCAACACATTAAACTCCACCCACTCACTGCACAGCCTGCTGCTCCTTCTCCAGCTCCTTACACACACCAACACATTAAACTCCACTCACTCACTGCACAGCCTGCTGCTCCTTCTCCAGCTCTTTACACACAACCAAAAGTGGCAATAATTGATAGTTCAGATCATGGTTGAAAGGAAGTTGATTTACCATCTGGTTTCAACAGGTTTTTAATGTTGATTCAAAATGGATCTGAAACAATTAGCTGAAACAAGTAGTTCTGCTTAAACAAAATCAGCACTGAATCGTTGTTGATTGAATGTCTCTTTGCTATCTGGGTACATTGCTCAGTGCCTGTGATCATCACATCGAAAACGACACAATAGCACAATTGCTTCTAGTGCAAACAAATTTGAGCACCGTTAGAACAGTCCTGCAGTTCTAAGGATGACTTTGTGTGAACCCTTCGTTTCGGAAGGAGGGTTCGTGTTTGAGGTTTGATCACATGCTGGACGACTTGTACAGAGATCACATTCTGGACTGCATTCCAGAGTCTTCTTACTTTAAAGCTAGAGGCAGAGCCTTATAGAGGTAGCCTTGTCCACCTAACAGAGGCTAAAAATAGACCCTCACTGGCCGTGCATGTGATGTCCAACCATTTGAGTGCTATCTTTTACCTCACATAAGTTGGTAGCCAAACACACATAAACTAGATTGATTTGGGGTTTTTTACACACGGGAAAAACTGCTTGGCCAGCTCAAGCTCATCAAACTGGTTAAGTTGGTCAGGACTAAGATTGACCATGCTGGTTTATACACGTATACACACACACACACACACACACACACACACACACACACACACACACACACACACACACACACACACACACACACACACGTTACCTTGCACAACCCAGTAAAACTATGTGGCTGTTTTGTCCACACGTTTGTCAGCATCTGCAGTAGGTACGATTGTTTGCCGCAGAATGGAAATGTCTCCTGGACTCTCAGTACTCTCTAGAAAGTGTCCAATCACCGCAGAGCTCATTTTCATACAATAGTCTTGTAGGTAATGCTTGTGCCATTGTGGATTGTGGTCAACAGAGGTGGAAAGGTGTGTATTAACAGTTTATTATGACTTTTTTTGTCACATATAACCATAAATATCATAAATGGAGTACAGAAGGGGTGGTATACGGGCCTTTGAAAGATGGGCACTTTAGTAGCTGGTGCTTTTCGGTCTTCAGAAACACACACACACACACACACACATACACTCCGAGCACATGCCTTTTCAGTTTTGTCTCAGCATCCATCACTGGACCAGATCAATTCCTTCGCAATGGTTTTAACATTAATGGCTCTCTTTGATGGATCTTGTTTTGCTTGATTTCAGAGAAGCATAATGTTCTACTATTAATATCGGCTGCTCTGTGTAACCTGTGAAAAGCTATGTAAGATGACGTCATTGGTCCTGGATTCATAACTCGTTCATTATAATTTAATGGGACTTTTGTCTTGGGAACAGAAGTGTAGTCTATCTATTATTTGAGAGTATGAATGGCCGTCAGCACTGTGAGGTTCGTTTTAATTATAGAATACACTCAATATGTGATATTTCATTATGGTGCCTCACTTGAAGCAGAATGATGGAGAAATGTAAAATTTATTATATTTTAAATAAATAAAGGGTTTGAGGGGGTGTCATTTTTGAATGTATCATTAATTATCTGTTATTATGCTCTTTGATGTGCTCGTTCCTTTAGTGGCTAATGAATAATGTTTACCAGTTAATGAGCTTAATGTGTTTGAGTTATATCACTGTCTGAACTGATTGAACTGTTATTAGTGAAATGCTTTGGCACCCTGATCGATTGAAGAATTGACTTTTAGAACTCTAGGTAAATTTTAATTTAACAGAATTTCATTCACCAAACAATTTGAGTATTGATTGTAGACGATACCATATCAGACATTGTATTAGATATTTTAATGAGAGCCTAAGCTACTCAAATTTGTCTCCATTTGAGATTCAAAAATTAATAGAATTTAAATATTTGTATGAATTTGACCATTTTTGCTCAAGATCTTTCCTGTGGCTACATTTATTTTGCTTAAAAGGACTATAAACACTGTATGTCTCAGAAATCCTTTTGGAAATTGATCAACCAGAGTGTGTTTGAGTTAAAAAAGGAATACTTTTGATCAAATATTTGTAATGATTACACTGACAAGGATATTTATAATACGTTCTTCAAAATACTTGATAGCAGTCAAAATTAAAATAAAATAAAAACATGCTGAATGTTCTTGATTATTCTTGTTATTTATGTATGTGTCAGTGATATCCTTTCTCATGGCTTTTATAATGAAAGAGAGCAAACAGCCCCTCCCTTCTCATTTTCCTATATAACCTGATATCTGGTTCAATGATGTCATCAGCCCCAGATCAGTCAGAGTCTGTATGCAAGTATGTTCTCTGTAATAATGGAGCTCCATCCAATACTTTTGGGATGAGTTGAGAAGGTGGGATGAGGTCAGGTGGTGATCATCCAATTTTCTGAGCTCACTAATACTCTTATTGCTGAATGCAATCAAATCCTTCCAGCAATGTATAATACAACCTAGTAGAAAGTCTTTCCTGGACAGTAGAGACAGTTACTCTAATAAAAGCAGGATAAACTCTTTTAATACTCTTCATTTCAGAGAATGAGCTGGTGTCCCAAAATAGGGTTTTATGGAGCACCATCAGTCCAGGGAACACATTTGCAAGGGGGGCTTTATACCCTTTATAGCCCACACCTGACATTAGGCATGGTGCCAGTAGATTGCTCCGGAGAGTCCTATTCTATTGGCAGTACTTCTCAACAGGGACTAGACAAGCTGTGTGTGCATATATATACAAGGGGTGTCCAAAAATAGTTGGACGCACGATGTTGCATATGATATGAAGTATTTCTTTGCACAGAATGAATATCCCGAGCCTGGCAGCCTTATCCGAATACCCCAGCAAGCGCTGTCCAGTGTGGCAGTTAAGAGGCTTTGGCAGTTTTAGGCTACAGTTTGTGTAACTGATGTTGTTATATAATAGTGTTAAGGTTTAGTAGTAACATGTCTTCTATGTGGCATTACTTCAGTACGTCATGGATACAGCAATATTCCGATTTCCACTCGTTTAAGAGCTTGTACTTCAGAAGATCCAGTGGAATTTGGGGCAAACTGCAAACAAGACAAAGCATCCTGGATCTGGAACATGTTTGTTTACCACGGGGTGATGGCGGTGAGTGACGTTGATTTTCCTCACAGAGAAATCCAGCTTAGAGACACAATTCCGAATATGGGAATGACACCAGCTGCAGTAATTTGTGGATGTTTGATACATTAAGCTACATTACATTGTTTGCATCAGAAGTTTGGGTACAGACAGGAGCTGTTCTCGATTAATGGTTTGAAGCATTACCACCAGAAACCCCCCAGAAAGCCAAACCACTCAGCTTAAAATAGATGCATTTCAGTCAGCTTTTCCAAATTTATATCAGATAGTGCAGTGTGGTGTGTGTGTGTGTGTGTGTGTGTGTGTGTGTGTGTGTTGGGCATGGGCTCGATTCCTTTTGTGGGGCTTTGATTTCATGGTCCGGCCACTGCCAAAAATAGCCCACAGTGGTGCGGGACACTCCTCAGAGAGAAACACATGAACACCACCTTTCTCTCTCTCTCTCTCTCTCTCTCTCTCTCTCTCTCTCTCTCTCTCTCCAAAGAAACACACTCTCATACTGGTTAACCAGCAGAACGAGCACACACACACACACACATATATAAATATATATATATATATATATATATATATATATATATATATATATATATATATAGAGAGAGAGAGAGAGAGAGAGAGAGAGAGAGAGAGAAAGAGAGAGAGAGAGAGAGAGAGAGAGAGAGAGAGAGAGAAAGAGAGAGAGAGAGCATGAATGAGGGAAAGCATGCAGGGACAGACGAATACAGAAAGGTGTGAGACAGACAGTGAGGAGAGGAGACAAGAGAGGGAGTGAGTGAGAGAGCGAGGAAGAGAGAGAGAGAGAGAGAGAGAGAGAGAGAGAGAAAGGGCATCTTCTGAGTGGATTGTTCAGCTTATACTTAATCCAACACAAACACACACACACACACACACACACTCTGCATCTTCCATCCGCTGCCTTACAGACGCACCGCCAGCTGCCTGATGCCTGTTTCTAAGGTACACCTGCTTAAACAGTTTGTGTGTGTGTGTCTGTGTGTGTGTGTGTGTGTGTGTGTGTGTGTGTGTGTGTGTGTGTGTGTGTGTGTGTGTGAACTGCCTGATACAGGGTTTTCCATGAGAAGTGTTTCAGAAGAGATGGGATCATACTGGGAACGTTGGGAATGTGAATCTGTATGTGTGTGTGTGGGGTTGATCTGCAAATAGGACTGAAGTGTGGTCAGTGTGCAGGACAGTGCAGGCTTAGTGAAGGACACTCGCTGCTGAGATAAACAGTGTTTAATTAGTGCAGACATCAGTGCAGGACTGTGTATCAGTGAGGATGCTGAGCTTCATATGAATAGAGTTAATGAGCTCATGCTGAGGGTCCGACACACTTCAACAGTTATTATTTATGAATTAACATTTATTCAGGGTTATTTCAGATTCATGAATATTTATTGTTTATTTGTGTTGTTTGTACATAATATTTGTTAAAAGTATTAAATGTTTACATAATTATTTGTTCAGGTTTTATATTATATATTTGCATATTAAGTTTTCTATAATTTTTATTAATATTTATTTGAATTTTTCTTCATTTTGTTCTTATTGTACAATTATTTTTGAGAACTTGATTCATTTATTTCAAAGCACTTTGTTTCTAATTAATCATACCCAGTTCGCACCATCTAGCTACGACCCCCCACATCATTTGATGGTGTCCGTTCCAGTCATTTGTTTTATACACTGCTTAGTGTGAGGGTTTGGGATTTGGGATGCAGCCTTTGTGTTTGAGGGAAATCGGTCTCACTGAAAGTCCGTGTAAATAATAGAACATTTCTGTCACCAACAAACCATTAATCCTCCGAAGGTGAATGGAAATCTCAAGCTCCGCAGTCGAACATAGTGGTCGGTGTCTGTAGTGTCTGTAGCAACGTCCTCAACCTTTCACTGGCAGTGGAAAGTGCTTTGGCTGGTGTGTTTAGTGTATCTGGCTGTGAGAGGGCTGCAGGGGCTGCTGTTCTCTGATTGCTGTATGGTGCACTGGGTTTTCACTTGACAGGCTTTTGCAGGTTTGTGCTCCTTTAGTGATGTGTTTATCGAGCTTCTCAACTCAGGAGATACTCCTGAACATGACCGTCCGCGCCCTGCAGCTCTGCTTGTCTCAGAAATGACTTTCTGTGATAAGATCAGCTCAGCTTTGGAGATAAGAGGGTGTTAATCCTTTCTGCTCTCTATGCAGCGTTTAATAAACTGTGAGTTTCAAGCCGCATACAATAAACTTGTCAGATTCCACGTGTATCCGAATTCCACCACTGCTCCCAGTAAAGACCACCAGTCTGCTTCTTAGATTTTTGAATTCAGACACCTGAAGTCCAGAGTTATTAAAAAGACTTTGTCCTGATTTTGCTGGAGTAACTGTCTCTACTGAAAGACTTTGAACTAGATTTTGCAGCATTGCTGTGAGGATATGACGGCATTCAGCAGTAGGAGCTCAATATACCCCTCTAGCCTATGCTTGGAATTTGGCACGTCGCCTGTTCCATGTTCATCTGCCCCAGAGAGTCTTATTCTACTCTGTTCTAACAGGCTTAACATTATGAACTTGTTTTTGCATTTACCACACGGGAGCACTTAGTAGTTCTATAATTACAGACTGTAGTTCATCTGTAGAATCATCCTTTTATCCTGATCTTCAATGATCCACAGGACCACCAGCAGCTAAGCTCAACTATGTTGCTGGTATGAGTGGATGAAACACAGTGGTGTTGGAGTTTAAATGCCCTCCATGTCTGAGAACAGTCCACAACCAGCAAGGTCCAGCCAACAGCGCCCTGTGGGCAGAGTTCCGTGAGCACTGATGAAGGACTAGAGGACGACCAACACAAACTGCAGAAACAGATGAGCTTCTGTCTCTGACGTTACTTCTACAGAGTGCACCAACTAGGTAGGGGTGTCAAACAGAGTGGACAGTGAGTGGACACAGCAGTGCTGTATCTGATCCACTCATACCAGCACAATACACACTAACACACCACCACCATGTCAGGCCCTGTGGTGGTTCTAGGGGTCCTGATCATTGGAAGATCAGGTGAAAGGGAGGAGAATAAAGTCTGCAGAGAAACAGATGAACTACAGTCTGGAATTATAGAACTACAAGGTGATCCTGTGTGGTCAGAGGAGCTGATAGAATGGACTCTTAGTAGAAAGGAGGTGGTCATAATGTTATGCCTGATTATCGTCTAAACCTCATGAGGAGGACCTTCTACAACACCTACAATATTAGGCAGGTGGTTTTAATGTTGTGGCTGGTTTAAATGTTGTATGAACAGATACTTGTGTCTAAGAACATCCCAGTCCTAGCTCCAGTCTTAACTTCAGGAACTAAAGGGACATGGTTTTGCTCTTTCAACTGAGCTTTATATAATCAGGACATTTAGCTGCTCTTTCAGGTCAACCCTGTTTTATTTGGTTTTCCCACACGGTCAGGACATTTTTGTCCCTGAACAGAACACATACAGCATGCTTGCACTCCCAGGCATGGTCTGGTGCTGTCTGCAAGCTGGAAGCAGTAGAGTTGGAAGAGCTGTAGAGTTGGAGTGTGCTCCTTTACTCAGGAGGACACATCTGATCCTGCTGCCTCCCTCTGGACTCATTACGAATTAGAAACCCAGAACCATTCATTAAAACCATGGAGACGAGGAGAAATGGAAAATGATGATGTGCATGTATATAATAAGTGCTAGTTTTTGTGTGTGTGTGTGTGTGTGTGTGTGTACACTTACATGAGAGGTGGCCCAAAGGCATGATGCAACACAAGTCCACAGCCTGATCCATCCACCTCCAACAGGAGAGGTTCTTCTCATGACATTCTGCACCCTTTTTGCTCAAACATGCCTTTTGCTCAATGTGGCCTAAAAAGGTTCTATTTAATCAGATCCAATGGTGTCATATGTATCACAGACCCCTTAAACGTTCTGGACAATTCCTCACATCATGATGAATGGACCAATAGAAATGCTCCAAAATGACCTTGACCCTTGCTTCCGTTTTCTTTTTAAATTTGAAGATTCAATATTTTGCTTGATAATGACGGTATATTATATTTAACCAGTTCTGACCCACATTATGTCATTTTTAACCTCGAGAATGTTAGTCATACTGGTCAACCAGCTTGTCTTTGCTGGGCACACTGGTCAACCAGCTTGGTCTTACTACTCATGCTAATCAATAAGCTTGGTCTTGCTAGACATGCTAGTCAACCTTTCATATTGGTTGTCATGCTTGAAGACCAGCAAAACCAAATGTATCCTAAAAACTCAAATGTATCCTTCTTGCCACGAACTAAACTGGTCAACCAGTTGACCAGTTTAAGCAGCTGATTTCTGCATCACTTGAACGAACCGTGGACCTAACAGGCTAAGAGGGAAGGGCTTCGACGTGTTAACAGTAGACAGTAGTTAGATAAAACGCATAGCAGAGAGGATTTCAATGCTGTGAGCATGTGTCGATTGCTGCTGGAGTTAGAAAGTGTGGTGTGTGTGTGTGTGTGTATGTGTGTGTGTGGTGTGTATGATGAATCTTAATGGCTGTGTACCCTTTGGGACATGGCAACCGATCAGAGCCATAATGTCTTGTCCGTGGTTGGGGTGGGAGTTCATAGCCTAATGGAACACACGCACCACACACACACACACACACACACACACACACACACACACACACACACACACACACACACACTTCCTCACTAATGCTTCCCATTGCACACTTAGCCTAGTTGTTCTCTCCATCACTCACTCTCTGTGTCTTGCTGTGTGTGTGTGTGTGTGAGAGAGAGAGAGAGAGAGAGAGAGAGATACTGAAAGAGAGATCAGTTTATTGGGGAAAACTGTACAATCGAAAGGAGGCTTGTAGACATATGGAGACGTACGTGTCCTTCAGACTCATATGCTGCCGAAGCTGGCGTCCCAGCTGGTCCCATAAAGCTTGATTGTAATAAATCTGGCAACCAGGCAGGACAAGGAGGTGTTGCAATGGTGGAGACGTTCCTGGGAAAACCTTGCTGTGTGTGTGGGAGCATTATCCTGCTGAAAAATGATGCGTGGAAGCCCTACCATGAGAGGCAAGACGTGGCCACGGGTGCACGTATCTCAGCTCTTAATGTCTCTCCTATCATTAGTAGGTGTGACTGACTGTCATATGCGGTCATACAAGATACACTACCCAGAAGTAGCCCCTGTGAGTCTTTTTAAAGGGCAGTGGGGGGAGCACCCACCCTTTTACATATCTGCTCTCTCTGTCTCTCTCTGACTCTGTCTGTCTGTCCCTGTTTGTCTGTCTGTCTCTCTCTGACTCTGTCACTGTTTGTATGTCTGTCTCTCTCTGACTCTGTCTGTCTCTATTTCTCTCTCTCTCTCTCTCTCTCTCTCTCTGACTTTTCCTTTGACTCTCCTCCCTCCCAATCTCTCTTTCACACTTGGACACACCCACTCTCTCTCTTTAAATCCCCTCTCTCTGTCATACCCCCCCACACCCTACTTTTGTTTATTCTCTCTCTCTCTCTCTCTCTCTCTCTCTCTCTCTCAGCAGATGCACCCACTAACTCACTGAGACCATCCACACACACACACACACACACACACACACACACACACACACACAAACAAACACACAGAGCTGACAGTGGAGCAGTGTGTGTGCCCCCTCCTGCAGTTATGGTGGAGTGTGTGAATGCACTCTGAGCTTTGAGGAGTTGGGATTTTATGTGCGCAGGTGATCACACGGTGAGTTCTGATGTTGCAGCAAGTGTGTGTGTGTGTGTGTGTGTATGTGTGGGTGCGTGTGGGTGTGTTTATCTTGTTGTTTGTAGAACTTCTACATTGTGTTCTATTTAAACCCTGCAGGCTTTCTATCGACCCATTCATCCAAATGCACATTATTCTATTATGGAATGAATGTGTAGAGAATGCAGATATTATTCAGAATGATTACTATGTCTTACATCACAGTATATGTCCAAAATTATCTGGACACAACTTCAAAGAAATGAATTTGATTGCTTTAACATTTAGAACTCTGGGTTAATGTTGTGGGATGTTGTAGTTTGACATACATTTATTTATTTGTTCTGATGAGTTATTTGTAATGATTAGATTGACAAGGATGTTTATAATAATAAGTGCTTCAGAATACTCCACAGTGGCCCAAATGAAATAAAATAGGTCACCTGAATATCCTCTATTGTTTTGTTATTTATGTACATATCAGTATTATCCCATCTCAGAACTTTTATTCTGACATTTGAATAATGTGCGAGCAAAGAAAGTGTGCAAACAGCCCCTCCCATTTTGCGTCTGTATGCAGGTTGAGCATATACACGTGAACAGAGCAGTAAACATGCACTGGGAGCTCCTCTGGCATTTAAACTGCGATTTCATTTGGTTGGAAATTAATGAATTAAAGCTGTTTTCTTAGCTGAAATACTCACTGAAAATTCAACACACAATGAGACAATCATGTATGTAGGTTACTCTGATCCTGGGTTACGAAGCCTAGAAAATGAGAAGTAGCGACCTGTAATGTGCAGATCTCGGGTTCTAAGGGTTAATGTACAAAAGTCTATTTGCACGGCTTGTGTAATGTTCATAAAGAAGCATTTAAACGATATTGTTTAAACTATGTTGAATAACAAGCATCACTTGGGTGTAAAAGACCCCCGGAACTGGGTTATGGGGCAGTGCAGCAGTGAAGGTGCATGTCTGGAGAGATGGAGATGCATCCAGTACCTTTGGGATGAGTTGGAGAGCCACAACTAATCATTCAACATCACTGATTTTAAATGCTTTAATGAGGCTGGACACAAGTAGGTGTTCCTCACACCAATGTTCAGCATCTAGTGGTAAGCCTTCTCAGAAGAGCAGAAAGTGGTTATGCAGCAAAGAGAGAATACATACTGCTTAATATTCTGACTTTTTCTGTTTTGGTGTCAACAAATACCTTCAAAGGGACAAAAATGTAATTAAAATATATAATAGTTTATGCTGCTTTTGTTGGACTTATTGTCTCTACTGTCTAGTAAAAGTTTTCAGTGCATTGCTGTGAAGATTTGATTGCATTCAGTGACAGGAGTGTTAATGGGATCAGGGTGTTGGATGATCACCACCTCATCAACCAACTCATCTCAAAAGTACAGCGTAGAGCAAATGAATCCATTCATTAGAAAAGGTGTTCACAAACATTTGGACATTTAGAGAGAGTGTGTGTGTGTGTGTGTGTGTGTGTGTGTGTGTGTGTGTGTGTGTGTGTGTGTGTGTGTGTTTCTGATGTTATGACTGTGTGAAATGTGTGTAAATGCATTTTGCTTGGACAACGTGTGACTACCATGAGATGCTCTGCTGAGGGAGAGAGAGTGGAGGAATAATGGAGGAGAGGTATAATGAGTAGAGAAAGAGAGAGATAGTGGAGAGTGGTGAAGGGGTGACAGAGTAGCGACAGATAGAGAGATTGAGGGACAGAAAGTTTGGGAGAGAGAGAAATGGTGTGAGGGAGAGAGGTTGAAGGACAGTGAGATAATAATGGAGGAGAGAGAGGGATTGAGGAGAGAGTTAAAGATCTTGGAGGAGAGAGATAGAGGGAGATATTTGGTGGAAGAGAGAGATTGTGGGACAGAGTTAAGAGATAGTGGAGGAGAGAGATACTGGGGAAAGAGAGAGACTGAGGGACAGATAGGGTGTGAGAGAGAGAGATTGAAGGACGGTGAGATGATAATGGGAGAGAGAGGGTGAATAATGGAGGAGAGGTATAATGAGAGAGAGAGGGGGAAAGTGGAGAGTGAGAATAAGGAGAAAAGGAAAGAGTTTGTGAGAGAGAGACAGACAGAGACAGAATGGGGACAGTGAGAGACAGAGGGACAGTGAGATGATAATGGGAGAGACAGAGAGAGAGAGAGATAATTGGGGAAAGTGAGATCGAGGGACACTGAGATGGTAATCGGAGAGACGGAGAATAATGAGAATTAAGTGGAGAGAATGAAAGCAAGAAAGAGAGAATAAGGGTAGAGAGATAGAGACAATGAAGGTATGAGAGAGGCATAACGAGGGTCTATAAAGACATGAGGGGCTCTGAGTGGGGGTGGAGACGATGGAGACGTTTTATGGGGCAGCTCAAGCTAAGAGTGAACCAGTATGAGTTTACACACCATCTGTGTGACAGTTAAATACACAAGAGAGTGTAATGGTGTGTGAGAATATGCATGAGCAGATTATAGGGTCATTGTTGTAACACTGTTAAGTGTTAAACACTAATACACTAAATGGACAGAAGTATTATTAAGTAGTAATATCGTGTGTCCCTTCACACTGTGTGGGTTTACAGGACTAAATTTGAGTGTCACATTTTGGAGCAGGCAGATGATTAATCCGGTGGGAATGGGACAGCATTAACAGTGCCTTGAAAAAGCATCCCACCTAAGGTGTGGATCTCTGCTGCTCCTCCAAAGTGACTATGGGCCTCTTGGCTGCTTCTCTGATTGGTGAAGGTGGACGGCCTTGCCTTGGTAGGTTTGCAGCTGTGCTATACTCCTTCCATTTTCAGATGATGGATTGAACAGTGCTCAGTAAGATGTTCATAGCTTGGGATATTATTTTATAACCTAACCCTGCTTTTCACTTTTTCACAACCTCATCCCGGACCTGTCTGGTGTGTTCTTTGGTTTTCATGATGCTGCTTGATCACTAATGTTCTGGAACAAACCTCTTACCTCATTCCATGTTACAGTCAGTGGAGATCAACGTGATTCAGAAGCTGCTATTTTAAAGCACAGCTTCAAGTTATAATTTATTAATAACAACAACCAAAGTACAGGCTATTCAGGTCATTAGAATAAAACTCTTTAACTAAATCTGTTTGGTTATCAGGGGTGTGTGTGTGTGTGTGTGTGTGTGTGTGTGTGTGTGTGTGTGTGTGTTTTGAATGCATGCATTATACGACTCACCCACTTGAGGGTGGGAATGAACAGCAGCAGTAATGAGTTGAGGATGTGCATCAGCCCCTTAACTCCAGCCCCTCCTGACTCTAGCTAATTACTGACTCAGTCTCCATCTCCAATTACATTAGACCCATGAGGACGCCTGACTCTCTCACACTCCCACATGCGCTCTCTCTCTCTCTCTCTCTCTCTCTCTCACACACACACACACACACACACACACACACACACACACACACACACACTCTCTCTCCTTTACACAAACACAAATACAGGGTACACTTTGATTCAGTTTTGCTTCATAACATTGACATGAGTTGACCAGGTTGGTCAGGTTGGTCATTCTCATAGAACAGCTGTCAGAATAGTCCATCAAACTCAAGTGAAAACATGCACTATGCTGGTCAGGGGTTCAATTCATACACTGTCCAAATGTTTGCGGACACCCCTAGTAATGAATACATCCAGCTTCTTTAAGTTGCACCTATTGCTGACACTAATGTGCAAATGCACACACAGCTTGTCTGGTCTCTATAGTTGACTTTTACTTGTATACTTCAATACATATTGGGACTAAATTGTCCCACTTATTAATTGGTAGATTAGTAAATCTAGACTACTTTACCTAAACTATTTTACATCTAAATTATATTTTTGAACTGCAACTACTGTGGCTTGCAAAAGTATTCATGTAACTAGAGCCACAAACTTGCGTATTTTATTGGAATTTTGTGTGATGTTATAAAAATACCCCAAGCTATGAACATCTTACAGAGCACTGTTCAATCCATCAGTCAAAAATGGAAGGAATTTGGCTCAAGTGCAGACCTACCAAAGCATGGTAGCTTGATCTCACCAGTGGCAGTCTTGTTGGTCTACCAGGAGCCAAGGATTGCAGGGGGTTGTTAGGGGTTCCATTATTACCCATTATTTTCATTTCTCCCCCTTATTTCCCTAATTTTTGAAAGTGGGTTATCTTATATTTGTGTTAGTGTTAGTTAGTGTTGCTCACTAACTTCTACACAGTAATGCAGACATTTCAGACACTTATTCATGTGTGCTGT
Organism: Acestrorhynchus altus; assembly: GCA_034509495.1. Classification (NCBI taxonomy): domain Eukaryota; kingdom Metazoa; phylum Chordata; class Actinopteri; order Characiformes; family Acestrorhynchidae; genus Acestrorhynchus; species Acestrorhynchus altus. The sequence continues at coordinate 3,039,027 of CM067511.1, read as the reverse complement.
GGGTTCTGCTGTTCTGTAAAGCAAATGATCTCCGCCTAAGTACCCTTATTTATACCGGGGAATTGAAGAGTCCAAACTGCAAATTGTGTTATTGCCAGTAGCCGGTGGTTCTAAATGCCAATGCTGACCACTCGTTAAACCTTGCAACCACGCCCACATTATTCATTAGTCTGCTCCCAAGTAAGATGCTTGCATTGGAAGGAGGACATTGGTGAGGTCAGAGTGAACAAGTGGGCTGTGACGCCACAATACCATTAACGACATTGCCTGTGATCTTTCCTTGGCCAAGATGATGACCCTGTGTCTCATTGTCCGGGTGCCTGTAATCAGGTTGTGTGTCTGTGACCTTCAGGATTTGATTAATAAAGCCTGACTGGAACCCCCCCCCCCACACACACACAGACATACCTTCCACTGCACCCCACCAACACCCCCTTGTCCTCCTCTCTCTAGGAAAGGATAAAGACATTGGACTTGGAAAGTCATTTCTGGAAGTCTGTCTCTAAGGACTGTAAAATTGGAGCAGGTTGGCTCTTTTAATGTTGAATGTGTGATGTGTGGGTTTGCTGTGGTGTAGTTAAGGGCAGTGGGGTAAGTCAGATAAAGGGCATTTTATCACCCAATAAACCAGTGCTAATATTAGGGTCCACGTGATAAAATTGGTCAGTGTCAAATGATGAAACTGTTCTTAATAGCTGACAATAATGTAACTCAAGAACTAACATTAACCCTATTTTACAATTTAACTCTTACATCCAGAGATCCACACTTTATGGGAATTCTGGGAATCTTGTGTCCTTTCTCTCATTTTCTTTCTGTCTTTCCTCTTTGTGTTGAGAACAGTGATGTTTGAAGATGACTTCCTGCATATGTGCATTATTGATAATCATTTTTGCGGTAATGCAGTGTACACCTGGCAATCGCCCGGCTCAGCAGGAATCATTCATCATTATTCATCATTATTCAGGCTGTTACGGGTGAAACATTGATAGATTGTTATTGATAAATCATTTTTTTTGCCTCCACTCACTCGTGAGATAATTGTTTGCCTCAATTAAGAAATGTATTCACTTTGTTTCTAATCCCGTGGAGAGTCAGGAAAGCATGGATTTGGTTATTTGGTGATTAGGGTGCTTATTTGGTGATTATGGTGGCATTCCACCTTTTCTGATGACCGGCACTGTGAACGGCTTGTGTCCGAATGCGCCTATCCTCTCATTACCCCAAGTAATCCACTGGGTGCATATTTTCCACACTGCCACATTGGTATGCTGGACACATTTCATGTATGTGCATGGTTGTCCTGGTGCTTCATCCTGGACCGTTTGGTAATGCCCCTAACCTGACACTCCTAATGCGGCTCCACGCTATGCTAAAGATCGATCTCTTCCCTGAGCTTCTCTCACACACCCACTGAGCAGCCTCCCCAATTGAGCCTTATTGGGGAGAGCTGAGCTGTCAGGGCAGGAGCGAATTAAGCCTGAACTCCTATCGATCCCTGCGTCACATCCACCTTATTTTCAGGCATTGTCAGACTGTGATCAGGTTTCTGAAGACAGGCTGGGAAATCTGCTCTTTTAAGGACGGCTATGTGAGGCATCTGAAGGCAGTGAATGCCAGCCATGTCCAACCCGTCCAGTGTCTGCTGTTCAGTTATTTATTATTCTGTGGACAAATGCTGCTTCTCAGGTGTGTGAGCCCTAATGCTCTGTGTGTGTGTGTGTGTTTGTGTGTGTGTGTGTGTGTGTGTGTGTGTGTGTGTGTGTGTGTGTGTGTGTAATTGTGCAAAGAATTAGTTGTGGCCTCTAGCCTCCACCCTGCATTTTAGGAGTTTAGCCTGTTGTGAATATCCCTGGACAATGCCGATGGATGGGAAATGGGAAAGGTTGGGAGACACAACATTCAATTCAGCCTCAAACTCTAGAGACTCCACACCCAACACAGAATCACACATCAGAGACTTCATAGCCAACTCAGACTCATGCTCCAGAGCCTCTATACTTATCTAACATTCACAACATAGAGACATGATTCTTAACTCAGACTCAAACCTCAGAAACTCAGTATTCAATTCAGACTCACCAGTAATCAGCTCATGCTCATGCCTCATAGACACTTGATATTCCACTCAGAGTCACACCCCAAAGACTCACAGACTCACACCTCACACATATGTGATACTCAGAGACTCAATACTCAGGTCAGACTTACACCCCAGAAACTCGATACTCAACTCAGACTTGCACCCTGGATACTCCCTAATTAAATCAGACTCATATCTGTACTCAAACTCTAGACACTCGTGATTTGACTTGTTTACTTGTTGTATCCCAGTTCTTCAAGACATGACAGAGAGTTTTACCTGAAAGACTTAACTCTCAGCACAGTTTGTATGTCAAATGTGCATATTTACTATGCATAGAACCTTTCCTCCACTTGGTCTATCGATACTCTGTTCTAGGAAACAGCATTAATAGTCTCATCTATGGAACTGGTTCCTTAATGGACCATTCATCTAAAGATGGTTCTTTTATGGTATTGCTAGAAAGGAACTTTTTGGGGACCCATACAAGTCACAAGACTGATTTAAGAGCACTGGGGTCATTTCGTGCTGGCATTCATTGGCATCTTTTCCTATATCACTCAGCCCTCGCGACACATTATTGGGTAAATCCCACCCATTAAAACAGCGAAGTACTGCAGAGTACTACAGAGCACATCTTCACCATTTCTGTAATTGGATAGAAGAGATCTCAGGGTATGTAGACTCAGCTGGTGGTCTGTTTCATTTTAGAGAGAGGGAGGACGAGAGACAGAGAGAATGAGAGCAACAAAGGAGGGAGAAAAGTTGAAAGCCGACATGAAAGAGGTTTGCAGAGTGATGAAGTTCAAAGATTAGAGGCTGTCCATATGCCGTGGGTCAGACAGTGCTCTTCTGCCATGCTGTTGCATTTCCTCTGTGGGTTTGGTGCATCTTACATTCTTGCTTCAGGCCTCACAGCGCCATTCTGGGTTAATAGCCTCTCAACCATCAACCTTTGTGGCCTTTTCTGAGCTGTCAGGAAAAATCTCAGTAGCTTCGGGGGCCTCCTGGATTTCACTACACTCTCAAGGAGTCTTTCAGGGTTTATTTATTTATTTTTTACTAATGCATACTTCCATCTTAAGAATGGTCTTTCCTGAACAAGAAGAACCCTTTACCCTAAGTCTAAGCCTAACCCTAACAAGAAGACAAGCAAGAGGGACAGGGCAAATGATGTCACTGACCCCTTTTTATACTGACCGTATTTTAAAGAACTTATTATTATAAATATTCTCCAAACGCTCAAAACTCAAAAACGTTCAATGAATAAATAAGTCGTCTCCTATCGTTTTGGTGAATAAGAGCTCATCAAACTATGAATTGGCCAAGGGTTCTAAAGGTTAACCCAGCTACTTGTTTAGATAAACAAGTACACCAAACATTGTAAGTACTGGATAACAAACAAAACTTTGAGTGGAATTTGTGGGTGCTGTCAGATTTGACCCTTTCAAAATAAAATCCTCTGTGTGTTTACGTCCTTTACTCTGCTGAAGGTGGGGTTATTGACATTTGTTTCCTCCATCATTGACTCCCAGGGAAAATGCTTTTAGAACAAAGCGGTTCAGTATTCTTGTATTTTTTATGTGCTGTTTGGGCTTAAAAGGGTTCACCACATCAGGAACCCTTTTAGCCCCCCCCCAAAAAAAAATTTCCAACTTCCCTCCACTTCCTTTCTTCCATTTACTCAGACGTAATGAGTTCTTGCCTACAATGAATAATAAATATGCTCTTTCCATTGGCGCCACAAGATGCTTATGTGGGTTAAATTAAATCAGCCTCCACACACGGCAGATTAGCACCGCCCTGTGACAATTATCACCGATTAATGGTTATTGCTTCCATGCTCTCGGGTGGTTCGCATCATAGATCTGCTCTCATTGACTGTTAGTGGATGCGTTGGGTGGCGATCAATGGCTTTGCTCTCATCTCCTGATGTGTTTGGAAGCAGATGAGTGTGATTTATGAGAGGTGGAGGCGTTGGCAAAGTTGGTTCACGCTCACACACTTTAATAGACAGTCACGGATGAGTCTTCATCATGTAAATATGGCACTTTAGGATAATGTGCAAGAAGGCCAACATGGATCAATGTATTAACAACTGATTTAACACTCAGTTACTTGCTATTTTCTAGGCTTCGTAACTCAGGATCAGAGTAATGTACAGACATAATACACACATCGTAATAGACTACGAGACTTACTCTATATAACAATGTGAATGACTTATCAGTCAGTAATCCATATGAAGGGAGGGGCTGTTTGTTTTCTTTCTTTGCAATTTTTAAAAATAAAAGTCCTGAGAAGGGATAACAGTGGGACAAACATAAATAACAAAAATAATAATGTACATTCAGGATGTTTATCTTGTTTATGTTAGAAATATATCATTAAAAGGCTGGTTTTATTACTGCATCTGATATATGTGTTCATCTGGGCTCTGTTCTGATTGGACCTCACTGTAGTAGGCTGAAGTACCAAGCCTTAACACTCCTTATAATCAGCATGAACGGGCAGCACAAATTGGCAACTCAAGAACTGCGGTTCTTCTTCAGAGTCTATGTCATACCTGCTCCTTCCGCAGGGGAGTTTGTCTGCTGTTGCAACAGGAACAGACTCGCAAGAAGGTTTTACACTAAATGTTGGAACATTTTGAGGGGAATACGATTGCGTTAAGCTCCACTGGAGCATCTTTGAGATCAGGTGCTGATGTTGGATGATTAGTTCTGCCACTCCAACTTATCTCAATGGTACTGGACAGAGGTCCATTACTCCAGACAATGAGAGAAGCTCCACTACTCCACAGGCCAATCGTCAGGGGTTCTATACCCTTCCAGCTGACACCTGGCATTGGAGATTAGTGCTGTGCTGTAGCATCTATTGGAAATGCGTTTCTGTCAGTGGGTGTTTGGATACTTTTGGACATAGTGTAGCACTGTAGTCATGGTGAAGATACAGTATTCATTATGAAACCAGATCTACACTGGGCACTCCTCCCTGCTTCAGTAACAGATGTCTGGTGAAGAGAAAAGCTGAGTACACATGCGTTTGACAGGGCAGGTAGTGCTTCTTTTTGTCTGCTGTGTCCTTGACATTCCCAATACTGGCTTGACACATTGTTACATCGTCTCTCCAGAACCCTGCCCTGCTCCCGGCACCGGGCTCCGCTGCTTCAGGAATTGGTTCCTGTTTCTCACTGCTGTTGTTGTGGCATACCCTCATCAGCAGCTCAATAAAGCAATCTACTAGCTGTTTGTTTTGCCGGGAGGTGAAGGGCGTTCAGCTAAGTGGGGCATAAATCTGCAGGCTGAGGAAGCGTCATCTCCTGGTTAAAGGCATTTATATGCAACAGTGTTTGACTTTCAGAAACTCGCATCGTTAAAAAAAGACCTCTCGCCGTTTCTGCTTTAATTCCCTCCTCTCTTTCTGCTTGGAGATTTTCTTATCATTGTTCAAGGGCCTGTGTAGCCAACAGTTGTGGCGGCATTTCCTTTTGGAACAGGAACAGATGGGTTCTGTTCCTTTTCATCTCTGGTCTTTTTTCAAATTTAGGAAAGGGGACCTTCTTTAATTTAAATGGACCTTAAAAGCCATCCAGCTTATCCTGTTTTTCATACACTGCACAGAGCACCGGAGAGGCATGAAAGAACCCGAGAGGCTCTTTAACAACATAGTAGAGAAAGCATTTCATCAGAGAGAGCACTCTTACAAGGAGCTTCGTTAAGTGATACAATACAAGAACACATGAAAGTTCATGTATGTGTTAGAGATGTGGTCTTTAACCTTTAGGCCAGTTTTGGGGTATGTTTTTTATGTTCAATGTTCTTTTTTTTTAACCAAAGAAATTAGAAAAGCATTTATAAGAGACCGTCACAGTCACCAGTTATTGCCATGCATATTGTTATTTTCAGGAGATCCTAGGCTACTTAAATTGTGTTCATTTGAGATGTAAAAATGAACAGAATGTAAATATTTAGACGAATTTGACCAATTGTTTCAATCAAGCTTTTACTTCTGCCTACAAATTGTTTTTGCTTTTAAGGACTAAACAAAACTTTAGATATAAAAAAAATGGCCTCTATCATTTTCGTTACTTATGTACATATCAGTGTTATTCCTTGATGTGACTTTTGTTATGAAATTTGAGGAAAAAACAACAAAGTTTATTTTCTCATTTTCATTTGTAACCCAATATCTAGGTCAGTGATGTCATCAGCCCCGCCCCCTCTCTCTGATCAGTCAGAGTCTGTATGCACGTTGAGCATCAGCCCCGCCCCCTCTCTCTGATCAGTCAGAGTCTGTATGCACGTTGAGCATCAGCCCCGCCCCCTCTCTCTGATCAGTCAGAGTCTGTATGCACGTTGAGCATCAGCCCCGCCCCCTCTCTCTGATCAGTCAGAGTCTGTATGCAGGTTGAGCATCAGCCCCGCCCCCTCTTTCTGATCAGTCAGAGTCTTTATGCAGGTTGATCATGTACACATGGACAGAGCAGTAAACATGCACTGGAAGCTCCTTTGCTACTTAAACTGGGATTTATTCATGTTCTGGTCAGATATGAAGCTTAGAAAATGGCATGTAACTGCCCGCAAATTGCAGATCTCAGATTCTAAGAGCTAATGTCTAAAGAAACTTGATGTTTTGGTTCTTTAAATTCACACATTGTTATTACATACATGATTCTTTATGGAAACAAATTGGCTCATCTATGGGATCCACAGAGGCCAAGATCTACTTGAGAAAGATAGAGGCATAGAGGTAAAAAAAATATCATCTGACAGCCTTCAAAAGGGTACTCTTCTGGTTCAGAGTCTTGTCCTGATTTCCTCTGGGTCTTGGTGTTGCGTAGGAGCATCTGACAGAGCCTAAAAATACCAGCCGCATCATGAGAGACCCCTGCCCCAGGATACAGGTCCCTCTTCTTCGGTTCAGGGCATAAGGGAGCACGCGATCATGCGCTGCGCATGTTCTGTGTCCGGAAAAACTGAGACCTTGTGACTCCTCGGTCATCCTGTGAACTTTAAAATGCCACAAAGCAAAGGGAGGAGGGGTGGTATTTTAAGCTCAGATGCTTTCTGATAGCTCCATTGTCTTCCCAGTGAACGCTCCAGAATGTTTCTTCATCCGCTGCGACCTTCTTGAACATTCCTAATCACGGACTTGATTCTCCCTCTGTACAATCGTTCGCTCAGAGACTCCCTTCTGTTTCTTGTTCTCTCCTCTTTAAACCACCAAGGGCCATATTCTCCAAAGCTGTCCTAAGAAAAAGACTTCTCTAATCTTATGATGGACACTAAGAAGATGATAAAAATGGTCTTCTCTTCAATTCTCAAAACAAACTTTAGAATTTAACAAATAATCTCCACAATTTCTTAAGAAATTGATTAAACTTTATAGATTTTCTTAACCATTAGGACCTGAGAGCTGCAGGTTGGGTGCAATCAAATGTCATATTCATAAGAATAACAGTCATGAGAAGGGATAATGCTGATACATGAATAAGGTTTTATTTTATTGGGATATTATTTATTTGATTAGTGAGAGGAGGTGTTTTTTGAGGACACAAAGATGCACACAAAGGAATGACTTCAGACATCAGTACTCGAGGAAAGTTCCAGAAGCATTTTCTGCTATTTCTGCCTGGATTTAGTCTTTAGAACGGGAACTAAATGAGCACACTTTGCATGAACGTCACTGGATGAAGCCTGAGGCTTTCCAGCTCAATAATTACACAGTTAGTGAGGTTGTGAGGAATGGTGGGATGTTTGGACGAGTAGCCAGTCTTTGCCCAGACTTTTGAGAAATGAGACCCTTCGACGGAAATGGCTAATGGAATTGGCTTCATTTTGCGAATCTGCCCCCGGCTTTTGGAAACGTGAACCCTGCAAAGTGCCTCACAATCCAATCATTCCACACCCAGTTGGAATAACCACTTAGACTTATTAACTAAGCTACAAAGCAGGAGCAGCAAGCTGCCTTGGCCTCTCAAACAGCTCCCAGAAGGGACAAGGGCTCGACCAAGAGTTACTTTGATGTAAAAAATGCTGGTTCCCAGTTGAACTTGGCAAACACGGATGCAGGTCTGGAGAGTGAGAGAACAGGACGTCCCCTTTTTTATAAGGCAGTTAATAACTAATCCTGTCAGTGAAGAGGATGTTGTCGGTTTAAGATTTACTGGTTTTGCTTCACTTGGCTACACGTGAAAGAGACCACCTGGAGCCTGTCATATGCTCGGATGAAGACGCAGCATTGGAGGGAATTTATTCCCCCTCTGGTTCTCTCTCCCTGTCTTCACCTGTCTGCTGGAACAGGCTGAAAGGCAGGCTTGAGCGCTAGGGGGAGCAGGGTGACACATCCTAACACTGACATTTTGCCCAATAATCTCATGTTTCACTTGTTTGTCAGGTTCTAAATGAGGGCAGACACTTTTGGCATGAGCTGAATTTGTTCTCGGAGAGATTTCCTGAAGTAGATTGTCTCCCCCGCAGTGTTCTGGCAGCCAAGGAAACCGATGGGAATCAGTTCTGAAAACCCACCAATGGAGTGTTTCTTTCTAAAAATGTCTTGAGCGCAGAGACACACACGTTTGGGTGTAATTTTAAGCACGCTGATGACAAAATAGGTCTAGATGTTTCTGGACCGAACCTGAAATGATCTGCTATTCTTCAACACTACAACCTGAAAGCCGCCCATTCGTCCAGGCCTGACAGAATGTACTGCCCCAGTCCCTGTGCACACTGAATTAAGTCAACAACAGTGGAAATGTTATATTTGCTGAGGTCAACGTTAAGAAAAAATTAGACTCTTAGATCAGCTCAGAAAAGATTTCACTCGTTTCCAATTGAATTAAATCCCAGTTTAAATACCAAAGGAGCTTCCAGAACATGTTTACTGCTCTGTCCACGTCTTCATGCTCAACCTGCATACAGACTCTGACTGATCAGAGAGAGGGGGCGGGGCTAATGATGTCACTGACTATATTGGGTTACAGAGGAAAATGAGAAGGTACGGGCTGTTTGCTCTCTTTTTTACTCACACAGTGCTCACATTTCAGAATTAACCTCTTGAGAAGTGATAATAGTGCCATACACAAATAACAAAAACGAAAAAGGCTATTCAGCTTGTTTTTTTTATTTTATTTGAACCACTGTAAAGTATTTTGAAGAATTTATTTATTGTAAATATTCATGTCCATCTAATCATTACCAAAGGGGTCAACCAGTCTGACCAGCCTGACAATAAGATAGACGAGGTAGTCAGTCAAACTACCTTGTTCCATCTGTTCCTATCCTGGTCCTGGACTAAAAACCACTAATTCTGATCAAAATCTAAACTGGTCAGCCAGTTTAACCAGCTGGCTTATGATTATTAGATATGTTTTCCCATGGATGACCAGCTTTTCATCCACCATATCAAAGACCAGCTTGGACCATTAAAAACCAGTAGCAGCAAAATCCGGTCTTGAGGGATGGAGGTTTCCACCATAGTGTTTTGTATTCTGGATAGAAAGCTTTGTTTTTCTCGGATTGCAAGACCTGCACAACATAGTGGTTGTGGTTTTATATTTCATCATTTTATACACACACACGCACACACACACACACACACACACACATATATATATAGATGAATATGGATTTTCTGTCTTGTTTGACCTTAAGGACACTGAGCAACCCTGTATACAGATAGATGTATATGTAATTATAGCCTCTGCTGCAGCATTCAGACTGTTATATTTGCGTTCACACCTGGACCCACTATCTACATTAGTTCTGCTCTGTGACTATTGTCTGTTGACAGTTGTCACCGTGACAGTGCTGTAAATGTTTCACTAAACCTTCATCGCTTCTGACCTTTTTGAAGCAGTGTGGCTCCAACCATGTGGTGTGGAACAAATGGAATACTGAGAATTACCAGTCAGGCATAAAAGAATACCTTGGATTGTAGCAGTGCACCCCCTCGTTCCTGGAAAGGCCCAGCTGACAACACTCTGTAATTGTAAGGTTAGCTCACAAGAGAGAGAGAGAGACTCATTAGGGTTCAGAGGGCAGCCTGTCAGATCACTCGGAAAGCCTTTAATGTGGCTTCATAGCCGTGGTTTTACAGTGGCACTGATCATAAACAAGGGCTTGGACATCAGCACGTGTACACTGTGAGGACACCCCGTGTAATGAATGCATTCATCTGGTTCCAGCTGTATCCATTGCTGACACGGATGTATAAATGCACACACAGCTTGTTTGAGCAGATGAACAAGAAATGTGAAGCTTTTGTGAGGTGTGGCCACCTGACAGCACAGAGATGCAGGGCTCAGTCTGGGAGTGGTTTCATGGGCTGGATGGCTGTAGACCCTGAAGCCCAGGCCAGGTGGTGCCACTGGCATGGGTTAAAGGGGTATAAAACACCCAGCATTGAGCTGTGGAGCAGTGGAACTGTGTTCTCTAGAACAATGGTGCTCCATCCAAAACTTCTGGGATGAATTGTGGAGCTGGGGATGAGGTGGGGTGGTGCTCAGTCAACATCTTGACCTTACTCATGCTCTTGTCATGGAATGCAATCACACCCTCACAGCAAATGCCTGAAACTGTAGGAACTCCAGCAAAGGCAGGATACATCCTTTTCATACCCTTGACTTTGGAAGAATCCATTTAAGAGCAGGTGCTTTTGTCCTTATTGTGTCCCTGTTCTGTAAATATGATGTACGATGGCCATTGTTTGGCTGTGTTTGCCTGTAGGAGTGTGTTACGTGCATACCGCACATAAGCTCTACTGCTTATCACACACACACACTGTACCAAACACACTCACCTTCTACTGTATGAGTTCCACCTACCTCATAGGTTCACTACATAAGTGTACAATTACACTCATCTGTTGTTTGGATTGTGTGTGTACTCACAGTCATGCGTGATAAGCATGTTGGTGGCTGTGTGTGTTTGCTTGCTGGGGGTGTTTCAGAGCTCTTATTGGAGGAAGTATTCAGCCCCCTGCAAGACAGCTGACGCTGGCACAGATTGTTCCAGATGGAGTTTGTCTTGCTCATCATCATGCTCTTAAAGTCCTTCAGTACACGTTAGAATCGCTTCTTGCTCCAATGATTTTGATGAGGTTTCTACCAGCTTTGGTAGAGTTTGGAAGGCATTTCACTCATTCTTTGAGAGGTTCTCCAGTTTTTTTTAGGTTGCTTTAATGATGTTTGTGGAGCCCAGTTCTCAAATTGTGCCTTAGAACATTCATTTGATTGATCAGGGCTCAACCTCTCACTGAAAGGTGATTTTTGACCGGCCATTTCTTCAAGAATAGCTTTGTTGACGAAGATTTCTATCAGCTTTGCTCAGAGTTTGGGATGGATTCATGTTGCATGGCTTTTTCAGCTTGGTTGGGTGATGTTTGTGGACACAGGTCTTTTGTTAGATTGATCTGACTGGTTGGGATTTACAGGTCTCCTGTGTTGCTTTGGCTGAGTGCTTGGGATCACTATATTGCGGAAAGGTGACGTTCCTACCAAGTTTAGTTTCTAGCAGAATGAAGAAGGATGTTCTGCGGTATGTCCTCTATTTCTACCACCCATCCATCCCTCCATTTACAGCTCTGTTGGGATAGGCCTCTGCCAGATTAGCTCTCAGTTTGGGAAGAATTTTCATCCATTCTTCCCCACAGATTTGTTTCAGGTTGGCCAGGTTTGTGGGGTGTCATTTGTGGACCCTGATTCTGGATTGGTTTGATTGAATTGATATCTAGACCTCAACCACCACTGTGATGCTTTGGCCTATTGCTTTGGATTGTTCTCTTGCTGAAAGAGAAAAAGTTGATCCCAAGCTTGATTTTTGTTCATCCATCCATTCCTCCAACAACAAGCTTTATTAACATACCAGGTTTACTCACAGCTTGCTCAGGTGTACCTTAACTACAATGTACACAGCTGATCACATAGGCATCACAAAGACATAAATACACACACACACACACACACACACACACATGCATGTAAACATGGTTTACATGGTTTGCTTGGACCATCTAGATTAAGATAACTGAAGAAGTCATATGCAGTTCAACCCTAAATAGTGAAATCCACAACCTCAGGCATTTCCACGCTCAGTTAAAGGGCAAACCACAGTGCAGATTGTACAGTTATACAAGCTCAAAGCTGTTATTTTGGACCCAAAAACAGAATAACAAATCATAGTATGAAAAAAACAGTAGACTTGTCAGTTTGTGAACACACTTCTGTGGTTTCTGCACATACTTTGTTGCCTAACTGGTGAATTCTGTGCTCCTTGCAGCGGTGTTGACCTCATTCGACCTTGGTTTATCTGTTCCCCTTAGATGCTGGAGCCCAAGCTGGATGAGCAGTGCGTTGTGGGGGATCGCCGGCGCCCCTCGGAGGACGAGCACTCTTTGGGCAGCCCGTCAGATGCCCCTGCCACCACGGCCAGCAGCCCTCAGCCCAGTGAGCTCCTTACTCCACTAGAAGAGACCCGACACCTGGTGCCCCCGACACCTCCGCCTTCCACCGAGGGTGAGGATGGCAAGAGCAATGAGGGCAGCCTGACTGAAATCTGGAAAAGTGTGGAAAGGGAATACAGATGTGAAGAGGAAGAGGAGGACGTGAGGAAGACTCTGGCAGAAGAAGATGAGGAAGAGCAGGAGGAAAGAGAAGAGGAAGGAGAGGAAATCTGCAAGTTGGAAGAAAGGCAACTGCTGCAAGTAGATGAAGACAATGCCTCTGATGCTCCAGACACCAACGCGCCTCCTTCATCCTCATCATCGTCCTTTGTCATCCCTGAGCTTCGCCTCGATCGCTCCTTTAGTGCTGATGCCCTGTCCTCACCTGCTACGGACGAGGAGTATGAGGAGGATGATGAAGATGAGGACGAGGAGGAGGAAGAGGAAGAGGACAGTGATGATAACTTCCTAGAACGTAGAGACAGTAAGCGGAGAAGCATGGTGGAGGGAGTGTCATGTGAAAAGCATGGAGGGGCTGGAGGGCTTAGTGTCCAGAACTCCTTACGTCGTCGGACACACAGTGAGGGAAGCCTGCTGCAAGATCCCCGTGGCACCTGCTTTACCTCCGATAATGCCATCAACTGCTTGGAAGCTGCCTCCGCTCACAAGGGAGGCTGGACGCTGCCCTCGCCCAAAACTCTGAAGAAGGAACTGACGAAGAACGGAGGGTCCATGCATCAGCTCTGCATGCTGTTCTCTGGCAGAAAGGTAAGCTCCTCTTCTGCCCCATTCATCACTGGTCAGTCTCTGACCACAGGAGGGCTGTGTATGTATTTTTTGGGTGGTTGGGACGTTGATGAGATCCAGTAAGCTTGGCTTTCTTTTTGGTTTTGTCTGTCCATTTATCATTTTGACAGAACACACACACACACACACACACACACACACACACACACACACACACACACACACACACACACACACACACACTTACAAGTACATTTTTGGTCATAATTTCATACAGGTAATATTCACATTTCAAAAATGTAATATATGTAATTGTCATTTCAAGCATGAACATATGAAAATCAGAAAACAAGAATCTTAAATGAGTTTAAATAAATTGTTAATCAGATTGTAAAACATGCATAAACAATGTCTAAATAACACTTCATATTCTCTCTGATTAAGATTTAAGATGCATTTTTTAATTTGTCCACTAAGGGTCGCCCTGCGACTTTTATTTTTGCTGTGTCCAAGTCTTTCTGAGCACATGAACTCTCCCCAACATGCCTGCAGCCTAATTCTATCATGTTTGTTTGTGTACTTACGCCTGAGTGTAGAGTTCAGGAATGAACCCTCCTGTCCTCCAAAATGGATTTCTCATCAATATTAAAATGTTTAAGGACCCATTTCCCGCAGCTTAAATGGGCTTTCGTTTGTCTTGTTCTGATTGGCTGCCCTGTATGTCACCTCATTCAGAAATCAAACAAGTCCTCAAACTTCTATCGGATGTAAATGGACTCATTTACTGTCGGATGGATAGACGTGCAGTTTTATACAATTGCACTAAATTGTTGTGCAGCTTCCAGCTACCGTATGCACGGCGTGTGTTTAAGAGGGAAGCACTAATAGGCCAATAGCAAGGATCCAGAATTCCTTGGAATAGAAAAATCTCATTGCATTCACTTACATTTCTTCCCAATATAACTATTCCTATACTAACTGAAATAGTCAATAAACCTGTGTGTGAGAGAGAGAGAGAGAGAGAGAGAGAGAGAGAGAGAGGCAGTGGATCCAGGCAATTTGGAGCCTTAAATGGCAGTGTTAGCATATCAGAAGGAATGCACCACACTGGAGTGTATCTCTCTCTCTCTCTCTCTCTCTCTCTCTCTCTCTCTTTGTTTTGGCACAGACTCTGTGTAATTTTACTACCTATTGATGTCATCAGACTCCCGTTTCTCTAGCTGTGTGTGGTGTGGAGTCCTGTCTGCAGCTGTAAATCAAGGAACATCTCTTTGTACTGTAGATGCCTCAACTTTGTACTGATCCCACCACAACACACGTCCAGCACTAACAGCAGTACAGTACTGATCCCCCTCCGATCCCCCTCTGATCCCACCACAACACACGTCCAGCACTAACAGCAGTACAGTACTGATCCCCCTCTGATCCCCCTCTGATCCCAGCACACAATTACATACATATTACACACGTTTGTCATAAACATGTATGAACTCATTAACGTGTTGATGTTGTTTGACTGTCACCGATATTACATATTAAAATAGCAGCTGATCCACGTTACCAGCGGGTTTCATAAACCTGACCTGCTGTGACCTGAAGCCGTGTTTGAACTTTGTGATGATCTTGATCTCCGGTGTGTTTCCGGAGACTGATCTGCCCCCAATCGTCAGTATGCAGGTTTGACGCTCTTCTGGAAATACTTCTCATGGTCAGTGTATACACACACATACACACTATGAATGAGAATGGAAAAGCTACAAATCAGCACAAGTAGAGGAGAGCTGTGGCCTTCGGCTGTGTGTGTGTGTGTGTGTGTGTGTGTGTGTGTGTGTGTGTGTGTGTTCTGTTTCCATTGCATTGTTTAGTACACTTGGCCTGGTATGTGTGAATTTACAGTGCTAATGAAAAGTCACATGGCTTTCTAGGAGTGGAGGTAAATCAACTGGAGTTCATACCAATAACAACCAAAGATGGTCTGACTGTTCAACAACACAAACAGCGTTCAGGTCATTAGTTATTAATAATTCCATTATTAATTGAATTATTCTTATTAGTAGTAGTAATAGTAGTTGTAGGAGGAGTAGTAAACAGTTTCTTGCCCAGCTCATCCCACATACTGTTATCATCGGAATGTTTGGGAATGTTGTATTTGGAATATTTTCTGATGTGTGGCTTCCACAACTGTTCCACAAATGTTTTCCTACTGAATTCCTTTCCTATAAGAAGGAATGCTGAAACTGTGTGGACACATTATTCACATTATTAGTCTTCTTGTACACGTGCACCCTTGCACTCAAAGCCATGATCTTGCAGCATCCTGGAAACATCTCCGGACCCCACAAAGTAACCACATTGAAAAGCATGAAATACGGTTAAACTCCCAACCATCAGATATGGCATAGCAACTACTTAGGAGCACCTTACCAAGGTGCCATGAGTTGTGGGTTCGCTCTCTGCTCCAGTTACTGCCTTTGAGGAGTTTCAGGTGTTTTCTCTGTAGCTTTGCTGGGCTGCCAACCTTTTCAGAGGAAAGCGTTGGGTCCCCAGCTCCGATACAATGGCTGACTCATGTGCTGACCAGCCTTGCACTGGGTCATCTACCCACCCAGAGAGAGCATGGCCGCTCTGGTTGCTGATGGCAAGCAGCAATATCTGGGATTCGAACCTGCAATACTGGTTTCGCATTAGATCACTGAGTCCCAAATTTCTGGTTCTATTATTGGTAAAAATAATATTGCAAAAATGTAAATTTTACGTTATTAAATTGCAAAATTGAGTTTTATTTCATTTCTGAAAGTTATGACATCATTGGAAAGTTATTACCATATTAATGCTACCTACCAAAATCACGTATTGCATATTTATCTGTTTATATGTCTGTATTTATCTGTCCATCCATCCCTCCATCTATCCATCCAGCTTTCCATGCTGGTCGTTGTGTAATTTTACTGATGCACATTTTTGATTGATTTGTATGTCAGCACTTATTTCGCGCACTGATTTTCCGGCATCCCAAAAACAGAAGGTTAACACGCCGTTAGCTGCTACTTTAGCTCTTCTGCTGAAGTGGTTTTACTGGAGGCGCTATAACTTTTACTGCAGTTGTTATTCCACCCCAGCAGCAGTGCTTTATTGGAGGACGTGTTTAGGCCTCTTGACACGTCTACTGGAGAAAACCACCATAAAAGGTGTCGCCGCAGGTCATGAAACAACTGTGCGGTTTGGTTCTGTGTTAATGTTCTGCCATGTTCATCATGTCCACCAGTACTTTCTCTTGTTCAGTGGTTCTTCAAATATAAAGAAAACATCCTCTATATACTGTAGAACCCTTCTTGCGTCGTGTATATCTGTATGATGTATGATTCATTCGCCTTTATCCTCCATTATCAGAGAAAGAAACTGTGTTTTTTTTATTTTTTATTGCAGGTTTATGATGTTTTGAAACCGAACTCTTCAAACGGCCTTCAAGGGTTGAGAGGGAGGGGGTTGGAATAACCCTCTTAAAGGAAGGCTGTAAATTAAACACAGCAATTTTCACAAACGACCTGATGACGGAGGCCGGGTTTGACTCATGTGGAGAACAGAGCAGGGAGGAAAGCAGATGAAGAGCCATTTATATCAGCCACATCATGCCTAATATTCTGTAGCTCCCCCTTGTGCCACCAGAACTGTTCTGACCATTCAAGGCATGGACTCCACTAGAGCTCTGAAGGTGTCCTATGACCATACAGACCATACAGTAGATGTTGTGAGGGGGCCTCCAGACCATCAGTGAGCCTGGTCACTGGTTCACTGGTTCTCCTTTTTGGAGCACGTTTGATAGGAACTGACCAGTGCATATCAGGAGTACTCCATAAGACCTGCTCGATGTTTTGGAGATGTTCTGACCCAGATGTCACATAGTCTCAGATTCTTACACTTGTCCATTTTTCCTGCTTCAACACATCAACCTTTGACGCAGCCTCACATGCAGATCCCACCACCCAAACTTCCACATTGTAAATCACACACACACACACACACACACACACACACACACACACACACACACACACACACACACACACACACACACACAAACACACACACACACAAGCTGTCAAAATGCAAATATAAGAAAATATTTAGCTTGGACCGGAATTTCCACAATGAAATCTTTTCATTTTCTTACACACTTTTCTTCTCACTGCTAATGAGCCAAAACATTATGACCACTCACAGATGAAGTGAGTAGTGTTGATTATTATGTCATGCAGTGATCTCTCTCATGCAGCGAGAGTCTACTGTGGACCAATAGAACTGAAATCTTCTATCTATCTATCTATCTATCTATCTATCTATCTATCTATCTATCTATCTATCTATCTATCTATCTATCTGTCATCTTATCATTAAAAATATTCATCTAAAGGAATGCATTTTCAGCTGGAAAACACTCTGGATGATCCATTTCCAACAGGACGTAAAATGTTTTCTAGTCTTTATAAGTAAAAAAAATTAAATTCATCCTGGGATCTCCTTAAAATAACAACATCTGGTATGTGCGACTGTGACTTTTCTCATTTTTTTGGTGAATAAAAGACATGAAACTATGAAAAAAATCCTGCAAAATTGTCCTAGAGTTCTCAAGGTTAACCATTTGTGTGTGTGTGCGTGTGTGTGTGTGATGACAAGTTCCCTTCTAAACCTCTTTCCACTGTTATGTAAGAGGGAGTGCAGAGACAGCTTAAGAAACTATCGCATTTCACTCTTTCCACTGAGCAGCTGAGAATTATTGAATGGCTGCTGAATGAGTGTGTAATATTGTACAGTTATATAATCCCAGAATAGATCTATCTTCACTAATATCACTCGCCCCCCAAATTAAATCTGACAGCACACAGATATGTGGCGTCCAAACACGTCATCAGATGCAGCGATGCTCTTTTGCTGGTTTATTGAGACATAAATCCACACAGCAGCTCTGTCTAATATGGCGGTTCCGGTCTTTCAGGTTCTGTAGATATTAAATCATAAGTTTGTAAGTTCATGGTGACCAAAGAAGGATGTTGTTATAAGGTCAAAAAATGAAGATAATACATATTCAGGAGGAAGCGTGCTGGATAGCATTGACATTACCGTGCCATAAACATACATGATATGGACTAAAGTATTGGGACACCTGTTCATTCTTTCATTCTTCTGAAATCAAGGCCAGCCAAAAGAGGTGAACCTGCTTTTTAGACTCACTGTCACAACTGATTTTGGAGCATTGCTGTGAGCATTTAATTGCATTCATCGACAGTGCACTGGGATTACAACTCATTCCAAAGTATTGGAGGGAACGCCATCATTCCAGAGCACACTTTAGACCATTCGACAGCTCAAGGCTTTATGCCCTTCTGGCTGATTCTTGGCCAGGTAAACAGTGACCTTATGTTTGTGTGAGGCTAAAAGGTATTTATAGGAGATATTGCTATTTTTAGAAGATCCTAAGATTTACCTTCATTTGAGATATAAAAATCTAAAAAAATTGAGCTTAATAACTTTATATGTCCGGTTGACAATGCATCATCCAGAATGTTTGTCAGCTGAAAATGTGATGAATTATTTGTAATTTGATTGTTAAGGACATTTATAATAACAACAGTTTCTTAAAAAAAAAAAACAATCAAAAAAAAAATCTAAAAAATAAATTAAAAACATATCTTTATTTATGTATATATCAGTATGATCCCTTTTCATTTTCCTATATAACACAATATCTGTTATCAGCCCCGCCCCTCTCTCTGATCAGTCAGAGTCTGTATGCAGGTTGAGAATCAGCCCCGCCCCCTCTCTCTGATCAGTCAGAGTCTGTATGCAGGTTGAGCATGTTCACGTGGACAGAGCAGTAAACATGCACGTAGTGTGTTATGATATGTGTATTGTGTCTGTAGGTTCTGGGATATGGAGCCTAGGAAATGGAATGGAACTGCCCACAAACTGCAGATCTGAGGTTCTCACTCTCCAAAGAAGTATCTTCTGCTGGTGCTCTGAAAGCCAAATGCAGAAGAGTGTTGGGTGGGCAAGAGGATGAAAAAAGAGGGAAGTGTACAAGTCCACGATGTTCGAACAGAACAGTACACTTAATCTGAGAGGAGAACATGTTGCTAGGGTTCTGCATTGTCAACCGTGAGAAGGCCGTCTTTCAGCCCTCGTTCCACCGCTTTGAATAAAAACCAGATGGCAGCGATTCCAAACCAATGTCTATATTTCATAGTTATGTAGTTGAGCTTGTCAGTGTGACCGCTGCTGCTTTTCCAGCCTGGATGTTTTTGCTCTACTCCCCTGTTTTTTTCTTCTGCTGGAACTTGGTGGAGGGATGTTTTGAAATGCTACCATAAAAACCTAGAAAGCAAAGCTGACTGGCATGCAATCATCGTGATTACTAAAGCAGGCTGACAGCGGTACAGGTTTATTCTGGTATAGGACACAGTGGGATTACAGTTCTATTGGGAAGGAAGATAAAGGTGATCAGTATCAATAACTGATTACACATCGAGACTGATTTGACCAGTATTTATTCATCTACATACAGAAATCTCTCAGGAAGGCACCAAAACATTAAGACCATAGATGAGTATGTTCCATAACTGAATAGGTTCTCTTGGTTCTCGGAGCCAACATGATGGAACTTTGACATGGGCCAAAATGTCTGTGGACCTGTATATAAACGTGTTATATATATATATATATATATCTATATATATATATATATATATATATACACTGTATATACTTTTCATTTTGGAGAAATACAAGTGTACATGTTGCAGAGGAGCTGCATGGAGGCAGGGAGAGGGTTTTTTTTTGGCACTAGAGGATGTAGCAGTTCTGCCAGCCTCCCACAAGGAGCAGATAGGCCCGAGAACACAGAAACATCTATTACTCATCTATTTCTACCCTGACCGGAAACAAATGGGGAACTGAGTGCTGCACCACATCCAATAGACCATACTGGCCCCCTGTGAACTTGCTATAATGAGCAGAATATGGAAGCAGTCCATCAAACGTTTGTGTGTGTTTCAGTTCAGAGTTGTCTGGGTGTTTGTGGTAAAACAGACAGTTCTGCAAAAATCAGGCCGATACATTCCTTCTCCTTAGCCCAAAACACCAGCCAAAACAAGTCCTAATCAGTTGTTTACTAGCTGATACCTTAATCATTACAAATATTAAGCTGTAAACACATATTAAACCATTAAACATCATTATAGTGTGGTATTAGGAGGTTGCTTTTTCATTGTTCATGAGTTTTCAAGGTGTTTCTGTTGAATTCTGATTGTGCAAGAGGCAGGCTGCCCTTCACCAGGCCACCACTAGGGGGCGTGACAACAGACACACTTGGAATTGAGCTTTCTATGACCACCATTGTGTTTCTTTGGATTTGCAGTACATCTCAGCACGGATCCAGCATGACCTGGCTGCGGAGGCAGAGCTAAAAATAGCTTCCCGCATGCACTTTCTGGGGACGCTGAAAAACAGGAGACCAAATGGTCGAGACTGAGTCCAAAGTCCAAGGTGTACCACATAACACTGATGCCAAAACACTCACTCGGATTTCACCTTTTCTTTTATTTACAGAATCAGGCAGTTGATTCGTACGAGGTTATTTTCTAACATAAATATGAGGGTTTAATACCCTGCTCCACTAAGCTGCTTGGGTCGGGCCCTTCAGGAAGGCCCTTAACCCTCTCTGCTCCAGGGCTGCTGAAGCATGGCTGACCCGACACTCTGATTCTGGCTTCACAAACTGGGAAACGAGATCATTTTGATGAATTTTATTTGACTTTGCTGTGAATAATTCTAGGCTTTATGACGCTACCTATTATAACAAACTACAAGCCTTACCCAGTCTAACCATGACGTCATCTTTATGATTGATCAGTAACCCAGTTTAAATACCAAATGTGCTTCCAGTGCATGTTTACTGCTCTGTCCACTTGAACATGATCAACCTGCATACAGACTCTGACTGATCAGAGAGAGGGGGCGGGGCTGATGCTCAACCTGCATACAGACTCTGACTGATCAGAGAGAGGGGGCGGGGCTGATGATGACACTGACTTTATCTGAATGATAATGAGATTGATGATAACATTTGATGATGACCCAATTAACCCAAAACTGAAATGACTGAAATCAGAAGACAATGTGAAATCTTTAGTCCAACAGTGTACCCACAGTGGCAGTGGGTGGTAAATGATTGTGGGCAGTGGCATCTGGCTAGAATTATCCATGTGATTGGACAGAACTCATATCCACATGCAGGAGCCCCACAGCATATCCTGTAGGTCAGCGTAGCATTCTTTAGCTTCCATGAGACATAATAACTCATTCTTTTCCTGTGATTTCAGTACATTATGCAGCGTCACAAAGCACATCTCCACACAGTGCAACTGTAAAGAATCCAACTTTAGACACCAAACCCTATGTTGAACGTACTTCATGACAATGGCCTCCGTGTTCCACCTTGGTGGAAGATCTGCTCAGGCCTCAGAAGCAAAAGGCCTGTCTGCCATCTACACTGTAGCGGCGTGCAGAACGTTTGCGTAGTGGCTGTTGTTTGGGCATGGAAATATGGACAAAGGGTCACAAAGTTGAGTCCCATTTGGGTCACTTTATCTGGCAAGTGCGGAATACCTAAATCAGGCGCTCTCAAGCGCGTAATGAGTAAATATTTGCTGGACGAGTAAACACTCGCAATGCTGTACCCTTCAGGCTAACGGAGTTTGTGCGTGTTTGTAGCGGTGGGGGGCTTACTGAAGTCTGGTCATCCTGATTTACTTTTGTCCCAGAATCTGAAATTGGCTTTGCAGTTTACATAATCAGAGACACTGAGTGGACTGTTTTTACAGTCTAATGAGGAGGGCTGTGTATCTTGTTTAGGTGGTCGACGGACCGTCAGGCAGCTGTTGTTAATATTTCTGACAGTTGTGGGTGTACTTCTGAAGGTATTAATAACTTAGTCAAACATCGTTTGCCTCCAGGATGCTTTCAAGTGTTATTGGAAGGGTGTGTTTGAGCTGTTACACATGTTCCAGTAGGCCTGTCCCATAGCGTACTTACAGGCTCCTGTCGGGAAGTTTTTCAGATGCAGGGAATGCAGGAGTGAATGATGACGCAATCCCAAATCCCGGAACATTTGGTAAGGAACCTGTTTGGCGTATTTGGGACAGAACCACTGTTAGTGATCTAAACTACATATTGGGGACTTTTAACTAATCAAATAAATCCTTGATCATATGATAATGGATGTTTTTGTAGTTTCCTGTGCATTTATTTGCCAAAATAACGTACCAGACACCAAGACGTTACAGCAGATCCCGTGAGCTGTGAGGTGGGACCTCCTTGAGCATCAATGAGCCTTAGGTGCCCAGGTGTCCAGTTCACTGGTTGCCCTTCCTTGGAGCAGTTTTAGTAGATATTGACCACTACATAGCAGGAACACTCTACAAGACCTGGCTGATGTTTTGGAGATGTTTTGGAGAACCAATCATCTGGAACAGTTTGGTTCTTGTCAAGATTCTTACTGCTGCTCTTTTTCCTTCAAAAGCTTCATGACTGTGTTCCCTGTTCCTGCAGATCTATGATACCTTCCATCGACTTCAGCTCTAACCCTGGTCAACCGTGCTGGACTGAAATGTTCACCTGGTTTAACTGGGAATGTACTATTAATTAAACAGGAAGGGGTTCCGTTTGAGAGGAAGCCGGAGTTAAATCTTGTACAGTTTACATGTAAGTCAGTCGGGATTCTCTGGAAGTGCAGCTCCGAACGCTGGACTATAAATAGCCTCAGTGCCATGTTCATTAGAGAAGATCAGGGGACCTGAATGAAAGCATGACAGGCTGCATTCGACACGATGAGATCAGCAGTCCGGTATAATAACAAACACATGATCTCCTAACCGGCCTGTGGTGTGTGTGTGTGTGTGTTTGTGTGTATGTGTGAGGTCTTCATATTACTCCATTATCCATTTTTTCCAATCTTTCTTTCTTTCTTTCTTTCTTTCTTTCTTTCTTTCTTTCTTTCTTTCTTTCTTTCTTGCCGTTCATGTGACTAAACATCGTGGTCATGCCAGGCCGTCTGCTGGGTCAAACCAGCCTTAGTGATATTCAGCACATCCCACCTCTTACAGCTTAGTAATGTTAATAATAGCAGTCTGGCACCTTCTTAAACAGCTCCTCTCAGCCTTCATTATTCCAGACTCAGACCTGCAAGCTACTAAATACTGGTCCTGCTTCAGCCAGCTCACTGCTGATAGCTCACTCAGTGCACCATACAGTACACCAGGACACTTTAGCTCCATCTTGCAGGAGAAGATTAGAGATGCTCAGGATGTTTAGCAGCATCACTGTTCAACAGTGATGAGGTCAGAACCTAGTAGGTGGCCACAGAATGGGTGTTTCTAATAAAGTGGCCACAGAGTGGAATCACAAGGTGGAAATCTAGGTGTTTCTAATAAAGTGGCCAGTAAGATGCGTATATTAGGTAGGTATAGTGTTGCACATTTTCACGTGAGCTTATCTTGGGATTAGCAGAGCTATGCTTGTGGCCTTAATGAGGGTAGGGCCTGCATTACAGTTCCCTTGACAGATGCCAGCACACACTGAAGTATGTGTTTGTGTATGGAGGGGGAAATCCTGAACAACAAGGCAAGGAGTAATCCACAGTTTAGGATTCCTGCCTGTTATTTGTACTGTTTCGAATGGGAACACTGTCGCAAGGGCAGTGTGGGAACGGCGGAAAAAGCCGCAAGACCAGCCTGCATTCATGAATCACTGGCAGCTGCTCTTCATTCACTTGCCTCAGTTCTCTTTACTTCCTTCAACACTGTGCTGAGGGTGTGAAGGTACAGTTACAGAACGCTGTGCTCGCATTCGTCCCCTATCTGATGTAGTGTCGGATTACTCGCTCTAACGGAGCGGTCTTAGGATCAGGAAAACATCCTGGATTAGCACCTTTGCTCCGGGCAGGTTTAGGAATACCAGAACTGAACGACTGTGTTGACATCTGAAGCCATAACCTTGGCAAAGGTCATGAAATGTCCATTTACAGGACTTTAAGCTTCATGAGATCATGAGTCTCGCAGGCACGTGTCGACTCTGTACGGTTTCATGCAGAGGTTCGGGGACTCCAGTCACAATATCGGTTATTTTAAACAGCAAAAGGGAGTAAAAGATGAGTTTCAAAATAACAAAGAATGGAAAGGTCCAGATGTGAAACTTTGGACACCAGCATGGGACTTAGTAACACCCCCTTTTCACCACAGCTCAGAGTCTTTCAGTTCAAGTTTTGGTGACCTTCACCTAGTCGCCTTTGTGCTGCTCTCCTGAAGGCTATCCTCAGATTTCCGATGCTGTTTAGGTCAGGAGACATCGAGGGCCATTGCCAAACCACTGCAAAGCCAAAAAAAAAGTCTTTTCGAGGTATGTTTAGGATTATCTTTTCATCTCTGGCTTGTTTACGGATGGTGCATTTGTTTACTTCCAGAATTTGCTGTTTCACTGATGTTTCATTTAATTGAATCCATTCTTTCCTCTACCAGTGAAATGTTTCCAGTTGCAAAACAAAACCATGAGCCTGAAGCCTGAGCATGAGCCGCCCACCCCTGTGCTTCCCAGTCCTAATGAATCTCTTCAGAATACAGCATTTCATGGCTTTAAATGTGTGAACAACCCTTCTAATGAACACATTCAACTACTTTAAATTTCACTCATTGCTGAGACACGCAGCTGGTCTCCCTGTAGAGAGGTACTGCCATTAGAATAGGACTTCCTGGTTCCAATAAAGTAACTTATGCCAGGCCTGGATTTGAGGGGTATAAATCCCCTCAGCATTGAGCTGTAGAGCAGTGGAGTTGTGTTCCACAAATACTCTTGTTGATGAATGCAATCACATCCTCACAACAGTGTTCCAAAATCTAGTAAAAAGTCTTACCTGAACAGTAGAGACAGTTTTTAAAGTTTTTAATAGCCTTGATTCCAGAAAAAAAAGTGTCCCGATACTTTTGTCCATATAGTGTATCTTTACTATTTAAAGAGAATTTTGTCTAATTTTGAGAACCTGACAGCTGAGTGGCACACACACACACACACGCACGCACACGCACGCACACGCACGCACACGCACACGCACACACACATACACACATACACACAGCATCACTGACATCATATACACTCTGCATGCTCTGGCCTGACTGCTTCAATTCTGGCAGATCCATACTGGCTAAGACTCTGCTATAGCAACCAGCATGAGAAACACACACACACACACACACACACACACACACACACACACACACACAGCCCCTGTCTCTCTTTAAGCTCTCTTTAAGTAGCACTGCTGTCCTGCATTGGACGTCATGCTGTGCATTGGATGGGCTGTGCTATGGAACGCTAACTGACGTAGGTTCTACTGAAAGAGCTCATTGAGACTGAATTACTTTTGAATGAATCAACATTTCCCTTGTAGAGGGAAGTACCCGCACGTTCTAAAAACAAACATCACACCATCTTGTAGAAAAGAATAAAGAACGATAAGAGGATGACTTGTACAGTCGGATAATGATCCGACATTCTCTGCAAATGTAATAAACAGTAACAGTGTTCAGAGTTTAAAAGATTGATTACTGCATGAGATTTTATCCATTTAGAGAAAAGGTGCAGAATATCGTGAGAAGAAGACTACTTCAACTGTTAAGAATGGGGGATCATGCTTTGGGCTTGTTTTACAGCCAGTGACACAATGACAGAAACTTCCCTATTTCAATTAGTTACCATCATCAGAAATAATGTCTCTGGCTTGACATTTTACTGTGAATTCTCCAGAAACCTCTCTTCTCCATTCACACCTCAGCCCACTCAGACATTACCTGGACTATGTACTGGTGGCTGGACAGTAAATGTTCAGGTAATGTCCAGTACAAAGGATCTAGACAAGTACAAAGTACTGACCACACAGGGTGTCCAAACATTTGCTTCAGGCCCGTTTTATGTTTTATATTGAAACTTTTAAAAGTATAAAAGCATTAAAGAGGTTTTATCTTCAACTTCCTGCCTTGTGGAAATGAGGGCACTGAGATATTCACAGCTACAGATATTTTGACTAGAGATTCCAAAGATTTCTCTCTTTCTGATCCCATGGACATCGTTGGCTCTGCATCACAGATCCAGATGTCCTCGGAGGGCCGTGCAAATGTGACCCTGATTTGTTTTTAGGCTGAAATGGAGACGCATGAACAGCACTTGTTACAATCTAAAGTGAGAATTTAGGTCTTTCCTCATCATCACCATCATCACTTTTATTTACACAGTGCCTTTCCTGTGTTCAAAAACCACTCAGCACTCAGTCATAACACACTGACCAGAAGCGGCAGCCACTTGGACACAGTGTGCTCTTTACCGGACACTCTTTACCTGGAGAACCGTCTTAGGCAGATTGGGGGGGGGGGCTTAACCCAGGACAGAGTGCCTGTCCATATCTGTGCATACGGACATACATTCACTCATATACACACAAACTCATTCACACACCAGGGCAACTGAGTGTCCCTGGAAAAACAAACAAACACAGTGGCACTGAGGGGTTTAAATGATCCACTCGTACCAGCACATCACACACTAACACACCACCACCATGTCAGCATCTCTGCACTGCTGAGAATGACCCACCACCCACATAATACCTGCTCTGTGAGGATCTGTCTGTTGCACCCAACAGAAGCAATGGTCAACACAGCATGTGCTACTGATTCAGCCTAAATCACCACCGTACGTTAGAACAGGCCTGACCCTATTACATAGTGATTTCATCTCCGAGATTCAATTTCTCAAATTCCATTCCAGGGTCCAAATATAGACATGCCACTGGCAGTGTGACATTCAGCTGTTTAGCCTCAAACTCTGGCCTGGTGCTGCATGAAAACGTGGAATTACAAAGGCTGAGATCCACAACCACAAGTATGTTAATTAGTGTGCAGTCCATTTTTGCTTTTTTCCTTTTTTTTCCTTTTTTTATACAAAGAATTCCTGAAATGATTATAAAGTAAGACACAGAGTTTAGCCTGGGAATGCATAAAAGTCTGAGTGGCATAAACTCTGAGACGTTTATAACGCAGGTTTATCATTTCTGAATAGACGTCTCTTTGTAGCAACACAAAGGACACATAGAGGCATGTGGTGTTTATGCTAGACCTTGTATTTTTAGCTTCACTTGGATTAACTGGTGTCAGATCTTGCAGTCATGAAGATCACAAGCTGTTGTCTGAGAAATAAGCATATACTTTACACTCCTAAAATAAAGGTGCTACAGAGGGTTCTTTAACGTTAAGAACCCTCGGGCAGTTTTGCTGATATCATTATTTTCATGAGATCCTACTACAATTTAAATATTTGTATGAAAATGGCATGAAAATTCTATACTTTTGAGGAATTATTTGGAATCGTTAGCTTGACCAAGATATTTATAGTAATAATAAATAGTTGACAGTGGTCCAAATGACATAAAACAACTAAAAACATTATTTTTATTGTTTATATATGTATGCGTATTATCCCGTCTCAGGACTTTTATTCTGAAATTAAAAAAAAAAAGTGCAAACAGCCCTTCCATTTTCTTTCATAACCCAAAATCTGGGTCAGGGATGTCATCAGCCCCGCCCCCTCTCTCTGATCTGTCAGAGTCTGTGTGCAGGTTGATCATGTTCACGTGGACAGAGCAGTAAACATGCACTGGAAGCTCCTTTGACATTTAAACTGGGATTTAATTCATTTGGAAATGAGTTAATTTTAGAGGTTTTCTGAACTGAATTACTCACGGATTATTCATCACACAATTATAAATCCACCATTCTTTTGTAGTCTTCAAGGTCAAAACGATAATTGTTACGAGGTTGCTAGGCAGTTGCTTTGAGGTTGTTAAATGGTTGCTAACACACACTCCCTCTACTACAATCTAATATACAATGGAACAGTCAGATGAAAGGCATGGATATGGATTCCAATGTAAGTCACATCAGTGAGTGTCAGCCAGAATGCCATGAATGGACTGTGATGGAACATGGGCAGATTCCTTTAGCCTAATTACATCTAGAGCAGTGAGGTACAGTGAAAAAGGCCAGTTCTCAAAATAGCTGAAGGATGTCATTATCGTCAGCGTGTCATTTCTAATGCGACCTTCCCTATCCTTCCCTTAGACAGGTATTTCCGATCTGTACAACCTATCTTAATGAATGGCTCCCGTTGACCTACATGCATTAAGGAATTCTGCTGACTAACTATATTTGGACCACATCTCTTATCTTTAAATACGCGAAACCCATCACCACCGGGGGGCACTGCAATAGCCTTAGTCATCAATTCCTGCTGTCCTCCAACTCCTAATCACTTCTCAGTTTCTGTTCTCTATAGGTGTTCGGAAGCATCTGAAAATAGTTAGTGTGTCTTGTGTGAAATACCTGTCGCTTGGTCAGCTCTTGCCAAGAAGGGTCTGGTGTTGTTGCGTGAAGCAATGCATCCTGACCTCGGTTGGGCCAGGCCGTTTGGGGATTTGAGCCTTGTGGGGGCGGCTGAGAGCGGAAGTCATGGAGATTGCGGTCCGAAGCCGGCATTGTTCAAAAACTTCCCGCACCGCAGGAAGGCATGACACCACCAGGAAGCAGCCACGTCCTGCTGCAGCCAGACACCAATAACAGCAGGAAAATCAGCTTAATGCAAACAGGCTCAGACACACACACACACACACACACACTGACTTGTCCATTGTTGCTCTCTTTCATTCTTTTAGTATTTAACACTTACTGAGTGAGCAGTTCCTGACTGAGTGCTCGCATGAATTAGTAGTCTAAATATGTCTTGTGTATGTACAAGCGTGTGTGTGTGTGTGTGTGTGTGTGTGCATGGTAATTGAACTATAAGTGTTGAGTGATAGTCTCAGTCACTTCCTGCTGAACAATGGAGCAGTCAAAGGAAAGGGATGGATACAGTTACGGTTCCATAGTTCTCTCAATAGAGCTCTTGTCAACGTTAGACAGGCCACCTTTCAATGTCCCCAAGTAACTCACAGATTTGAACCTTTAAAGCAACATTATGCAGCATTTACCTTTAAATAGCAGCTTCGGAATCATGCTGATGCTCCTCTGACTGTAATACAGTGAGCACCTGCTTCTGCACTCTGGTACTTTGGTGGAGCTGCACGAGATCCGTCTCCTGAACTGCGTGAGCCACAAGTCATATTAGTGCAACATCATTTAACATGACTCACTTCTCTCTCTCCATGTGCTGGATCTGATTCTCTCAGCTTGTGTTGTAACAGTTTTGGGGTTTTGGAATTGGCCCGAGTTACAGCTCTGTTTTGGTTCTACTGGGTGTTTTCTGAAGGTTGAGGTCCATGGTTGATCACGTCCATATTCTAAACTCTCCTCATTGTCAGTTTTCCATGCTCAGGCTTAACGTTTCGGGCAGTGGGATATCACACATGCTTAAACGTGAACTTTTCTGAAGAACACAGGTTAGTTTATTTATGATCTAGACATTTTGTAGTGAAACCAAGCATTTCTTTTATCATCCAACAAAAGTGACTCATCGTAACCGACAATAAATAAGCTGTAACCCAAAACGGTAAGGTCACAAGGTGGTGTTATTGAGCGTTTTTGCGCCTTCCAGTGATATTTTTATCGAAAACAACACTCTTAAAAACACAATGAAGCAACTTCCCAATGAAAGGGCCATTCAGAGGAGCCCATATAGGGTTTTGTTTACTTTGCCTGCCAAAGCCTCGCCAGTTCCAAGCTCTGAACTTTGTTCGTGCTGTCCATTTCTTTATCCATGGAACGCTCCATTGTGAGGCGGGTACCCTCGGGACAGAGGCTGCGTCCGGCTTGGAAATTTCCCCACACGTTCAGCTCCAACTTACAGCAAGCACAATGCTAGGAAACCCAATCACGCAGTCCAGACTACTGTAAAGAATAAAGAAATACCACGGGAGTCATGCGGAGCTCGGGGGCACAGTGCTCAGGTATCTGGACAATCTTGTTCAACCCTATTGTACCTACAGTATCATTACCACAGGTGCACGAAAGACGTCACTTTCTGCATCAACATTAAAGGGATACATTTGGAAAAAGTTAGTTTAATGGTCAGGAATTTTAAAAGGCCAGATTATCAGGAAAGTGCACAAATGTTGGGGGACATTCCTTTTAAATAATGCGTTACGTTTCCTGCTGTCCATGGGTGCATGCAGGCAGACTCCGACTGATCAGTGAGAGTGGGCGGGGCTAACGACATCAATGTTGGGTTATAGAGAAGGGAGGGGCTGTTTGCTCTCTTTCTTTGCTCATAGTGTTCCCATTTGAGAATAAAAGTCCTGAGAAGGGATAATACTGATACATATATAAATAACAAAAATCATTCAATATAAAAAAACACTGTAAGGTATTTTGAAGAGTGTATTATTATGCGTATCCTTGTCAATCTAATCATTACAAATAATTCAAAATGCAAACATTATTGCATTTTCAGCTCAAAACACTCTCTGAATGATTAAATGATCAATTTCCAACAGGATTTCTGAGATCTAAGGTGTATTTTAGTTCTTGTACAAACACACAAAATATTTTTTTAGTAAAATTCATACAGATTCATACAGACTGTTCATTTTTACATCTCAAATAAAGACGAATTTGTCCACGATCTCCTAAAAATAACAATGTCTGGCATGTGTGACTGTCTGGGGTTCTAAAGGGTAAGACTCCACCTCATTCACTGTTTCCTCCAAAATAAAGTGTATTGCTTAGATGGGTGTTGACCCTTTGCTGCAGTAACGTCCTCTCTTCTTCTGAGAAGGCTGTCCACCAGATTGCTGTGAGGATTTGGTAGCATTCAGCCTCAAGAGGTACTGGATAGAGCTCCATCATCACTCCAGAGAATGTCGTTCCACTGGTCTACAACCCAGTGGGAGGGCTTATTCCCCTATAGCCAAGGCTTAGTTTGGTACACGGTGACCACCGAGCTTGGAGGTGTGTGCACCTTAATACAGCAAAAATCATTAAGGAGAAGGGGAAGAGTGGGAATGACATGGGTAGGAAGCATCCAGTAGGAGTTCTGATTAGCAGGAACAACTGAACTCTAGAACAACAGCCAGCAAGAGGGCGAGAGGTTGGGAACACACTGTGATTGAGGAACTGAGATAACGTGTGAGTGTGTGTATATGTGTTTTGGTGGGTGTGTTATTTGCCGTCCGTGTTTGGGAACCAGGATCAGGGCTAAAACTGACTTTGCTCACGTTGCCTGGGCTGCTGAAGCAGGGCTATCGTGTGTAGAGGGAGCATATTTTAAAGCAAACAGTTCTCGGGCTGCTCGTGCAAACATGCATAGATATATTTGGGTTTCTGGAACTTCTCCTGGCTCTGCATCAGTAATATTCAACATTATCTCAATGGACACTTTATCATGCATCCCAACCTAGTAGCTCCACCTTGCAGGTGTACAGGAATGCTGTTGTGAGGGTCTTGTTGCATTCAGACTTAGGAGAGCATTAGTGAGGTCAGATGTTAGATGATTCGTTCTGCCACTAGATAAATAAGTCACCTTCCAAGCAGAACATTGCTTCCCATCTGCAGTTTTCTCAAGATGACATGCACAAGCCAGAAGGCTACTGCGACGTTGTTTTGTGGATGGATGACACTGTATTCCAGCATTAAAAAACCTGTCAAACATGGTGGTGGTAGTATCATATTTTGGCATGTTTCGCTGCATCTGAACTACGATGGCTTGCCATCATTGATGGAGCAATGAATTCTGAATTACATCGGCAGATTATAAAGGAAAGTAGTTCAGGAAATCTGTGAGCTGCATCTCAAGACAATATGGGCCATGCAGGAGGACAATGACCTTTCTACTAAAGACTGGTTAAAGAAGAATAAAGTCCTGACATTAAACCAGTAGAAAAGGACCAGAGAGCAGTTCATGGGAGGAATCCCAGCAACATAGCAGAGTTGAAGCTGTTTTGTACGGAGGTCAAATTACTTTTGTCACTCACAGATATGTAATATTGGATTATTCTACTCAATAAATAAATGCGAGTGTACTATTAGATTGGTTTGGTTCTCCGTATAAATCTACTGAGGTAGATACTTTAGGTTTAGATCACGTTTATGCAGAACTATAGAAACTTCGAATGGGTTCAAAAAGCACGGCTGTAGACAGACAGACGTCTCAGCAGCGAGAGATTCCCTCAGTTACATTTCTCTCTGACACATTCTTAACTCTAAACCTAAAGGCTAGAACTGCCCCTCGCCGAGGCAAAGTCAGAAACCCTGCTGCTGCGGGGGTCTTACAGCGTCAGCAGAGCCCGTGTTGTGTTTTTGTAACCTACTTCCAGAATTAGCCTCGTTCAGCCTTTCTTTGTTGTCAGCTTATCCTTTCCTTACTCACGTTCTTCTTCCCTCCCTCTGTCTCTCCTTCTCTCTCACCTGAGCTCTCTCTCTCTTCTCCCTCTCTCCTCCCCTTTCTCTTTTTCAAACCTTGTTCTAACTTTTTTCTCTCTCTTGTCTGCACCCCCTTCTCTCTCTCTCTCTGTCTCTCTCTCTCTCTCTCTCTCTCTCTCTCTCTCTCTCTCTCTCTTTCTCTCACCATTTCCATCATTCTGCAGCAAAGTGGCCCCTCTAAGTTTGTATTTGTGTGTGTGTGTGCGTGTCTGCTCAGTTCTGTTGTGTGTTTGAGGTTGGGCACTAACTATGCTGGTTGTGTGAGAGCTGAGCCGACACAGCAGTGGCAGTGTGCGTGTGTGTGTGTGTGTGTGTGTGTGTGTGTGTGTGTGTGTTCTCTTTGTGGACAGTATGAATGGTGGGTTGCATAAACACCAGCAGTGAATACACAGTTCAGTTTAACTTGGAACATTATCAGCTACCTATCCTTTCACACAACCAGACACACACACACACACACACATACACACACACATACACACACACACACACACACACACGGTCTACTGTAGTGCCAGGACAGCTTCAGTTCTTCAGACATTTCCAGAATAAGCTTTAACCTTTAGAACGCTATGCCAACATGTAGTTTGACGTCCTTTTATTCTGTCCTTCTTTTATTATTTACGTCTTTTATTACACTGTGACGAACATACTCAACTCCCCAACTCATTCCAAAAGTATTGGAGCTCCATCATTCCAGAGAACACAGTTCCACTGCTCCACGGTTCTTTCACTGTAATTATTAAGAAGAACCTCAGTGCTGATAACAACAGAAAGCTGAGGCTGTATGAGCTTAACAGGTTTAACTAAACTGGGCAGCTGACGATTAGAGAAGCATAGCCTGGATTTCTGCTGAGGAACACTGATGGTAGGGCTGGAATTTGGCATGAAGCTATGTGGTGGTTTAATGGTGTGGGAACGTTTTCTTGGCCCATTTTGGGCCATTACTATCAGTCAATAGTGGCTTAAATGTCACAATTTGTCTATTGTTGCTGACCATGTGCATCCCTTCCTGACCATAGTTTTAGAGGCTGTTTCCAGCATGATGACACATGATGTCACAAAGCAAACGTAACCATGTAGGATAGGATATGGGCCTCTCAACCTACAGCAGGTAAACAGTGAACACCTATGAAGGCCAGTTTTGGAAGAGATTGATATCCGTAGCCGCTCAGCATGATGAGTCACATTGATTGGCCATACTGCCTGTAAAAGTTTGACCTCCCAGCGAATGGACAGTTTACATATTTCTGAGCCCATAAATGACCTGTGCGAGGAAATACAAGTAAATAGTTGTTTCAGCTGACCACAGAGAAGTCTCGGTGAGCAGCTGGTCGTCATTAAAGGAGACTCATCCTGGCTTGCTGCTGAGAGCTTTATTGGAGGATAGCTCTCAGCCGTAATGCACTTCCTCTTGTGCCAACGTTTGAGTGTGTGTGAGAAAGGCCGAGAGAGATAGACAAAGAGAAATACAGAGAGAGAGAGAGAGTGTGTGTGTGTAATGGTGAGAGAGAACTGTAAGTCAGTCTCGCGGTGACCTAGCTGTCCAGTGGGTTAAGGACACTGTAAACAAACAGCGGCATGTTTGGCTCGGGCTGCTTTCGAGAGTGTACTGCGTGGCTGAGCGCTGAGTGTTTTCTAATAGAGTTCCGTAAATGACGCTCGGGTTCTCCGTCTTACATCTGCAGATGTATAAACATGTAAATATCCTGCTTTATAGACATACAGTCACTCTGTTGTGAACCGAACTGTCTGGTTTAATTCCATTGTACACTGTATGTCCAAATATTTGTGGACACCTGTTCTAATGAACGCATTCAGCTACTTTAAGTTGCATCCATTGCTGACACAGATGTGCAAATGCACACAATAGAGTGGGATAAACAAGGGCTTGAGGAGGATAAAGCCCCCCAACATTGAGTACTATGGAGCAGTGGAACTGTGTTCTCTGGAATGATGGTGCTCCATCCTATACCTTTTGGTCTGAATTGGGGAATCTCTTAGAACCTGAGATCCACACTTTGCAGGCAGTTACATAGAATCTTTCTCTTGTGTGAAGAATTATCAGTAATCGCTCATTTCCAAATGAATTAAATCACAGGGGCTGTTTCAATCAATGGGAGGGGCTGTTTGCTCTCTTTCTTTGCTTATAAATTTCAGAATAAAAGCCCTGAGAAGGGATAATACTGATGCATACATTAAAAAACAAACAAATTGGACCCATTTTAAGTATTTGGAAGGACATATACATATTCATGTCAATCTAAAAATTACAAATAACTCAAAATTGTTGCATGTTTTGAGCTCAAATTCTCTTGATGGTCTGTTTCCAGCAGGAGATATATTATGGGCAAAATAAATATTTGATCAAAATATGATTGAATTCATACAAATGTTTGAATTCTCTTAATTTTTAAACAGTCATGTAGGATCTTCTGAAAATTGCAATATCTGGTATGTGTGACTGTCTCCTATAAATACTTCAAACTACGTCAAACTACAGACCTGTGCAAACATCCCACTTAAAATTAAACTTAATTATTAAATAATTGTCCACACTCACGTCTTTCCCAAACTGGTGTTTAATTAACCTAAATGGATCTTATATGGCATCACGTAAGAGAACCTTTTTGTAGCTTCTTTCTTTTTAAGAACATTCAGGAAAGTGCTTCTGAGGGAAAACTGGGGACTGAAAGATATGGAGCAAAGTTCAGGATAGCCTCCAACATATGTGAAGATTTCCCTCCCCAGCACCCTGCGTAGCATCCATGGAACGCTTCCCCTGGGCTTCCATCGGTACCCTGGTTCTCATGTTCCCAACTCTAAGATTAGCTGCTTTATTTTCTTGGCAGTTTTGACCACGTTGACCCCACTGTGGGGTTAGGCATAGAGTTCTCCGGTTTCTGCTCTTCTGGAAGGCGGAGTGTTTCCTGCTGCTGTGGTTTGCATGAAACCAGCTGACCTGTCCCAGCAAGATCCAGCATTCTGGCCTACAAAAGCTAGTAATGTGGTCAAGGCCTCTGACAGCTGCAAAGCAGAGATGAATGCAAATGAATGGAGGAGTCTACAAGCAGTGTGCTGTGGGAATACCAATTGGGAACAGAGGGAACAGTGGTGTGAACTCTTGGACCAGGTTTCCTGACCTTCTTGTACCAAGGAAACCCAGTGAACACTGAAAGCTACTTTTCAGGCTGAATTCTACAATGATCGAAGGCCCTCAATGAGAAGGTTTGTGGTTCTAAATGTTCTAAGATCAGAGAAGAACAATTAATTCAGTAAAGAACATCTACAATCATTTCTTCCTTACTTTTACAAGAATGGATCTTCTATGGCATTACTTTTTGAACCCTCCTTTATTTTTAAGACCAATTAGAAAAATTTGTTTATAGAGTTGTTCTAAAAAGTTCACGGTTTAAAAGAGTTGAACAGATACTTGAGCTAGAAGGATATAAAGCTCCCCAGCACTGAGCTGTGGAGCTGTGGAACTGTGTTCTCTGGAATGATGGAGTTCCATCCAGTACTTTTGGGAAGAGTTGTGAAGTTGGAGATGAGGTGGGATGGGGTGGTGATCCTTGAACATCCTGACCTGACTCTCTGCATGCGATCAAATCCTCACAACACTGTTCCAAAATTTAGTAGAATACCAAAAAGCCAAGACAGAAGAAACGTTTTTAATGCCATTTTCTTCTGATTTGAGAAGAAGTAGGGATGGAGCAGGTGGTCCCAATACTTTTGTCCTTATGTTGTATGTGAAGATAGCTGAGTCTACAAGCAGTCCTCTGTGGGAATAGCAAGTCAGAACAGAGTGAACAGTGGTGTGAACTCTTATACTAGCTTTTTTGACCTTCTTGTCCCAAAGAAACACAGTGAACCCTGTGGAAGATACTTATCAGGCTTTGTTCTGGATGGAGATCTTCCTAAAATATTACACCAGCTGCATTTCCTCTGTGAAAATAACCACTTTAACAGCTTAATGGAAGATCCCGAAATTCACACTGCACTCTAAGGACACCAGAAAGTACACTTTGCACTTGTGTCTTCCTGCTCCTGTGGCAATGCCATGGTTTTCCGCACAGTTTCTTGGATCAGCAGGACTCCATTCTAATTCAAAAAGTGCTTGGCCCCCTTTCTGATGACCCTGTGTAACGTTTCACACAGTGTGACATCGTGTGCTCTGAGATTATGCTACCACTCATCTCTGTTTGCTTACTGACGAGAGGGCATTGCTCACTGTCCTAAAAGCTTGTGCTCGGGTTCTTTGAAACACTTCGTAACCTGCGACGTGATGTTACGAGGTGTTTATGAGGGACCGCAGGCCCGTTTCCCAGAAATGAAAGTCGTAGAAGTAGTTATAACCGGTTGTATGACTTGCAAAAGCAAATCTGAAAAACAGATTAGACTGCAGTACATGTTCACTCTCAGGAGTGAGTCTTTATTTACTGATTAAATGTCATCGTTTATTAATCACACTCTCCATAGCTGCCTCTTGCCGTGCTTCATGACTTTGGGACTCCAGATTTTGCACAACCATCTTAAAAACAGACATGATCTCTTGTGTTTTTGCCCAAGAAGTCACAAGCTGTTACCAGCTGAAGCCGTTTTGTGCTGAACTGAGAACAGGTTCATCTTGTAATGGATGGGATTAGGTTTTGTAAAGGGGTGTCCAATCATTAACTAACCCCATACAACGTTTTTTAAAGCACTTGATCTTGTGTTGATGTTGACATCAATATAACATCTCCCTCAACATTCAAAAGACGTCCACGAAGAACGCAGTATTAAGTTTTTGAATAAAAATATTTTTTAAACGTCGTTTACTGATGACCAACCCCTCATGCAGTCCTCTGGTGGGCAACAGAGCTCTTAGTCATTGCAGTCTTGGTTCTTCTCAGTGTTCTTTTGTTCTAAGAGAGCTTCTCCGTTGCAGTCTTGGTTCTTCTCAGTGTTCTTTTGTTCTAAGAGAGCTTCTCCATTGCAGTCTTGGTTCTTCTCAGTGTTCTTTTGTTCTAAGAGAGCTTCTCCATTGCAGTCTTGGTTCTTTCTCAGTGTTCTCATGTTCTACGAGAGCTTCTCCATTGCAGTTTTGGTTCTTCTCAGGGTTCTCATGTTGTAAAAGAGCTTCTCCATTGCAGTCTTGGTTCTTCTCAGGGTTCTCATGCTGTAAGAGAGCTTCTCCACTGCAGTCTTAGTTCCTATCAATGATTATTTGTCGTGCTCTTAGAGAGTTTCTCTTCCTAAATGTTGGTTGTCCTTCTTGTGACCTGGTTCCTGTGAGTGGTTCTTCATGTTCTTTAGGCGTTTTCCTTTGAGTCAGGCTTTTTCTCATGAGAGAAAAAACATGAATTAGAGAAGAACCGATGAATTGGTTTCCATCAATTACTGTATTTAGTTTAATGTCTATTAGTTGAATATAATTAAACTGTATTTAAGTAAAATGTAATTGCTGTCAGACAGATTCCATTAGGATGCAACCAAAACTTGCCCATGTTCACATGCTTGCAGGTTCAGACAGTGGTGCTGAAGTAACTGAGACCATCCTCAACGTACAGGATGTAAATATTTGTTTAAGCATCCATGCCCAAAACAGCTACTCATTGTCCACTCGCAGTATGAAATCTCCAGTCTATGAATGGCCATATCATTTTCCAGACTTCAGGTCAGAATGGGGTGTCTGTGCTCTCCACACAATGGGTCATTCTTTGTCCATATGCTGCTCTGCCTACACAGAAAGACACACACACACACACACACCAGTTTGGTTTTACATTTACACTGAGAGTATGTATGTGTATAACAAGAAAATTCTCATTCTGAAGAAATTAGTTGAGATCTTGTGAGCTAGGATGAAGAATCCAGATTCCAGATTTCTCCTGGATGTCTCCACCCAGTGCTTGGATGTGTTGGATTCCATCACCAGCACACCTGATTTAACAGCTCTAATCACTGATTTACCAAAGCAGGTGTTGATGAGACTATAAATAATAGTAGACTCCCATGATGAGAACTTTGGAGATGTTTAATGAACACAGTGATGGAAACATATACACACACTGATCAACCATAACATTATGACCTTGTTTCTACTCTCACTCTTCATTCTATCAGCTCCTCTGAGCACACAGGAGCTCTTTGTAGTTCTAGAATTCCTGACTGTAGTTCAGGACGCTGGTGGCTGGATATTTCTGGTTGGTGGACTGTTCTCAGTCCAGCAGAGACACTGAGGGGTTTAAACACTCCAGCAGCAATGATGTGTCTGATCCAGTTGTACCAGTACAACACACACTAACACACCACCACCATGTCAGTGTCAAATATCTCTATGCTGCAATTTTAACCTCAGGACCAAAAGGACCAAAATATTAGAATTGAACTGAACACTTTTGGCCTAAACAAACACACACACACACACACACACACACACACACACACACACACACACACACACACACACACACACACAAACACCCCACCCCCGCTGTCCTGCCCAGGAGTCTTGCCTATGGATTACTGCCTATTGACCCCCCTAACACCTCCTGCTACCCTGTCCTCCTCCATGTCCCCTTAGCCAATCACAATCCTCCAAGCACAGGAAGGTAACATGACTCCGAGGTCCAAAGCCTGAAGCTTAATCTTGGACACACTTCAGGCCAAGAGAAGCAGTGTCACACTCACACACTCATAGGGTTCCATATCTCTCTCTCTCTCTCCCTCACTCACACACACACACACACACACACACACACACACACACACACACACACACACACACACACACACACACACACGTGCTCTGGGCTTGGTGTTGAGGATTAGACCGGCTGGGGTCAAACACATACTTGCACATACCAGCCACCCTCTAGGACTATACCCATTGTTGGCTCTTGAGGATTAAGCAGGCTAGGGTTTGGGCTTGTAGGCTGCAGATGGTTCTCCGGTTCTAGCTGGCTCCTTCCACGATGCTGACCCGGATGGATGATGCCCGTTGTTTTCCTCTTCCTTTCTCCACAGCTCAGTGCTGGTTCTGAGTGTAGCTGTGACGTGGGCCCTGACGGAACCAA
The DNA here is from genome assembly GCA_034509495.1 of Acestrorhynchus altus. Lineage (NCBI taxonomy): Eukaryota > Metazoa > Chordata > Actinopteri > Characiformes > Acestrorhynchidae > Acestrorhynchus > Acestrorhynchus altus. Next base: position 2,999,188 of record CM067511.1, on the reverse strand, counting down.
GAAGAAGAAGTCCAAGAACCTGTAAGTCTGATTTCACTGTTCTGTTTGATTGTGTTCTTGTGCTCAGTTCCTCTGTTGGCCTGATGACAGCAGATGTTCATCAGTCAGTGTAGATAATATACTCTTGAAAATTGGTTCCCAATGAAGGTTGCCAGACAAGTAAGGCTGTTGAATGGTTCGTCACACTCCCAGAACACAAAGAATGACCACTGAAAGATGCTCGAGGGAAGCAAACATGGTCATTGTGTGACGTATCTCCAAAGATCTCAGTTCTTTGTGTTTCTACATTCTGTTGTTGCCTGTTTCTATGTATAAACTTGGGAATGTGAAGACTGGGTCACTTGGAAGCGTAATAGTGGTTGGGATCCTGATCCGTTTCTGCTAATATCTGATGATGCCAATGGTGCTTCAGGCCATTTGTCAGCTTATACAGTTGGTGTAGTGTAGTAGGAAACCACACTACCCTCCCAGTGGAAGACTGGGGTTCAATTCCCAACCAATCACGAGATTCTACATCAATACGAGACTCTTACAACCAGTATAGCACGATTCAGATGTTAAGTCCCTCTGGATTGAGTGTCAGACCAATGGGAATGTAAATGTACTCCCTGGACTGTATGCTAAATACTCAAGGAAAATGTGAAACTTGACACTGGAGAAAATTCTTTCATGTTCTAGATGGCTTTAGATAGTGTCAGTGGTGTGCTGTCTGTACAAGAACAATGACAAGACCATCAGAAAGGGCAGGAGAATGAACATAGAGGCCTAGTCGAGCAGTTGAGCTACATTTCTTAGAGCTCCAGTTATAATTTTATTGATTTTGCTCCTTAGACGTTTACCAGGACCAATGAATTGAGAATCCAGATTGAGTTGGACTGTTCTCTGATGTTCTCCAAGGACGTTAGGCATCATAGAGTTTAATACTTGCTTGTGGTTCAAGGAAACAATAGTGAAGACTAAGCACTGATGAAAAATCTGTGCAAGAACAATGGATGAGACCCGTAGAATGTTCTTTAAGGGACCTAAAGAGACATTTTAATTGTGGTTTGTGAGAACGGGTTTGGTGTTTACATTTTTTACTGCAATTGGGTTTTGCGTAGATATGAAAATGAATATAGAGGCCCAGTTGAGTCAGATTTGGTAGATTGAGAGTCTAGATTGCATTGGACTGTGGCTCAACACACTGCACTGAATGTCAAGTATTTGAAGAAACCCTGAAATTTGTTTTCTGTCCAAGAACATCGGAAATTCATGGCTTTATGGAACCAAACCTGCCAATTATAGGAGTGTACTGCGGGAACAGTTTTGATTTTTTCATTGATTTTTCACTGCATTCAGTGGACCAGCTTGGATTGTTAGCAGGTCAAGCTGGTGTAATGCTGGTTTAGCTGGTTGACCATCTTGGTCATGCTGATAAAAACTGGGCTAGATGACCAACTAGACCAGCTCAACTCAGCTGGTCAGGACTGGAAAACCAGTTAGACCAACTTGAAACAGCTGGTCAGGATGGGTACACCAGCTCAACCCAGCTGGTCAGGGCTGAATGATCAGCTCAATCCCTACTCAGCTGGTATGAGCTGTTTTTTTTCCTATGGGCTGTCGAGCAGTTCAGGCACATTCCTTCGAGCTCCAGTTATTATTCTATTAATTTGCACAGTAGATGTTGACAATGATCTATATTGAGAGTCCAGACTGAGTCTGTTGTTCTCCATAGGCTTCGTGACTCAGTGGAGCATTTCGTGTGCTGGATTGTTAATTAAATACATTCTTCTGACTGCATACATCTACTTATGTGTTTGCATTAATTCTAATTTCACTGTGTTTTTATGTGAAAAACAAATTAATGCTGTGATATTATTGCGATATATAGAGATAATATTGTAATATTTCGTTGTATTAATAGTGCACAGCACTAGGTTAACTCTTAGAAACCACAATCTGCACTGTGCAGACAGTTATCCCAGGATCAGACCTACAGACATGATCCACATACAAGTCATCTATATTAGAAATTATATAAAATTCATTTCCATCTGAATTAAATACCAGTTTAAATGCCAAAGGAGCTTCCAGTGCATGTTTACTGCCCACATGTTCATGTTCAACCTGCATACAGACTCTGACTGATCAGAGAGGGGGCGGGGCTGATGGTGTCATGCACCCACATGTTGGCGTATCGTGGAAAATGAGGAGGGAGGGGTTGTTTGCTCTCATTTGAGAATGCATAATGCATCATTTTGGTGTTTCAGGACTCTTGGAGCTTAACGTTAAAGTGTGATAAGAATGTGCTTTCTTATGAAGAACATGTATGAAGATCTAGACGTTTCTCTGACAGCTTGTCAGGAGCAAAGTCTTTTCCCAATTCATGAATAAAACCAGGATAACAGAATGCCCAAATCCTGATATAATTGACAGGTTTTTTAATCAGTTACCTGGAACCCTGTCTGTCTTAGTTATCAGCATGTACACAGTGGGCGAGTATTGATGTACACATACCATGTTAAGCCGTGGCTATGGCTGGAGATTAGACTAATACCTCTGGGGATTTTGAGCAGCTCCCGCGAGTTTCGATTTGGGAGACTGATAGATCACAATCCAAGTATGATTATAGCCCTTTAAATGTTCCCCAGTTCACACCTGTCCAATCAGTCTCTGTTATCTTCACGTATACAGTATTACCTCCACTGAAGCTGTTTACACTATGTGGACAAACGTCCCGTTTCCTCGGAAATCAAGAGGATTATCAAGACTAAGTAGAAAAAGGAATTGTTTCCACTGTCCAGGTAAGGTATTCTAATAGAATCTGGAGGATTGCTGTGAGAATGTGATTGTATTCAGCGACAAAAGTCAAGAGGTCAAGAGATCAGCTCATTCCCAACTCATCCCAGTGCACTGGATGGAGCTCCATGCTTCCAGCGAACACAGTTCCACTGCTCCACAGCTCAACACTGGGGGCTTTGTACCCCTCTAGCCCATGCCAGGCATTAGACATGGTGCCAATCGGTTGATGTTTATCTGTTCCAGAGTGTCCTTTTCTATTGGCAGTACCTTTCTACAGGTACTTGAAAGAATGTGTGCATTTGCACATCTGTGTCAGCAATGGTTGCAACTTAAAGTAGCTGAAATAATTCATTAGAAGGGGTGAGCAAAAATATGGACATGTAGAGCAGATTATAGTTACGTGTTGCACATTTCAGCAGTGTGTGTGTGTGTGAGTGTGTGTGTGTGTGTGTGTGTATGTTCTCATTACTCAGTACTAAGCAGTGCTACAGGTAAGGCCTTATGAACATGAGGACTTAAGCAGATCAGAGATGTCTGATCTCCGCCTCACTCTCTCTTTATCTCAGAGGTGTGAGGAGCTGCAGGGGGTACAGCTTTATGTTAAGAACGCCGGCCCTTCATCATTTGTTGATTCCTACCCCACCCCCACGTGGCTGCCATTCAATCTAAAGGTCACACATTAACACCTCTCACAACAATGGGTTCAAATTGGCTGCCCAGTCCTGCGATGCCTGCTGATCTCAGGTTCAGTGTAGAGGGTTTGGCTGATAAAATCAAATTCTCCTGGAAATTTGATGAAATGCTGAAATGTGTTATAACACATTATTAATGTATAGTAGGAGGGTTATAGTAGTAACCCATCCTTACTCAGTGATACACACATACACACTAGTGACTTCACACACCAGGGGGCAGTGAGCACACATGCCCGGAACGGTGGGCAGCCCTATCCTCAGCGCCCGGGGAGCAGCTGGGGAGGTTCACAGCCCTAATGGTGAAGAACAGCCCTTAGCTGAAGGAGCTCACAACTGGTGTAGAAGAATGAGACTGGAGAACGTCAAAGCCTCAAGAGGATACACCTGGACAAGGCCCAAATGGGTCACATGTATTTCTTTGTGATTGAGACAATGGTGTCATGGGAATACTGTAACACCATACACACACACACACACACTCATAGTCCCGCAGCTGCGAACACTGTTGTTCCAGCTGTCGCTGGGAGGTAGAATGCAGGTGTGTGTAAGAAAGCAACTGTGAGAGTCTGTGTATGTGTGTGTGAGAATGTGTGTGTAGTGTCCGTATCTGTCCTCCAGTCCTGGGTAGTCGTCAGTGTGCTGAACCGCAACTGGATTAGTGCTGTAGAGCATTTCCACTCATTTCCACACATTTCAGTTTACTATGAGCTAAACGCCTGATTGACCGAGACCCAGAAGAGCCAATCACACACAGAAACACTCCCCCACACACACACACACACTCACACACACCTCCCACACACTTAACCTTCCACTGTAGCTTAATGAATCAGGCTCTCTGTGATGTGGCGTAAATAATACGGTGGTGTTGATACGGAGTGTGTGGGGAAAAGTAAGAGCTGAACGTGAAACTGAACCTCGCTCTCTCGAGACAGCTGCAGAGACTGAAAGCACAGGAACGTGACACCGTAGCAGTGCTAAGAAAACGGTAGTAAATTCGTCCTCCTGCAGATAGTGAAACATGAGGATGACGGGACTATAAATACCTGCGGGGTGTGCAACAGATTTCATCGCTTGAGAAGAGGTGGTGCAGTGCCGCGAATGCCTCGTTGGAGGTGTGGAAAATGGGCCACGATGCAGATGTTCACTAAAAGAAGGGACTGAAGGAAGGAGCTGAATTTGCTGGCGTATCAAGGCGTACGCTCATACGGGTCTATCAGCAGTAGCAGACTCATAGCCGGTCTGAGTCCTGACACGTTTGCCCCCCAGCGGAGGCAGCTCCACGGGAGTCGTTCACGGGTCTTTCAGAAAGATAGCTGACTCAGTTTCATTCAGTGACTGTTTCTGATTCAGTCTGTTCAGCTCTCAGTATGAACTCATAGATCAGCTCTCTCACACACACACACACACACAAACACACACACACACACACACACACACACACATATATATATATATATATGTCTGTGTGAAAATCACAGATAATTGCCTTGGTTGTCATAATAAACAATAAACACGTTTAAACTACCATGAATAGATACTGAACATGATTTAGTTTCACTCATTAAATACTTATTTAGTGCTTTTAGTCCCTATTTGCAGAAATGCTCACGAGTCACAAACTACAAGTCCAGTCTCAATCTTCTAGGCTTCCAGCTCTTCCAGGGGGAATTCCAAGGCGTTCCCGCGCCAGCCATGTCTCCAGCATGTCTTGGGTCTTCCCCGGGGCCTACTCCCAGTCAGACATGCCCAGAACACCTCACAGGGGAGGTGTCCAGGAGGCATCCAAACCAAATACTCGAACCACCTCAGCTGGCTCCCCTCGACATGGAGAAGCAGTGGCTCTACTCCATTTCCCTCCCGGATGACTGATCTCCTCACCCTATCTCTAAGAGAGAGTCCAGCAACCCTGCGGAGAAGCTCATTTCAGCCACATTTACTCAGGATCTCATTCTTTCTACCCAAAGCTTGTGGTCATGGGATGAGCTCTGGAACATAGACTGACCGGTAAATTGAGAGCCTTGATTTTTGACTCAGCTCTCTCTTCATGACAAAAGACCAGCTCAGAGTCTGCAACGGTGATCCTCCTGTCAACCTCTTGCTCCATGGTTCCCTCGCTCGTGAACAAAATGCTGAGATACTTGAACTCCTCCACTTGAGGCAGGAACTCATTCCCAACCCAGAGAGGGCATTCCACCCTGTTCCGACTGAGTACCATGGTCTCAGATTTAGGCACCTAGCTGTTCATGTCAGGTAGAAACCGAATGTACCCAGTCTTTCTCTCTCACAGACTGACGTCTTTGTCTACCACTGTTCTGTCTATTGTTCTCTTTGGAGGCCTAAGTCTACTCAGCAACCCTAGATTTATCGGCGTAATCTGGTTCTGATAAATTCTCACACTCCTGAAGGGATTTGTCTGTGCTGGTTTAACCTTTTCTGTTGGACAGTCTGCAGCAACCTGAAACGCTACACCGGATTATTCTGTAAAAGCTGCTGTATTTAGCCCACATGTGGACAGACTGCTGTCATAACTGTAGCTCACGCCTCTCATCTGTCAACATCTCGCTATAATAAGGTCCAGAGTTTTTGTATTATAATTCCAGTACAAAGAGGCCAAGTAAGGAGGCCAAAGGTTTGCCTTTACCTCTTTTAATACCAAATTCTAGTTTAAGCGAGACTGTGCAGTCTTAATCTGTGCAGATTAAGCACAGAAACTAGACGACTCAAAGTGGCCTTCGTTTAAGATCATCTGTTTATTATTTTGCTATTTGTGTGTCTTAGTATTATCCCTTCTTGTGACTTTTATTCTGAAATTTGAACACTGTGTGAGGAAAAAAAAAGTGAGCAAACAGTCCCTTCCTTCTCATCTTTATATATAACCCCAATGTCTGTCAGTGACATCATCAGCCCCGCCCCCTCTCTCTGATCAGTCGGAGTCTGTATGCCGGTTGAGCATCAGCTCCGCCCCCTCTCTCTGATCAATCAGAGTCTGTATGCAAGTTGAGCATCAGCCCCGCCCCCTCTCTCTGATCAGTCAGAGTCTGTATGCAGGTTGAGCATGTACACGTGGACAGAGCAGTAAACATGCACTAGGAAGCTCCTTTGGTATTTAAACTGGGATTTTAGCTGTTTTCTACCACAACCCAAAAAATAGCTGCTCTGTGGTGGTCCTGTGGGGTCCTGATCATTGAAGATCAGGGTGAAAGGAGGAGAATAAAGTCTGCAGAGAAACAGATGAACTACAGCCTGGAATTATACTTATATTATCTACAAAGTGCTAGAGTTATATCTCAAATTCAGCAGAGCCTTCTGTTCCAATACCCAGCTCTCTGAGGTAGCCCCAGCTCCTTCAGACATGCATTGGAATCTGCGGATAATGTATTCCTTCGTGAATTATTGCTCCAACACAGCTGAAGACTCCAAACACTTTAGATTCAGAGTGCAACTAAAAATCCTGTATCCATGACACCTTGGACCCGTATGGCGTCCATTTGTTAAGTGTGAGGCTTCCATAAATGATTATTGACTGTCGTTTAGTTAATCCATTAACAGGATCATAAACTGGTAATCAGCTAATCGAACCATTGTGCCCTTTCCCGTTTCCTCCCTGTTCCCCCGTCACAATGCCGCCATCTCTGAAACATCCATCCTACAGTTTACACTTTGTTTTGAGTACGAGGGCATGTGTTTATGTGCTTTCCGGTAAGTGTGTTCCATTACTCAAACATGCAAAAGCACAGTACCGCATGACAACACAGACTAATTGCACCACGTCAGAGTGCTGTTGGGATAAGTGGAAGTCCCGCAGTTCCAGAAATAGGAGGAAAGAGTATCAAAATCAAGAGACTCTTCAGGACTAACAGAGATGCAATACATCTCCACGCAAGTGCTTTACTGTCAAAAATAAATGTTCTTCGGGTGGTTCTTTGAGCCAAAAGTGTGAAGAACCTGAAGGAACCTTTATTTCAAGTGAATCTCCTTAATTGTCTTAAATCTTTGCTTTCTGGAACCCAGGATCTGCAGTTTGCATGCAGGTATATGCCATTCTCCAGGCCACATAACTCAGGATCAGAATAACCTACAGATGTGATACAGAAATCATAGCAAACTACAATACTCCCACTGTTCTCATCATTGTGTGATGAATTATTAGTGAGTAATTCAGCTCAGAAAACAACTAAAATTCACGTTTCTATCTGAATTAAACCACAGTTAAAATGCTAAAGGAGCTTCCAGTGCATGTTTACTGCTCTGCCCATGTGTACATGCTCAACCTGCATACAGACTCTGACTGATCAGTGAAAGGAGGCGGGGCTAATGACATCTCTGACCCAGATATTGGATTATAGAGGAAACTGAGAAGGGATGGGTTGTTTGTTCCCTTTCATTGCTTCATTGTGTTCAAATGTCAGAATAAAAGTCCCAATAAGGACATTAATAAGGACATTCATGGTGTTTTTATTTGGACCACTGTCAAGTATTTTGAAGAGCATATTATTATAAATATCCTTGTCAACCTACTCATTAAAAAATAACAACAAATCCTGTTGTCTAATTGTTGAAGCCAGACAGTCAGACTAGTACTGCTTGTCGATTCACTATATTACAATGTTCATATTGTGTACAGGTGTTGTTATATCAAGGCTTAAAGGCTCAGTGGCACAATGACAAAACAGCAGGAGCTCAAGCCTGTGTCAGGGTTTTATTAGTATGTTGCTTTAAGCTCAGGCATGAAGAGTGGATAGCGCTGTCTCTCGGCCCTGGAGGTGGGATTAGATGGAGTCTGGCTGCGCTCGCTCGAGCAGAACCTCCAACCAGACCTGGCTTTCGATCAGTGCTTGGCTTTATTTCTGTCTGAGAGAGAGAGGGAAGAGTTTAAAGGGGGGTTGGAGAGTGTGGCTTTAAGGAAATAGCAAATAAAGAAAAGCAAAACACACTCTGGGCAAAAGTATTGGGACACCTGCTCATTCATAGTTTTGTCTGAAACTAACGGCATTGCAAAGAGTTTATCCTGCTGCTGGGAGGCTTTCTGCTATATTTTGGACCTTTGCTCTGATGATTCCATTGCATTCGGTGACAAGAGCGTTGGCCCCGACATCAGACCAGGTTTTGACATGTCTGGGCCCTCACAGATCCTGTTGAGTATGGAAGGCAGGGGCAGAGCCAACCCCTCAGTGATCAGTGGAACTGGTGGCAGTGGGGAGGAAGGAGAGCAGTGAAAGGGGCATGTGAGTAAAGGCCTTCTAAAGGCAGGTAGGGGCAGGTGATGGTTAAGGAAAGGAGGTGTGGTCTTGTTTGCTATGCCTTGAGGATACCTGAGCAGTCTCGCCACACTGTAACTGGTTAATGGAGTCAACTGAGGTGACCCGTTTCCATCAGCACACTCTGGGCTGACCCCTGCCATGGCCCGTGTGAATGGGCACAGCATGGCACTCTCAAAGATCATTCTGTGAACTCGGTGGGGTCTCTTTATCATGCTGTGCCCACTGTGATTAGCTGTTTGGCACTCACAGTTCTGAACTCAACTGACCCTGGGCAACTGTGTGACAGTGGTTGCTCAGTTCTGGCATCATGTTGACCCTATTAGTAAGGGCTGTCCACTCTAGCCAGCTAAATCTGGCTTAGTTAGATGATAGAACAGTCATGTGGTGACCACACAAAACAATATTTATTGATCTACACATACAGAAGTGGTGTCTCTTAGTACGATGTCGAGTTTAATGCAACATGCCAGACGTCTCTGCATGGAGGTGTAGAGGTTCCTAATGGTGTCCTGTGATGATCCATCCCATGCAGCTTGAATGTTCTCCCTCAGTTCTGCAGATGGTGTGGTAGGGGTGGAGTGTTGATAGAGTGTCCAATAGCATCCCACACATTTTCAATCAGGGGCAGGTCTGGAGATGAGACCGACCACGGCGTAGTATCAGTGTCTTCAAGATGAGATCTTCAGAAAGCAGCAGTATGTGGACGAGCGTTGTCTTGTTGGAATAGAGCACCGGAGTGTGTGTTCAATAAAGGCCGGACAACTGGTTGCAGGACCTCATTAATGTAATGTTGGGACGTCAAAATGTCTGGAATAAAGAGCAAAGACAATCTGACATTGTATGAAATTGGACTCACACCATGACACCATTTTATCCTGCTTTTGTTGGAGTAACTGTCTCTACTGTCCAGGAAATACTTTCAACCTTATCCCCAACTCATCCCATAATTCCAAACGGATGGAGTATCTTCATGTATCAGCTCACAGCTATTCTTCTGGCAGTACCTCTGTACAGGGACTAGATCAGCAGTGTGTGCATTTGCACGAGTGGCAGCAATGGGTGCAACTTAGCTGAACACATTCATTAGACAGGGTGTCTGCAAACATTTGGCCATATAGTGTATGTTTGGGAAAGTTATGCCCACCTTTGCAAGTTTTGTCTACTGTCACCATGGCGGCTGTGCCAGCTGTTATAGAGAGTGAGTTGCTTGGCTGAAAATCTTGTTTAGGAGTTGAAAGAAGGAAGCGCAGCATGAGAACGTCGAGCCGAGTGTAGAACATCAGTGACATTGGATTACGCCCCAGGGGAACGGACGGCACAGCTGGTCTGCTGGTTTCCTTTTGATGCTCTTGTGCTTTAAAGCCCCGTCTGTCAGTGCGTTAGTATCCCACCTGTGACAGCTGCCCCAGGCCGCTCTGGAACCAGCATCATCACCCCATTCATGAGCATGACTCACGAGAGCAGAGTCGGAAACTCATTTGGTTGATTGGCTGAGGTGCTGTGCTGATATTTGCCTGTTGTGCAGATGCTGGTGTAGAGTAGCACTAGGGTTGCAGTGCTGTAGTTGTGGCAGAAGGAATGTGTCTTTAAACATCTGTACAGCAGCTCTACGCCAATGGAGAACCAGTCACTGACTGTGGATTGTGCTGTTGGACCTTCAATGCTTAGTGTGAAAAGTAAACCCATGATTTAATTTACATATTAATATAATAATAATAATAATAATAATAATAATAATAATAGTAGTAAAGAACCACAGAGCTGTGTAGCAGTGGATCTGGAATGATGGAGATCCATCCAATACTTTTAGGATGAGTTGGCAAGTTTGGGATGAGATGTGATGGTGATCATCCAACATCCTGATGTCACTGATGCTCTTGTCTCTGAATGCAATCAAATTCTCACAGCAATGCTCCAAAATCTATTAGAAAGCCTTCTCTGGAGAGCATGATAAACTCTTTATAATATTGTTGATTGCAGAAGAAACAGGGAATGAGTAGGTGTCCCAATACTTTTGGCCATTTAGTGTATTCGCATAGATCCATGTTATTTATGTATCCGAACATTGAGATCTCTCTCTCTCTCTCTCTCTCTCTCTCTCTCTCTCTCTCTCTCTCACACACACACACACACACACACACACACACACACACACACACACACTTCCTCAGTCTGTAAACACACTGACACACACAACACAGTCCATACTGTCTGAAAGGTGTCCTATGATTGGGTACGCATAGGCCCCGCCTGCCTGCTGCCCTCCCCTGGCTTTAAAAAGAGCACGGAGGCATTCTGCAGGGTTAGAGGAATGTGACCGGCCGCCCACCCTGCCCCAGAGCATCGCTCTCCAACAGCCCCCCTGAGCACACACTCACGCGCACACTCATGTTCCACACAATGGTGGACTTCTCTGAGAAGTACTTGGAAAGGTAGGCATGCGTTCTCCAGCGTTCTGCTGCTCTGAGGCTCCTGTGACAGACAGATTGAGGATGAGTGAATAGGGGAGGGAGGCAGAGGGAGAGACAGACACAGTTTAGGACCAAATCAGGCTCTTCACCTCTCCTGTGGCTGGTCCATGCTGGGACTGTGAGAAAAAGAGAGGTTCATGCACATTTTCTGACCTTCTGATTCTGCTCTCTTTTGGGTTTCTTGGCTTTCTTCATCTCTTTAAAGGATTGTGAAGATTTTGGAGGGTGCTGAGATGGTGCAGAGTCAGATCAGATATCAGTGTTGGATTTTGAAGCAGTGAGATGTTCTCCAAAGGTGCTTGACTTTGTGCTGGTTCCTCATAGACAGAAGAAATCCAGTCCCTTCCAGAGTTTGTTGGAAATGTATTAAAAACTGGTTGTGGATTAAAGTGTAATGCCATTCATATGGATATTTATTCCTGTTCAGTCGTCCTTCATAAAGATGAAAGTGGTGAGGGGAACCAAACATGGTTCTTTAGCGCAATGCAGTTCTGGTCCTGGAGTACCACTGCCCTGCTTATTTTAGTGTTTTCCTTCTGTAACACTCAGCAAGAGCTCACCAGTTCATTATTATCATAATTATGTTCAATGCACTCTTTAGCGGCTGGATATTTATTATTATTATTATTATTATTATTATTATTATTATTATTATTAACAATAATAATGATAATAATAATAATAATAAAACCACAACAATAATAAAAATATAAATAATAATAATAATAATAATGATGATGATGATGATGATGATGATGATGATGATTATTATTATTAATAATGGACCCATGATTGTGGCAAGAATATTAAAAGATAATGATAAAATGAAATTTAATCTGCTGTTTTCCTTGTAATCCAGGGAATCCCGGTAATTCACTGGAATTTCACCAGATAAACAAGGACATTAGTGTTAAGATGATTCCACCTTTAGATGAGATGGCATTTTTGCACTACACCAGCATTTTTCCTACACCTGTGCACCAAGGTCCTTGAGGAACATTTGGAGGCTCTTCAGCTTGAAACTGTGGAGGAACTTCTTAAGGTGAACCTTCAATAAGACTTCTTGAAGGTTGCTTGAAGCAACATAAGAGGCTCCTCCACAGTTTCAAAGTGAAGAAGCTCCAGAAGCTCCTCTAGGAACTACTTTCTTCATAAGCATGTAGGCCTCAGCTTTGTCTGCTCTAGGACACCATCTACAGTATACACTGTATAAGTTTGGACTCGCTTGACTGGATGTGTTAGAGGGCACATGATGCAGAGTATTGAGAGGCCTCCTCGTTCCTTATCTCTTCTGAAATCGTGCTTTTGTTGGAGGAACCGTCTCTATTGTCTAGGAAAGGATTTCGGAACATTGCTGTGAGGATTTGAACTGAAGTGGGTGCTGCATACAGGCCCTTAGGTCTGATATTTCGAGTAACATGGTTTATGCTGGGTCCAGTGCTGGGTTTCAGTGTGAGATAAATGGGGAGAATAGAGCAGGAATCCTTTCTGTATTATTGACACAGCAGAGTGACATTTGAAGGCTTGAGCAGGCATGCAAACACTCCACTCTCTAGCAGCGCGAAAGTCGGGCCCCTGAGAATGCCCAGTGAAATGCATGCTCACCCTCACAAATAGCCTGCAGAGGAACGTGCTTGGGTCAGCTTCTTTCTCTGGACTGTCCGCATTTACCACCCACTGTGCTTTAGATTGCTGGTCTGTGTACGATTATATCATCAGTGGTGTATAAAGGACTTTAAATGATTTAAATCCAAGTTATGCCACAATTTTGAGGTTTCCATTTCCCACCCAGTGTTTAGGACTGCATTACAATCTCCATGCTTTGAGTTACAGGAAGTGAGCTGCAACTCTAATGCATCATCAGTGGAGCTGAACACAGTTGCTATAATAGCTCGGAAAACAGCTAAAAATCACTTGTTTCCCAGTTAATTAAATCCCAGTTTAAATGCCACAGCAGCCTTCCAGTGCATGTTTACTGCTCACTGACCCAGATATTGGGTCATAGAGCAAAATTTCTGAATAAAATTTGTGAGATAGGATAATTTTGACATATAAACAAATAACAAGAATAATAAAGGACATTGAGGGTGTTTTTATTATTATTTTATTTGGACCACTGTCAATGTGTGACTCTCTCCTTTAAATACTTTATTTACATGGAATAAAAGTATGTTAAACTATGAAAATATCCCACAAAACTGGCCTGTGGTTCTAAAGGTTAAACTACAGAAAGATTCCTCACACTCAAACATACTGATTTTCTAATGTTTTGGATCTCAAACCAGTGTGGGGGAACATATTTAACTTACACTCTAAGAAGGTGCTTCAAAGGGATGCTGTAGATGGGATGAAGAAGCATGTTTATGCACTGCAAAAATACCTTAGCAAGTATAATCCTTGTAAATCTAGTCTAAACAAGTCTGGTCTTATTATAAACATATTAAAAGACTGCTTAACTTGTTTTTTTATCAACTAAAATGATCTTATTGGCAGATAATATTGCTTAATTTAACAAATAATATATATTAAATAACTCAGCTGAATAACAACAAGCAGAATGACTCCAACAAAAGTGTAATAATAATAGCCTTGACTTCAGAAGATACATTGAGCAGGTGTCCAAATACTTTTGTCCAGGTGGTGTATGTAGTCTAGGTTTAAGAGGATTTCACTTTCTAAGATATCTCAGGTTCTTCAGACCTTTTTAAGGTTCGTCACACCCGCATAGCTCACATTATGGAACCCAAAGTGGTTCTTCTATGGCATCAATCAACCAACCTTTTGAAGAACCTTTACTTTTATGAGTGCATGTCTGGGAGATGAGGAAGAGCGCTCTAAAGAAGGATGCACCATCAACCTCTCCAAAGAGCTCTTTGGTAAAGACAGTACTCTAGTCATGGTTCTTCACAGTGTTTTTTCTTCTTCTTTTTTTCTGGTCGTGGCATCTGCAGCCCAGCCTCTCCGGGGCCGTCATGTTCTAAATGTCTTTCCCACTGCAAGCGTCCTGGTTTCCATGGATAAGAATAGCTGCGAGCGGCACCGAGAGAGCTATCGGGGGCCTGCTGGAGTTGACCAATCAAGCCTAGAGATGAGAGTGTTTCGGGCTGAACCACCACCCACCCTTCCCTTTCTTCTGTAGCTAGTGGAGGGAAATGTCAGTTGAGTGGCAGGATGAGCATATCCTAATTTGATAAGCCCCAGTCAGGGAGTGTCCTGTGGGGGGTCATAACACACTTACAATGAGTAAGCGAATCAAAGACAAGTGTTTCTGGCTGATAGTTAGCCCCAGGGCTTTTTTTTTTTAGACCACGAGGTCACAGCCTGGTGGAGGGACAGCCTGGAGATGCGACTGACCCTGCTCTGCTGCCTCATTGTGACGGGATTAGCCAGGGTAAAAAGTTCTTGGTTAACCTCTATTCTCTTCTTAGACCCAGCTGTCTCAATGGAGACGTCTGGCCAGTGAGGGGGTTGGGGGGGTGTCTTTAGACGTAGATGGTACATGAGATCTACCTACGTCCTTAGATATACGTTCCTAACACAGTTCTTAATTAGTTAAGCCTCAGAAACATTAGTAAATGAGCTGCGGCTGAAACTGATTAAATACTGTGAAAGATGTTTAGTCTTTAGCCCCGCCCCCTCCATTTATTTACGGTTTAGTCTCACCTGCAGCTTTGAACTCCTGACCAAGTATGGCTGTGGTGTTAATAGAATTTGTCCCTATCATCTCCTGAGTTGCTTTACATGCAGGCAGTTAGACAGTTGCTCCACCCTAGAGCTGTGAAGTCATGAGTGTTTTGAGTGGCCCTACAGTCTAACTGCTGCATATCAAGTGCGAGCTCATCGGTTCAGGAATAAATAGTAAACAAATTGAGGGGGAGGAGCTACAGACAAAGTATCTCACACAATATTTAATACCATTCAGCTGCAGCTCATTTACTTTTGTTTTGGAGCTTTTTGTTGATCAAACTGAGATGCAGAAGTAAACCGTGTTGAGTTACCAAACAGAAAACAGTGCCTCTAATCATTTATTGCATCACTGTTAAATGTGATGAGTTACAATTACATAGTGCTGCATATCCCCTTCTTCCCTGCTGCATGGAGGCCACTCAAATTCTTCACATTGGTGAATAAAGGGTTTTACAAGCATCTCGTGTCGACCTTCAGCTGACCAACCTGAAATAGCTCTGCACTGCATATTCTCACTGGCTTGGCTATTTTGCAGTGCACGGGAAAACCTGCCAGAATTGACTCCTCATGCCTGGGAGGTGGACGGAGTCGCAGATGGGTGTGGAATGTGTCCCATCCGAAGCTCTGTGCAGGAATGTGCCACTGCTGCCACATGCACACAGTCTATGTTCGGATTGGGAATCAGTGGAGCCCAGTTTTTTGTGGGTCTGACTGAGAGCTCAGATTATCAGCGCTGGTATCATGACACGTACTTGTATATAATCACTGTCCAACAAGAAACAAGCAAACAAACGAACAGATTTTTGCAGCGTTTAATTTTTTGACACGACTGTGAACCTGGCAGTTGTTATGTTGTGTCAGAATTTCATAAATAAGGCTGTAAGGGTTCATAAGGGCATGTATTCAATGAAATATTCGGTGTTAACAAGTTTTCTGAGGTCATGGTACCACGTTACCAACCAAAAAATGTGATTGATTAAATTGCATTTTTCCAGCATTTTCTAATATGCAATAATTTGTACTGAATAATGGAAACAGCAGTTAATTCAAATGAAAAACGCATCTGATGTCATTTCTGATATGTTGTTAAATGCAGAACAAAGGCTTTGTTACAAATATAAGAAAGAAAGAGTGTTTAAAAAAGGATCTAAAGAAAATAAATAATGAGCAATTAAGCAAATATTTGAATTCTCTTTTGTAGAACATTGCATTTCATACCACAATATACAATAATATGTATATTTACAGTGTAGCCCATATTTTACAGCAGTAGATGAAACTATATACTGTGTGTGTGTGTATATATATATATATATATATATATATATATATATATATATATATATATATATAACACACACACACACACACACACACACACACACACACACACACACACTGATATCTAATTAAAATGCTGCTACTCAAAGCTACTCATTTATCCAACGCTGTTACATTACTGTTTTTAGCTCGGCTGTAATGTTCACTTAAGTCCAGTAGGTGGCAGCATTTCATTTTACATAACTGACCGTGGGCCCATACTCCGAGCAGGAGCACTGATCTAGGATCTGCAGATGTTGATAAGGTCATCCTAGTAAATATAAGTGAAATCTGATTCCAGATCAGCGCTCCCACTCTGAGAAGCTTTATGAACAAATATGGGCCCTGATCAGCGACCTCCTCCAGGATCAGCTGCTCTGCTCACAGCCTTTGGCTTCGCTGTCAGCAGCAGAACAGCAGTGCTGACCCCAGATCAGTGGAGGGAATTTACATTCCTTTCTCCATCTGGGCTCGGATGGCTGCGTCACATCTTTCCACCGAGGCCCCCACGCAGCCCGTGCCATTGTATTGAAACCAGATCCAGGCCGTAAATTGTTTCATTACACTCGCAAATATTTTCCAGGGACCATAAACTGAGGAGCCTCTCCGATCCCATGTATACACATGTGTGTATACATACACTGCAGCCCTGGCCTTGACCCCCCTCAGGTCCCAAGCGTGAACTTGAATTGATTTAAGCCAATCAGATGCATTCCAATTCTCCAGTGTTGCTTTATGTGCTTTAGTTTGTGGCTTATTTCGTAGACTGACCCATTTAGGGTTTTTATTTTTTTCTGTTATTGCAAAAATTAGATTCCTCTCATCTTTTATTGTGGCCCACTTTTCCGTACATGAGTGTATTTACACTTAGTCGCTTTATTAATATTCATTAATAACCATCTAAGCCGCTCAACAAAACATCCCAGTACGGTACGGGTGTAAGCTCTTGTTTGGAACAGCCCGGGTGAATCCGCATCCCTCGCTACTCGACCGTTTCACGAGCCTTATCTTATCTCACAGCAGGTTCTGCTGAGGAGAAATGACTGGGTGAGTCAGTGCTGACGTCACCTTCCCCTATGCCCACCTCAGCACCCATAACAAAGCGTGTTTATGGATAAATGGAGTTTAGATCTTTGACAGCCAAACACAGATCCTGAGATAATGCAGGTGTGATGAGCGGCACTGGGACCACAGCATTCTTTTGGTTTTCATCAAAAGTATGGAAATGTAGGGGAAGGTCTGGTGACACTTTGTTTTGATGGGCCAATGTAGATGTAGGTATGAGAGCTTCTTGTCTTTCACGTCTAAATGTCTTAGCAAAGTAACTCTTAACTTAGTTGATGATAAGCCCAATTTCCATTTAGGGTATTTAGGACCATCAAAGTGGTCATGCGATAGGATGAGTTTCTGTTTCTTATTCAAAGAAAACTCTTTTTTTAGGAATTTCACTTGGTTGTGGGATGGTTTTATAGTTTGTCCTACTTTTATTCACCAAAAATAATTAACTATTTATAGGAGACAGTCACACATATGGTTATTTTCATCGTTAGTTTCAAGGCCACTCAAATATTCCTTCACTTAAGATATAAAAATGTAGATGTTTGTATGAATTTGACCATATTTTGATTACAAAATCCTGTTGGACATTGATCATCTGAGTGTTTTTCAGCTGAAAATGCAAGAATGTTGATTGACAGGGACATTTATAATAATAAGTTCTTCAAAATGCTTGACAGTGGTCCAAATAAAATAAAAGAAATTGCTTGATGATTTTGTTATTTCTGTGTGCATCAGTTGTATCCCTTGACAGGACTTTTATTCTTCATTTTCTATAGCTTTTGAGCACAGAAAGAGAGTAAAATCCCTTCTCATTTTCTTCTAGAACCCAATATCTGGGTCAGTGATGTCATCAGCCCCGCCCCCTCTCACTGATCAGTCAGAGTCTGCTTGCATTAGATTAGTTAGGTAGGGGTAAGTCTTGTATTTTGCTATGCCATGTGTATCATGTCTGTAGGCTATTCTGATCCTGAGTTATGAAGCCTAGCAATGAACTGTCAAGCAAAGTGCGGATCTTGGGTTCTAAGAGTTAACTGGGAAAAATATAGAAGCAATAATTGAGTTCACAGTAAAACAATTACGGTGCGGCGTTTTCGAATCTCAGTCAATGACTTCTCACCACTCAGATACGTTATCCAGCAAGGTGGTTTATGATCATCAGCTTTTTCCACGTAATCGCTTTGCCTTTCCTCTTGGGCCGTCTCTACTTTCTAGAGACATCCGGCAGGCTTGTAGGCACTGAACATCATCTCATCTGACTAACGTGTTATCAGCAGCTCTTCCATCCTGTTATTGAGATAAGAGATAGGCTGTGCAATAGCTGAACAGCCTTGGCTTTGAAACATGAAGACAGCTCAAGTTTGGGACTGTAAGACTGAAACAAGAGTCTGACACGGAATGACCTGGAAAAAACCCGCCGCAGGGCACGGAGGCAGCATCGGAAGTATTAGGAGTGGCTCATTTGTCTCCCACTTGCCTTTATTTTGGGATGTTTACTCATCGTGTTGTTGGTCAGGCGTGAGGTTTAGTAAGGGAGAGGTGAGGGAGAGTCAATGTCATTTGTTTTTCCAGTCCTGGGGACAGCAGCCTAGTGATGTCACACTTGGTAGAAGACGGCTTCCGGTTCGGACTCGCCTTCGAGTTCCTTCACTTTAAACTGTGGCCAGACTGTTAGGAGTTAGGAATCCTGGTCTAAAGAGTTAAACCACAAATCACAATCTTCACACATTCCTTGCATGGAATTAGCATCCCATAGTCTTCGGAATGGTGTGAACTATAATGCTTTCGAGGCTTTTCTTCTGCCTTTTCCTAGAGAGTCGTATATAGAGTCAGCACAGGCAAAGTGTCCCAGGGCTCCTGCGTAGCTAGATGGATCGACGGATTTAGGGGCATTGGCTGGGGAGGTCCGAAAACGGAATTGCCGTCCATTTTTGGCACATGCTATCATAATGTGGCACAGGCCAATGGGGTCTAATGAGAACGGAGGCTCCACTAAATCCACTGTGGAAATCAGATGAGCGGAAATGGGTGTTGAGAAAGGTCGGAAGCCTCAGAGGAGGAGGCGGAGGATGATGAGGAGGCACGTGAAAGAGTGTGAGGACACGCGTCTGGGGAAAAGGATTAGCTGAACATAACCTATTAGGTTAGCCTAGGTTCTAGAGGGGTTGTCAGAGTGGTCAAAATTTGGCAGAACAGGGAGAGGGGTGCCACTTAACACCTTTGCCCTTCACGCCCCAGGGCTTTGACCCCTAGTTAGGGCATCTCATGAGCCTCCAGGGACATACCTGGAGAGAATGGCATGATGGTGCAGAGGAAGGGAGCGACAGGCAGGCAGGCAGTCAGTCACTCGGTGTCAGTCAGAAACAGCACTGAGGAAGAGGAGAGATACAGGACGAAAGACAGGACGCTAGAGAAGGACAACGAGAGAGAGACCTTAAGAGCCTCTCCGCCACCACCTTATTGGAACCTTCACGCTGCCTGGAGCAAGATATTCGCTGATTAAGGAAGAAATGTACATAGATGTGGATTTTTTATTTGGAATTTTTTGGGGGATGGAGTTCTGATCGTTTGGAATTCTGGGGTAGAAAAGCTAGGATGGAATTCTACGCACAGAACTTCAGAGATGGAGTTCTGGAAATGGAATTCTGGAGGTGGATTCATACAGCTGGAATTCTGGGGATAGATTTACAGAGATAGATTTCTTGGGATGGAATTCTGGGGCTTTGTCATGTGATGTTTATATGGATTTATGGGGTTGAAGTAGTGCTTTTCTGATTTGTTTTGATTTGTCAGTGAGACTCAACCTCTGTCTTGTTCTCTTTCCTCTGTGTGTGTGTGTGTGTGTGTGTGTGTGTGTGTGTGTGTGTGTGTGTGTGTGTGCATGCATGTGCAGGGCCAAAGACATGAAGAACCGGTTGGCTTTTTTGAGGAGGAGGAATGAGTCTCCTGGAAGCACTCCGGCTGGCAAGTTGGACAAAACCATGAAGTCGGTCAAGTAAGTCTTGTGCACGTGTTTGTGTGTGTTTGTGTGTGTGTGCGCGCGTGTGTGTGTGGTGTAAATGCATCCGCCTGCTTCCACCAGCGGGTGGTACCCTGCTCTGAGGTTTGTGTGTGGGCTGTGAGAAGAAGTGATGGAAAACGAGAGCGAAACACTGTAGCAGTGTAATGTAATCACATGGGAAGTTGACAATATGTATTTTTCCATGAGCGGAGCGTGGTCTGAAAACTTGGATTATTTACTCCGGTTGCACTTTGCCCTACCTTTTTTTTGGCATGGAAACCACGTTTCCCAACTGTAAACAAGGTGCATGATTACCTGTGTGGCAAAATTACATCAGATACGATTAGAAGGAGTTCAGATTTATGCAGCCACCAGATCTCGCCAGTGTGAAAATAGGAATTTTGTAAAAATTCCAATTTGCACAATTTCCCCTTTTCTTCACATGTGCTCAGATGGGTAGATTAGACAAGTACAAGGCTAATGTAATTATCAAATCCATTAGCAACCTTCTATCGATTCTCTGAGTGATGCCCTAGAATGGGGGTTGGGAATTCTGGTCCTGGATGACCAGATTCCTGCAGAGTTTTGTGGTATTCCTGATCAAGCAGACCTGATTCGATTTACCCATTAATTGCCCATTTTAGCTGGTGTTGGAGCAGGAAAATCAGCAAACTATGCTGGGGCCCTTGGTTCCCCATCCATGCTCTTGAGGAACCATGTTTGATTCTGTAAAGAACCGTTTTAATCTAGAAGAAATGAGAAAAAATCTTGGTTCTATGGAATATGTTAAAGAACCTTCGAAGCACCTTCATAGTTGTAGAGTGTAGGAAAGATGCTTCTGGGACATGACTGGAAATTGTGTAAATTAGAATTCTCACAAATTATTCCCGCAATAATATCAACATTTCCCAACAATTCCAGATGAGGTTGCGGGAAAAAGAGGTGAATGATGTTTGCATAATGCCAAATTCGTATATGTGCCTACATATAGATTTTAGATATTCCTTTCTATCCAACATATCGTGCAACATTTGCCTTGCAAAAACCTTGTATCTCCACTTTTGTCAGTTGTTTATTATATTGTGTCCAAACTTTATGAGGAATAGACCAATTAATGTAGTCTGAAATCGCTTCTACTGTAAAGCGGCTGTTTTTGTGTGACAGCAGTGATATTTGCATAGATTTAATTTATATATCTTATTTTTTTCAACCATTTTCACACATGGGATAAAGATTTCAGCCATATTTTAACATATACAAACATATACCTGTAACACACATTCATCAATATACATTAGAACGTTATGAACAATTACGTCAATGTAAAAAGATTTTATTCTATATTTTGGAGCATTTCTATTGGTCCATTCATCATGACATTTTGACATGATATATACGTCAGCTCCGAATTAAAAATGAGTGCAGGACAGCGGCAACACATATTATTGACTTATTGACATATATCTACACGCATGAAAACGAGGGTTCTTCAGTAAAGAACAATATAGAATCAGGAACACCCATCCAATCCTTTGCACGAACGAAGGGTTCTTTGCATCTTGAAAGGTTCTTCAGATTGATGGAGAATGTGCTGTAGGTCTGAATGGAAGTGGGATGATGCGAGTTCTTTGAGGGCTCATGGTTCTATATAAAACCATTCTTCCTAAGGAAACCCGTGAAGAACCCTCATTTTTAATTTTGTACATATATGTTGAAGTATATGCCGAAACCTTTATGGTATTTTTGCACTGGGACTAGACTTCTGCTCTACTGGTCTGTATAGAAGGTCTGGAAGAAGATCACTTCCAGCATCAAACATCTTCAAACTGATTGGGAATATTTCGGATGGTGGCAAAATTGAATAACTGAACCACGACTTTAAGTGCAAAGTGCATTATTGAATTAATAATGTTGCATCAGCTGCCTCGTTATATGCTTTTCCAGATGTGCATCTATTGTGTGATGAGTAAAATTGGAATTCCGAATCCAAGTTGTGTCCAATGGGACATATCCCGTTCCAGCTGGGCGAACATCTGCACAAGTGTCAGTTCTATACCATCGCTAACGTCCTTTTAATTGAGCGTAAATGTGGAGCACAATGCCACCCTATTCAGGAGGAAGACCGCTCTTGCTAAAGTCAATAAGGCAGCAGATGCTGAAGGGTTGTTAAGCACAGCCCACACAATGAAAACCTTTTTTTTTATTGCAGAGGGGGTGTGAGGGTGGAGCCACGGCATTACCGGCCCTTCTGTTGGCTGGTTATAATCCCACCCCCTCCCCTCTGTCTGAGGTAGTATAAAGGAAGCTCTCCAGCAGGGGCATTCAGAGAAGACTCGCACTCAGAGAGACACACACTAAACAGACAGACCGACAGACGCTCACCCACACACTCAGACTCTTGATCGCACCACGACTGGCAGCTGGCTTGCTGGCACACTCCTGAACAAACACACACACACACATTTATACACACCTGTACGCACACAAGCAGGCAGCCTAGAGCAGAGCCGGAGAGAAGCACAGGGGCTTCGGATGGGTCACACAATGAGAAACCTGACAGAAATGGGCTTGCTCAAGAACCGCTCTGCTTTCATCTGCAGGCCCACTCCAGAGGAGGCACTCAAGTGGGGAGAATCTCTGGACAAGCTGCTGGTCCACAAATGTAAGTATGTCCTATTTCAATAGCAAAAAAACAACACAAACAAATATTTATTTATGTGTTCTAAATTGTCAACAAGTCACAATGTCTCTACTATAGCATGCAATATTTATATGAATACTGGACAAACACTGGACTCTAGGCTTGCATTGCACTGAACTGAACTTGTGCCGCTCTATATTCCTCTTTCTTGCGCTGGAATGTTTGAGGAATGTGGCCACATTGTTATGCATTAGGCAATTAGGCATGCATGCGGTCTATGGTCAGCATAGCCAGCGGTGGTCTGGATATGCAGGAAGAAAAAAAAAAAATGCGAGAATGAATAGTCTGTTTTACGGCTCTCGAATTGAGTCCTGATGACTTGAGTCATGCATCACGGAGGAGAAAATAGAGGGAGAGATGAGACTGAGAGGAAGAGAGAGAGATTAGTGGGCTAAAAAAAGCCCCATGTGAGTATCCTAGTATCCTATATCTGCCCTCTAGGCTTTGCTGATTTAATCCCATCCGAGCTGTTGGTGACATTAGAAGGGAATTCTGGATGCTTCCATATGGATACAACAGCCTTGTAGATCCGCTTTCTTTTCTTTTGCGCCAGCTTATCTCCAGCCACTCATGGGAGCGGAAAGGTGCTGGACGGAGGGGTGGGACCCCTCTTCCTGCTATTCTTGTGGCCGGCGCCTCTTCCTTACAGTGACCGCCTAAAAGACGCACAAATGCAGCAGAACAATGTGCACAATGCCAGCTCTGAAGGAACTGAATCCACATTTTTGTGTAAAACGTCAACTCCGGTTTTCGAAATCCGCTGTAATGTCGTTAAGTCATTAGGCGGGCTGACTGTTTGGGTCATTCCTTACAGACAAGGCAGGAAATGCAATTACATTCCTAATTGAATTGCTGCAAGCTTTATAAAGTACTTTTAAATCCACCAGCAAACAGTATGCATCGGATGTGGAGAAAGGAAAGGGCCGGAAATGGGATTATGTTGCGGGTCAGTGCAGAACAATGAGGTTTTGGTGGTCCATGTGACTTCTTGTCTTCTTCAGCGGAGGCTGCTGTTGCCATGGTTCTTTGTCTGTCCACCCTGTCCAATAACACATCTCTCTCTATTTCCCCCTCGCTCTCTCCTGCAGATGGACTGGCAGCGTTCCGAGCTTTCCTGCGCACCGAGTTCAGCGAGGAGAATCTGGAATTCTGGTTGGCATGCGAAGATTACAAGAAGATTAAGTCGCAGTCCAAGATGGCCTCAAAAGCCAAGAAGATCTTCGCTGAATACATCGCCATTCAGTCCTGCAAAGAGGTGAGAGTCAGCAAAGTCTCAGGTCTCTGACCCGGTGAACGACGTACGATCTGTGAATTCCGAATAAAAGCTCCCAATAGATCACTTCAAAGCAGCGTGAGGAGGCATCAGACATCAAAAGACATCACTTGTAGCAGCACGGAACAGTCTAAACAAAAGCTGCATCCAGTCAAAACATATCTCCTTTGTTTTGACTAGGGTCTTCAACACAGTTCGAAAAAATGCCTCAAAAATGCCTCAAAAATGCCGTTTTTTGCTTGCTGGCTGCCTCAGGCAAGAACCATTTATCTCAGTGGCATTATCAGTGCAGCTCATACCTCTCTAAAAAAGGCACTGGGATTAATGTCCAGTCTTTGGACCTCAGTCCTTGGTTTCCACAAAAAGGGGCCTTAGGGGGCCTGAGAGGATGTGAGGTCATACCTGTCAAATGAGTTCACGTTTTGGCTGCTGCTACTCTCAGCCAATGGCTTTAGCTCATGTTTTCACTTTTGAGTTTGGAACAAAGTGTGGAAACTAAAAAATGAGCCAGTGGCAGGAGCTACTGGTGGTTTCCAACTCTAGTTCTCTGCAGTAGCACATTAGGACTGTTTTTAAATGATTCCTTGTCCTCTTTTAAACTCGAATATCCCGTGAATGGATGCCGACTTTAAAAGAAGCCCCTTGAACTGTGGGATGCAGGGTCGATTGTTAGTCTCAAAATATATGGAATTAGCTCCAGTCTTGTTTGATCTTGGTCGATTCAAGGACATGCCTTGACTAAACTGTTCTCTTTCATTTTTCCATCCTTCAGGTGAACCTGGACTCCTACACCAGGGAGCACACCAAGGAAAACCTGCAGAATATTAACCGCTCCTGCTTCGACCTGGCCCAGCGGAGGATATATGGCCTGATGGAGAAGGACTCATACCCCCGCTTCCTTCGCTCCGAACTCTACATGGACTTGGTCAACCAAAAGAAAGCAAGCACCACATCAACGGCATCCTCGTCGTAAAAAAAGGAGCTTGTGCGTTTGTACCTGGAGAAAGAGACACTATAGAAACTTAGCATCGCCGAGGTTTCTTTCACTTAGAGTTTCGTTCTCATTCGCCATCCTGTCCTACGATGAGCCGAGGCAAGACAGACTGAGGCGTAGGTGGAGAAGAGAGACAGAGACAATGTTCACAAGGTGCAGGATGGAGAGATCTGAGAGGAAGAGAGGTGGAGATGGAATGGAAGACAGCATGGCCCAACTCATGGGCTGCAAACAGTGCTGGACAAGTGGGGTGTCCCCATGGCGAGTGCTACCGATGTTTTTTTTTTTTTCGTTGTAAGTCTTAGGTTGTTTTTTTTTTTCCCCTCATTCTTATTTATGTTTTCCCAACTACTGGAGAAAGGAGGGGAATAAGTCTTCTTGCTTTGACACAAAGACAGTCGGGTACTGTTTTGTCGCTTCTTGATATTTGCCCATTTGCTTCTCCTTTGGTGCCA
This sequence comes from Acestrorhynchus altus, assembly GCA_034509495.1. Classification (NCBI taxonomy): domain Eukaryota; kingdom Metazoa; phylum Chordata; class Actinopteri; order Characiformes; family Acestrorhynchidae; genus Acestrorhynchus; species Acestrorhynchus altus. The sequence goes on along the minus strand of CM067511.1, from coordinate 2,973,490 downwards.
TCGGTACGACCCGTTGTTTCGTTTTCATCATTCTCCTTTCTCACCATGATGCTCCGGGACAATCCCAAGCTGTTTTAATTGAGCGACAAGAAAAGCACATTTTCTGGCTCAATGAAAACATGCTGCTTGGTAACCCATCTCTTTCTGTGGTTATGCACTTCCGTACTCAAGCACAGTTTCCTGGGGCTTAAACCCCCACCCTTACCCCTATCCTCAACACCTTCCCCAACATTCGTGACCGCAGTGATGCAGTTCGAATCCCCATGAAAGACATTTGAAGACAGAAAAAAAAACAAAACTTCCCTTAAGATAACGGACCAAAAATTGAAGGCGGGAGGACACCGCAACTAAAGCCCTTGGAAATCAACCATCCAAAGCTTGACTGTTTCTGTGTAGCCAATAAGCATTTCACTGTAGCTCCACGTGGGGACCGGATGAGAGCATTCTCAGGACTGTATGGCACTCGACTAAATGAAGCTTTCAGGCTCGTTCAACCTTTCCTTTATTTTCCGTTTGTTTTTTTACACATTAAATGTCAACTTTTTTAGGTTCAGACCTGCACTCCATAGATAGAACGGGAAAGGCCTCGTGTTAAGGCCTCTCCCTGTTTTTCTTTTTGTTAATAAGAGAGACAATGCTTTACCTGTACAAAGGTTTGCGTATTTATTTAGATCCTTGCTGGATATGTTGTTCAAATTGCACTCAGCTGAAAATCCCCAACTCTTCAACTCCCAAACCCCCAACACCTCATGACCCCGCCCTTCTTCCCAACGATCCAAGTGCAATATGTTTTATTATTTTCGTTTGTTTGCTTATCTTCTGGATAAGTTTCACTTTGTATGAGAGTGACAATGGATGGAACTCTGTATTAACTTTTTATTTGCAAAAAATAAGAAAAACAAACAAACAAACAAACAAAAACAACCACCTGCTTGAAGTCTGAGCTGCAATTTAAGAGTTAATTAGGTGACATAAGCAAGTTATTATTATTATTGTTGTTATTATTATTCTAACTGTGTACCCCAACCCCTTCCCCCGGCAGCAGGCAGCCGGGGTTAACGGATGTAAATATAATTCTTAAGAAAAAAGTAAAACAATGAAAAAAGACAAAAACGCGAAGTTCCGGTGGGAACGCCGCGGAACTCGAGCTGTATCTATGTAAATACTAAGAGCATCAGAAGCTATAAAATGACATGTATTGTTATCAAATGGGGAAGACGGTGGGTACGGTCCACCTCTTCCTTGGTCATACACTGCTTGTAAGGAGTTTTATGAAATGTATTTTATCATTTTCACTGTTTACAATTCAATGCATCTCCTAAGATAGCAAGCGACAAAGAAAATAGAAGATTGGTGTCATTGCAAAAAAATGAAAATAAATAAATAAAAACATAAAATAAATAAAACATCCAAACTGGTTCAAAATACACAAGCTTGTCTTGGTCTTTTCTTGTCCTTGTTCGATCTTTTGTGTGACCTGTGTCTGATCTGACCCTCTCAATAACAATGAGAATCCATTAAGAAGCCTTATCAGACTGTGCGAGTGTGTATGAGGTGGACGGCTCTGCTTGAATGTGGCCTCCTTTGGTCAAGCCTTAGTAAACAAGCCCATTTCTCCCAGGGCTTCTGTTCTAGATAGCTGGCCTCAAACAGTCAAGGACATCAGGCTTCCTTTGCTGGCAAACATAATGAATGAGCAAGGTCAGAGGAAAAGAAGAGACAGGGATAGCAGAAAAGAGGAGACGGGAGTGAGCGATAAAGTCGTGGACGTCTAGTGTGGTGATGTGTGGCAGCTCATAGACTGTGAAAGTGTTTAGGTTGACAGTAATCTCAACACTGTTTTGCTCGCTGCCATCTGCTTTACTGCGCCGTCTTCTTTTTTCCCAGAATGCACTGCAAACACAGCCATCCTCCCATTTATCACTTTCGCCAGTTCTTTCCTCCCTTCCTGCATTCATCCTTGGCATTTTCCGACCTCCCTGTAACCATCACTCTAGCCCTTCAATCTATTCTGTATCACTCTCTCGCTTTCTCCCTCACTAGCTTTCTCCATTTATCTCTCTACCCTGGAGTAAAACCCCTTGTATGTCCACTCATCACACTTTGTAGATCTACAATTACAGACTGTAGTCCATCTGTTTCTCTGCAAAAGATGGTCAGGAGCCCCAGAGAGCAGCTATCATGTGGGTGGTGGGTCATTCTCAGCAGTGCAGTGACACTGACATGGTGGTGGTGTGTTAGTGTGTTGTGCTGGTACGAGTGGATCAGACACAGCAGTGGAGTGTTTAAACCCCTCAGTGTCTCTGCTGGATTGAGAACAGTCCACCATCCAGAAACATCCAGCCACCAGCGTCCTGTGGGCAGCGTCCTGTGGGCAGCGTCCTGTGAGCACTGATGAAGGACTAGAGGATGACCAACACAAACTGCAGAAACAGGTGAGCTTCTGTCTCTGACTTTACATCTACAAGGTGGAGCAACTAGGTAGGAGTGGACAGTGAGGGGACACAGTGTTTATACACTCCAGCAGTACTGCTGTGTCTCATCCATTCGTACCAGTACAACACACACTAACACACACGTCACAATTTCATCTGCATACTGTTGTTCAATGTAATAGCAGTTATTACAAAAACCTTCAGTGAGTGACATAGGAGTGTGTGTGTGTGTGTGTGTGTGTGTGTGTGCTGACCTCTGCGATTGCCCCAGTCAGGAGCACCAGACCCACAAGTACATCTACTTGGAGAACAAGTGCCTTCAATCCGCATGGTAAACATGCAGTTGGTCCTGAACGCTGTCAGAAGCAGCTGTGCCTTCTTTCAACTAGAGAAGGTCCCAGTGCCCAGGCTATCTACACACACACACACACACAAACACACACACACACACAGGAAGGCCTAAGCAGCAGGTGGCCTTGTCCAGCTTGCCGAAGCCTGAGTGAAGCTATAGATGCTGGAGAGGCGACAGTAAGCCGAAGGCGGCTGTGTTTGTACTTGGCTAAGCTCGTTATTACTCCTCCGAGGACTGGCAGGATACGCCGAGGCTAAAAGAATGAGAGACTAGCCTGCAGATTGGATTACAGTTTCTGCTCCGACACTCTGGACTGGTTGGTTGCTAAAGCAACTGGAAATGTTTATGCAAGTGTGTGTGTGTGTGTGTGTGTGTGTGTGTGTGTGTGTGTGTGTGTGTGGTAAAACCACACTCCGGGGTTTATGGTTTTATTAAGTGTATGTTTCAGTGCAGATTGGAGAAGATTACGATATGGGGAATAACATGCACTATATAAACCAAAGTTTTTGGACACCTGCTCATTCAGTGCTTCTTCTGAAATCAGGGGTTTTAACTCCAATCCGAAATCCTCGCTGGCAGAGTCTCATTTGTTTGACTTGGTTCTCCTTATGGACTTATGGATGAAGTTTTAGTTCAGATTTCTGCAGAATATTCTAAATTCTAATGATTTCCAAACTTTCAGGCAGAACTTTTCCCTTTATCCATCTTTTGTTCTGCATTGTTAATATTATACATACAATATTATACGTTGATTTCTGCACTCAGAGCTACTTACAGTGGACGAGGTTAAAACGGTAATAAGAGCTCCTCCCGAACACCTCCCTGTTTTTGCACAAAACAAAAATGGTCCTGAGTACATTGCTGTTTCTGATTGTCATATTAAGCAGGATAAGCCTGAGCTAGATGTACCCAGTAGGTTGTGTTTAATGGCCTGGAGCTTAAATCATGGGCACGTTTCTCATTATCTGCTTTCTGGGGCCCGAAGCTGAAAAAGCAGCATTAATAACCTGTTTACTGTATTGTCAGTGTCAGTACGGAACATTGTGCCCAAAGTCTGTTCCCCGAAGCACGTGAGGTTGTGCACTTACGTGATTGTAACATTTTAAAAGTGTTATTAGCTCTGTCAATAGAATTGTAGACTTAATGGAGTAAATGTAGTAAAAGCACAAAAAAAAACTACTTAAGTACTGGGAGACTCCTAAGAGTGCAGTGAAACTTCTTAGTACCGGCAATTAATCTGTAATTAAATGGGTAAACTCTTAGAACCTGAGATCCACGGGCAGTTACATGGCATCTTCTCGGAAGATCACAGGTCAAATTAACTTGTTTTCAACTGAATTCAATCCCAGTTTAATTGTCAAAGGAGCTTCCAGTGCATGTTTACTGCTCTGTCCACCTGAACATGCTCAACCTGCATACAGACTCTGACTGATCAGAGAGAGGGGGCGGGGCTGATGCTCAACCTGCATACAGACTCTGACTGATCAGAGAGAGGGGGTGGGGCTAATGATGTTACCGGTCCAGATATTGGGTAATAGAGGTCAATGAAAAGGGACTGTTTGCACAGTGTTCAATTTTCAAAATAAAAGTCCTATGAATGCATAATAACTGTCAAGTATTTAGAAAAAGTTATTATAAAAAATATCTTTGTCAATCCATTTAAATGAGGATATATTAGAGGAGGATCTCCTGAAAATAACAATATCTGGTATGTATGATGGTCTCCGTAAAATACTTTTCCAAATTAAGTCAAACTATGAAAACATCCCACAAAATTGGCCAATATGGACCTTTGGAGAGGTGTTGTGGAGTTTGGGAAGAGGTGAGGTGGTGATCATCCATCAACATGATGTCACTAAAGCTCTTGTTGCTGAATGCAATCAAAGCTTCACATCAATGTTCCAAAATCTAGTAGAAAGCCGCCTTTGGACTGTAGAGACAATTACTCCAACTTGATTTCAGGTGAATGAACAGATGTCCCAATACTTTTGTCCTTATTGTATTATCTTGGGGCTGTAAAGCACAGCATGAAAACACAAACAAGAAATGATCATGGTGCAGAATTACCGCCAACATTGATTTTGCTGCATCGAGGAGCTGGGCAGGTACTGCAAGTGCTGCACCGCTCCAGGGGCCCTGGCTTGTAGGCTTGACCCTCACTCTGGTCACTGTCAGCTGAGTGTCCACCTCTGTGTGCTCCAGTTTCTTCTCATCACATGAAAACACACACTGTCCTATGACTCGTCTATGCAATACTGCCCCTATATAGGTGTAAATTGTCTAGACGAACAAACAAACATAACAAGGGCCCCTTTTTAGAGTTTAGGGCCCTACTAAAGTCCAGTCTGATACTATTCCTTCCTTGCGTTTAGTCTGGCTAGGCTTCAGACCCACCTTGATGTGACAGAAGCAGATAAGAAGCTGGCTGTCTGCATCTAAATATGCATTAAATAGGGATGCCATCCTTTTATATGTTATGCCTGTAGAACCCACGTCTGATAAGAAGCAAAGAAGATTAAAAATGTCTAAAGAACGACAGACTGAAAGGTGTTCTAAGCTTGATATTTCAGGTTATTTATAGCACTGCCGGAGGGGAGATACGGGGGCGAGTTATATAACTCAGGTGCATCAAAACAGAAGAGCTTCCAAAACTTTGGCATCCGTTTCGTAAACCCACTTTCAGACGCTGCCAAACAGTGTGATATACAGAGGTGTGAGTCGTCTTTGGAACTTTGTAAAGAAAGTATAAGGATTTTAAAGTCAGTCTGAAGTAAAACGAGAAGCCTCTACCTGGTGATATCTGTCGCTTATGGTTCCAGATAAAAAAGTAATGCTTTGACTTTACTGCCAGAATTGAACTCAGACATCGTTACTTATATATAATGCATTTCACTTTGCAAATTCAGAGGCTGCTCAGAACAAGCCTTACGTCCAAGGTCTTCATTATTCAATAGATGTTTCCCATGAAACTCTATGAAAACGAAATAAAAGGGAAATAAAGTTGTTTTCAAAACCGGAGCTCAAAAACGAGTCACCACAAAGCAAATGAGACCACCAACAACCCTCTGCAAGACCTAGTAGACCATCAGAAGCCCTTCCCCTTCAACTAAACAGCACTTAAAGCCGTGTTCTGCGTTCTGAGACAGAGGGAAATCGAGCTCCACCAGGTTCCACAATTCATATGTAGAATTTTAATTTATGGGATTTATCAGTGTCTCAGGTAAGGTTTCCTTTTGCACATTTCAAAGGAGATCTCTGAGAAGGGATAATACTGATACATACATGAGTGACAAAAATAATAATGGACAATCAGTTTGTTTTTTTATTTTAAGTATTTTGATGAACGTATTATAAATATAATTTTTAATATGATCATTACAGATCAGAATTATTGCATTTTCAGCTAAAAACACTCTGCATTTAAAGTTTTCTTCTAAGCAAACAAACAAACCAGCAAAAATAAGTAAATTAAATTGTAAGTGGTACAAATATTTCCATTTAATTTTGACATTTTTTCCATTTTTTTCCATTTTAACTGAAGTACAACTTGAGTAGTGCAGGATCTTGCGTGTTTGACTGCCTCTTATAAATACTTTTCTAATATTTTGGTGAATAAAAGTACGTCAAAATATGAAAAGCTCAAGATTGGCCTACAGTTCTAAAGATAAAAGAAACAGTGTCCAGTTTTTTTGCATAAGATCGATGTTTATGATGTTTTCCTTGGTGCTGTACCTAATGTTGCTGGTCTCTGATTTATGCACAAATATGTAGCATTTTTAATTCATGTGGAAATGATTTACACTTTTGAACTGAGTAATTTGATTCACTGTTCCTTTTCAGTGCAGCTGGACTGGACAATGTCCTGTGACTCAAGCAATAAACACTTGAGCGGCTGTCCACCAGCTGTGTGCATGAGCACCTCGTAGGGCTCGTTTGTTGGGCGGCGAAGGCCAGGGGGTTCTCCTGCGCCCAAGGGGTTTGGAAGACAGCGGTTTGGTATCTACAACCCCTGGCAAAAATGATGGAATCATCTCTCTTGGAGGAAGTTCTTTCAATTGTTTAATTTTGTATAAAAAAGTTCATCTCGGAGGCAGCGCCTCTGAGTTTTCGTCATCAATCCATCTGCAACTGTCTCTTATTGCTGTTGACAGATCAGCTTTGCAGGATGGAACCTCATCGTTGACCATTTTCTTCAATTTCCACCAGCGATTTTCAACTGGACTGAGATCTGGCCTAAATTCAGGCCATGCAAGTGACATTAAATGTCTTTCTTGAAGGAATGTTTTCACGTCCTTTGCCCTTTGGCACGATGCATTATCATCTTGAGAACGAAGTCATCACCAAGCATCCTTTCAGCTGATGGAAAAAGTGTCCAATTCTATGTAGACTTTGCAATGACTGTCATCTCCCCTCGTGCTTTACCTGACATGCAGCGCCAGATCAGCAAAGACTGGACATTTATATACCAGAACACACTTTAGAACCAACAACAGGGCTGACCAAAGGGTTGTACAAATAAAACACAAACAGAAACAGTTAAGCAAGTTACAACAGGCAAAATCTCACACAGGGTCGAAGGGCAGGGACTAAAAGTGAGTTTAAGTGAGACTTAGAAACAGCAAGTGACGGAACCTGTCTGACATTAAATGTTGGAGCCACAACTGCAAAAGCCCTGTCACCTCAGAGGTTTCGACATTCCGTCTTTGGAATAAGTAAAAGCATCTGATCTGCTGAGTGCTGAGTGAGACTGGACGTATGGGGGCAGCAGTTCGGATAGATAAGATGGGACATGACCATTACGAGACTTAAAAACAAATAAAAGGATTTTAAAATGGTTTCATAAAAGAACTGGAAGCCAGTGAAGGGAATTTAAAATTGAAGTGATGTGCTTAAATTAAAATGAGATAGGAGGGGCTGTTAGCTCTTTTTATTATTATTATTATTATTATTATTATTATTATTATTATTATTATTATTATTATTATTATTATTAGGACCACTGTCAAGTATTTTGAAGAACTTATTATTGTAAATATGTTTGTCAATTATAACAAATAACTCTGTATGATCAATATCCAGCATAATTATTGAGATGTAAAATGAAGATGCAAGAAAAGTTTTCATCAGAAAACAGTCAAATTCACACAAATATTGAAATTATCTTAATTTTTGCAGCTCAAATGAAGACACAATTCAGAAGCCTATGATCCTCTGAAAATCCATGTCTCCTGTAAATAAAAACATTTGTATTTTATTGGGGAATAAAAGTATGTCAAGAAATGAAAACATCCCACAAAATTTGCCTAAAGTTCTAAAGCTTAAATGACCCCTAACATTTTATAAAGCAAGGAATAACCATCAGTGATCATGACCTGCACAACCATTCAGCCGGAATCTCCAAACCCAGCCAGATATTTCACAAAGTGAATCTTTAAAAGCCAGGCATTAAACATTGTAATGAGCATCAGCTGAGAAATGTCCAGCTATTGTGTCCTGCGGCAGAAGAATAAGAAGGTCAACAAGGAGGAAACCGTCCTTCACTGATTAGAAGAGGGGGCAAGAAGGAGACTCATCTCAGTGGAGGTCACACACACTCAGCTTTTGGGTTCTTTTCCCTGTGGACTGGTGCTCTACAGGGAGTGCTTGTTCTGAGAGATGTCTACTCACTGTCTGCCGGTTACAGATTAAACAGGAACCTCAAGAATATACAAACACTCTGATGGCCTATTTATGGAGCCAAGTCAAAGCCATTGCGTAAGAATACTAGATAACAGGACAAGCTCATTCATCACTCTGCAAATATAGACTTATCTACAAAACTTGCTGATTAATTCTTTGCGTATTGACACTCCGGAGTACACCCTGCGTGCTAGCAGTGGCCTACATAAGCAGCTGTTCAGGTAAGCAGCATTTTAATTAAAGATGAACTGTGATCCATATTGCATCACTACACTCAAATAGGTTCCTCAATGGATTTTCACTTGGACTTGTTTAGTGACCACCGCAAAGACCTGAGGGGTACCACCACAGTGAGTGCAGAGGTACCACCCCAAAGCAACAAGGGTATCACTCCAGTGACTTGAGGGGTACAACTCCAGGGACCTAAGTGGTACCACCTCAGTGATTTCAGGGTTAATAGTCCAAACATCTGAGGGGTAAAACCCCAGTGACTTGAGGTGTACTGCACCAGTGCCTTGAGGGATACCATCCCACAGCAATGAGTTTAGGGGTGCCACCATTAAGGCCTCAGGGTACCACCCCAGTGACTTAAGGGGTACTATTCCAGTGACCTGAGGAGTACCAACCAATGGCATTCAGAGTGATACCACCCCCAGTGACTTAAGGAGCACAAACTGAGTGACCTGATGGTTAAAATGTAAGCAATTTAAGAATTGCTGTTCCATTGACCTGAGGGGTCCAAAACCAGGCTTAAAGGATACCACCCTATAAATGTAAGTGGAGACCAACCCACTGACCCCTGGTATTCTCTATTCATAGTTAGTTCCTGTATCCTGTGGTCTTGCCATGTAAAAAAATGGGCAGGGTAAAGAAAGAGGGTGAGGTCATGTACGTAGTAGAGTGTGATTGTAAATGTCTGCTGGGGTTGAAGCTGTGTATAGAGGTCTTATGCAACCCTTTTAATCAAATATCCAATGATGACGCCATCCCATCATTTCCCAAGCTCTATTAACTAAACTGGTCTTCTGTCAAACACACCTATAGAGTGAGCTTTCTCACTTTGGATGATTGCACTGCCACTGAAGGATAAAGGTTGCTGGACCAAGCCAGATCAGACCAGTCTGAGTCATCAGTTGAGGACAGCTGCCTCAGAAAAGAGGACCAGGAATTTCTTCAGGATAAAGGAGAGCTCTGTGAGCTTTCCACCCAAATGTCTAACATCATTCAGAAGTGGTTTGGTATGAATGTTTAATGTCTCCAAAACCTCAAAAAAATAGCCTCCTGTCCCCTTGTGGGTTTGAGGTGGTAATAACCTCAAGCTCTCCCAGATGCTATTACAATAGAATGATAGGGCTATAAATACCTGTGGGGTGTGTGACGGGATTCATAGATTGAGAAGAAGTGGTTTAGGGCAGAGAATGTCTCATTCATTAAGGATTGGCTGAAAGGAATGATAATGTTTGGGCCAAAGGCCATAGTGTTAAGGATGGAGCTGAATTTGCAGATGTATGGAAGCATCGCTCACACGGGTCTACCAACACAGGCAGAAATCCCAGTCGACAGGAAACTCTCCTCAGAACTATGGATAAAAGAGAAAACTGACAGACCGGGAATGTTGGCTTTTTTCACAGCTTGTGAATGAAAATTGCTTCGAGGCAAGAATTGCTTCTATAAGTCGACGCAGGTCCTTCACAACCAATTTCTAAAAGAACACTCTACAGGGACCTGAGGACCACCAACATCTAGAGCAGAGTAGTGCACAAGAAGCTTTTGCTCAGTTTCATCTTTGGGCCACAATTCTGACAAGAATTTTCTGTATGAGCGACAAACCTGTAGATTCAGCTCCTTCCTTCACACTATGGCCTTTGGCACGAACAATGCAATCCCTCCTTTTAGTCAATCATGAACATCTGCTTTGCCACCTATTTTCCAGTCATCCAGTTGACATCCAGACCTTCATTGCACCTCTTCTCTTCTGGTGCACATCATTGGCTTTGGCTTGGTGGAATTCTTATTGTGCAAAACCTGGACTCATCCAAAAGTGATTCAGCTAGACTGAGTTACATAACAGTATGTAAAATTCTGTGTGAAGAATAACTTGTGCTTCATCCCAGGTGAAGTAATGTGGAGAGGAACGGAAGTGGCCGGGGAGGAGAGAACGGGAAGCGAACGGGAAATGCTAAGGTCATTAAGTTGTCATTTTGATGAAATAATCCATTACCTACACAGCGTCAGTGGATTGGGTTCGGAAAGAGGATTAAGCTGTTAGTGGCCTTTTAACCAAATGAACTCTATTATACCAAACTGTTTGGGACCTTGGATGAAAAACAGCACAGAGCAGGACGAGCTGGACGAGCTGGATGAAAATCCTGTCCATCAACAGTGGTCAGATTGGGCAGCCTTGGGAATATTCCCTACCTGGAATAGTTACGTGAGACATAAAGATATTTTAAGCAGGATAACATCCTCTACATTATTTAGGGGTCTGAAGGAGTGGCTACTGTCCTGACAATCACGAGTGGGTCAAATTCAGGCAATTATATATATGGGCAAAAGTATTAGAACACCTCATTCATTGTGTCTTCTAAAATCAGGGGTATTGGCTGATGCTTCTCTATGGTGTGTTGGTTGATTGTAAAGCGTCCTTCATGGGTCATTCATTACTCAAACATTTAGTAAGGCCCTTAGAACCCAAGATCCGCACTTTGCAGGCAGTTCTATGCAGTTTTCATACATCAGGATCAGAATAACCTACATAAAACAAGCCTTGTTTCCAACTAAATTAAATCCCAAAGTGTTTTTTTTAATCAAAGCATCAAAAATACAATAAAAATCAAGTAAATATTTGAGCCAAACATGGTCAAGTTCATACAAATATGTCAAATGAAGACAATTTTCTTGTCAAACTACAAATATATCCCACAACTTTGGCCTAATGTTCTAAAGGTTGTAAGTAGTGTCAATTAGTTAAGACATACTGCCAAAAATACAAAAAGTGCCTTTATTGTAAAGTGCTATAAAAAAGTTGAGCATACTGGGATGTACAGCCTATAGAGCCCATATGCATGGATGGCGTTTACCTGCATCTCCATGCCGATAACCTGCGACACTGTTGTGACTGGAGGAGCTCTTCACATGTGCACAGTCCAAACTCTGAATATCATAATGGTGAAATTTGAGCTTTCGTCACTAATTGAATCACATCCTAAAGATTCAAGATGCTGCCACAGATCACTTTACTTTGTATGGCTAATCCAAAATTGTGGACTAACGTTACAGGAATGTTGAGAAGATTCCCAGTGGTCTTGCTTCACTGATTGCAAAGAGAGCGGAAGCGTTTACTGGCTTTTCTTTTAAAACTCCTCAGCAAGGTCACGAGTGACACAATCACTCATGTCGCTGCTGTGGATTTCCAGTAAGAGTGTGTTTTGCAGAACACTTTTTACAAGGTTACTCCAGCCTTTCAGAGCCGTACGGCCAACGGCAGCTGCCTGTAAAGCTTCAGCACAATCATCCCTTCCTGAAATGTGAACAATAGACAGAAGAGCTTCTGCTTGGATATCAGTATGACTCACTCGGGCTTTATAGAGGTTATCTCTATACTGAGCTGCTGGTTAATATCAAATACCCACCTTGAAGTAGTCATTGGCCATTTAATCAGAAACACTGAGCAGGGTGCAGGAGACACGATCCATCATTCAGTGTTTACCATTTGTACTGTTGGCTTCACTACATATTCCTGTGTAACATGACTGCCATGTAAATGTGGCTCTAGATAAGAGCACCAGCCAAATTTCCCAAATGTAAAGGTGCAGCTTGCAACCAGCCTGATGGCATGTTTAGGACCTTTTATAGGATCAAAGAAAATTATACCAGATAAGTGACACTTAATATATACAAATTAAAGATAGCAATCACATCCCTATGCTTCACTCAGTCTTAGACCTCGGAAAACACTATCACAATTCACTATTTCAACTGCCAGATTTCACTCCCTGTACAAACAAAAATCACTCTTAACTCTTGAATATGCAACAACATTTTCGTCATGACCACTTTATATATAAACCTTAGGTTCATATACTATAAAGCCCTTCTTAGGACTTCCATTACCAGTTTTAATCTGCACCGTATGGAATTTAGCCACTGCAGCTTCTGCCCACACTGTCCAGCCCTTATAGACCACTACTACCACACTTTCTGGCTTTGTCCTTCTAAACAGCAGTTCTGGTCAGATGTCACAGACAGGCTGTTGGAGATTCTGGACCTCGTTATCCCTCTCAGGCTAAGTACAGAACCACTAAATGACCAACTTTCTTCATTCTCAACCCCTAACCACCTCAAACCTCCTCCGTTAAAATCACTCACAAAAATGAACTAGAAAAAAATAGACCCCTAATTACCCTACAGCTACACCTCCTTACCAATCACTGCCACCCACTCATTCCACAATAGTGGAATATAAATTTATATACAGTACTGTGCAAAAGTTTTAGTCCCCCTGAGTAAACGAGAATGTAAATCTTATCTGGGCAGCGAGGGTTTACTACCTCAGAAAACGCCGATATAAGAATAAACACTTGTAACATTCCTACAGAAAGTGGTGGTTTTCCATCACTGTGCTCCTTAAACATCTCCAAAGCTCCTCATGGGAGTCTAGTATTAATTATCCAACACCACGGCAGCACTGCTGTGTCCAATCCACTTGTACCACCACCACACACGCTAACACACCACCACGTCAGTGTCAGTGCAGCGCGGAGAATGACCCACCACCCACATAATACCTGCTGTGCGGTGGTCAGGCCATTTACAAACAGGGTGAGTGAATGATAAAGTATAAGGAGAAACAGATGGACAACAGTCTCATAGTCTGAGCCTCTTATCTATTCTAGACTTTTTAAAGGAAGGACGTTATGCATATGTATCTCATGACAAACCGAGGTTCTGCCCCCACAGTTCAATTGTTTCTTATTTACACTATTCAAAGTGGGTGCTTGCGCAGGCTGTGGTTTTACAGTGCACAGTTTTGCCATAAACCTCGCATGCGTAACACTGCATGCCGTAAGCAGAAAGGAAGTGATTCATGTTCCTTCCCAGACCTTATAGAACTTTTCAATGCCACAAAATCTCAAGCAGCATCTCTCCTTTCCGGCTAAGTGTACCTGATGCCACCTTCATTTGGGCGCTTTCCAAGCATTCTCAAGGCCTCAACAAGCAGCTGGCTGTTTTCAAGCGGCGTGAAGGTGGATTTGTCAGAGTGCACCCAAACAGACTGCTGCTTTATGTCAACAAATTGAAGGGCTTGCTCATGTTGTGATGAGTGTTTGGATGTGTGTCACAGGTTCGTCCGTAGCAGGCACCATCAGGGTCCTATTTTGGGCACTTAAGTGCACGTGTTCGTCGGTCCGAGGTACACCAAAGACAAGGAGAGAGAGCTTGTGTATACGTTGGTAACCCACGATCGCAGGACGTTTCTCTTTAGGCGTCTGTGACAAATTGGAGAGGTGACTTTGACATAAGCCATGAAGTGAGAAACTGTTGTCGACGCGTTGCAGCAACAGCAACGGTGGGTTTTGTATCAACAGGTGACTCATATTCTTGTGTAATGATGGCGAAGTGCACACTTTATATTGGAACTGTCAGGATCTCATTGGACAGGTAATTTACTTAGAACACTTATAATAGAGCCAACCGCTTTCTCACCCCAGCACACTTCACACTCCTCATTTATCAGCAGTGCTACTCGGTATCTCTCATTTATATGGACTCAGAATGGAAAAATCGAGGTACACAATATGTCCAAATGTTGGTGGACACCCCGTCAATGCACTGAATGCATTAAACTGCTTTGGTTTTTAACACATACAACGTGTTAGAGAATTAGAGAACCAATAGGACTCGATTAACTTGCACCATGCTTAGTGTCAGGTGTGGGCTACAGGGGTATATAGCTCCCAGCACTGGACTGTGGAACAGTGGAACTGTGCTCTCTGACCATTCAATGCTTTTGGGAGTCAGCGTGGTCAGTGGAACTGACTGTTAGGGTTTGAGGCCCAACTTTTCATGGAATTGCTTAACCACTCAGAGGCCCCTTACTGTGAATTGTTAAGTGAATGAAAGATTGGACCTCATTGGATCTCCAGAAGACTTAAGACATCAGACATATACTAAATAGAGCCGTACCAAGAGCCCTTTGAGCTTCAAGTACAGCACGGCTTGACCCACCATCCCCTCAAGATGCCATCCAGACTCTTTTCTGTTCTGGCATCAAAATGGTGGAATGAACTTCCTGTGGGGGTCCCAACAGCTGAGTCCCTCATTGTCTTCAAACGCAGACTGAAGACTCATCTGTTTCAGGAGTACTTGACTCCATAAAGACATTTGTGTTCAACAGGATCCAAGTGTCAGGAATCTCTAGGATTCTAGCTTCATCTACTAGTGAAGGATATTTTCTGAGTGAACAGCAAAGCACTTTTGTAAGTCGCTCTGGAAAAGGGCGTCGGCTAAACGCCATAAACGTACATGTCAATAGAGCCAAAATTATATATATATATATATATATATATATATATATATATATATCTCTTTCAATAAGCTACAATAATATAATGCTGGGCAGATTTTCATTTTGCTAAGCAGGCCAAGTGATAAACAGGGAGGCGACTCCAATGATTATAGAATCAACAGAATTCTATAAACTTAACAATTCAACAGAATTTCTCCCTAAACGACTACAAGCGCCATTGATCCAGTTTCTCCAGGTCTTTGTGAGATTCACGCGTACTGTTGAAGTAATCAAAAGTCTTCAGACGCTTGTCAGGGTGGGTTTAGTGCAGGAGGAGGCCTGAAAGTCACTGTTTGTGGTAGATGATGTCAGACCGTCCTGACGAGGAGAACATAAACATGCTGTAAATCCCTGAGCCGTGGACAGGGCCAGTTTCTCGGTATCCAAACAATAGTCTGGGAGGCAAAACAACATAGGGTTCTGACCGCTTAATGACACGGTAGTCGTGACACAGGAGCTAAAACAGGAGACAAAGTAGCACTCTCTGACTTCATACTGTCACTTTAATAACATCTGACTCTGATCAAGATTCACTGCAGCCTGGAGACCACGGAGGGTGAGATAGCGAGGGTAAGAGAGTGAGTGTGTGCATTGGAGCACACACACCACTTTTCCTGTGTGTTGAATCATTCAGCTGTGTGATGTCACCAGATGAGTTGGCCTGATGATAGTTGTGATGTGTGTTGACCTGAGGCATGATTAGCACATGAGCTGAGTGTGTCAATAGTGTGGGTTTGGAGATAGTGTACATTATATGGACAAAAGTATTGGGACACTAGCTCATTCATCATTTCTGGTGAAATCAATGTTAATAAAAAGAGCTGATCCTACTTTTCTTGGAGGTACTGTCTCTACTGTCCAGGTACGGCTTTGTACTTGATTTTGGAACATTGCTGTGAGGATTTTTAATTGCATTCATCGGTAAAAGTGGTGAATCATGATGTTGGGTTATCATTACAGCACCTTATCTTACCCTCCCCAATTCATCCCTAACATGGCATTAGGTATTGTGCCAATGGGGTCCTGTTCTATTGGCAAAACTTCTTTACATGGACCGGACAAGCCATCACAGATGTGCAAATGCACACAAACTCTTGTCTGTTTCGGATAAGTTGGGGAGTTGGGGATATGGTGGGGTGTTGATCATCCTGACCTCACCAATGCTTTTATCACTGAATGCAATCAAATCCTCACAGCAAAGCTCCAAAATGTTGTAGAATGTCTTCCTTGGAGACAGGTACTCCAATTAAAGCAGGATAAAAGTTTAATAAACAATCCAAAAAAATTATAACCCTTTCCATCTCATTTTGCTATATGATAACCCAAGTCAGTGATGTCATCAGCCCCGCCCCCTCTCTCTGATCAGTCAGATTCTGTGTGCAGGTTGATCACGTACACGTGGACAGAGCAGTAAACATGCACTGGAAGCTCCTTTGGCATTGAAACTGGGATTGAATTCAGTGGATTTTAGCTGTTTTCTGAGCTGCATTACTGACTGATCACACAATGATGAGTGTTTCATATCTGAAGGTTACCCTGATCCTGAGTTATGAAGCCTTGAACAGGCAATGTAACAGCAGATCTTGGGTTCTAATAGTTAAAGCAGGACTGAGCAAATGGTCTAAAGTGGTCAAGTTTTTGAAAAGTCCAGTAGCAATGCACTGCAATCGGTCCCATCCCATGGCGGGTGCCATCACACTCAGTTGTGTGACTCATGATTGGATTAAGGGGATGCAGAGTTGAGAAATGGATCCATTCAGAGTAACGTTTACCGAATGAGGAGTCAGGCTGTATTATGGTTTGTTTCGTCAGCCCAGTTCTGTAGGCCGTTATTTTTGATGTGGTTGTAAAGGAAACTGGAGTTACTGAGAAGATTCTCACATGGAGCTTTCCAGCTGACAGAGTAAACAAACCCAAGCGCTGTGACTCACACCTCAATGAATGAAGCATTGGCTCCTTGTTTCAGTCGTTCCCTCGCAACATGAACGAGCAGTGGCAAAAGTTCACGTGTTTAGTCCAACTGTTTATATCTACAACTCTCCGAACCAGAAGCGAACATGCATCCGTGTTAACATGCTGATTTCTTGACTGGATCTGTCTTCATGTGAGACGTAAATATTCCCATTTTTGTATGAATATTTGACCATGTCTTGATCAAAAAGATTTAAGGACTAAAGACACTGTACATCTCGGAAACCTTGTGGGAAATTGATAGTTTTTTAGAGGTGAGATTGAAAGAATGTGGAGTTATTTATAATGACTAGATAGATAAGGATATTTATAATAATAATGTCAGTGACAGTGGTCAGTGACATCATTAGCCCCACCCCTTTTCATTGATAAGTCAGAGTCTGTATGCAGTTTGTAGAAAGGCAAGCATGATGTGTGAATAAGCCAATATGTTGACTATTATTAAAAAGCTGATGTTTTATTTTTTTCAGTATGTTTCCAATCCAGATTGTCATGTGTGTGTTCCTTTGTGCACCAATGGCAGCTGACCAACAAGAGTGTCATACAGGGGTTGGACAATGAAACTGAAACACCTGGTTTTAGACCACAATAATTGATTAGTATGGTGAACTAAGGCCTCCTTTTGCGGCCAGTACCGCATCAATTCATCTTGGGAAGGACATTTTTTGGATACAATCCAGGTTAGAACTCCAACATCCCTTTCAGACAGCTTCCTCTTGCGTCCACAGTTAATCCTTTTGGATGTGGTTGGTCCTTCTTGGTGGTGCTGACGTTACCCTGGATACCGTGGCTCTTGATACATCACAAAGACTTGCTGTCTTGGTCACAGATGCGCCAGCAATGTGTCCTCTTTTGAACTCTGGTATGTCCCCCATAATGTTGTGTGCATTGCAATATTTTGAGCAAAACTGTGAAATGACATTATAGAAGAATAGATTAAAATTCATAAATGGGTCCTTGGCATTGAAGGGTTAATAAGCTCAACTGCTTAGTATGTCCTTAAAAAATCAAAGTTATGACTTATAATATAGATGCATGGACACGTTCAGCTCTCTCCCACCACCTCCAAAACTAAGACCGCATCCGCAGCAGTGTCAGCCAGTGAGTAAGAACAGTGGGTATGTTATGGGGGAACCAGGAACCATGGTAACTAACTTCATAAATAGTTTACAGAGCTGTTTTGAGAAGTGCAGCGAGGCCCCGTGGAGCTGCCAGCGAGGGGAGGCCGCGTTCAGGCTGACATGGAGCAGGCGCTTAGCTGGCCTTCCACTTAGTCCAGGCTAGGAAAGTGTGAAAAAGCTCTGGGAAAGGGAGCGCACCCCGCAAATGCTTTTCCCAAACGCTGTCCAAAATGCTGGATCATTTGCTCTGGGCAGATTTTAGCCAGATTGTGATGCAATACCATTTGTCACACGACTGCACATTCAGGCCTTGATGATCGATGGACCACAGAGGAGTTCTAACAGTGTCGCTGCTCTTGAGCTTCCCCAGGGATTTGGGGCTGTTTCTTGAGGATTAGGTCATTTGAATTCGGAGGCCATTAGGCTTCAAATGACTGGTGCACTGATGTTATGAGGTGGTGTGTGAGACGCGTTAAGTGTTGGTGGCAATGAATGAGCAACAGAAGCTCAGTCCAGCACAGCTCAGGGAAATTCAGCTCTTGGCCTTTTTTGAACATTGTTGGAGACTAATCAGAAATTCTAGGAAACTACATGACTTATGCTATCTGTCATGGTGGACTCATTCTGTGATGAATTATCAGCGAGAAATTCAGCTCAGAAAGCTTCTTTTGCAGCTCATGATCACTAAGCATCCCCTGAACTGTTGGACATTCACGCTGCTGGAGTCCAAAAAACTCAACCTGGGCAAGAAAAACTACACAGACTGTGCCAGGCAGCCCCCCTCATCGGGCCCGACAGTACCAACACTGTTACAGCTCTGCTCTCACTCTCTTACTCACTTTTCCTTTCTTTTTCTCAATCTTTCTTGTCATCTCTGTACTTTCCGCTCCAGTTTTCCTTTCTCTCCCTCACTCTTTCACTAACTTTTCACTCTTTTGCTCTCTCTTCTCCATTCCCTCCTTCTTCCACTCGTCGTCTTCACTCGCTCAGTCTCTTTCTCAAACATCTACACACGCTCACGTCGTGTCTCAGCCTTCTGGTGAAGTTTCCGGCGAATGCTGATTACGGGATGAACTGAAAGTGAACGGAATACTCCAGAAATGACTTCTGGCACCTGACTCCATCACACACTTGGACGAAGAGGTGTTTTACTCAGTAACTCAGACATCATTTACTTTAGATTACACATAGTCTGTCAAATAAATCAGTGTGATGTGAATCACTGTAAAATATGAACAGTTCAGGCAACAATCAGCTCTGATCTGAAAACCCACTAAACATTTAGAATTCAAAAAGTGACCAGGACAAAATCCAGCATTTCAATAATGGAGGTGCCAAATCAAGCATTTTACAAACTCATGGGCACATAAAACAGACCTTTTAAAAAGTGACAAGGAAAAAAAAAACAACGACATTTTGAAACATAGTGGGAACAAAATCCGACATTTGGAAAGTTGAAGGGACAAAAATCCGACATTTGAAAAAATAGACGGACAAAACCACCTTTTACATATTTGACTGAGCATTTGTTACTTATTAAATGTTTAAAATAGTGATCTGAATCGGACAACACAGAATGTAAATGGACTTGAATTCTATTTCTGTGATAAAACAAAAAAACACAGGAATAACTCCAGGCGCTTAAAGCCATTTCTTGTTTCCACATAGTGTGTAAAACTATGGAAGAGGTAACGGAGGGATGGATATCTGAATCACATGATCCTGTTGCTCATTGGGAGGCTTCACAGCTGTTTGTGTAGAACCACTTTATAATGTTAATAGCCATTCGTCTGAAACCCCGACTGTAACTTCATTGCAAATCCTCCAAACAGCACGTGAGGGATATTCCCAGCTGATGACTGAGAGAGATTAGACCGTCGTCACCCTTCTGCCCACCAGTGCAGCAGCCTCTTCTGGAGACTGGACGCTGCCGGCATTCTCATTTCCAAGAAATGCATCACATGAGGCCAAACTCAGTTAGAACGAAACTCAGTTTTTACCACTGGCTATTTTTGGAATTGACTTAATTGATTAAATTTCCTGACAATTTCACCCGTCAAGAAAGGTTTTCCAAAAGTGGGCCGATAAGTGTAGAGTGAGAGAAAGCACTGGTTAGTCTTTTAAATGCAGGTTTAGTTTGGGACACCACAGCAGTGAATTCAGTAGAAAATCAATCATTTTAAGTTTCCATAGATAAGTTGAACCTCCTGAGCAAGGAGAAAAACATTCTGCACACCATTACACCACGTCCACCAGCCTAGACTGTTCACACCCAGCAGGAGAGGTGCATGGATTCATACCCTCCCATTAGTGTCCTTCATCAAAAATGTAGATTCCTCAGATCAGGCAACATTTCTCAATTCTTCATCTGCATAATCTATTGTCTTAACCTGTCATAAACTACAAGATGTAATCAATCAAACCATTTATCCAACCATCTTTCCCAGTTCAGAAAACAGCTCAAGTTCCAGCTGAATTAAATCCCAGTTTAAATGCCAAAGGAGCTTGTCTATGTGTATATGCTCAACCTACATACAGACTCTGACTGATCAGAGAGAGGGGGCGGGGCTGATGTTCAACCTGCAAACAGACTCTGACTGATCAGAGAGAGGGGGCGGGGCTGATGTTCAGCCTGCAAACAGACTCTGACTGATCAGAGAGAGGGGGCGGGGCTGATGAATACATATATAACTAACAAAAACATTTTGAACAACAGATTATTGTAAATATTAATCTAATCATTACCAATAACTCAATAATTCTGGCATTAAATAAATAAATAAATAAATAAATAAATAAATAAATAAATAAATAATAAATACTAAAGGTGCAAGTAAAACATTAGATCAAAAGATAACCAAATTCAAACAAATTTTTAAATTCAGTTAATTTGTACATGCCAAATTTGACTAGCCTAGGGTCTCCTGATAATAATAATAATAATAATAACAATAATAATAATAATAATAATATTTAGGTGAGTAAAAGCACTTTAAACAACTAGGGTTCTAAAAGCTAAGCAATGTAGGAAATGCTGAAGAGGGAGTTTAGATGTTGCATAATAGTGCATGCCAGGTCTCTGACGTCCTCAGCTACAAATAAAGTAGAAAAAATTTATAAAAGCTAAAAGACAGACATAAAAGGATTTAGCCAGATTCCAGTGTCTTTATTTGATGTTACTATTATTAGCAGTACCTTTTAATATTGAATTGAAGGGTAATCTCGATATTGAATAATGTTTAATAAGAGCAGCTTGTTCTAATAATCAAGCTTTCAGATCTTAGGAAATGAGGCCGAATGATGACCCACAGAACTGTCTCCAGTGCCTTGGGAGAATTTCCAGTTACATTTTGGCTTAAATGCTTGGAGTGCTTGACCAAAATATGGAGTGTTAAATCATGCATTCCAAACGCTGCAAGAGACTCGATGTGTCTTTGTTTGGCTTATTCTTGTATTATGTTCTGGATAAAAGGCTTGCTTTAAGACAACATCTCCAAAGGACAGACAGCCAAGTGTTGCATAACATGGAGAGAATTAAGGCAAAAGAAGTGCTGTCGGGGGTCGGCTTGGGGTTGAAATGCACGGTCAGTAGACCAGGACACATCAGAGACCTGCTGATTCTGTTCAGTTCATTCTTGGTCAAGTGCTTTCTGGCTGTACTGTGAAGATATTGTGCAAAACTGAAGTGCCTGCCATTAGAATAAGCCCAGTGATTGCTGATAGATTGACCATATTTGGTTATCAAAACAGAAGACACCAGAGATGGGCACTCGAGTCTCTGACTTAAATTGCATACAAATACACTTCAGACTTGCAACTTGTCCCTGATGATGAGTGACTTGACTTGGACTTGTGATTAATAACTTGCAAACAATAAGAGTCATTCCATTGTCCAGACATGATGTGCGTGAGAGTTACAGAAAGTACCTCAAACTAAAAGCCACAAAACTGACCCCAGAATATCACTGTCCACTGCTGACCAACTTTCCAGTCCCTCCTTCATTATACTGGAAAACCGATGTCTTAGCAAGTGACCATATTAAATCTATTTATTTGCTTTATGTAATTATGTCAGTCAGGTCAGACGGAGACATTGAGGTCACGCAGTCCAAAAGGAGTGCGATGTCATCAGACATCCCGGCCTGTATGTAGGGATTTCTCATTTTTCCATTCATAATATCAGACAGCTGGTTTGTGGTGGAGGTTAATAAACTCGGTGTTGTTCTTCCCCCTTGTCTTGCAGGTTTACTTCATTTGTCTGGTGCGTCACATACACCCATATGTATATTGTGAGGGGTGTGGTGGGAAAAGCTGACATAATGCTGTACACCACAACAATGAATAAGCCCAGCTTTGCTTCTGCAGCACTTCCTTACTCCATAAATAAAGCAGCAGCGAGTGAGCTGTTTGTCTTTGACTTTACTAGAGTCGGCTCGACCACCGCTGCAATTATTGCAAAATTCCAGCTCAAATGCTTCTTAAATAAGGGGATATTTCGGGGATTACAAGATGTCGACTGCTGATGTAATGGACTGTCTGACACTTTACCCTCAGGTTACACAAGTAAAACATGAGCGTGAACATCTACGTCTTTTTTTTTAAATGTTTAAACATATCGAATCTCCAAACTGGCAGTACGTGACTGAAGTGCCCTTGAGCAAGGCACTGAACTGTGGCTGCTTCTCTGTCATCTCTACTTGTGTGTATGAGGTTTCTTCCACATGCCCCCATTCCTCGATTCACATGGAATAGCTGGGTCAAGACCCTTCCGTTTCCCCCCACTCAGCCATTTACAGTGCCAAAGCTCAGTATAAACACCTGATAGGCCCCAATATATAACTCATCATAAATAAGCATCAAAATAGTTCATCTTGATGCAAAGACTAAAATATAAAGTAAAAAAGAAGAACTGAACTGGAAACACACAAAAGCCAAGTAGGAGTTGGGACGAACAAAGGGACATTTATGCCAATGGCACAAACCAAGAACATCTGGGACCAGTGACGAGAAGGCGGAGCTACAGACAAGGCACAGGTGAATGGAATGAAACAAAGACAAAGGGACAGAGCAAAAACAAAAGCAATGGTGCACCTTTTTTCAAGCTCTTTCCTTTAGTGTTCCTCTGCTTTGCATCACATTTTGCATGCAATTTGCATTTCATTAATTAAAACAAATCTGAGAACATTGATCCCATCTCTACCTTCTCAATGACTCCAAAAACGTTTAGCCTACTCACACGCATGAGTGTTTAAATGCAGCTCTGAAAGCCTTAACTAGGGTCTCAAAAGCCCTCAGAACGACCCTTTGAGCTGACGAGGGCTTTGACAGATTGTCTTGGCATATGATTCACTACCTGTCTCACATCATCCTTCTATTTTCGGCCTTACTGTGTTCTTTAATATGCAGGTAGTGTTTGGCGTAGTCGGAAAAAAAAAGAAAGAAAAACAAGCCAAGCCACTGCAAGACCCTCACGATTCACCATCTGTCTTCAGTCCGGGAACTGTGGGATAACAAATGACCCATTCCCACCCCAACACACAAGCTAATCAATAAAGGTTTATTCTTGGATTATGTGTCCAACATCTGCAGGTGGCTCTTTGTGGATGAATGAAACTGGCGTACACTGGGAGAGACTTGGGCAGTTGCGTAACATATAAGTGCACTCCCTCACTTTTGTTTGCCTTACATTTTCCCTTCCTTTCATGTCTACCTTTGTGCTTCTGCCAATATTGTGTGATGCCAGGATGCCTTTCAAACGGCTTCTTTTCCTTTGGTTTAACTACTTCTTACTCATAGCTTATCGAAACAATGATATTTGACATATAACAATAAATCATTTTTGTGAGGTGTTTGGCAATCAGAAATGCATAGGGATAGAGTAAAGGTATGGAACATCTGCAGGTCCTATAGAGCTAGTTGGAGAACTATGGGACAATGTAAAGAACCCTGTCAGGCAGCTTTATTTTAAGAAGGAGATATGTAATGATAGGTAAGTTATTACATAATGGATCAAAGGATATGTTTATTTGGGGAAAACTGTACAATTGAAAGGACATTCTAGTACCCAGTTGGGTCCTGAATACAAGATCAGATACGATTGGGCATGGAGGTGTACAGGTTCCATTTGGCATCCTGCAGCACATTAGCCTGCATAGGTTGCAGCTGGGCTGGTAGATCCTGCACACCCGTAGGTTGTCGAAGCTGGCATCCTCACACATGCTCAATTGGCGATAAATCTGGAGACATTCCAGGGAAACACTTGCTGTGTGTGGGAACATTATCCTGTCGTAGACGTCCTGCCATGAGAGGCAACACTTGTCCACAGGGTGTCCTGCACGTATGACTGAGCTATTAGGGTCCCTCATATCGCTACTGGGGGTGACTGACTGCTGTATGCAATGGCTCCTCAGATCATCACACCAGCAGTTGAGGCAGTATGTCGATCCACAGCAAAGGCAGGATTAAAGAGATCCCTGTGAGACCTCCATACTTGAATCTGACGTCAGATCCCAAACAAACATGATTTAATTGATAAAAACAATACAGTTCCAGCTCATAGCAGGTAAGGGTTTGCTTGTTCCAAAACAGCCTGGATGACAGACAATTAGTAGAAAAGACCATCCTGCTTCTCTTAGTCCAACGTTTTACCCCCTCTCAAAGTCTGTCAACTGGACAAAATGTCCAAGTGTGTCATATAGGAATGTCTAGCCATCAGTGATCTCTTACCAAGAGGTACACTACCCAAAAGTAGCCTCTATAAGTGAGAAACAATGTTATGCCCTCTTGTGCAAGATCCAGTGTCTAATTAGATCCCAGCTCTACTCATTTACGTTTCCACTTCAAACCATTAACAGCAGTCACAAGCTTTTGAACGGTGCAGTACAGTATATACAACATTACTGTCATAACATTTATGACAATGCAGTGATACTAAAACAACCATAACTCTAGGCTTCTAAAGGTTAACTCTGTTTTTCTCTCCAACAATGAAATAGGGGAAAGAGAAGTGGTATGTCTGAGTCAGTCCTAACAGAGCAGGCCTGGTGGCTCAAATATTAGACCTTGTTACTAAGGCAACATGATTCAGAGGTTCTCCTATATGAGCAGGTTTAAGGCACAGCCATGTTCGGGCTTGTCTTTGTTAGATTTTTTGACCTTTTAGCAATACACGTATGATGGCAAACAACCACAGGCCTTGTATACCTGCATTTTTCATCTTATATCAGGACAATCAACACACTTGATGTCTACATGCAGGGGTATAGTTCTAATTCCATACAGTACAGGGTGGAGTTAGAACAGAATCTTCAAGAAGGCTTAGAAAATGTAAACACCGTTTGAAACACAAGACCTGATGATCAAGATGAAGACCAAAATGAGTGGAAGAGTTAGTCATGATCATGGTTAATGCTGTTATCTCCAAGATTTCAATATGGGAAATAAAAGTGGCATGTCCTATACTGTCCTAGATCAAAATCCAAATGACTGCAAAACTGAGTCAAGACTGAGACCTGAATGTGTGCAAGATTGAGGTTTAAATGAGTTAGGATTGAAACCCAACTCAGAGCCAGAGGGGTTCGAGATTGAGACCTGATTGGACCCTGCTGCTGAGGACATTTAAAAGAAAATTCTAAATAAGTATAATTATTAAACTGTAATTGATCTTGGTTGCATCTAGAGACTAAACGTAGTCCAAGCACAAATACTATTAAGTTTGAGGTAAAATAAATAAGCATTTTGGATCTGGAGCGAGTTCTCCAGCTCTTCTTCTGAGAAACACATCTGGCCATCAACCCCCACTGATAGAAAAACCTCCCTTTCGAAAGAGAAATATTTAGACACCGAGGGCCAGCACATATCAATCTTTAGGCAGTTGTGTAAAGTTTATGTTCCATCACTAAGCATGTAGTGATGAATAGATGGCTTTGGATGAAGCTTCCACTGGGAGTCTCTGAGACGTGTGAAAAAGGTCAGAGGGTCATTATTTATAATATTTTTGAAGAAATCCAAACTGTCATTGGCTGTGTTGGTGAAGGTTACATGATTTGATTAAACTAAAACTAAGAAAGCCTTCTTTGTCTGAGAAATACATGTGCAGTAGAAGAAATTAACCTTTAGACCTCTAGACTAATTCTGTGGCATGTTTACATAGTTGGACCTTCTTTTACTGACCAAAACTCTTTATAGGAGACAGTCACACATACCAGATATTGGATTTTCAGGAGATCATATGATACTCAAATATTTCTTAATTTCTTAATTTACATATTTGTGAAAATTTGGTGATCCTTTAATCAAATATTTGCTTATGACTACAAATATTTGTATTTTGAAGCTTATAAGAATTAAAAAAACACATCCAGAAATCATCCAGAGTGTTTATGAGCTAAAAATTTAAGATTTGCGATGTATTATTTGTAATAATTAGATTGAGAAGGATATTTATAATAATGTTCTTCAAAATACAATTAACAAATGTTGTTATATGTGTATGTATAAGTATTATCCCTTCTCAGGACTCTTATTCTGAAGTTTGGACACTGTGTGTGCAAAGAAAGTGGGCAAAAATCCAAAATTTGGGTCAATGATGCCCCGCCCCTTTCACTGAGCCTGTATGCAGGTTGAACATGTACATATTGACTAAGCAGTAAACATGCACTGGAAGCTCCTTTGGCATTTAAACTGGGATTTAATTTAGTTGGAAACGAGTTGTTTCAAATTATTTGTGTCATGTCTGTAGGTGACCCTGATCCTGACTTAAGAAGCCTAGAAAACAGCATGTAACTGCCAGCAAAATGCGGCTCTAGGGTTCTAAGAGTTAAGCGCTGTTAGGGAAGTTAAATAAAGGAGCAAGCTGTGTGGCAATGGCTGAGATAATCACACTGGCGGATTATGTAAGAAAGGCAGGAAAAGTCAATTTGTCATGAAGATATGAATCTGTTATTACATGGATGAACTGGATGTTATGTGGAAATGGTGCCCTGAGAGGAGAAAGACCACATTTAGAGGTCCACTGTACTGAATGTCACCTATTTAGGAATGGACAAAGTAAAGATTGTGAGTCATCCAGGTCAGTCTATTAATATTAATAGTGAATGCAGATGCCTCTCTTGAACTCATGATGTCTGAAATTTGCTGCATCATTGTGTAACCAGGGGCAGGGTTTTAAGGAATGTTTTGGGCAGTTTGGGCAGTCAGGAGAAGTTTAAATAAGTTCAAATAAATGGACATTTTTACCCCACGTTGTCTTTACACTGTATTCACTCTCAAACCTACTTGTTATCTCTTAGTGGCTGGTCGGTGGTGGACATACAAGGCTGTGAGATTTGTGTTTCCATGCTTTGGCTTTTTGTAGTATAGTTGATATCGAGGCAGACTGAGTCATGTTTCAGATCCCAACGAGTGCAAGACAGAATCAGGATTGAGATCCCAGTGAGTGCAAGACTGAGTCATACCGATAACAAAATGCTTGCTCTAATTCTAAATTCGTGAATTTCATTCTGCTTTTTTTTTAGTATCTACTCCTGAAGTAAGAAATGCAGACCATGGTACACATTCCAGACTGTCAGACCTCCCAGAACTAACTCGGTTCTACTGGCTGCAGGCATGCTGTTAATGTTTACTGCACTGTCCGAGTTTGCATGCTCAACCTGCATGCAGACTCCGACTGATCAGCAGCTGGGGGGGGCTAATGACATCACTGACACAGATATTGGGTTATAGAAGTCAGAGTATGTATGCAGGCTGAGCATGTACATGTGGACAGAGCAGTAAACATGCTCTGGAAGCTGCTTCTGGGATTTAATTCCGTTGGAAATGGCATGTAAATGCACATTAAATATGGATATGGTCTTTTTTACTGAGCATAGACTAAGAGAGGAACCAAAATCAAAAATCTGGTCAGGCCTGAGAAAGAATTTGTACCTTTTTATTGAAGGAAGACCTTGTATTGCTGATCAAGTGGAACAATTTTTGCTACTTCACAATTTAAAAGCTATTATTCACTATAAAGGACTTTGAGAGGGAACGATTTAGTATTAGCTGATTAGAAATGGCCTCAGTGAGATGTTTAACAAGCTGCTTGAGGTTCCATGAGGTTTTATATTTAGCACTACTATTTCCTCAGTGGAAACTTGGTCAGAATGCGGCCCATTTGCAAGTTGCAGTGCAGGACCTTGGACCTCAGTAGAGTTATCATTATGCTATCCTCCACAAGTCCCAGCTTTTGGCACTTGAGGAAACAGGGAGCTCCCCGGAGGGGAAGCTTTAGTGTCGAAGGGTTGGCAGGGGGTGGACAATTGGACGGCAGAATGTTAGACTTCTTACAAGATGTGACTAATGTCTCATGGCCTGTGTCAAGCTGTGTTTAGAGCCCTTTCAGTGTGGGAATAGCAAGTCCTGTGGTTGATCTTGGCTGTGTCATCACGTGCTGATCACGATTTGGGGTTTCAGTGACTTACCGTCTGCCAATAATGACAAGAGCAAGTAATAGAATGCAATGTTTCCATTTTTATCACCTGTTTGATCTCATGCAAGTACACAGTTTTAGAGTTTTCTCCGTTTGCACAATGAACATCACATCGGAGTACTGACTGTGAAGCTGTATAAGGTTAGAAGTTACATGATATGGACAAATGTCTCAACCATTAGGACACTAATGCTAATTTTGCAGGATATTTTTGCTGTTTGACATACTTTTACTTGGCAAACAGTTAAAAACATAGGAGACAGTCTCACATACCAGATATTGTTATTTTCAGAAGAGCGTATGCTACTCTAATATTTCTTCATTGATGTAAAAATTCACAGAAGTTGGATATTTAAATGAAATTGACCATGTTTTGATCAAAAATGTTCTTTTTTAGAATTCAATTTTAAAAATGTACCCAATTTTAGGACTAAAAACATTTTACATCTCAGACTTCTGGTTGGAAACTGATCATCCAGAGAGTCTTTGAGCAGAAAATACAATACATTTGATGAGACGTTTGTAATTATTGGATTGACAAGGAAATTAATAATAATACATCCTACAACATACTGGGAGGAGGCCCCAGAGAAGACCCATGACATCCTGGAGAGATTATGATTCTCAATTGGCCAGAGAATGCCTTGGAATCCCCCCAGAAGAGCTGGAAGAGGTGGCTCGGGAGAAGGAGGTCTGGGCCCCTTTGCTGGATGTCCTATTTTTCTTATTCATGTATGTATTAGCAGTATCCCTTCTCAGGACTTTTATTCTATACATTGTGTGAGCAAAGAAAAAGAGCACACAGTCACTCTATAATGAATATCTGGGTCAGTTACATCATTAGCCCCGCCCCCTCTCACTGACCAGTCAGAGTTTGTATGCAGGTTGATCATGTACACGTGGACAGAGCAGTAAACATGCACTGGAAGGTCCTTTGGCCTTTAAACTTGGATTTTCATGTTGAAACAAGTGAATTGTAGCTGTTTTCTGAGATGGATTCAATGGGTCTTGTAGATTGTTATGATATGTGTGTCATGTCTGTAGGTAACTCTGACCATGAACTATAATATTATACATTATTCCATATAAAATTATTACATTATATATTATATAATTATATATGTTAATGGAACAATCTCCCTCAAAGTTCTTTCATCACAGAGTCGTTTATGAGTTACAACATGGCTCTTAAATATGGAAAGACATGTTCACGTTGTGGTTGCTAGGAAACCTCTCTCTTTTCCCCCCTCTTATAATTTCTTTCTATTTTCCTAAATGTCAGTGCTCCATGTCATTCTTTTGATTCCTGCCTAATTAAACCAGTGCTTCAAAGGGGTCTGAACAATATGTGATTACTGTGCTTTTAAAGGCCAGGAACTGAAATAATTTCAGTAACCGGATTACGGCTGGCTTGTCCCTCTTAATCTCCACCCGCACTGCCGCCATGACAACTCATCATTCGAAAACATATGCATTCCGTTTTGCCCAATTTACCCCGATGCACGTTCATGCACACCGAGGCAACCTGGGTGCCATAAGACCAGTTTGTATATACATCCTTCTGTCCTCCTGCTGGATGTTTTGCCTATATTTTGTAACCATAGAGATGACAATGTGTCCAACTGAGGATGCACAACAACAGGGAGTTCACTGAGTCTCCCCATGTGTCGCTTCTACGACACATTGAACAGGTTTATTTTAGTGGCTGAGAAACGGCCGAGAGCTCCGTGAGGTGCGGAAAGCTCTGGAATTCAGTTGCACGTCAGGACACGGCCCATAATGCATGAAACTAAGGTGTGGAAATAAAAACTCTGCACAGGTACGTTACACACCCCAAACATGTTCCTACAGTATACATGAGACTGAGATGCCAAGAGCCAGACAATGAAGGGTGTACTGTATACAGTTTATTGGATCCAAACCTCAAAGGCCGTGGATTCATACATTTGATGCTCTACAAGTCTTTTGTATTTGTGCTAGATTTCTAGGCTCCTTATAACCCACAGACACTCATTTCCAGTTGAATTAAATCCCAGTTTAAATGCCAATGGAGCTTCCAGTGCATGTTTACTGCTCTGTCCATGGGGAACGGTGCTCATTATGTCACTGACCCAGATATTGGGTTATAGAGTACAATGAGAAGGAAGGGGCTGTTTGCTCTTTTTCAGTTGGACCACTGTCAAGTATGTGGTGGTCAAACAGGTCTTTGATTTGTTAGATAGAATGTGCAAACTGGTCTGGCTTTGTGTTTTAAATGCATTTTGTGGTCCATTTAACCTTGTATTTTATGTAGATTGGCTTTATCCAGACATGATCCTGACACTGAAGATAGATGAAGTGACCAGCTGTAAACGGGATATCCGTTGTGAGGAATCTGACATCAGTCCAGATGTTGAGGAGGATTTGATTGGGAGGAAAAGGGCCTCAGTTTTATCTTAAACTACAAGGAAATGATCCGTTTTCTGTCATTCAGACCATCATCGAAGATGCGCCGCCAGCGCACAAAGTCAGTCAGTCACCTTTATTTTTTAGACAACAGTGTTAGTTACACTTGGGGTTCCAGAGGCAAGTGTGATTAATGATCCCTTCAGACACGCATCAGCCAGACACCGAAAACAGATCAGCGAAGAAAGACGGTGTTCAAGAATAGCTTTAATTATAACGGGCCAATTCCTGTTCGTCTAGGAAAGAATGATGCTGGAAATGAGTGTTTTGCTCGGTTTGTCAGTAAAGCAAACATTCAAAGGTCTTTCTCAGTGCACATCTGTAAGGCAACAGCATGATAAATTGCATGGATGTGGCAAGTTATCAAAGATGTGTGGGGTGGGCGAAAACATTACTGATAAATTCCTTGACGTAGGAAAGTCATCATTGTGCCAAACCTTTTATCACGATGATTTCCTCTGAAGTTAGGAGAGAAAATGCATACAGTGCTTCCCATGTTATATACATACCGAACACTCGATCCACTCAAGAATTCAGGTTCCAACTAAATGAAAGCCCAGTTTAGAAGCCAAAGGAGCTTCCAGTGTATGGTTAATACTCTGTCCATGTGTGCATGAGTTGGATCAAGGGAGTGATAAACTGGTGTTTTCTGATTAATACCAGTACTGACTGGAGATAAGGCCATGAGGAGCACATGCATATATCTAAATCTCTGCCTACTGGTTATTTGAATTGTTAATTCTCTGACCCAGTCTCGTTTGTTCTGCCTCAGAGGTAGATCTGCCTCCAGAGCCGTTTTGAGTAGGGATTTTGCACACAAGCTTTTAGCTCATTCTTATTGATGAAAATTTGCATTTCGGAATGGTTTTCCTGATCAACGACAGAAATCCAAGCACCTCAGTGTGAGCCATTACTGAGGACTCATTATCCACTTTTCATTTGTGGGCTTTTGGGTTTGAGAGGAAGCACATGCACTTCAATCAGTGTGCAAAACTTGTTCTCAGGTCCTGCTGTGAGACTTTTGCAGGTGCTGCCTATTGGAGTCTATTGCAGTTCCTTAGGCCTGGTCCTGGAGACCCCCTGCCCTGCATGTTTTAGTGCTTTTCCTGCTGAATTAATTGAATTAATCAGCTTTTCAACAAGCCTTCTGCAGGGGGGTGTTAAAGCAGAGAATCCACTGAGATGTGCAGGGTAGGGGTCTCCAGGGCCAGAGTTCAGATGCTACTGTTGTGTTAAACAGGAAGATCTAATTGGATTAGATGCAGGTTATGACATCACTGATCCTGATATTGGGTTATAGAGTAAAATGAGATGGGAGGAGTTGTTTGCTCTCTTTTATTGCTCACACAGTGTTCAAACTTCAGAATTAAAGACCAGAGAAGGAATATAGATAGATATATAGATAGATAGATAGATAAAATAATAAATAAAATATTATTTTATTGTAATTGGACCACTGTCAAGTATTTTGAATAATTTATTATTATAAATATCCTTCTCAATCTAAGCATTACATGTCACATATCAGTCCTGTCTTTCTCCTGTCTTCCCGTCTCTTCTTTGTTTTGTAATTTCCCCAAGTGCTTCTGAGCATGTGCTGTGTTTTTGTTTTGGTCTTGTCTCCACCCTTGCTCCGCCCATTCCCATCTGTGTTTCATTTGTCACCCGGCCCATTCAGGTCCAGGTGTGGTTAATGTTGTCTTTGTTTCAGCCTGTCCTTGTTAGTCCTTTGTGATTTAGTTTGGTGTTTGTGTCACTTTGTTTCCATGCAGTTCACTCTCGTTTTGCCCCCACAGTTCACGTTAGTCTGTTTTAGTTTGTATTATATTCCCTGGTCTTTCTGTTTGTTTGTTTTCTTCCTTATTATATTAAATCCTGAACGCCTGCATGTACAGCTGCCTCCCTTGTCTTCGTCTTTGTCTGCTCAGTGCACAAATCATTACGTTATCATAACTCATCATCAAAATAATTGCATTTTCAGCTCAAAATCTCTCTGGAGGATCAATTCCCAACAGGACACGAGGTGTTTCTTAGTGTTTATAAGCAGAAATGTAGGCACAATTACATTTTTGAGCAAGACATGGTCAAATATTTAAAATCAAATGAATATTTTTGAATATTTGAGGAGCTTAAGATCTACTGACAAAAACGACACTCCTATTTATAATATTTTCAATTTAGAGTTAAAGCAGGTTCATCAGTATGTTGACAAACAACACACTATGAACCAGGCTGAACTTGATTCTAGCATAACACGCAAAGCATTATTCATGTCTAGTTCTTATTTATTTGCAGTTTATATTGTGTATCTGTGACCCAAATAACTGTTTTCCACTGTGACTGGACTGTATTTTCTTCAACGAGCAATAACGTCTTATGACTACCAGCATAAATACAGAACTGCTTGTGTAGACAAGCCGGGACGAGTGTTTATTTACATACTAACAGCTTTCTGACCGACGTATTAGTGCTAGACATTTTGTCTGAGTGAGAACCACAACACACTAATTGCTACACACTGGAATAACTGAAGGTCTAAGCGTTGGTCTGAAGGCCTCTGAGCAGTGACAGGACACCTCCATGAGCAAAAGCAGCATCTGAGGGGAACAGCTGATAGCAATCAGAGCTTTGTCCTGTCCCAGGTGAGTCAGGGGAAACACAAATCACAGTGTGACCAGCCTCCAAAACGGAGGGGAACTAATGGAACGGTGATGTAACAGACTTGTCATGCCACTCCAAAATAGACCTCGCCAAATTTGGAGGAAGTAGACTTCAAAGGCTGTGGAGATGATCCCCTAATTCTGCATCTCTTTCCACCATCTGATCGCATTTTGCACATGGATAAGATCGTAAAAACAATGTCACAGACAGTTATGCTACTAACAAACAGACGTCTGCTGATGTAAAGGAAACTCCCCCAATAGATATTGAATCCATTGACAATATTCAGCCTTGTTTCTCCAAATAAACAGCGAGTTCCGCTTTGCCTGTTGCCAAACGGCTGAAATTAGCAGCAGAAACCTCGAGCTGGAACTTCTTCTAAGTGAATGTGAGCTCATTGCGAAATGTACAGATGTGTAAAACTGAGAACATGACTAATTTCCATTCTACTGTGCAGACATGTCGTTCCCCATTCACTGGATGGATGATCAGGGCTCGAATCTCCAGTTGAGGAAATCAGGATTTGCAGAAGCACATCCTACGTGTTTGTTTTTGCCTGTTTAATCATGAGAACAGGACATAATAGACATATTTTCAGCAAGCAGACACACCTTCTTAGAGTGGAACACTCTAACAATAGAACGATTATGCAGGTATCCTAACATGTCTGCATGAACTGTGTGTTATATTGAAGGGTCTGATACAAATGAACTATACGTGTATGAAGGTGAGCTGTGGTCTGTATACGTAAACCTAAACCTTCACATCAGGAATCTCCAAACTAAGAAAACCTGGAAAAATGGTAGTCGTCCCAGAAGTCGTTCTAGCTTATTGAAAATCCTGCAAGAGCACATGAATCCAAGACTTATTTTTCTGTCATCAGTGCTGTTATTAATCCAGAAACGACTATAGATTATTTGATTAACATATTTTGTGGAGTCCCACAGGGTTCTATTTTAGGGCCTATAACACTGATGTTAATGAAGCTTTGGCTAATTTTGTAGGATGTTTTCATTGTTTGATTTACTTTTATTCACCAAAACATTAGACAAGTATTTATAGGAGTCACACATACCAAATTCTGTCTTCATGAGATCCTAAGATACTCAAATTTGACTTGAAATGAACAAAATTTCGATATTTGTGAATTTGACCATTTTATGATCAAAAAGTACCTTTTTTGCTTATAAGGACTAAACACATCAATGTAGATGTAGGAACAGGAGAACCTGTGAATACACGTCCTGTCAGACCACTGTTATGTAATACTGACAGATCCAGATGGAACAGAGATACTATGGCAATAATTACAATACCACACCAGCACCCCACCCCCTGCACCACACCACGCAAAACTAATTCTGTCAAAGACAGTAAAAAGTATGTTGATGCTCACATGGTCACATGGGTATTTAATTCAGGCTATTATTCACCAGAGTGATGTCTAAACAGTACAGTAAAGGAAATATGAGTGGGCAGATTTAACTGACGCACTTCCACATCCAAAGCTGTAGGTCATATAGTCCCACTCTGATGCCCCTGGAGTCGTCATAAGTGTGTCCCAGCACTGTCTGTAAACCCTTAGTTGAAGCTTTACAGGCCACCCTTGCAAATAAAAGCAGCTGATCCAGGATCAGGAATGATGCATCACATGACCAGATCTCTCTTAACATCATCATTTACCATACTATGAAGATAAACACTGTGTGGGTTCACCGTCAATGAACTTTACTGCCAGTCACCTGCACTTTCCACCAGTACGTCCACTCATGTCAGCGTCACTCTGACTGTGGCAGCTGCCTCTTGCTTTACGGTAACATCCAGGGGGTCTCCAAGGGTACCTTTTTGAACAACAGTAGCTCAGACGCACTTCTGCCTCCCCTATTAGGGAACAAACCAAGTGCTCTGCCCTCTCGATTGTGTATAAACACCCACCCACCACTGCATGGCAACCGCAAGAGTCCAGAGCACTGACACACTCCAGCACTAGCAGCCTAGGCGAGAGGGTTTGGCGTCCTTGGGTTTGGTGAGGTGGAGAAGCAGCATTTGGGACTCATTTCTGGCTCAGCCAGAAATACCTGGCCCACTTTACACACCTTCACATAGTTAGGAACGTGGCAAGGGAGGGGAACTAGGCCTGACTCACTACAGTGTCACCAGACTGAGCTGGTACAGGGGTGGGACATTTTACGTTTGGGAAGCAGAGAACAAGATCAAGGAACAAGATCATAGCCCAGTGGTGAAGGTTTAAAGAAGCATGTGTAGACTGGATTAAATTAAAGCAAATTAGATGAAAAAGGTTAGCAGGTTTGAACCTGAGTTTCTAAAAATGTCCATTATACCGTTCTAGTTAATAATGTTTAGTTCAAAGGGTTCTTGGTTTGGTGCCATAGAAGGACCACTTGCTCCCTGAAGCAAAAGGTATATGGACAAATGTACTGGGACATCTGGTCACACATCGTTTCCTCTGAAATCAAGGGTATTAAACTTTAGAACTCTAGGCCAATTATGTGGGATGAAGTTTTTTTCTCAGAACTTCTCAGAAGTTTTGTTGAAAGCAGTGTTTTTGGGCTGAAAATGACAATAGTTTGATGGGTTATTTTATTCTGAAATGTTGTCACTGTGTGAGCAATAAAAGAGAGCAAATACCCCCTCCTTTCTCATTTTCATCTATAACCCAATATCTGGGTCAGTGATGTCATTTACCCCGCCCCCCTCTCACTGAGTCGTATGCAGGTTGACAGAGCAGTAAACATGCACTGGAAGCTCCTTTGGCTTTTAAACTGGGATTTAGTCAATTTTATCCATTTTCTGAGCTGGATTACTCACAGAGTATGGTGTTTTATGTCTTTAGGTCACTCTGTTCCTGAGCTTGAAGCCTAGAAAAGGGCATTTAACTCACAAAGTGCAGATCTTGTGATGTAAGAGTTAAAAAGTTCAAGCAATACTGTCTCTACTGGATTTGGAGTTTAGTGCATTGCTGTGAGGATTTGACGAGCATTTGAAGAGCACTAATTCTCTTAGTGTCACCAAATGCAGTCCTCACAGCAGTGCTCCAAAATTTAGTAGAAAGCCTTCAATTCCTTACCCTCGATTTCAGAAGAAACAGTGAATGAGCAGGTGTCCCAATACTTTTGTCTATATATAGTGTAGAATCTCCCAGTGTGGTGCACAGTGTTGGTTATGTCATAAATGACCTAAAGAGAATTGGGTGAACTTTTGTCACTGTGTGTTGCTGATATCTCCTCGTAATAGTCATGAGGGATGAGGAAATGACGGAAGAAAGCGCTGCACAGCTGTAATGCTCACATGCTTCCTCTACTGCTGTTGTTTTCGGCCAAACAGAAAAGTCTTTGGTTGCATTTCTAAGAATAGGTGCAATCGTCACATCTCCCTTCTACCCGCGAATAGATCTTTAAGCTCAAGCGCTGCATTGTGTGAGGAATGTTTAGGACTAAATATACACCCGATCTGTCCCACATCCACACACTCATGCGGCGTGTCCACCGGCACATCCTCCCTGTGGTCACGGCATGCTTGTCTGGATGGCGGCACTGCTGCTTTCATTGTGCTCAGACTCTAAAATAGACGTACTGTGACCCAAAAGAGATGCAAATAAAAGTAGTGGTGTTTACCGCCACACACATCGGGAGAGTGCTGTGATTTGACTCCTTGGATTCCTTTGGCTTGAGCTAAATGAACTTAAAGCTGGAATAGCTTCAAGTTCCACAGTTCCACAATTTTGCATGGCATTGGAACCATTAAGTAAGGTGTGGGAATGATTAAGTAAGGTGTGGGAATGATTAGTTAAGGTGTGGGAATGATTAATTAAGGTGTGGGAATGATTAATTAAGGTGTGGCCATGATTTAAGTATGCTGCGGAACTGAGATAATGAAGTCGCTGCTACGGCATTATCGTTGTCCACCCCTCCACCCTCTCGTTGGCCCACTGGAATGTTACCTGCTTCTCCCGAGCTTGTAGCCCATCCTCCTCAAGGTTCCTCACGGGTGGTGTTGTCTGTATTCCACCATTCTGATGAACTCTAGAGACTGAAAATTCCAGCAGTTCTCGGAAAACTCGGACCAACTTCTGGCACCAACAATCAGGCCACACTCAAAATCAGCAACGTGCCCATTTTTTTTTCCGATTCCGACTGTGGATGTGAACATTACCTGAAGCTGCTGAACCATATACACGTGATTTTCATCTCTGCGCTGCTGCTGCATGGTTGCTTTATCAGATAATTGCGCTAATGAGTTGTACGGGCCCTTCTGATAAATCCCTTCCTGAGCGGTCGTGCTTTCCCAAGCTGTGACTCGGAGCAGAGGAAGAAAGCATTGCTTTGCTCCAGTGGTGCTGAATGGGGAATGTCTCTGTTGTACTTGTTGGGATGGGGTCAGTGGTGTATATGAAGCGTATGGAGCGAGGCTGAGTAAGGCTCTTTTTGTAGGCCTGGCTGTCCCGGGCCGGCTGTTGTCTAGGCTTTGCTCTGCTCGGTGGGGCGACGTTTTGATCCCCCAGCAGTTCAAAGCCTCTGTGGATGACAGGCTCTGTTGTGACACAGCGAGGCCGGCTTGTGAACACAGCACGGCTATTAAAGGCAAACAAGCAGGGGATGAAAGGAGGAGATAGAGCTGGGAGTGGAGAGCACGGATGAATGAAGAGGACAGAACAAACACACGCAGACCATTTGAAGTGAGGGAGATGTTTAGGGAGAGGTTTAAAACACCGATAATGATTAACCCACACCTGAACTACACCTAAACCTAACCTTACTCCAAAACTTAGTCTACATCTAAGCCTAATCTGAACCTATACCTTAACTACACCTAAACCTAATCTTAGCCTACATCTAAACCTAATCCTAACTCACACCTTAATCTACACCTAAACCTAACCTACACCTTAATCTCCACATATACCTTAACCTTAATATATACTTTTATCTACATCTATACCTTAATCTACACCTAAACCTAATCTGAACCTATACCTTAACCTACACCTTAATCTAGACCTAAAACTAACCTTAACATACACTGTGGCCTACACTGTATCTACACCTATACCTTAATCTACACTTTCATCTCCACCTATACCATTTCCTACACCTTAATTGACACCTAAACCTCAAACTAACCTTAATCTCCACCTATACCTTGACCTACGCTTTATTCTATTCTTAACCTAACTTCAATCTACACCTAAACCTAACCTTAACATATACTGTAGTCTACACCTAAATCTAATCTTAACCTACACCTTAACCTACTCTTAAATCAACACATAAATTAAACCTAACATTAACCTTAATCTACACCTAAAGACTGTCAATTAAATTGCACATCTCTCTCCACACTGTTGGAACCTGCTGTGCTTCTGGACTGTTCTATCTCTTATATCCATGATTCAGAACGAGGCTGTCTCCACTGGCTCCAGTTAGAGGATTTCGGGACAGTTGGGGCAGGAGTGGATGGTTGGCACAGATAACAGTAAAGTGTGTGAAGGGCACAGACTCTAATTTCTTGCCTCCTGATCCAGTTTCAGGCCAGTCAGGTCATGTCTGATTTTGTCTCAGCTGGATGGAGTCTGGTAGTTTATTTTGGTCAGTGGCTCAAATCTGACCCCATTAGCCAACAATAATGGAGAGCATGGAAAATGATTGTCTCCTTAAAAAGCAAGAGTTTGGTAAGTTCACTTCAGTCTCAAGATGCAAGTTGGACAATGTGAATATGTTAATTTCTGTGACATCACAAAAATAATGCATCTAAAATAGGCTGTTTTTGCAGTGCATGTTCTAGATATTGGACACTGGACGTAGAAAAATCTTTACAAACTACATCAATATAATAAAAAATAGAATAAAAATAGCACTTTTGGGAGGACAGTCTTGTGAAAGGTAAAACCAGAAATGATATTAATGAGGAGATATTCACTGGTTGAAATATCAGAAAAGGTCGATTTCTTCTGATGTTGAAAAGGAGAACATGAGCCAAGAACGATAACTGGTCATCTACAACTACACCAAGGCGTTGTTCTACTGCCAATGAAGGGACAAATGAGTTTTCAAAGGAAATGGGAAGATAACAGTGTAGACCAGATGTGCCAGGGATGTACAGCTGTTCAGTCTTGGTGGCGATGAGTTTAGGAAGAGTTAAGTTGAGTTCGGGATGAGTTCAGAATGAGTTCAGAATGAGTTCAGGATGAGTTTAGGATGAGTTTCGGATGAGTTTAGGATGAGTTCAGGATTAGTTTCGGATGAGTTTAGGATGAGTTCAGGATTAGTTTCGGATGAGTTTGGGATGAGTTTAGGATGAGTTCAGGATGAGTTTAGGATGAATTTAGAATGAGTTCAGGATGAGTTCAGGGTGAGTTTGGGATGAGTTTAGGATGAGTTCAGGATGAGTTCAGGATGAATTTAGAATGAGTTCAGGATGAGTTCAGGATGAGTTCAGGATGAGTTTAGGATGGGTTTCGGATGAATTTAGAATGAGTTCAGGATGAGTTTTGGATGAGTTCAGGATGAGTTTAGGATGAATTTAGAATGAGTTCAGGATGAGTTTAGGATGAGTTCAGGATGAGTTCGGGATGAGTTTCGGATGAGTTCGGGATGAGTTCAGGATGAGTTTAGGATGAGTTTAGGATGAGTTCAGGATACCATCCATTATGTTTTTTTTTATTATTTTTTATTAAATTTGACTGAAATGAAAAAAGAGCCTTTATTTAGAGTGTGTTATTCAGGATATGGCTTGAATCATAATGCAGTTAGATGATGTCCTAGATATTAGCTTGAGGAAACTTTCTCTGGACCTTAATGAGTGTGAATTGAATTCCCCTGCTTTATTTATTAAATGGACTAGTGATGTCACACCATTTGCGTGCGTCGCCAATATTGATGTGTTTAATGCAGTGTAGTGTGTGTGTGTGTGTGTGTGTGTGTGTGTGTGTGTGTGTGTGGTGAAGGCCTGGCCAGCAGCAGAATGATCACTGCTGTTGCTGTGGGTGAGTGTATGCATGTGTGTGAGTGTGACCTTTCTGGTGTTAGAGGCTGAAACCTCAGAGAATTAATAACACACACTGTCTAGCTCAGACGTCACAGTGGAAGACTACTGGGACAGAGGTGTAGTCAGCTTGTCCCCGGAATTTAATGGGAAACTTTTCCCTAAATGCAGCACAGGATTTAGTTTACAGTACATCAGTGTCCACCAATCAGCTATAACATTATGACCATAACGACAATTTTCCCAGTTTCTGCACTTTGTGGTTCTATAATTCAGACTGTAGTTCATCTGTTTCTCTGCAGACTTTATTCTCCTCCTTTCACCCTGATCTTCAATGATCAGGACCCCACAGGACCACCACAGAGCAGCTATGATGTGGGTGGTGGGTCATTCTCAGCACTGCAGTCACACTGACATGGTGGTGGTGTGTTGGTGTGTGTTGTGCTGGTACGAGTGGATCAGAGGCAGCAGTGCTGCTGGAGTCTTTAAACCCCTCAGTGTCACTGCTGGACTGAGATCAGTCCACCGACCAGAAATATTCAGTCAACAGCGTCCTGTGAGCAGCATCCTGTGGGCAGCGTGCTGTGAGCACTGATGAAGGACTAAGGACTCTACTGTCTTTCTGCACCAATGAAACTTGTTTTTGCCACAATAAATGTGTACAAGCTATTTTAAGATTTGCTACATTGTTTCATTTTTTTTCTTTGAAAAACACTTATTTTTTATATTTTTGATGGAGGAAATATATATTCTGCAGATTTTTACTGTCAGATATTTAGTATTTTCAAATGAATGAAAAACATGTTCATATTTATTTCTTATAGGTTCAGCTGAGATATTTACTAAGATACTGTTTTTAGTAAACAGGTCTCTCGGCCGTTTGCTTTTGTTATGGAAATATTAATTTCCAGTCTTATGCAGCACTTTTAACAACAGCCATCACAAAGCAGCTTCAGAGAAATCAGGTTGTGAGCACCAAGTGAGTGAGCCAGTGGCAACATTGGCAAGGAAACCTCTGGATGATTAATTTCCAACAGGATTTCTGAGATGTGATGTTTTTATAGTCTTTACAAGCAAGAAAAAAAAGTCATTTTTTAATTTAAATTATGGACAAATTATGGAGTTGAAGCAGGAACTCCACTTAAATGTGCAGGGCAGGGGGCACCAGGTTGGAGTTTGAGAAACACTGAGTTTAATGTAAGCGGCACCAAGAGCTCATCAAATTTGGCAAGAAGATCTGATTTATGACTAAATTGCACTGCAAGACATTAGAAACAGAGATGTTTCGTTCATATATATCATTTCACAAGGACCTCCCATCCACTGGTGGGAAAGTCAAACCACGAAAACACCCTGCAAAACTGCTCTAGGGTTCTAAAGGTCCCGGGGGTTCGGTATATGAAACCGAACGAGTGCTGAACACCCCACTGGTCCAGATCTGCAGAAAGAGTCAATATTATTGAAAACAGTAACAGCTCACATTGGATCTAAACTGTGCAACCACCAGAACCTCTGAGGCCCTCAAAGCACCTCAACCAGGAGCACCCGGAGCAGGCGGGGCATTGTTTTTCCTGCAGTATACAGTAAATCAGCCTTGTGATTCCATCACAGGAGAGTAAATGAGAATGGAGCTCTATCTGGGGCACTTCGAGATCCAGCAGTGTGCAGTGTGTGACGCAGCCTTGCCTGAGCTACCAGCTCTGCTCCCACCGTGTCTGACCGCTCGGCATGTGTCGTGGTTTGAATGACGGAAGGCTCATTACTGCGACTTGAGGACTCTCCTGGTACACAGGCTGACCTGCAATCCTTTCTGCAGCACACTTTATTCTCCCTCTGCTATTAGGGGCAGCTAACAATAGAGCCATTTGAAAAACCGTGTCCACAGCTCGGTGGGCTTTGTTTAGCTTTGCTTTGTTGTTCCATTTTTTAAATTGTTTGGAAGTGGTCATTTTTTTTTCTCTAGACCGTCTGGCTGGCTGGTCTCATCATGTTGAAGCTATTTATTGCCACACTGCCTTCATCACAATATATCTTTAGGCTCCTGAATACACTAAATCTAAGAGCTAAATACACACGGTGTACAGAACTAATTACATTAAATATGCATAAACAAATATTAAATATATAGAATAAATATATTAAATATACAGAATTAACTATACACAAATATACTAAATATGCATAAATTAATATATTATTATATATGGAATAAAAATACAGAACTAACTATATTAAATCAAATGTACTAAATATGCATAAATACACAAAACTAAATAGACTATACAAAATTAAATACACATTATTTAATATACTAAATATATAGAAAGAAATATGCTAAATATACATAAATATACAAAACTAAACACAATTACGCTTAAATATACAGATATAAATTCACTTTATGTAGAATAAAAATGAATATACAGAACTAAATATACATATATAAATATATATATAAATGTAAATGTAGTCACAGTTAAACATTGTGAAATGGAGACACAGTGAGATCGTATAAATCTTAAATTAAGATTATATAACTTTATTTTTATTTATTTAGGGCAGTTTGATCCCATATAATGATCTCATGGCCACAGCAGATCATTTCATTTTCTTCAAACAAGCAGAATGTTCTGCCAGTGCAGTGAGATCATTTAGACCTACATAATAAGTAGAAAAGCCCAGAAATAAAGTAATATCATAATCGTTCAGCAATCCTATAAAGTGTGTAAATACATATTAGCTACATTTATAACACTTTCACTTGCCAAGCTTCTGTTTTATTTCCCAACAAATGCAATAAAGACTGTGTTTTTCTTTTGGGCAGCGTCAGCAGCAGGCCTGTGTCCACTGTTTCTGCTTTTCTGGCTAACGGTGTAAACGGGCCTCAGGAGAGCTTGGGCCGACTCCATTCGACACCATTCATTTCTTCTGGCGCTTAATGAACGTGAGTTTCCAGATGGCTCTCGTTGGTCACTGACTCACCCACCATTCTTCCTCTTCATTTCACATGATGTTCACATTTATCTGTCTCTTAGCAACCACATTCAGTTTATCTCCTCCAGTCCAGCCAGAAACGCTGTCTTTGCTTTTTATCGTGGCCCGGCTTTAAATCAGACCAGAGATTGGAATTTTCAGTTCCCCTCCACCTCCATTCATCATCAGAGCTATGCGTTAGAAGCCTAGGCCAGTTTTGTGGGACGTTTCATAGTTTGTAGGCAGCAGGTACATGATTTCAATGCCGAATCAATGTCGAATCTATAGCCAAATGTTTACTGG
This sequence comes from Acestrorhynchus altus, assembly GCA_034509495.1. Lineage (NCBI taxonomy): Eukaryota > Metazoa > Chordata > Actinopteri > Characiformes > Acestrorhynchidae > Acestrorhynchus > Acestrorhynchus altus. The sequence continues at coordinate 2,929,512 of CM067511.1, read as the reverse complement.
GTTGTTGTTTTCTGGAGATCCATGGCTACTCAAATTTCTCTTCATGTGAGATATAAAATTAAGAGAATTTAGATATTTGTATGAATCAAAAATGTACAAAATTTCTTGTGGATACATTTATTTTTTGCTTACAAAGACCAAAAACAATTAAACAAATGCAAGACATTTGAAGAATTATTTGTAATAATTAGACAAGAATATTTATAATAAATTCTTCATAATACTTGACAGTATACAAAATAAAACACATGTTTTTTGTTTATCAATATGATCCTTTCTCAGGATTTTTATTCTGAAATGTGAACATTTGACAATGGTTGATCATGTTCACGTGGACAGTGCAGTAAACATGCACTAAACCAGTGATCAATCATCACACAATGATGAGGGTCAGTCTGTTGTGTTAGTTTGTTACGTGTTTCACGTCTGTAGGTGACTCTGATCCTGAGCTCTGAAGCAGCCTGTACTGTGTTCATGGCAGGTCCTAAACTGGGATAAAGGTTGTCCAACCTTCAGTACAGTTGTGTCTCCAGCCTTGACTGGGGATGGAATTATTTTTAAACTTTTCTTGCTGCCGTTTGCAGATCTCGCAGCGTGCTCTTATCTCGTACACACTGTGCGTTCCTCATGCTTGCACTGAGTGTTTGGTTTGCCCATTCAGGATATTGCATCCATCACTGGAAGAACTGTGTGTCAGTGTTTCACATCCTCTCACTTTTTACTGTCTGTCCCTTCCAGAGCCACAGCGAGGGGGTTGGTTGCCGACTGTCTCATGATAATCACAGCAACACTTCAAGCAATGCTTTGGCAAATCATCGGACTTTTCCCACGACACCAAATATAGTGGATCTGCCAAAACACAGTGAGTCTGAAGTTACTTTCTGTAGTTTTGCAGTGGAAATACAAGGCTGGAGATGAAGTACATTAAATATACATATATTGCTATTTTCATATATTTTCAAACATGTATTTTAGACCATTTAAAATTACCTGAGGAACGTTTAGAGGTTCTTTAGGTCTTCAGTGACACTGTTGAAGAACCTCTGAAGAAACCTTCTCTAAAGCACCTTCAGAGGTCCCTCCACAGTTTCAAAACAAAGAACCCCAAGATCTTTTAATAGTGGATTTCTGATTTTCCCCAACAATAAAACTAAACATGTAATCAATATGAAATATGAACATTTTAAAACAGATTTAAAAGCAATGTGAACAGAAAAGAACTTCATTCTGCTTGCATTTCACAGATGTACTAGTTCCACTATTTCCACACAACGGCAAGAAAAAATGTTTCATAAAATGTATGAATCTCAAAGAGTGGGATTGAACACATTACACATAATAAATATAATGAATAAATACCACAACTAAATATTACAAATCATATTTTTTATGTTTAAATAGAGTAAAACATATATAACGAATACATAATAGATGAATGTTTATTACACATATAAGGAAATATTACTATATAATAACAGTCATTTTCCTATGTTGATATAATCCAGGTATTCAAGATTTTTCTCGTGATGACCATGTGATCAAAGTGTTTGTGTTTCATGATCCAACAGCTCAGCATAGTTACGTTATTGTGTCAGGCCAGTAGCCTGCCCACACATTTCCCACCGCCTCCAGAGTGAGGTGTGACAGAAATGAGCCGTGTCTGCAGGTTGAGGGTTTGTGGTTAGTTCACATCACACGTCTGCCAGAGTGGAATTTACCAGCTATTGCTTTGATTACAGCATGGTTTTCATGTGGGCTAAAGCTGATCCTGCTTTGAGCAGGAGAGGAAAATGAGGTTTTACATATGTGCAGCACATTGGACGAACCGCCGACTGCTGTACGAGGAGGCCAGATACGCTCAGTATGAAGACCATGGGATTTGGGCTCTGAGCTGAGATATAGTTGACCACAGTTTAAGAAGATGGTCACACCAGAGGAACTGCATTATGACCATTAAGGACAACAACAACGGGAACGTGCTCAGCTAGTGAAATAGCCTTATTAATCCGATCTGACTGACCACTGGAAATAGATAACACTGCCACTGCCCAGCACGTGTCCTGCTTCCCAGAAAGCTTTGTCCAACTGCTGTATTTCTCACCATAGGTTTCCAGGAAATGCTCACTCTTACTGGACTCTCAAATCTATTTTGAACTTATGGCTTTTTTTATCAATGTGAGACTTTGCAAGTACTTTCTCTTCGTCACACCTGTTCCCAGAGAGAGTCGCGTGTTTGCAAGTATAGCCAAGCCAGACTTGATCCATGGGCACTAATCATCTAAACAGATCTCACCTGTTGCAGCATGGACTCCACAAAAACTCTAAAGGTGTCCTGTGACATTAGCAGCAGATCCTGGAAGTCCTGCAATTGTGAGGTGGGACCTCCATGAACATCTGTGATCCTTGGGTGTCAATGAACTTGTCACTGGTTCACCAGTTGTCCTTTCTTGGAGAGCTTTTGGAAGGTACTGGTGAGCACCCCATAAGAAGTTCCTGATGTTTTGGAGATGTTCTGACCCACTATGTTAAAAGTCATTGAAGAACTTTTGCATGGTGTTTAATTTGAAACTGTGGCGGAAACTCATGTATAAGGTTCTTTGACACATCTTAAGAAGTTCTTCTCAAATTGAGGACTCTCCACATGTTCTTCAAGGATCTTACATATTATAGTGCAGTCTCCTAGCCATCACAGAGGTCTTAAACTCGCCCATGTTTCCAGTTTCAACACAATAACTTCAAAAACTGATCAAGGATGTTCACTTGCTGCCTAATAAGGAAATGTCCCCTCCATACAGGTGCAGGTAGAACCAGCTCATCAATGTTATTCACTTCCTCATCAGCAGTAGTAATGTTGTGGCTGATAAGGTTCATAAAACTATTATTGCAAGAGGTTTAAGGTCTAGAGATGGAGAGTCCTGGGGCCTCTGAGAGCCTCTGGAAGCACTTTTTATGGACAGGTTTTATCGATTTGGAAAAACAGTGGCAAACATGGATGGGAGGTCCTTGTGCATCATGTTGTATGAACGGAATGTCTTTGATACTGATGTCCTGGGATGCACTTTAGTCATGTGTCAGATCTTCATGCCAAATTTGATGAGATCTTGTTACCACTTGAAAGGATGTTAGTCTATATTAGCTCAGTGTTTCTAAAACGTGTGCCCCTGCCCTGCACATTCTAGTACATTTCCTGGTTTAATACACCCCTGCAACACTGATAGGGGTTGTTAATGAGCTGGAAATTTGTGTAATATGTGTTGGGAGCAGGGAAAGCACTAAAATGTGCAGGGCAGCCGGGCTCCAGCACAGAGTTTGAGGATATTTAACTAGTATATGGGGAAATTGTGGAAATGCATTGCATTGGCTCCAATGACCAGGCTGATGTTTCAATATCACATGTCGATTATGGAATTATGGAAACATTTTTTACAGTCAGTTTACTGTCGGCTGAATGTTGTGTAGTGAACGGGTTGATCTTGGTATAAAAGATTAAAGCCGGTTCTACACAGAAATAGCATTTTAATCTCCAGTGAGGTCATGGGGGAGATTCGTGAAGTGGACCCGACTGTTGAAACGTAGTATAATGTAAATGATTTCCGACGTATATGAATATTAACTGCAGAGACTGTAAAATGAAATGATTGTACTTGAAAGCCTTAAGTTCTTAAAATCTCAAACTCTTTAACCTCCTGCAAACAAAAATAAAGTCAGAAATAACTTTCTGTCAGAAACAGAAAGTGATGACTCCTTTGTCTTTATCGGGACGGGCTTTGTCCTGCACGAAGCCAGCAGGCCTCTTTTGATTCTACTGCCATGGTTACAGAACTTCTGAGCCTTTCTTTATGCCTAAATGTTTTCAGATAGAAAAACAAAGACAGCAGGGGAGATACAATAAACTTACTTTAGAACCTATTTGTGTTCTAACTGAACATTTTTTGGCAGTACATTATAATCGTAAACGATAGACTGCACATTACCCCCTGGCACTGCTGGTGAAGATCACAAGGGGATATTTATGGCCTTCTTTCTCCTACTCAGTGGCAGAATTATGGGGAGCAGATGAAATATGATATATATGTCTGGTGAATATGTTCATCACATCAGCGACATCATCATGATCAGATGATTAGGTCCCCCAATCACCTTACTTTCCTGTCCTCATGTCTCCTACCTGTTTGCCCCTTTTCCTTATTGAATCCAGGTGTGATCTGCATCTAGCTCCGCCCATCTGTTTTTTTGTTGCCAGCTGTTCTTTGTTCCGTCTCTGACTCTGTAGCCCTTTGTTTTGGGTCCAGCATCTTATTTGGTTTCAGCCTCCTGAGGAATCCCTCAAATAACCTCGAACTTTGTACAGGACTATAGTGAAATCATTCCCCAGTCGTCCTGTTATCTAAATAAAGATTCCATTTAGTTCAAATGCTGCTATTATGGTTGGCCCAAGGCGCCATACAAGCTGGAAATATTTGTGTGACTCATTCCGTCTTAACCAAAAGATTAAGAAAGTTATAAAAAGCAGTGAAATTCTGTACAGGAAACTAATTTAAATATAAAATAGTTTCTGAACATTTACACATTTAATTTTCTGAATATAACTATAGAATGTGGCACCACTTTTGCACACACCTCATATAATGTTAGTTTTACTTGTTATATTGTTGTATTGTATATATAATTGTTATATTGTATTATACATATAGAAGGGATATTAATACTACATTATTATTATTATTATTATTATTATTATTATAAAAAGAGAATGTCAATAAAAAACTCATGATCAGAATTTCATTCTGAAAGGTAAACTGTCCTTTTATATCCAGAATCTCAAAATATATAACTTTTCATTCACATTTGCATAAATTACTACAGAATAAACTTCAAAACAAAAAAGCTGAAATATATCACTTCAAATGTTACTTTACTGAACATAAAATATGACTTTTTGAACTGAAATATCAAAAATATCTCAACATTCTCACAAAAACATCACAACATGTGTGTCTGTGTGTGTGTGTGTGTGTACAGATATATACTCTACAGTATATACTGTACAGATCATTCCTAGGGGACTTTATACTCCTCCAGCCCACGCCTGGCATTAAGCATGGTGCTGAGTCTCAAGAGTCCTATTCTATTGGCAATTCTTCTCTACAGGGACATTTTTTTTGGTGCCTCTTCTTTTACTGACTAAACTGACTTGGAAACAACTCAGAAATTCCAAATTGAGTCTAAAGGCATTAAATATAGGACACTTTTCCAAACACTGATGTCACCTGGGGTGAACATTCCCCTGACGACCATCCCTGCTGAGCACTTTGCGAGAGGCTCATAGTTTCCAGATGACCTGTGGAATATGCATGAGGCCACAGACTTGTGTGAATATGTAATGTAGTGCTGCTGGTTTTCTCCATTCTTACTCACAGGAGGGAAGCCGCCGATACACACTCCACTCACAGCTATTGGCGACACTGGCTGCTATTTTGAGGTCACTGACTGACTGACAGATTATGACTCATTTCTGTCCATCTTGGTGAAGAAGGGTTGTCATGTCTGGTCCAAGAATGTTAATTATTTACTAAGACACGTGAAATGTTTACTCGGATGGTTTAAGTAATTACAGGAACGAGAAAACAAATTTCCCCTCACATGGCACTCCTTTCAGGTTTGGCGTGAGATGTATATATATGTGTGTGTGTGTGTGTCTGTGTGTGTGTGTGTGTTTACATTGATGGTCAAATGTTTTAGAACACCCAATATGGGATCTTAAACTCTGGAATGTTGTTAATTACGAAGTCACATCATTTTGGCCACCTCCTTGTTTCTACACTCATTGTTTTGTTCATTCTTTTCAGCTTCACTGACCACACAGGAGCACTTTATAGTCCCATAATTGGACTGCCGTCCATCTGTTTCTGTACTAATCAGTCATAACATTATGACCACCTTCCCAATGCTGTGTTGGTCCAACGTTTCCTACCAAAACAGCCCTAATCAATAGAGGCCTGCACTAAACCCCTGAAGGTGTGCTGTGGTATCTGACACCAAGATCTTAGCAGCAGGTCCTTTATCTTAACTGTGTGTTATATTTTCATAGTTTGATGTATTTTTATTTGCCAAAAAAAAAAAGAAGTATTTATAGGAGACGGTCACACATAGCAGATATTGTTATTTTCAGGAGATCCTAGACTACTAAAATTCATCTTCATTTGAGATTTAAAAATGAAAAGAATTTAATTATTTCCATTTTTTAAAATAAATTATTATTATTATTAATAATTATTATATTATTTTTATTATTTAATTATTATTGCTTTTAAGGATTAAAACACTGTATATCTCAGAAATCCTATTGGAAATTGAGCATTAAATCATTCAAAGAGTGTTTTTAATCTGAATAAAATTGTAATAATAATGAATTGTACAAAACTCTTGACAGTCGTACAAATAAACGAACAACCTGAACGTCCTTTATTGTTTTTATTGTTTAGGTATGTTGAGCATGTACACGTGAACAGAGCAGTCAACATTTTAAACTTTTATTGCATTTAGTGAATTTTATCTGTTTTCTGGTACTTGCTGATAATTCATCACACAATGTCTTATAGTTTGTTATGTGTATCGTGTCTGTAGGTTACTCTGATCCTGAGATGTGAAGCCTAGAAAAAGGCATGTAACTGCCCCCAAAGTGTAGATTTAGAATGAATAGATTGGACTTGTTTGTCCAGCACTTCCCATAGAAACTCGATTGGATTGAGATCTGGGGGATTTGAAGGCCAAGTCAGCACCTCAAACTTATAGATGTTTTCCTCAGACCATTCATAAACCATCTGTGCTTTGTGGCAGGGCACGTTATCCTGCTGAAAGAGCGAATGCCGTTTACATGAAAGGGTGTACATAGTCTGCAGCGATGCTTAGGTAGGTGGTACATGTCAAAGTATCATCCCTGTGGATGGTAGGACCCACGGTTTCCTAGCAGAACATTGTCCTAAGCCTCACACTGCCTCCACCGGCTTGCCTTCTTCCCATCTTGGTGCCATGTGTTCCCCAGGTAAGTAACACATGCACCCACATGATATAAAAGAAGTCATGGTCCAGGTCTGGTGGTTAGGCAGCCAGCCATGTGACTGGTTCTTGGAACCCTGTGCTTGGATTCCCGGTTCAAATCCCTCAACTGGCAAGGCATGACTGAAGTGACCTTGAGCCCCAACTGCTCCCTGGGCACCGTGGATAGGGCTGCCCACTACTCTGGGTATGTGCTCACTGCCCCCTAGTGTGTGAATTCACTAGTGCGTATCACTGTGTGTGTTTGGGTGAAATGCAAAGGACAAAGGTCTACAAGCACCTTTACTTTACATGCATGTTGACACTTTCGGCGGTGGACAGGCGACAGGGCACACGTCTGGTCTGCGTCCATGCTGTCCCATACACAACAAACTGCGATGCATCATGTATTATAAGAACCAGCATTAGATCAGCAATTTCAGAGACAGTTGCTTGTCTTTTGGATCAGATCACATGGGCCAGCCTTCGTTCCTCACATGCATCACTGAGCCTTGGTCACCACTGATTCTTTTTGGATAGAAACTGACCACTGCAGACCAGGAACACCCCACTAGTACAATACAACAGTACTGGAGATGCTCTGACCCAGTCATCTAACCATGATAATATGACACTCAAACTCATAAATCCTGTGCATTTTTCATAATGTTATACTTGGTCTGTGTATTTGTATCATTGTGATGTAATAGTGGCCCCAAGACGGGTTGCTATGGTGCTGCTACATCATTACTAATATGAATGAATACTTGCTAAGTGGTTGCTATGGTATGTCAGGTAGTTGCTTTGGTGTTGTAATGAGGTTGCTAGGGTGTTGCTAAGTGACTGTTAGGCAGTGGTTATGGTATGCTATGTGGTTGCTATGGTGTCTCAGGTGGTCAGTCGCCCCATTCTTTTTTAAACCCCAATCCAGATGCTATGTGGAAAGCGTTTGTCTGATCGAAAAGCTGTATCCAAGCATGGACAGCACAATCAGACCCAGCAGACAAATATGAATAAAGCAGACGATGATGAAGAATAACAATACATTATCTTTCAACAGCAAATGAGATGTTTTCAGAGATCTCTGCCTCCTCTGATGCCCCAGGAGTGCAGTGCAGATCACCCAAGCTATGAAGAACGGGTGGGAAAAGTGTATAAAAGTCCGAGAATTAGGCCAGCCATCTCCGTGCTGTTTTCCTGTCAGATCTAATGGGACCAGACAGCAGTGTATTGGAGGAAGAAGCCAAATCCGGGACTAATTACGCTGTATTTATGATGTTCCTCTGACGTTCCTCTAGTTAGTTTGAACTTATTGGGTTTTTTAAGAGAAGAATTACAGCAGTGTTTTAACCAGTCAGCTGTTTCCAATCTAGCGTAGGCCTCACTGCCCTGCTGTGTAATGGCAAATCCTTCATAGTCTATATATAACTTTGCTCACTTGGCACTGGAGTGAGCCAAGAGAGGCTGCCCACAAACAAAAAGGCATGTGGCTTCATGGATAAGGCCATGTGGGATGGGCCCACATGCTGCCAGATGTGATACACACTCCGTACGATTTGCCGTCTCTTTTTTTTTTCCCCTTCCTTCACCTGGATACTATCTGAGATGTCAGCTTAGGGCTTATTGTCCATGTTCAGAGCCAGGAAATATGAAGTGGAAAAGCAGCGTTGACAGCCAAAATCCAAATGCTAAATCTTTGCCAAACACCTGAAACGTTTTGAATGACAACCGCACCCCCACCCTTTTCCACACACACACACACACACACACACACACACACACACACACACACACACACACACACACACACACACACACACTCGATGTATTGCCTCCAACAGTGAGGAGAAAGCCTTGCAAAATAGCACATTAATCAGCGGCCAAAAATAACAAGAGAAGGAAGGAAAGGGCTAAAGAGGGAAAGAGAAAGAGGGAGACAGCGAGGAGGAATGGTGGAACTATTTCAGTGTCTGCCCCCTTACTGGATCATTACTTATACCTGTACTGGTAATAAACACACCATTCGTTTAATACCTCATTTTTATTTCCTTACAAAACTGATTACAACACAGGTTTCGGTGCCTCTTCCCGTCATGGGCATTCGATATGGGAATCTGGGAGCCAGTAACAGTGTTTGGGAATGATTCAGTCTGCCAGAAATACAGGCAAAACTTCCCTTCGTATCCTGTTGTTTAAACGCTTCACCAAGCACTTACCTGATGGGAGATAAACAAAAAAATCTGATTATGTTTTATGAGCATTGTTATATTCAATATGAATAAATGTCGCTGTCTGGTGAAAACCATGTATCTCCATTTTTAGTTTTCTCCATGGTTTGAACCCTGTAACTAATCTGTATACTGTATAAATAATTCTGGAAGTAGCGACCAATAAAAATGCTCTAAATTTACTTTTATACTCTTATTTTACATCCTTAGATTTGTGACGATATAAAAGTCTATGATGTGGTTGCTATGGTGTTACTAAGTGGTTGCAGTATGAGTTCTATAATGCTTTTTAAGTGGTTGCTAGGCAGATGCTATGGTATAGTAGGTGAAATGCTGGATATCTCAGGTGGATTCTAGGGTATGGTGGTACGTCTTGTAGTTGTTTGGGTGTTAATGGGGAATATATATCATTGTGACATTTCTGAGTCCTATGATTGCACGGATTAAACTTATACAGGAGGTACAGAGCGATTTGGGACAGGGTCCAAACGTCCTGCCAAAGAGCTCTTGGCTTCTTTGTTAATGAACAGCATTGAACAACAGAAGCTTAGTGTCAGGGAACCCATTATCCGACGGTCCCCTTTCACTAATCTGATGTTCAGCTACAGGATGCCAGTGAAGGGAACGCAGCAGAGGAGAACCATGACTGAATCTGGGAACCTCAAAGACGAACCATACAGCTGCATCCTGGTCAGTTGATAACTGGTCATCCACAACTACACCAAGACTCTGCACTTCTGCCGATGCAGTGACCAGTGAGTTCTCAAGGGAAATGGTGAGATCATGGTGAGGACCAGTATTTCCAGGAATGAATAATAGTTCAGTATTACTGGGGTTGAGTTTAAGGTGATGGACTGCCGTCTATGATGTGACATCAGTGAGATGTGAGATGAGATCTGGGTGTCAGAAGATGGGAAAGAGAGGACAGGTATTATATATAATGTTGTGTTTAGTGGACTTTAGAGTCATGTTACAGATTTTGGGTGGGAACTCTGTGGGCCCAATCCCAAATCTACACCCTACATTAGGAAACCAAGAACCATGAAATATGTCTTTTACACCTGAATCGAATATTAATTGTTAAGCAGGGAGTCAGTAATTTATGTCTGGATAAGCTCAGCTCGATGAAATTCTATATTTGGACACTTTTTATTAGTTCACTACATAGGTAATATGGAGTGACCTGAGACTGACACAATCATTCAGTTGAGACCAATGTTGAGACGCTTCCTGCTTGTGTGTTTATGTCCATTCATTAGTGAGTTCTTTAATTACCTCCAGCTGTACTTTTCGAACAGACCCAGAGAACCTCCAAGTTCATTCTAGTAGTGATTAAAGAGATGCACCGTTGGGTGATAAATACTCGTAAAACAGATCAGGACTCTTGCTTTAGCCAGTGCTGGCTTATATCCAAGTTTTTGAAAAAGGGCCTATTCATCAGGAAATTACACCGCATTAATGTTTTTTTTTATGCAATTAAAGCATTTTCTCAAATTCGGCCCAAACTTTTAATCACTCTTATTACAGAGTTTGTTGTAACAGCAGTTTTATTTAGTGGTGTAAACCCAGCACACTGCAGTGGGAGTGCAAGATGGCCTTACTGCTGAGTTCCATACATTATTGAGTCTGACTGTTGTTAATGACATCACAGTTGCATGGTGAATGGACCAATAGCAGTGCTCAAAAATCATGTTACAGCAAATATACACTATGTCCAAATATTTGTGGACACCCCGTCTAATTCAGCATTCAGCGACTCTAAGTTGCACCCATTGCTGACACAGATATGCAACTGCACACAGTTTGTTAATCCCTGTAGACAAATACTGCCAATAGAATAGGACTCTCTGGAAAAGATGAACATAGACCTATTGGCACCATGTCTAATGCCAGACTGGGACTACAGGGGTGTAAAGCCAGAACTGAACTGCAGAGCAGTAGAAATGTGTTCTCTGGAATGATAGAGCTCCATCCAATACTTTTGGCATGAGTCCAACATCCTGACTTCTCCAATGCCCTTGTTGCTGAATGCAATCAAATCCTCATAGCAAAATCTAGTACAAAGCCTTCCCTAGACAGTATAGACAGTTATTCCAACCAAACCAGGACAAACCCAATAAAGAAATGATGAAGGAGCAGGTGTCCCACACTTTGTCCACATAGTGAACATAAATCTCTGGCCATGATGACTGCATCAAGCAGCTCGGTCATACTTTCGTGAAGTTCTTTAAATGACCTAAAGGAACTGCTGCCCACACATTCTTCTGAACTGTCCACAGACCATTCATACTGGTTCCCACAAGCTCTCACTGAGGTTAAATTTGGTGATTGTGTCGGCCATGAAGTCACCCAAATTTCCCTTTTCCTCAAACCACCTCCTCATCTAAAATGTGGGGTTGCTTCTTGCATTGTCTTGTTGGACCAGCCAGTCATTTTCTGTGGGTTTCCTGTTCTATGTGTCTCAGAAACAGGAGCTCCGAAGCCTTTTACAGAATTCATTGTAAAAACACTGTTAAAAGGGTGGCACACAGTTACACACAGACACACAGTTAGTTTAACTAATGTCTAAAGAGATCATTTGAACCCTAGTGTTGAGTAAATCTGATTCCACTACATAGATGTGAAGTTGTTTTAATATAATTAAAGCTAAAGTTGCTCGTAGACCCACTGAGCTGCACACCGGGGAAGTCCTCTCCACTCCATCTGCTTTAAATGCTGATAGCAAAGGGGTTACTAGGTGGTTGCTAAGGTGTGGCTTGTAGGTTGCTATGTTTTTTGGGTTTTTTAAGCAGTTACTGTTGTGTTGCTAAGCTGTCGCTATGGTTTTGGCAGGTGGTTGTTAAGGTGTTGATATGGAAATGCTTCCGCTTGCTCAGACATTACTATGTGGTTGCTAAGGTGTTTAGCGCTATGCTATGTTCTTTCTGGTCCTAAACATTTGACTAAGTGAAGGAATACACATACATTTGTTTAAGAGAGCTGTGTCCACAAACTTTTGGCTAAAATAATTTGTGCAAAAAAATTGCCAACTGCAATCACACTATTAAAATTGTTAGTTTAACGATATAATATATGGCATTATTTGTTTTCTGTATCAACAGGTTTGAATTTTCCCATTTGTTTCACTGTCACTAAAAGCATCCCTAACACATTCCACCTTCCTCTCTGTCCTTGCATTGCCTTTCAGACTGCTCAGCTCTTTCTCATTTCCCCCTCCTGTATTTTTCCTCTCTTTCTCTGCCCCCTGGAGAGAACTAGGCCACTTATACAGGAGAAGGGAGCTAAAATAGACACTCAGACGCAGCCAGATTCAGGTCAATGGTTTCAGCACGTTCAAAATTCAAAGGGGTCCGGTTTCGGCACTTGAGGACCATCAGATGTCATGCACATCCAATTTGAGACACAATAGCCGGGTGCACTACCTGCACTTATGGATCTGTTCTCTGTGATTGTTCAATGGCTTGACTCATTTTTCATTCTTCCAACAGTCAGTTCTTGGAGTAGATCGATGAAAGGATGATGGACAATTGTTAGTATATAGTAACAGTTATTTTTTCATCAAAATACCTGGTTCTTGAACTGGTTCCGTTCGGGCTTATAAGAACCTTGGTGAACCAGCCACTTTTAGTCGAACCCGAGGTTGCAAAATTTCTTCAGTTGGTGTGTTTAGTTATATCACCTCCATCTCTTTGTAAAGTTACAATGAAGATCACATGTCCAGATGTTGAAATATGTGAAAAAGTCAGAGGTGTTGCTGTGGTATCCGTGTCCTACCTTTTTCACATGCCTGTAATTGGGCTCTTTTTGATCTTTAAATAGATGGACTTGCCATCAGGCTTGATTCTGCTTTATTTAGACCAGCTTTTCTGTAATTGCAGTCACCAGCGAAACCACACACAGTAGGAATGTAGCCACCATGTATTTTTGGATCTTTTTTTTACCCTTTTCCCAACTTCCTCGGCAATGAACTCACTCATACAATGGTGGCTTGAGAGCTGTTCATTTGTCTGGAGAGGATAAAACCAAACCTCCGTCCAAAATGCTTCCTGTTCTGCTTCCAAGGTGCATTCTGCTGGAAGTGGTGTTCAGAGTACAGGGATGGATGTTGGTGTGTTTGTACTGTTTTTGAGAAAATGTGCAGATTTAGATTCTTTGCCCAGAGTGCATCACTCTGAAATCCTCTCCCACAGCCAGGAAAGTGTTTTTTAAAAGACTCCTTTCTGTGAAATTGTTGTGTGGCTATAAAAAATACAGATGCTGCTGCACACCCATTCATTCAAACTGGAAATCATGGACTTCTGCACTGGACTTAACAGGTCTGTGCAGAATGATCTGTGTCTAAGTCATTAGAAATGTATCACATGTTTTAATCTTTAGAACTCTTGGCTGATTTTATGGGATGTTTTCATAATTTGATGTAGTTTTTATTAGATTGTTATATAATTATTATTTATTATATAATCAAATTATTCACCAGAATATTTACACTAATAATGTCTTCAAACACTTGACAGTGAACCAAATAAAAACAACAAAAAACCTTAGTCATTTATTATTTTTGTTATTTACGTATGTATCAGTATTATCTCTTAACAGGACTATTATTCTAAAATTAGAACATTCTCACTGCTCTGTGAGAGTCTGTATGCAGGTTGATCATCAGCCCCGCCCCCTCTCTCTGATCAGTCAGAGTCTGTATGCAGGTTGATCATCAGCCCCGCCCCCTCTCTCTGATCAGTCAGAGTCTGTATGCAGGTTGAACATGTACACGTGGACTGGGAACTGGGAACTGGGATTTAATTAAGTTGGAAATTAGTGAATTTCAGCTGCAAGTCTTGTAGTTTGTTGTGATGTGTTCCATGTCTGTAGGTTACTCTGATCCTGAGATAGGAAGCCTTGAAGACTTCAAAAGACACCACATAAGGTCAACTGAACATAAATTAACAACTTTCCATCCATTTTTAATTAATTAAATGTAAATAATTAAATACTCAATCTGCCCTCAAACTAAATCTATCCAGTTAATCCATCAAGGAAAGGAACATTTAGATATTTGATGTGTGCAGCAACACATTTGTGTACAACACATTTTTACACCATTCAGTTTCAAATTAACGTCAGACAGACACACTGGACTTGGCTGGTCTTGACAACAATATCCAGGTCCACTTCAACAAGGAAGGTTAAGTCCGAGACATGTCCGAGACTGTTTGTGAGACTGGTCTAGAGATTAAGGTTCAGGATTTGTTAAAAAATATTCAGAGCAATAGTCCCGGAAGCCCAGGCCAGGCACCGACTCAGTGACAGAAAGGAAAAGGCTGTGATCGAGCTGAATGGCTTAAAGACTGCTGGGGACTCTGTGTGGGTGAGGGTGGACGATAGTGTGAGAACGAGAGAGATTTCAAACCATTCAGAAGTGTTAGCCACAAACTCGCAAGGTGTTATTCATAGTCTGACAGTCTTCATCAGTTGGGCGTGAATTAGCACTTTGTTTCAGCCAGATGCTTGGCCGGATGCAAGTGTGTGTGTGTGTGTGTGTGTGTGTGTGTGTGTGTGAGTTAGTGTTTGAGTGCATGTTGTGTAACAGTGGTCCCATCTGCGGTGGACAAAGAAAGAACAGGCCCATCTGATGCCCAGCTCTGTCCCGGTCCCCAAACAGATGCTCCCACCACACATATACACACATAATAGCATACAGTCTATTTACAAAGACCCTTCATTTGTCCTCCTATCTGTTCTTTTTCATCCTCCTTTGTTCTAAAACCATAGTGGGCCTCATTCACAATATCTTACAAAACTCCAGAACTGTCTTCTTAAACTTTAGAACTTTAGAACTTTAGTTTGAAGGATGTTTTTGTAGATTGAATCAAAAAAAAAAATTGAAAAGTCTATATAGGAGACAGTCATACATATCAAACATTGTTATTTTCAAATTTGTGTGAGCAAAGAAAGAAAGCCAACAGCCCCTCCCTTCTCATTTCTCTCTAAAACCCAATATCTGGCTCAGTGACATCATAAGCCCCGCCTCCTCTCACCGATCAGTAGGCGTCTGTATGCAGGTTAAACATGTACGCATGGACAGAGCAGTAACTCTGTAGCTGATCCTGAATTATGAAGCCCATAAAATAGCATGCAAAGTACGAATCTCAGGTTGTAACAGTTATAACAGTCATAACAAAAAGTCTACGTCAGGAACATGATTAAGTTCAGGCTTTTCAAATCCCAAACAAATAAACATTGGTGAAGATCAGAATCTGTACAAAAATGGGTTTTAAAGAATGGTTGGTGAATAAGGCCCAGAAGCCTCAGACTTATTTTGGTCTTACTTACTATTCCCTAAGAGGGTTCCCTAAGAGGAACCCTTAGGGATTTCCATGCCTCCAGAGAAGGCTCATTAATTCCCAGGAATTAAAATTACAAGACTGTATGTTTTTTATTCTTATTTAAAACATCTATCAAAAAATAGTTACACCCAGAAGGAATCAAACAACTGCAACAGATTCACTCAGAACAGCAGTGGGTGATCTTCAGTGACTTGTCCTGCTTTTGTCTTGGTGGAGATCACCAACGCATCCATGTCTAGAGGAATCATGGTCAACGGCAAGATCAATGGTTTGTTTTCAAGTGTCACCCAATCAGAAGGTCTAGAATCAGAGCCAGTCTGGACTTCCCAAAATTCTGATTGGGGCCCTCTTACCTGAACTCTGCAAACCAAAAAGCGACCATTTTTTGAAACTCCTCAACTATTCTCCCTTCTTTATGGACCTAAGAATGAACTGAAGAAAATGAGATACTAACAAACAATATATGGTCGAATTCCTTCACTATTAAAGGTGGAACTATGGAACTATTTAAGGTGTCTATAATTTTATAAACAGCTGCAGAATTTGATGGTTCATTCAAGGTGGACTGATCAACTTTGTGGGATTTTGGAGCTTTGTGCCACCTTAAATGATGCAGTAGTTTCATCCTGGCACCTTAAACTGCATCACTGTTGTGACTGTGTAAAAGATAGTAACAGAATTTAAGGTGGAACTGAAATTTTGAAGAACCCAATTTAGCATGTGGAAGTAACTACTTACTTTTTTAAGGTAGAATGGAACAGGAAGGAGTTTAAATGACAGTATGCCCCATGACCCCATTATGCACCGCATGTCTATCCATGGTTGCCATGAATTAACAATCCAACCTCAAGAACAATGACAATACGTTTGCCTGATGGTGAAACGGGGGCCTTGGTTAATTTGCAGGGCTCTATGCCTGACATGACCACCAGTCTGGCACAGATGGCACACATCCTCTGTAAGGAATACATGAGCTTCCAATAGCTTCAATGGGATATACAGCTGGACCACCAGTGTCCAACACCTGAGCTCTCGTACTGAGTGTGTGAGTTCTCTGAATAGAGCTGGGCTTAGTGAAAAGACAGAGACTCAATTACAGCATGATGGTCCATTAGTACACTACTATTCTATGGAACTAGGTTACAGCACTACAGTCCCCCCACCCCTCAGCACCCCCCTTTATCTAATAGCTTAGTGTTTATGTACAGTAGATGCAACAGTACCTAAAATAACCACTCTGTACTGTTGGGGTGAGCAGAAAAGCAGCTGCTATTGAACAACACGTACAATGAAGCAGCCTTGAAGAGGAAGGGCCCCAACAGCAGAAGACATGACCACTTCTATCAGCGAAGAACAGAAAGCTGAGGTTGCAGTGGACAGCAGTTTATCTGCTTCACAGCTCAATGCTGGGAGGCTTTATGCGTAATGGAGTGTCCTAATGGTCTTCCGTGCTGAAAGTGTGTTGAGTGATTCGACGTCCAATAGCAACAACAATCCATTGATCTTGACGCTGACTATGGTACCTCCTCCAAGACAAAAGCAGGACTGTGAAGATAACTGAAGATAATTCCATGACAGTCAGGCTCGACTGCATTGAAGTCCTGCATATATTTAAAGGAGGAAATTTCATAAGGAAGCTATTCCTAATTTGGTACATTTGAGCCAAATTGATTTGTTGAGTGTGGCAGTGTCCCACAGGTTGTGAAAAGCCGTGTGATACTTTTGCTTCCATTTCCCTGGAAATCTTGATAGGCTCTGGCTGCGTTAATGAGAGTGACCCTTTCTGAGAAGGACAAGAAGCAATAACTTGATTAATTCAGGGGAGGTCTTAAGATTACCAAGTGAAAACATATTGCAGCCTATGTTCATTCCCACTGCATGACTGCCAAAACAGAGTGCTTTGTGCATGCTTGATTGAAGTGATGTTCTTGTCCCATTCACAAGGACACCTGAAGGCATCCGCGGAGCTTCCTGATGGCCGGTGCGCTTATTATTGGCTTCCCACTTCTCCATTAACAAGCTGCAGAATGAGCTACAATGAATGCTTGATCGCGTCATAATTTAACAGTCACATGGGTCGCTGCTCAGTAACGTCTGTGTGAACGCACACTCCCAGGGGGAAAAGTCCACAACTGTTGCCTATTTACATAAAGTACAGTTTATGATGATCATGATCTGCAGTGTTGAGAGGTTGCTTACAGGACCCTAGAAGACCGGCAAGATGTGGTGTGCATCCATATTCTAGATATCACAGGATCAGACAGATCAAGAACCTACAGACATGATATATATATATATATATATATAATACTGTCTCCTATAAACACTTTGCTAATGTTTTGATCAATAAAAGTACGTCAACTTATGAAGAGATCCCACAACGTTGACCTAGGGGTCAAAAGGTCAGTGCCAGTCTCCATCGTTGTAAGGGAAATGCAACCCTGTTGTGGTGGCACAAGATGAAGCTACACAGTATAAGAAAGATGGAGTACATTTCAAACACTGGCAAACGTGGTTCTGACTTCAGTGCAGAACCACAAACATCAGTATGATCAAACTGTTTCGTTTTACCTGCTTTTCTTCCACTCATTCATCTCTAGATTTATCTCCTCTCATCTTACTGTTTTGCTCCTCATCTCATCTTATTAATAATCCATTTCAAAATATTTGGAGTACAGCTCCACCTGGAATAACACGAGTGTTGTTTTGTATGTTGACATATGCAGTCATTCCAAACTCAATAATACAGAACCGAAGCACATACCCTAAATCCTTCTGCACGAGGAAAACAAACTCCTGACTCTATTTTGGGTTTTCTGGAGTTGGAGCCATAATAATGCTGTGCATGGCTTCACTACTGCACTTCATTTTAAACAGCACAGTCCTTTCCATATAAACCAGGATGAGTTTTAGTGGAGAAACTGTTGGGCCTCTGGTCTGGATACAAGATCAGATATGGTTTGGCATGGAGGTAGAGGTTCTATATGGCATCCTGCAGCACAATTACCAACAGATGTTGCAGTCGGGCCTGTAGGTCCTGCACACTCAGAGCCCAAGGTCCACACGTTGCAGGCAGATACATGTAATTTTGTAGGCTTCATACAAACATGATACATATATCATAACTACAAACTAATTCACTTGTTTCTAACTGATTTCTCAGGATCAGAGTAACCTACAGACACGAGACTCAGATCATAAACTACAACACTTATGTTAATATTGTGGAATCATTCTGTGATGAATTATTAGTGAGTAATTACAATTACAAATTTCCAACTAAATGAAATCCCAGTTTAAATACCAAAGGAGCTTCCAGTGCATGTTTACTGCTCTGTCCATGGGTACATGCTCAACCTGCATACAGACTCTGACTGATCAGAGAGAGGGGGCGGGACTAATGGCATCACTGACCCAGATATTGGGCTATAGAGGAAAATGAGAAGGGATAAAAGTCCCAAGAAGGGATAATACTGATACCTAACTACCATTTTTTTATTTGGACCATTGCCAAGTATTTTGAAAAACACATTATTATAACTATCCTTGTCAATCTAATTATTACAAATGATTAATAATAAACTACAAAATCCTTTCAGCTCATAAATATTCTGGATGATCAATTTTGAATTTCTGAGATATGAAGGGTTTTTTTTAGTCAAAGAAGTTTTTACAAGTTAAAAGCACACATTAAATTGTAGGCACAAGTTCATGTTTGATAAGAAATGGTCAGATTAATACAAATACCTCAATTCTGTTAATAATTTAATCATATGTTAATCATTTAACCTTCTAAAGAATTCTAAAGGTTAAATGAATAGTTATCAGTGCTTTTCTGTTTTACATAGAAAAAAAAACATCATTTAGAAATGAGAACATTGAAGACATGTTTACAATGAACCCTTAAATTGGAAATTGTAATAGTTATTTCTAAAGCAATTACTATGTGGTTACATAATATACATGAATAGTATAGATATTAAGTATGTCTATTCTGTTGGTGTGGGAATAATGAGTCACTGTGAAGGTCTCTATTCATTCTTTGTGTGTGTGTGTATGTGTGTGTGTTAATGTAAGAGTGTTTTATAAAGTGAATAGCCATGAGGGATTCAATCAATTAGTTCATTTCCAGGTTATTTCCGAGTATATTATATCATTTGCTGCGCAATTGGGATGTTATAAAAGCGGGTAGTCCCAGCGCTCCTCAGACTTCCGAGCCGCAGTTAATACATTAAGGGTCATCTGGATGTCACTTTTGCATAAGGGTAAAAGCTTGCGTAATCAGTAAGTAGGTTAGCCATCAGAGGTCTCGAGAGATAAGCTTTCATTACCAAGAACAAGCAGAAGTGTGCCAGTCTCTAGTGCCCATAGCCTGAGAGACCGTCTACATCAAGCAGCTGCCTTTCAGCCGCCAGCAGGGCTCATTTATCAGGTCTTCAGGCAGGTGGTCTGAAAAAGTGGTCTTCTGTTGCCATACTGAAAGCCTGTAGGTCAAGTATTAATAGTTGTGATGTTTGTACACCATTTGAAAACGCCAGCTGTCCTTTGCATTTTTAATCTAATGCATTTAGATTACGAACTGGACCCTCGAAAACGAGCTGGACCCTCTCAGCTTAAACAAATTAGGCTTTACTGGTGTTACTTATCGGTAAGACTTGAAAAAGACAAATCCAGGGAAGCGAGAGGGCGAAAGACTGAAAGCTAACTAGTTACAATCTCTTGGGCTTGCTGACAGGACATCACACTGAGAGGACACAATGAGAGGACAGAAGCACTACCCGGTAAGATTCGGGAATGCTTAAAGTGTTTTTGTTAAAGTATTAACTCTTTAGAACCTGAGTTCTGTCACCTACAGACATGAAACACATATAATAACAAACTACAAACTAAAATCCACTCGTTTCCATTGAATTAAATCAAAGTTTAAATGTTAAAAAAGCTTGCAGTGCATGTTTACTGCTCCGTCCATGTGTACATGCTTAACCTGCATACAGACTCTGACTCATGAGTGACAGGGGGTGGGGCTGATGACATCACTGACTCCGTTCACAAAGTGTTTACTTTTCAGAATAAAAGTCCCGTGAAACGATAATATGGATATATACATAAATAATATATAAATAAATGTTTATTTTATTTTAGTTAGTGACAAGTATTTTGAGCAATTTATTATTTTAACTCTAATTATTACAAATTATATATGTATATAAACATATTTCATTGTGAGTCTGAATGATAAAATCTGAATGATAAGTTTCCAACAGGCTTCCTATGAAGGAAGGATATGAACACTATATCCTAGATGTTTTGAAGTCTTTATAAGCATAAAAAACCCACAAAATGTATTTTTTTAAATAAAAACATCAAATTAATACAAACAACAGTATCTGGCGTCCTACATCCCACAAACTCAGCCTAGGGTTTTAAAGGTTAATCCCATCCAAATCTGTGTTATGGCTGTTTTCAGATATGTGATGTTCCTCTAAGGAAAACTGTGAGAATTAAATCCATCTACTGCAATGGTTTATCTTCAGTCTTTTAAGGCTCGACCTTTTGACTTTCACTCTTTTTGTCAGTTGATAAGATTAAGCCTTTCAGATATGGGTCCCATTGATCCCACCAGCATCAATTCTCTGATTGAACGCTTGTCCATTCATTCTCATTCACCATGACCTCTGCTTCCTCCAGAGACTTCATCAACTCCAACTTGGGCCGCCCAGCGGGTGGCATGGTCATCATGAGCAAGCTAGCCACCAGACACGTCATAACTAAAATTAGACACCCATTCGTCTGGCTACTTCCCACCGAACGCTTGTCATCAGTGTGACGGCAGCAGGGGACGAGGGGGAAAAGGCTTCTATTGTGGTGCTTTTTTGGTTAGAAACAATCTGTTCTTTCATTTCATCCTTAGTTGTCGTCTCTTCAACCCACGGAAATTAGCTAATCGATGTGGGCTGGGAACTGACTTTGTAAGTGTGTTTGGTGGCTGCAGCAGGCCTGTGACCGTCTGCATGAAACAGCTTAAATATTCATCTCAGGTCTACACCCTTAAGGCTGAGTGTGTACTTAAGTGCACTGCATTAAACTTTAAAGCCCCAAAAAACTAATTTTCTTTACTTATTTGGAATAAATTAAGGGTTTCAGAGGTTTCACAAGCTTAAAACTGAAGTTTCTGAAAGCAGCTCTGCCTCTGAGGCAGAACAAACACAATAGGTTCAGACAATAGCCCGTTAAAATAACCTGTAGACAGAGCTTTATAGACATGTATTTGCCTTCAGATCTTTATTTCCTCATGTGCAAAATCAGTACTACATCAGTTCTGAAGGCAGCTCTGCCTCTGAGGCAGAACAAACGCAATTATTCAGAGAATGACCAGTCAAAGTAACCAGTAGGTGGAGCTTAAAAACATATCTGCTCTCAAAGCTTTATGTGTGGGTGCATTATATGGTTTCTCTAAAAACTGTACTAAAAACCAGCCAGCTAGCTCTTATGAGTTAGAATAAGGGTTCTTCTTGGGTTCTTTAGTAAATAGTTCATCTATATAGAACCATCACATTTTAAAGAACCATTTGGATGCCTAAATGGTTCTCTGCTTGTTTAATGGGTTCTTGACATTAGTGGACATTTTTGTAGATATAAATGGAAGCATTGGTACAAGTGAAAGGACTGTTGAGTAGTGTGTACAGAATCTACAGTATCAACATTTAATGACATTTCTAAGTGTAACCATTACTGAGTTTCTGTTTGCTCGTATATAAAGGTCAGAGGTGTGTGTGTGTGTGTGTGTGTGTGTGTGTGTGTGTGTGTGTGTGTGTGTGTGTGTGTGTGTGTGTGTGTGTGAAAGCTGTTGCAACTCCTTGTGTCAATGAGTACAAATGATGTCATGATTTTATCCCAGTTTGATTCAGTGTCGAATAAAAGTTATTAATAAAACTAAGATAAAGGTCACACATAAATGAGGCAGAGCCAACAGTCCCAAGGAGAAAGGTCTTACTGCCAAAGCATCTGCGTCCATGACTCTTATGTGGTAATAATAATAATAATAATAATAATAATAATAATAATAATAATAATAATAATTATTATTATTATTATTATTATTATTATTATTATTATTATTATTATTATTATCTTATTACATGCCTTGTATATAGAACCATAATTCTTTAACAAGGCAGTGGCAACAAAAAACTCCCTCAGACTAAGTGGAAGAAACCTTAGGAGGAACCAAGGCTCAAAAGGGGAACCCGTCCTCCTCTGGTAATTAGTGCTCTTCTTACCTGGGCTGTCGGTTTAGGTGGACGGACGTGTCTTGGTAGATTTGCAGTTGTGCCTCCTTCCCTTTTTGGATGATTTTCATAGCTTGTGATATTATTTTAAACCCTGCTTTACCTTATCCCTGACCTCTCTGCTGTGTTCCTTGGTTTTCATGATGCTGTTTGATCACTAATGTTCTGTAACAAACCTCTGAGGCCTTCACAGAACCGCTTTTGTTTACTTTTATATCATTTTCTTTTACTTCACAGTTACTTGCTAATTTGTGTTGTGTCTGTTTGTGGGTGTTACTGTGAAAAGTGGAAAAGTTGAAAGCATACGAGAACCTTTTCAGTGCATTTCAATATCTAAAAATTTAATTCCATTTAATTCCACTTATTAGAACCTTTTAAAAACTTTTGAACAACTATCTTTAAATAATGGCTTATTTTACTGTACGTGAGCATCTTCTCTACTCTAATCATCTAATTTTAACATAGTTTTGACTTTAAATAATGTTTTTAAGCTAAAAACAAATCTTTTTTTGCAACATTTCAACTAATATTGTGATCCCTGTAAATGTGTTTGACAAACAAATAAATAAACACAGCAGCACTCAAATTGCTAAGAGCGAGGTTGTCTGGAATCTCAACCCAAAAGTTGGCAGGCCTGATATCTGTTGACTAATTCTGGAAATCAGCAGTGATGTGCTTTGTTTAGAAACCAATTACCCAATTATGAAATTATCACATCAGTACTGCTGTTCATACAGTCAGACCCTCCAGACAGGATAAATGCTGCTCTTAGCCCGTGGCCCGGTTGTGTAATTAACTTCATTGTTGTTTGTTTTTAAGCACAGATGCTGAAAGTCAGAGAGTGAACATATTCAATATTCTGCGGCGAAACGGCAAAGCTGGAGGAAATGGAGCTATAAACAAGCAGCCAGAAAAAGATCAGAGGGTATGAGTGTGTGTTTTCATCTGATGATCTCGAAAGTCAGTCAGCCGTAATCTTTATTTAGAGCGCCGTGGCTTCTCATACGCCTTGGCGGGAGTTTATTTCTGCTTTATCTTCTTGCCTCGTGGAGCTGATTCTCTTCTCAGATTGTGACTCATGGCTCCGATCTGCTTCGATCTCAAGCGTCCTCATGATGAGCTGGAAAGGGCGCTGAGCTCCGGCCCCTGAGAGAAGGCCCTTCAGAAAGACCAAGAGCGCCGCGCTTCTCAGAACTGGGCTTCCGAAAGATTGTTTATCTCTTCATTCATGTTTTGTGGAGTGTGAGCACTGGTTTGTCATCCAGATTTCATTCATGAAGAACATCTTTGTGATGGAAGCTGGAGATGGAGTAGTGGAGTGATTGTCGTGTTGTGGGTGCTGTCCTTAACTTTTAGAACTTTAGAAGCCAATTTCGTGGGATGTTTCTGTAGTTTGATGTACTTCAATCCACCAAAAAATGAGGAAGAAAATTTATAGGAGACACATACCTTTCAGGAGATCCTAGACTACTCAATGTTATCTTCCTTTGAGATGTAAATATTAACAAAAGTTAGATATTTATATAAATATGACC
This sequence comes from Acestrorhynchus altus, assembly GCA_034509495.1. Lineage (NCBI taxonomy): Eukaryota > Metazoa > Chordata > Actinopteri > Characiformes > Acestrorhynchidae > Acestrorhynchus > Acestrorhynchus altus. The sequence continues at coordinate 2,905,078 of CM067511.1, read as the reverse complement.
ATGTTTTGATCAGAAATGCTCTTCAAGCCTAAAATGTTTTGTTTTTCTGCTTGTAAGAACAATAAAATCACATCTCATCCTGTTGGAAACTGATGATCCAGAGTGTCGATTCGTTATCTGTAATGACTAGATTGACAATAATATTTATAATAATAAGTTCTTCAAAATACTGCACAGTGGTTCAAAAAAAATTAGAATAAAACAAAATAAAAATGAGAAAATGTCCTTTATTATACTTGATATTTATGTATGTATCAGTATTATCCCATCTCAGGACTTTTATTTTGAATTTTGAACACTGTGTGAGCAAAGAAAGAAAGAGAAAAAAGAGAGTGAACAGCCCCTCCCTTCTCAATTAATGCTTTACTTAAATCATCACCCATAACAGAGCTGAAACCACAATAAGGACTATTTGCCATAAATATACCCGGTCATAAACACACGGTATATTGTTACTGTCACATAAAAACCTTGTATCTCCCTGTTTCTTGTTTTTCCCTTTTTGATATTATGTGAATCCTACTGCCACCTCTAGTAGTGGTACGAGGGTCACTAACAGCCCAACGATCCACATCCGTTGCCTCTGATGAGAGGGATTCACCCATATGCTCGTCCACACACAGCAAGGGTTTCCCAGGATTGTCTCCGCCAGAAGGTAACACTTCCTTGGCCTGCAAGGTCCCCAGATTTATCACCAATTGAATATGCATGTGAGCAGCTGGGTTGCCAGATTTGGTAACCTATGAATGTGCAGGACGTCCAGACTAGAGGCCCAACAGGGCACTAGACCCTCCTTTTTTCCCTGAAACACTTGCTTTTGGTTTTACCTTTGATCAGTATGAATTATAGCTCAAGAAAATCCAGAAATCCAGAATCTCAAATTATTAAAATATTTAATTTTGAGTTTAATTAAATCAGACAGTATCAACATTAAAGCAAGCTTATAATATGTCACTTTAAATGTCATCGTAATCATAAATCATAATATTCTGTTTCTTTTGGATGCACTTATACATCTGTATACACTCTGTAGGTCTTCCATCATAGTAACAGCTATGGATGACCATGCTAATCTTTTCTTTATATTCCTCTACTCGACTCTTCCAGAATAACATGGCTGTCAGTAGAAAACCAGCTTAGGCACCCATCCGCCACCCTGGTACAGTGTGAGCCTATAAGCACTTGGCATATGCTGACGATGCTGAGGCTTTTTTCAGGATTTGACAGCAGATGAACGGGATGAGTTTGCGTTTGTGTAACAGTGGCGTATTAACCTCATAGAGGGATGGAATGATTTAAGCTGGGTGGAATGAATGGACTATCAGGCATTACGTAAAAAGCAGGGAATTCCAGCCACTGGTGCCCACTTCCATAAAATTTAAGATAATTATGTTTTCTGGTCATTTCTGTGGTCTATTTGCAGCTGGATGCAGGACAGGCATATCAGAGCACGGCATCAGATCTCCTTGAGCTGATTTGGACTCTGAGATTATTCCTTTTCCGAGACAGAATGAGTAACCTTTGACGTACTTTTATTCGCCAATAAAATTCGAAAAGTATTTATAGGAGACAGGCACACATACCAGATACTGTTATGAGAAATGAGATATTTGTATGAATCTGACCATGTTTTGACCAACAAATTGCTTTTAAAACACTTTATATCTCAGATATCCTGTTAGAAATTGATCACACTGATTGTTTATGGGCTGAAAATGCAAGGATTTTGATGATTAGATTGACAAGGGTATTTATAATATTACATTCTTTAAAATAATTGTTCAAATAAAATTATAATAAAGTTATTATTCTTCTCAGGACTTTTATTCTGAAACAGCCCCCTCCCTTCTTATTTTCTTTTATAACTCAATATCTGGGTCAGTGATGTCATTAGCCCCGCCCCTTCTCTCTGATCAGTCAGAGTCTGTATGCAGGTTGAGCATGTACACATGGACAGAGCAGTAAACATGCACTGGAAGCTCCTTTGGTATTTAAACTGCAGTGAATTTTAGCTGTTTAAATAATACAAGTCAAACTACTTGTCATGGCTTTTACCACTAAAGCTGGAGCCTCCTGTACTCGTCCAGTCTGAGTACGTTTCTGTCAGTACATTAGGCCTCTGCTGCCCATGACGGGTGTGCTCTTAATGAACCCAGCTTCAGAATGTTATCTGTTGCCTCTGGGATGTGCAATAATAGAGATGTCTGCTGAGATGCCTTACAGGTGCCCGTCTCCATTAGAAGCTGAATTGTAATGGCTAATTGTAGGTCAGATGCTTCATTTGCATTCGATCTGCCCATTTGTTCCGGCTAATATTGGTGACCGATGAACCACCGGGCTTGGCTGAGAGTAGAAGTGTGGAAGACACTGTAAGAACATTCTTTAACAGTGATCCTCCATCACATATAAGACATGTCAGAGTACCTGGACCACGGACAGCTTCACTTTTCAACGAGTGGATCACGACTGAGGGTTAGAATTAGGACTACACTCTATAATCATGTACAAACACCAGTGTGGATTTGGAAAACCTGCATCAATGATCACACTCTGTGAGACCTACCACAGCTCTCAGGGGAATGAACAGACTTTTTTCCAGTGTTTCCACTGTTGCTGTGTCAGGAATTTTGCATGAATAGACTTATAGAAATGCTCTGCAATTACACAGAATAAAGGCTTATTTTATATTTATATTTTAACCTCCATTCAGTCTTAACACGATTGCCTTCTCCTGTAAAGTCATCATTTTGGAGATACTTGGTTTTCCTTGTACAGTGATGATGAAGGCACATTGATATTACACACAGACAGATAAGCCCACACATGAGACTCAACAAGAACTAACTGAAACGAAGGGCAACGGAGTCCCAGACAAATCGCTGAGCACCTATAATAAGAGGGGTGGCCTAGACCCTGATAACACCTGGATACAATAAGGAGAAGGTTGGAAATGTAGGATACTGAACACATGGATGAGCACATGGCCAGGAAACGTTATTAGAGGAACAAAAACTGCAGACACGAGGTCAGACATGAGGGTCCGGCGGGACTCTAACTGACAACGCCTCTCATCTCCTACTTTTCAGACCTAATCAGAGCCCCCACTCCAACGAGATTAACTGACCCACATGGCAACATGATTAGATAATTGGCATGACGTGCAAATAACACCTTTCTTTTTTTCGTGTAGGCACCTTGTGACAATCTCCCCCCATCAAAAGTGACTACACTGACTCCATCAAAAGTACTTCCTTCGTTTCTCCTGCACTCCAACTTTGTAAAGATCATACAACCTGTGTGTCATTTACAGGCCTGCTAATTAAGATAATTAGGCCAGTGTGAAGGAGGTAATGGCCCAGGCCAGAAGATAATGGAGATTTGTTTACGTGAGTGGTTCATGCACTCTGGATGTGAGGGATTTGTTTCAAATACAGCCCATTCAGGCATTAAATGGCAGCTGCAGTCAGCATAATTATTTAATTCACCTTTTGGAAATGTTCCTGCTCTTTTATTACAGTGCTTCTTCTTTTTCTTCTTCAGTCTTGGGTCTGACGTGATCCACGTGTGGATGATCATGGTGTATGTACACGTGATGCCCGAACAGTACGGCATCCAGAAATACCAACCTCACTAACCATCTGAAAGGAATACATCTGATAATCATGAAGATCAGGAGTTTTTCCATTGGTCCATCATCATTTTTGGAACAACAAATGAACATGATTCGTACTGCCATCACCTAAACCGCAGTACATTCCTGCTGAAAAATCAGCTCAAGACCAGTTTTTGATGGTAGCTGCTTTCTGATGGTCTAAGCTGATCTTTGATGATCAACATAGTGAAACGATACTTCCATGTCTGAAGCCATATCCAGCTCTTGACCAGCATGGTGTATGTTACATCTGATTTTAGTCATGATTGGTCCTGCTGGTCCTGCCGGTCCACCAGCTTGGTGATAATGGTCAACCAGCATGGTGATTCTGCTCATGCTGGTCATGCTTGTCAACGTTTATGATCTCGACAAGCTTGGTCATGCTGGTCGACCACCTTCCTTGGTCATTTTGGGCTATTTTGTTCTTGACGATCATGCTTGTAGACCAAATAAACCATCAAGCTCAAACAAAAACATACCCTATACTGGTCAGCAGCTAAGCCGATCAATAAGTCAAGTGTTCAATAGATTTTCATACTTGCAGACAATTATGAAAATGTATCTTGCTAACTGTAAGTGACAGGTCATCAATAGCGTGGTCATTACCTGACACCAAAGACTCGAATGTCATTCGCTGTGACAAAAATGGTGTGACATTTACTGTCTTGAAAAATGATCTGTCAGTGATCATTTCTTTAGAGTGACAGACAGATAGATTGAAAGATGGCTTAATTAACCCCGGAGGGAAAGTCACTTATCACAGCAGCTCAACGAACAGCAAAGAGCAGAAAGAGCACATTAAGCCTCATCAAGATACATAAATAAGAGACATATTAAAATACAATGAACTAAACACTAAACCTACTGAGCTACACAACAAATAATGTCATTATGAATAGTAAAGTATGCAGAATGTGAATGCATAAACATTATGCAAGTAACAAAACAATATCTGGACCATTAGCCCCGCCCCCTCCCTCTGATCAGTCAGAGTCTGTATGCAGGTTGAGTATGTACATGTGGACAGAGCAGTAAACATGCACGGGAAGCTCTGTTGGCATTTAAACTGGTATTTAATTCCGTTATGATACGTGTATCGTGTCTGTAGGTTACTCTGATCCTGATCGAAAAAGCTGTGTGAGCAAAGTGTGGACGTTGAAATTTATAACACATACCAGAGAACACAGTTCCACAGCTCAATGCTGGGGGGCTTTATACCCCTCTAGCCCACACCTGACATTAGACATGGTGTCAATAGGTTCTTGTATATCTGCTCCAGAGAATCTTATTCTGTTGGCAGTACTTTACTACAGGGACTAGACAAGCTGCACACTAGGCGAGGGTGTCCACAAACATTTGGACATACAGTGTATTATATATGCCAAATGCCAAACTGCACAAGTGTTTTCACCCATAGTGTGTAAAAGAGCTGGGGCTTTGGTTGATGGGTGTGTATGTGTGTGTTGATGCCAGAGAGCCGGTTTTAGCAGGGCTTTATTTTCAGATGTTCCCTGTGTGGGAATAGCCAGCTGCATCTGTCCTACTCACTGTGTGGATTAGCATCTTTTTCAGCATGGACACTAACGGCACCTACATGCAGCTTTGACCCTCAGCCATGTGGATACCTGTAGATCGCAGAAGACGCAGAGACGCATTGAATGCTCTATTTCTGCACCCTATCATCAGGGTCTTCCAAAGGGTCTTTCTCTGAAGGACTTTGGACATATTTAATAGTCTTGATTATGAGGTTTCTGCTAACAGTTTATGTACTATTAAATATGGACAAAGTGCAAATATATTGTATACAATTACTCTTAGAACCCAAGATCTGCACTTTGCGGGCAGGTACATGCTCGTATCCTAAGTTTGATAACTCAGGATCCGAATGCCAACGGAGCTTCCAGTGCATGTTTACTGCTCTGCTCAACCTGCATACAGACTCTGACTGATCAGTAAGAGGGGGTGGGGCTAATGATGTTAATGATCCTGATATTGGGTTATAGAGAAAAATGAGGAGGAAGGAGTTGTTTGTTCTCTTTTTTTTGCTCACAGTGAGGTCAAATTTAATAATACATACATAAATAATAAAAAATAACTTATAAATACCCTTAAGTTGGTTTAAGGTCAGGATTATGGTTAAGTATAGTAATAAACGTATAGTTGGTTGCTCTGTTAACATCATGTGGTTTCTGCATGTCTTGGTTGTGTTTGTACATGTACACAAGGGTCACACTGTTTTCACTATATATGGACAAACGTCTTCTGAGACCAACAGGAACCACTGAAACCGTCAATGCTTGTCATAAAGGCCACTGACTTTCAGCAGAAATCTTGACGTATATGTTTCACAAATGATCCACATCCCTCTCCTCAGCAGGCAGGTCACTGGTGAACCTGGGCTGCGGCTGCTGGGATCCGCATGCTGCAGCCGAATGAGTCATCCAGGCTGCTTTGTATTCTGCACATGTGACAGCAGCCCCCCTTGGAAGGGGACCAAGGGTACAGGAGAGCAGTGAATGCTCCTTCAGTGCTAAGAATAGCTCTTAAGGATGCTGAAATCATCTTACATTCATTATTACATTCGGCAGGTTGTGTAACGTGCTGTAAGGTGTTACATTGATTCCGGTCTCTATAAGTGGCCACGCTCACAGTATATGTATGTACACACCGACGAGCCATAACATCAACCCTTAGAACCCGAGATCCAGCTTTGTGGGCAGTTACACATTGCCTTCTAGGCTTCAGGATCACAGTAACCAGGATCACAGTAGTAGAACACAGTAACAAACTACAAGACTTGTAATCTAATGACACTCGTTTAATTGGGTGATGAACTATCAGCGAGTAATCTACATCAGAATAGAGCTAAAATTCACTCACCTCCAACTGAATTGAGTCCCGGTCTAAAAGACAAAGGAGCTTCCAGTGCATGTTTACTGCTCTGTACACATCTACATGTTCAACCTGCATACAGACTCTGACTGATCAGAGAGAGGGGGGGTGGGGCAAATGACATCACCGACCCAGATATTGATTAGAGAGGAAAATGAGGAGGAAGGCTTTTGAAATTCTCACACAGTGTTCAAATTTCAGAATAAAAGTCCTGAGAAGGGATAATACTGATACATACATAAATAGCAAAAATGAAGTTTGAGTATCCTTGGATCTCCTGAAAATTACAATATCTAGTATGTGTGACTGTCTCCTATGAATACTGCTCTAATGTTTTGGTGAATAAAAGTACGCCAAAATATGAAAACACCCCACAAATTTGGTTTAGAGTTCTAAACGTTAAAGCTACTTACAGGCAAAGTGAATAATATTGTCCAGTTTCAAAGGCTCCTGGCAAACGGTGGATATAAGTTTTAGAATTTTAGACACATCAGGCCAGTCTTGTGGGGTGTTCCTGGTAGGCAGTGGTCAAGACCTATCAAAAGTGACCACGAAATGACTAGCAGTAAATTGGCAACAGGGACATGGACAATATATTTCCAAATGTTTGTGGACAGCCTTAATGAATGCTTTTAAGATGCACCCATCGCTGACACAGATATGCAAATGCAGCTTATCTAGTACCTATAAAGAAGTGCTGCCACTAGATTAGGACTCTCTGAAGCAGATGAACATGCATGCCTAATGGCACAACATCTAATGGCAGACTAGACTGGCACAAACCCCTCTAACAGTGAGCTGTGGAACAGTGGAACTGTGTTCTCTGGAAAGATGGTGCTCCATCTAGTAGTGGTGGAGTTGAGGATGAGGTGAGTTCCTCACAGGAATTCTGTCAAAATCATGGTAGAAATGGTAGTTTCCCCATTTTTTTCTCCATATTGTAACAGTGAATAGCTGTCTTAGTACAAACAGAAATGTGACATAGGTCAGTCTGCATGCAGCTATGAAATGAATATGAATTAAATCCGTGTTGTTTATCAGGCTAAGAGTCCTTCAGCACACGGCCTTGCAGCTGTTTCCCCACAGTTGCTGAAGGTTAAGATAATAATCTCCATTTACAGTCATTTCTATCCCAAACTGCATCAGGAGCACTCAGGCTTATGAGGTTAATTCTCAAAAATCCAGCCCAGAATCCAGCTGGGAAATCCTGTATGTCAACAGCTTAGCACCCAGTCACGTTCGACCCATAATCCCACCTACACCCACTCCAAACACGGCTTCCCAGCTGCACTTTATGGCTTGATTTAGATTATGATTATACTTTTATTTTTAATCCCACAGCCCAATAGGAAGGTTGGTTATAATGCCTCCTCTTTTTGTCTTTGTGTGATTTTTACCCACAGATGGATTTGTTATCTTTCAAGGGTATTTGAGCTCTAAATATAGACCCAAAACACGTTTGGGAAGTGGATGAGGATTTGTGCATTTCATGACTGTAAGTGTGTTTTTCTTCAGGGCAGCTTCTAAACTGCTGTTAGAGCAGCCAAGACATGTTGATTACTTGAATAAGAGTAAAAACTTAAGAGTAAAAAGTTTGTGAACCCTTTTGAAGTTTGAAGTTTCTGTATTTCAGGCTCATGTGCAAAATCACTGCTCAAGTTGGTCCTGGAAGCAGTGCTGCCTCTGAGGCAGAACAAATGCAATTGGCTCAGACAATTAAAATAACAGTAGGTGGATTAATTGGGTTTAATTGGGTGATCTCTGAATCAATTGCATTTGTTCTGCCTCAGAGGCAGAGCTGCCTCCAGAACCGTTTTGAGTTGAGCTAAAACGAAAGGCCAAGAAGTAGAGAAGGAGAACCAAATCAAACATACACAACAAAAATATTAGACTGAGCATGTATTTATTAAGGAAAATGATCCAATATTACACATCTTTGTGGGTAAAAAAATGTGAGCCTTTAGGATCAGCAGATATTTTGAAGGTGAAATTAGAGTCAGATGTTTTTGATCAATGAGAGACAATCAGGGGTGAGCAGGGGACCTGTTTTATTTAAAGGTCTATCAAAGTCTGACCTTCACAACGTGTTCGTGGAAGTGTTTCATGGCACAAACAAAGGAGATTTCTGAGGAGCTCAGAAGAAGAGTTGTTGATGTTCATCAGCCTTGAAAAGTTTACAAAACCATCTCTAAAGGGTTTGGACTCCACCAATCCATGGTCAGACAGACTGTGTCCAAACAGTTCAAGACCCTTTTTACCCTCCCCAGGATGGGGAGAAGCATTCTGTAAAAACCCTACCCCATCTGTGAGACATGGTGGAGGCAGGAAAACGTCAGGACATCTGAGAGTGAAGAAATGGATAAATGGATGAAGAATGTTTAGGTTAAAGGTTCTTCAAACCTTGAACAGGTTCCTCACACTCACACATATATATTAAACACGCATCCCGGGTACTCCAGTTTCCCCCACAGTCCAAAGACATGCATGGTAGGTGAATTGGTGACTCTAAAGTGGCCCTTAGTGTGTGTGTGTGTGGATGTATGTGTGAGCCCTATGATGGATTAGTGCCCTGTCTAGGGTTGTTTCCCGCCCTTGCTCTCAGAGTTGCCGGCTGGGCTGCAGCTCACCCGTGACCCTATTCAGGAATAAGCGGTACAGAAAATGGATGGATGGATGGTTCTACAAAGGCAACAGTCGAAAAACCATTTGATGCACTTGTATTTTAAGGGGTCAATGTCACTTAAATTAAACCATTTAACTAGAAACGGTGCAGAATGCAATCAGTCTTCAATGTTCCCAAAATAGCTACATGATAAAAATGTGATTGGCTTTAATCTCATGATCCCTAGAGGTCATATCAAGTTGTGCTCATCAACAAATTAATCTTCTTTGTGATTGAAAGTGTACACTGCCAGTCAAAGATTCAGGGACAGCTTGTTTTTGTGTTAAAAATAAAACATTTAAATTAGAACATTTATTTTAAAAGCACATGTGAAAAGTGGATCACTGTTTATATCTGTTCATAATTGAATGAGAGTTCAGTGGAAGTGCCAAATTCAATCCCAATCACTGATATTAGTCCTTCATAGCAACATTTAGCAGAACCAAAAAATAACAGCTGTAAAACAGGCCAATTCCAGGATCCCACAACTGGTACATAACAGTCTGAATAAAAACAAAAATAATACAATTTGTGGGATGTTTTTGTAGTTTTATTGATACTTTTAGGGTTTATTTTTTATAATGAAGGTGTAAAAAATTAAGAGAATTTAAATATTTGTATTTATTCTACCATGATTTGCTTGCACTTACAATTATTTTGCTTATATAAACTAAAAAAACACTTTAGATCTTAAAATCCTGTTGGGAATTGATCATCCAGAAGCTTCATGAGCAGAAAATGCAAGAATTTTGATGAATTATTTGCATTGATTAGATCGACAAAGATACCTTTCTTGAACCTGAACATCCTTTATTATTTTTGTTCTTTATGTACATATAAATATTATCCCTTCTCAGGACTTTTGTTCTGAATTTTGAACTCTGTAAATGACAAACAGACAGTCCCTCCCTTCTTTTTTTTTCATTAATAAATCAATATCTGTAGCAAAGCACTTTTGTAAGTCGCTCTGGATAAGGGCGTCTGCTCAATGCCATAAATGTAAATGTAAATCTGGATCAGTGAATCTGGATTATAAACCCCGCCCCCTCTCACTGAGATAAGGTTAGATTAGAGTCAGTCCTCTAGTTTATGATATGTGTATCATGTCGTCTACATTTATTTTCAACTGACAATTCAGAAATGTTTACTGAATTTTTTCACTATTCTTCTGCTCCCACAATAGTGAGGCGGAAGGAAAAGCAGTTCCTATATTACATCATTATTTATGTCAGCAATTCATTTTCTTTTTTGAGTTTTCACTGAGAGACAGGAAACACATGCGTCATAAAACGATATTGATATTTCTGATCACAAGATCAATTGTTAAAAGTAAACACAATGGAATTGAAGTATTGATATTTAGGTATCGATCCACCCGTCACTACATCAGGCTTGGTGTGCATAAAGACATGATCAGATTTCAGTTTCTTTAAATATAGTAAAAAAAAAAAAGACAGGACATCATTCTCATTCTGAATAAATAACAGTGATATACACATCAAACAACTTAAATGGTCAATAACTGAATGACTCCAAGGGCCACATGATTTATTCCCTTGTCGTGATGAGTCCAGTCAGTCCAGTCCAGTCAGCATTCATAACTGCTTCATGCTTTCTCTCGAGCTCTTACTTCTCCATTTTAATCAATCAATCAATCCATCAATCAATCAATCAATCAATCAATCAATCTCTCTCTCTCTCTCTCTCTCTCTCTTTGTCCTTCCCTCCTCTCCTAACACTGGCTCACCAGTGGGATCTAAATATAGCTGCTCTGGTTTGAGTATCCTGCAGCTGGCCAAGTTAGCTGTTCCACGCTGGGGCTGGGACTGCCGCAGCCAGTCGCTGGGTCACGTTTTTTTTTCTTCTTGGTCTCAGATGATCTGCCCACACCTACAGCCTGCTGTCTGAAGTTGTGGAGTAATGGTACATCTGGATGGCCCTTGTTCTTCTGTACGTACAGTAATCAGGCGTAGAATTAAATCCATGTACCTATTAATCTGTAGGTCCCCTTTATGCCACAAAAAAACAGCCCTAATGGCCCAAAGGTGAGCTGTGGTATCTGCTACCAAGGCATTGTAGCAGAATCCTGTAAGTTCTGAGGCACGTTGTGATAGGTACTGACCACTGCATATTTGGAACCACCCACAAAAATTTTAATGAAGAACCCTTTAAGGAACCTGACTGGCACTGACTCTGTCAGTGTGTGAACTGCTGAAAGACGAGACCGGAGGGCTCGCTGAGTGATTGCAGATGCCTGGCATGTTGGATATCTGGACCTGTCCAGAACTCTAAATCCAGTTGTGTGAAAAGAGTTGTGATGGAAGATGCAGTGACCAGCTACAGCTAAGACGAGCGGAAGACATGGGTGGAGTTATACAACATCAACAAGTCTGCACAGTTTAGTGCTTTCCCTGCTCCCAACACACCTGATTTAGCACCTGTTAATAAGCCAGATATCCATCAGAATGACACAATGTTTTTATGACAAAACATGCTTTTGGAGGTTCATGGTAAAAGATCTTGTAATGTCCCTATGTTGCAGGATTTTGATTGTTTGTCCGAATGGAAGGAGGGTCCCAAGGGTCAGTTTTTGTGGTCAGATTGTTCAACAGGAGTAGGGTTGATGTTATAAGATCTGGGGCTCATTAAAAAGCCCTGGAAACCTAGGTCAGCTGATGATCGTGGTGATCTCCAATGGAATCTACAGAACGCTGCACTGAACTGCAGGATATGTGTGTAGCTCCTGCCTTGAATGTGGATTTTTGAGTCACTTGTCTGATTGTGCAGACAGTTCTACCTAGATCTCATTGCTGATGATCATTAAGCACTTGTTGGCAGCCACTGTGCTGTCCACTCTTGGTGGTAATGCCTTCTATGGCATGTTAAATGCCCATACAACTTCATAAATGGAACCTCTCATCCATCTGGCACCCACGATCATGCCTTGCTTGAACTTCCATGATTTACGTCACCTTGCTATGAGAATGCTGGTCACCTTTGAAGGGGGTGGACATGTCCAAGCAGTCCCCTAAGGTTCAATCAATTTACAAACTAATATCATATGACTCTGTGCAGATGGAGTTTTGGAGTTTGCCCTCTATGCTCTTGTCTCTTCTGGGAGGACTTTATACTAGATATTGGAACATTTCTTTGAGGATTTGATTGCATTTAGCCACTAATGACAGTCGATTATCTTATCCCAAACATACTGGATGGAGCTCTATCACTCCAGACAATGCAGTTCTACTGTTTCAAATCCCATTGCTGAAGGGGCTATTTTACCCTCCACTTATGGACCTATTGTGGAGATTATACAAACTGGCTGTGCAGTTACGGGTTGTCAGATTGTATAACACTGTATATTTTAGAAATTGCAGTTGCTCAGCAGGACTTTAGCTTGGCTTTTCATTTCATGCCCTTCAACCAAGGACACTAATATCCAGAAATGCAGCATTTTCTAAAGCCTGCTCTCGTGGTCCAACCAATCCATAAACTCAGCTCCTGCCAAGGTACAGTGAGGAGAGTTGGCAGCAAGAGATGAGCATTCAGAGATGTAGAAGAGAAAGAGGTGAAGGAGAGATGAGATCAGAGATCAGATTGCATAACGTGATCAGATGCGAGATTGAGTGCCAGCGTTGTAATAACAAGCTTCCGCAGAAAACCAGCAAGGCCAGTGAGTGTATGATCCTATGATATAAGATATGTATGAATGCTGCAGACTGTGGATGTGTGGAAGTTCCAAATACGATGTGAGAACAGGGCTGATGGCCATAACTCTTAGAACCTGAGATCCACAGTTATGTGCCATTTTCTAGGTTTTAAAACTAATGATCAGAGTAACCTAGATACACATATCACAACAAACTATCTCATCTTAGGTGCACTGGTGATGGATTTGAACCCATGCTGACTGGGGGCATCCAGGAGAAATCTGGAACCATTCTTTGTTCTTCAGATAAGCTCACAGGATCTCAACTACTTTCTTCAGATTGAGAAATTCTTCTTCCTCCTTACTGTATTTCTGTTTACCTGCATCTGTTTGAACGGGGTGATGAGCAGTGTCTGGTTTCCTCCATACATGACGTTTGTCATTCAGTCCAAAAAGTTCAATCTTTTTGTTTCTCGTGGTCTCAGAATCCTTTATTTGCCTTTTGCAAAACTCCAGACGGGCTGTTGTGCCTTTTACTGAGGAGTGGCTTCCGTCTGACCACTCTACCATACAGACCTGATTGGTGGAGTGCTGCAGAAATGGAAGTCCTTCTGGAAGGTTCTACTCTCTCCACAGAGCAACGGCGTCTATTCCTAATAGACGTCGTAGGTGGAAACATGCGCAAGTTCATTCATGAAATGAAAGGGTCTGTGTTACAAAACTCCAAATGAGAACATGAGAAGTGCACTGAGCTGACCACTGAGTCTTCCTTTAGACCTAATTGCAAACAAAAGTCCATTCATTCATGTTCTGACCTTTCAATAGCATGAAAATAAGATTTTCTATAATAAGCTCAGCAAACTGAAGTGGTGCAGCCGAAAAGGTCGGGAGCAAAAGCCCATCAAACTAAGTTGTAATTAATCAAACTCAAATTATTCATCATCTTTTCACTAAAGTTCATTACGCAACATCGCAGGTGAATCGCGACAATTGGGTCATCGCTTCTGAATTTGTCCTTCTATTAAATTACCTTCATTCAAGGTAATGAAATGCTTTAGGCAGCTCCTTGTGCGTACCGCCGTGTGACATAACTACCGTGGCCTACGTTTTTCTTTTTTTTTTCTCCATCTCATGATTATTTCATAACAGCAGATGGTGTTATCACATCCCGGCTCTGCTGACTGGAGGAAAAATGGCCCAAAAGCCTCAAGATGGGATCAAATGAATGGTCTTCACAGAGGCTGACCAGAAGGGGTCAGACCGCCCAGACAACATTTTCCCACCTAATTCTTTTTAAATGGAGTCAAAACAAGGCTTTATGGGAATACGTGGACACATAGTCTTCCTCTCTCACCCCCACTAACCCCACATTTCTATTTTAGGCTCCTGGTGTGAAACCAGCGAGCTGGCTCTGGGAGAGTGGAAAAGGCAGGAAGGAAAGATATTGGTGCAAAGAGGTGACGCTAAACAACGTCAGAGCTGAGTGGAGCCGAGTGATTATTCTGGAGAAAAACAAGGCAGGCATGGCTGATTGATTGGTGCAGAAACTCAGCCTGAGATTTCCCACTAATTGACCGTTATAGTCCGCTGTTTCTTGGCCACCTCGCATGCTCCTGCATTTACTGAAGCTGATTTACATGCCAATGTTTAGGAAACAGTTTGGTAAAACAAATGTAGGTGAAGGTAGACACCACAGGCTGGTTGCTGCTTGATTGCAGGCTTTTTTATTGTTCGTTTTTCCATCAACAGTGCCAAGAAGAATGCAATTGCAATGCTATTGGAAAGGAAGAGAACGGTTACCAAGAACAATAAATGAAGTACGGCACTGGGTTTAAAGGAACATGCCAGACATCCCTGCATGGAGTTGTAGAGGTTCCTAATGGTGTCCTGAGATGATCCATCCCATGAAGCTTGAATGTTCTCACTCAGTTCTGCAGATGGTGTGGTAGGGGCGGAGTGTTGATAGAGCGTCCAATAGCATCCACACATTTTCAATCAGGGACAGGTCTGGAGACGAGACCGACCAAGGCATAGTATTTGTGTCTTCAAGGCAAGATCCTGAGATGGCAGCAGTATGTGGACGAGCGTCATCCTGTTGGAATAGAGGTGTGTGTTCAGAAAAGGTAGAACCACTGGTTTCAGAACCTCATTAAAGTAACGTTGGTTTGTCAAAGGGCCTGTGATGAAGACCAAAGGTGATCTGGCATCATACGAAATTGCATCCACACCATGACACCAGGCTTTCTGGACATGTGACAAGCCATTCAGAGAGATTTCATCACAGTCTGGAACAACACCCCTGCAGATGTGCTTTGCAATCAGTTGATTCCTTCATGCATTGGTACTAGACTTTTTGTTTTTTCGGTCATTCTCAGTAATTTGTTTGTGAAGATTAAAATCTAGTTAGATCTTTTATGTATGATGATAATCTGTGGTCTGATAATCGGGTCACTTTATGATATACTCCTCAACACCCCATCACGAAGTTCTTTCTTTGTTCTTGTGGTCAGCCTCAAACTTTAGTTGAGCTTGAAGGTGTTGATTGTGGAGTAAGGTGTGCTTTCTTGGACGGCACCCTCTCACTCCATGCTACAATTGTTTGAACTAACCATCTTGGAATATGCAGTTGCTAGCAGATGCCTAATGCCAGGTGTGGGGTAGACGAGTATAAAGCCCCTCAACACTGAGCTGAGGAGAAGTGCATCTGTGTTCTTTGGAATGATGGTGCTCCATACAAAACTTTTGGATGCATTGGTGAATTGGGGATGAGGCTTATTCACTCATGTCGCTAAATGAATAAGCAGGTGTCCCAGTACTTTTGCCCATGATGTGTATGTGCACCCTGTTCATTGACATTATAACAGCTGGCATTATAACGTAATGGGTTTTGGATTTAGTGGAAAATGTAACAGAGGTCATTTCTTTTACAGAATAAGCAACTTGTTCCCTCCTGCTCTTGGCCTTCGTGAGTGGGTATCATGTGAAAGCCAATAACCGCCTGCTCGGTTGTGTTGCATTAGTTACTTATCCAGCTCAATAGACAGTTTAATCAGTGACTCTATAATCACAGGATTGGAGGCAGAGGCTTTTTAGTGGCCTCTGATTACCCCTCTAATGCAAGTCGTCTGTAAAGACAGCTATAATTTAAGTGCTTAGTGCCAGGCCTCGCAGCAAAAATGGGGATTCTATGTGGGCATGAGATTGACCCCTGGAAATCAGCCAATCACCCCTACCCATTTAGCCCAGCAGGTTGTGGAGGAGTTTTGCCTTCTCTGGTGGATTCCAGTCCAAAACATGTTCCAATACAAGCCTAATATCATGGAGATGTTGTAGAACATCATAAGCTGACCACATTAGAATGAGCTGACCACACAAGCATAGAGAATTGGTGCATTAATAACCCTTATTGGCCAATGGTATTGTCTTCATAATGACAGCAAAAGGAAAAACGCACAGATTAACCTTACAATGATGACCACCTCCTTGTTTCTATATTCATGGTCCATTCTATCAGCTCCTCTGACCAAATGGGAGGACTTTGTAGTTCTATCATCACAGACTGTAGTTCATCCAGCTTACAATATCTGAACCCAGTTACCAGCAGAAGCTGGTCCTAGCGGTCATTTTAACCTTTGTTCCACCACCTTTGGCTCGTTTGCAGATGCATGGGTTACCATCCCTCTACATTTCTGCAGTAACTGTAATGCAGCCCATTTGTTCATCTTTTCCGAGCATTTTCTGCCTCCCACTTGGATGTGATTCCAAACACAACCACCCACTAGATCAGATAAAAAGACTTATATCGATCCTGGCTGCCTTTCTACAGGGATGCCTGGAGCAAGGTTGAATGGATGTGGTTCTTTGAACTCAGAGAGACTGTGTTAAGAGTTCATAGCACAACATATTCCTTCTTAGAAAGGCAGCGATTTTAAATTAAAGGGTTGTATTTCCAACATGCCTCTATTTAAGGCAGCACACAGGATGGTCATGAACTAAATCTGCTTATGTTCATAGCCAGTTCTGCCTATGATAGGTCTCCGTCCATCATTGTAGGGTGAAGGTTAGTCAGCATATTGGTTAAGAAGAGCCCAGCCACTCTCCCAAGGATGGCATAAGGTGCAGCTGCTGCTGAACCTGAATGCCAGTAGGGTAGGGTTCATTTCTGTGCTGTTGCGTAGTGTTTTTAATGAGTATATTACAGTGTTGACACACGTGCTGTAAAGCATTACTGCTCTGATGTCAGTGTTAATAGCAGTACTATGACTAAGGAACCCTAGAAGACACACACAATGTCCACAAGACACTGTTGGTCATTACATTGGTAATTGGACACTCCGTTTGTACCAGCGCAACACACACTAACACACCTACACCATGCCGGGTCATTGCAATGCTGAGAATGACCCACCACCCACGTAACATCTGCTCTGTGGTGGTCTTATGGGGTTCCGACCATTGAAGAACCGAATGAACAACAGACCTAAGCTAGGAGGGCTTAAAAGCATTAGGTGCTTTTGGGATGAGTTGGGGAGTTGGGGATGAGGTGGGGTGGTGATCATCCAGCATCTTGACCTCACTAACACTCTGGTCAGTGCAATCACACAGCAATGCTCCAAAAATATAGGAGAATGTAGAGATACAGGACAACCAATGAAGGGGCTTTGAAGAGGCTGTTTTTCCGGTTTAGTTCCCATATATGGGCTGTGTGGACTGGTGAGGGATACATCAAGAAGATGTTTATATAGAATATACATTCTCTTCTATTCAAAACACAATGACAAATTCATTTTTCCATGATTTGGGTAAATTAAATGAGCAACTATGGTCAGGAAATGGATACAAATGAACTCTGCACAGCTGCACAGCTTCTGATACGTTAGGACACAATGCTGGGAACTAGGTTCATGTTTTTATTCTTCCCCCCAAATATAACAATCCTTTATCAGACTGGCCTAAATAAAGTTACATATAATAGAATTGGTGTCCTCTAGTCCAGCTGTAGTTGTTGCCCATGTGGTCGAAATGTCTTACTTATTGCCAAAGTGTGGCACTCACATGTGAACGTGGGTGCTTTTACAAACTGCACAAAATATTAACACTACACCCTTTTTAGTGCACTTAAAATGAGTAATTACGGCCTAATAGGCCTAAATATTAAATGCACTTTGTTGTTATTGAGTGCTTTGAGTGCTCTGCCACAATGTAAGCTGCACTTAAGCACATCTATGTGTGTCATTTCAGAGTGGCTCTGTCCCCTGAATACACACCGACCAGCCATAACATTAAAACCACTGACAGATCAAATCGATATCATTGATTCACAGAACCTGAAGAGTCGGATTCTGTGATAACCAAACTCATTTCTTTTTCTTTTTTTTAAAGTCTCCCTTTTAAGACTTTATGATCTTAACAGTGTGATGCTGTAGAGAAACTGACTGATCGATTAGCTGTCAGGATTAGATTGGTGTGTTAAGATCCAGTCACTGCAGACAGTGGGAAACGAGTATTAACCTTTAGAACCCCAGGACAAGTTTGTGGGATGTTCTGTTTAAAGAAAACAAATATTTATAATAATATTTATATAATATAATATATGAATATATTTATAAAAATAGGTTCTGCAAAATACTTGTCACGTAAAAAACCTTAATATCTTTTATTGTTTTTGTTGTTTGTATATCAGTATTATCCCTTTCCCAGGATTTTCATTCTGAAATTTGAAACCGTGAGCTAGAAAACAGAACAAACAAGCCGTCCCTCCTCATTTTCCTCTGTAATCCAATATCTGTCTCAGTGATGTCATTGGCCCCACCCCCTTTTTCTGATCAGTCAGAGTCTGTATGCAGGTTGAGCATGTACATGTGGACAGAGCAGTAAACATGCACTGGAAGCTCGTTTGTTATTTAACTGGGATTTAATTTAATTGGAAGCGATTGAATTTTAGCTGCATTCTGAGCTGAATTACTTGCTAATAATTCATAAGTCTTGTAATTTGATAGAATTAGAACTTCAAAGAACCTCAAAGAACGTCCCAACCAGGGTCGATTTAAGGAACTCTGTCAGGTTCTATGTCGAGTCTCTCTGAAGCAGATACTTCACTGTCACATCATTTTCAATAATGGTTCTCCTACTGAAACATGTATTGAGATGCTCTTGTGCATTTCCTGCACATTTATTTGCATAAGGATTTTGAATAAATGCATGTGATCTTCTAGTCTGAAGATGAAGGATAGATAAAGGCAGTATGATGTAATATAGTACCAGAGGAGGCCCGACTGCAGATGGTTGGGGGCCAGACTTCTGGACTAATGTCCACACTTACTGCTTTCATCTCACTTGTGTTTGCGTTCCATCATCCTCAGTTCTTTGAAAGCAGGCTGGAATTCATCCACGGGATAGGAAACCATTGTCGGCATCGCTATTATTAACTCTTCTTGCAGGACCTGTTCCATAAATCAGAGTGTCTGCTTGGAGTGCTGACAGTGAACAAATGACATTCTGTAACTGTCAGGAGACTGTACAGGTCGTACGGACCAGTGCTGTCTGTCAATGTGGAACCGGCATTTTTTATCCAGGAGACACGGGAATGAAGAATGAACCCTTTCAACTTTTAGATCCACCTTGAAATTACCTCTTATTATTCCTGCAGGTTGGGAAATGGAAAAGCTTTTAAGTCAGGCCTTTTCATTCTTCTCAAATATAGGTATTTCCAAGACACTGCAAATACGTCTTCACACACTTACTGCAGATTCTGTCATGAATTTTAAAGCAGCATCATGCAAGAATGAGTATTTTTACTCCTGGTCTCCCCCTACAGGTGGACCGCTGCTGTAAATACTATACATTTGTTGACAAGATGAGAATTACAGAAACAGTATCTGCAGTGAAAGAAAAATGTGGACTGAGAGTAATATTTAATAGAGTTAAGCCTCCTGTTTTGTTCAGCTCTGAGGAACAGCTATAATATTCCCAGGTCAAATTGACCCAGAGCACATTTGACCATCTGAATGTAGTTTAGAGAAACATATATTCTTAATATATTTTTTTAGCATTTTCTTAGTTCAACTAATATTAATGTAATGGATTTGCAGCGTCACTAAAATTTCCCCACTTGTAGATCATGGTTTAGTTGACGTTTTTCCCACTAAAAAGTCAGAAGGTCCATCTTTATACTTGAGGTGTGCGAGTGTGAAGAACATTCTCCAGCCATGTATTGGAACGCTCCATACCAGTGAGTGGTTGAACATCAAACCACCACAAACCATTTAGAAAATCATATCTATCACTTTTAATACAGTATTTAAAAATTCACCTGCGAGATCTTCAGGGTCCGGAAGGGTCGTCATGCCCGGAAGGTCGACTGGGGGTCTAACCCCTACTAACCCCCACCCCATTTCACTTACAATACAAACATGGATGTTGGATGACATTGCCAGGTTCCACATCCCACAGCAGGCCCTGTCTCTCTCTGGAGAGTCTGACTGACATGCTGGGAAAGTGCCATGTTCCCTCTCTTGTGATTCCACGTCAGACGGTTACGTAATATCCCTGTAGAAGTATTGTGAATACTTTATCTGTGTCTTTTGCTTCATAAAGCATTCTTAATACTCTGAAAATTTAGACGCTTCGGGCAGGAGAACAGTGGTCTTGGAGGTAAGAGAGGGACTGAAATAGCCCAGGCTTTTAAAAGGGCAAAAGTGCTTTCTGGACTTGGTTAAATGAGAGCAAATAAGGTGTCCTGTCCTGTAAGTAAACACAGCACAGATTTAAATGGTGTGACCAACTGCCGTTAAAACCTGCGCAAACTGATGGCGACTAATTTGAGACTGTTTTTCCTCACTTCGGGCTCCACTCAGGGAGCTAAAAGCAGCCCTGCGTGCCTTAAATCAACAGTGATATAATGTAGTCACATGTTCCGGGTCGTTGGGCACAGTGTCTGAAAGCTGGTCGTTTTCCCCAGGAGACAAAGATTAACCCAGAGCATCGGCAAGACGCTCGGCTGAGCACTCATGCACTTAACTCAAACCCAAAGCCCTCGTTTTAGACCCCCTTTCAAAAACAAATGGTTTCGCTGACGTTTCTCTAAATCGAATTACAGAGGTACTGTAGGTAGAGCAGCCTAAAGCCATGCTCCAATAAAAGTACCATTACGTCAATGCACAGAAGTAAAACTCGCGCAGAAGTAACAGTAACTCCATTCCTGTTCTAGGAAAAACTTCAACTGGTTTGGAACTTCTACCATAATCTGGAGGTTTGACCTGTAAACGAAAGGCCAATCACACCTACATACACCAATAAATAGGTTTCTTTTCGAAGGGTTCTTTAAGAACCAATATTTTGGTCCCTTCAGAAAGGATGTTCAGGAAAACAAAGCTGTCCAGGTAAGACCGGGTTAGGACATTAGCGATGTCACGATGTTGGATGATCAACACTTCACCTCATCCCCAAGTCCCCAACTACCCTTCTCTGAACACACACTGCAGTGCTCTATTCCAACAGGACGATGCTCGTCCACATGCTGCTGCTGTCTCAGGACTTCGCCTTGAAGACACAGATACTACGCCGTGGTCAGTCTCCTCTCCAGACATGTCCCAGATTGAGAATGTGTGGATGCTATTGGACGCTCTATCAACACTCCACCCCTACCACACCATCTGCAGAACTGAGTGAGAACGTTCAAGCTGCAAGGGATGGATCATCACAGGACACCATTAGGAACCTCTACACCTCCATGCAGGGACGTCTGGCATGTTGATCTAGATAAGACCACCCACCACAAGTATCCAGATGGGTTTACAGGTTGAACAGTATTTTGATGTCTGTTTTTGTGTGATCTTAAATTTAATTGGTATTTTATTCTAAGCCATGTTTAAGGTTACGTGCTCACAAGCCAGTGGCTCTTAGCTTCTGTTAGTTTGTTGTTTAAGAGGATGAGACCTGAAACATCGTGGATAACGAGCAGTTGGGAATACGGGAGTGCTGGAAGGTCCTTCAAAATCATGTGCAGTCAGACTAAATAAAGAGCGGGATTAGGTTCCTTTCTTCCATTTTTGTCATCCAGATGGTCAACAGGGCAGGATTAGTGGAAAAACAATTCTATTATTTTGTATCCCGCTTTGATTTGCTATATTTAGCCTGGACTGACTTGTGATTGGTTGTGTTTGAAGGAAAACAGACTATTTTCCAGCTTCCCATCCAAACTTAGCAAAAGCTGAGTAACATTATAAATCCATTTTGTCCATTTTTCCCTCATCAAATGGGGACAGGATGGGGTTTCTGGATATAATCAATCATCGGAGGCGATTCCACCCCCCTCGTCTTATTAGAATGGTGTGCAGTCATTTTAATTAGTGGAAAATGAAGTTACAGTGTTACACTACGGTATATTCAGTCACTCCATCTTGCTCAGAATGCAGAAATCCATGGCCTCATTCCACACACACACATTCATCTGCACACGCCCACGCAGCACGGTCATTCTCCTGGAAATGCTATTATAGGAGTATTTTTGGGTTCTGTTATAATGCGTTGGCCCCTGGATGAAAATTTCTTTCGCAAAGACAATGCAGGTGGGGTTATGTGATCCCACCAGTTATGTAGGCAAACATAACACACCACATATACAGTTATGAATGGTATGTGTCATCGGTTTGTTGATAATGACTGTCCAGCAGCTGGCTTTATCCCTGAAGCCATGCAGCTGTGGAGTTTTATGGTGTGCATTGTGCAGATATATATCTCTCTCTTTCTCTCTCTCTCTCTCTCTCTCTCTCTCTATATATATATATATATATATATATATATATATATATATATATATAAGAGAGAGAGAGAAGAGAGAGAGAGAGAGAGAGAGAGAGAGACCTACAGAGAGTCAGACTCACAAACCAAAGGCATAAGACTCATCCTAAGATTTGAGACTCAGACTCATGTCCCAGAAACTTGAGACTTAGACTTTTACCCAGAAATCTGAGACTTGCACCCAAAGACACAAAACTCCACAGAGTCTGAATCACACCTCAGAGACTTGAACCTCACTCCACAGAATCAGATTCACACCCCCAAGGCTCAAGACTCACACTCATACTTGAGACTTAGACCCACAACTCAAAGACTCAGGATTCAGCCTCCCTCTATACAGAGTCAGACTCACACACCAAATACTTAAGACTCAGACTTGCACCCAGAGACTTGAGACCCAGACACACCACAGAGACTGAGACTTGCACCACAAGGACTTGGACTTGCACCCTAAAGACTCAAGATTCAGACTCACCCCTCTCAGAGTCAGACTATTTTTATCCTTTTGAAAACACAGATATGTTACATTGAAATATTCAAACTTTCAATCCACCACATTTGTGCAGGAAGGGATGTTTTTTTCTAGTTCACAACACAGCTTACATCAGAAACAAACAGTTAGGTCCCTCTACGATGTGGTACACTGGGCATATAATACAGAGTATATAAACGGTGCCAACCAACCACAGACTCCCATGTTCTGAAAAGCCTGGAAAGCAGTGAACTATTATATGTGTTTTCTTTCAGCTGTGTGCGGATCAGTGTTGGTTGGGGGAAAGATCACTCCACTGCTCTTCTGCTTTCATGCCTGAAACTCAATCTTTTTATCCCTCTCTGGTGCAGCAAGCCAAGTATGTTGGTGTTTCACAATCTGCCACATTTGGGATTATTTACTCTCTATTTTGAACCATTTTACACAACTTGCACATTGCACTGGGTAGCAAAGATGCCGCCTTCCTGCTCTGCATTAAGTTACATTAACTCTTAGAACCCGAGATCCGCACTCTAAGGGAGGGGCTGTTTGCTCTGTTTGCTCACACCGTGTTCAAATTTCAGAATAAAAGTCCTGAGGAGGGATAATACTGACACATACATAAATAATTTTGTTTGAACAGCTGTCAAGTATTTTGAAGAAATATCCTTTTCACTCTTATCATTACAAACATCTCATCAACATTCTTTCATTTTCTCAGAAACGTGTAAAGTGATTTTTAGTTTTTATGAGCCAAAAAAATGCTAATAAAATGCAAATATTTAAAATCTGTTTACATCTGAAATGAAGACTTATTTAAGTAGACAAGGATCTCCTAACAATAACAATATCTGGTCTCCTACAAACAGTTCTAATTCTAATGTTTGTTGGTGAATAAAAGTACGTCAAACTACAAACACATCCAGCAAAATTAGTCCAGGGGTCTAAAGGATGAATTTGTTAAAGGACATGTCCCTTCTAACAGGGTTGCAAGGCGGTGACATCATTATCCCCTCAGTGACACCACAGTGCCCTTCCTATTAAAACATGAGACTGTCAGTGGACAGGCAGCTGGTTTTAGGCCATGCCCGTGTAAGTGTACGCCAAAGTGTTGGAATTCCAGACACTATTTGACCTCTTTTCTTCGCGTCCATGTCGTCACACATCCACCACTTGTGACAAAGGAATGCTCATATGATAGATTCATTTAGCTTCAGTGTGTTATAAATAGACTGATAAGGGGAAACCCCACCTATATTCAGAGAGGTAGACTTCATCACACGCTGTTGGGGCAGGCCCTGGGGTGGTTTACGAGGAAGCCTGGACAATGGGGACTGCAGTTTGCTCACGCAAACTGAAAAGAAAGTACATTATGTGTCTAAATGTTTGTGGATTCAGCTGAATTAAGTGGCACTTATTTTGGGTGATACATGAGAATGAGAAAGAAGGGGCTGTTTGCTCTCTTTCTTCACTCAAACAGTGTTTTAAGTCATTTAACTTGCATGATTATTCATTTCCAGCAGGATTTCTGAGATATACTAGAGCATCTCAGAATATTAGAATAACTGATTTCATACAGTTAGAGTCAGATTTTATATTCAGTACATATAAAGGTTTTTTTTCTGTTGATCAGTTTATTGTTCATGCAAATCAGAAATCCAGAATCTCACATTATTATAATATTTATATTGAGATTTGACTAAATCACAAATCAGCATCAAAACAAAACCTTGGCAGATCGTCTTTTAAATTAAATTAATTGATTGAGTGATTGATTGATTGATATATACCTTATGAACAAAAAACAACATTTTCACAATATTCTCATTTTTAGTCTTTGTAAGTAAAATAGTACAAATAGTACAAAACTCAAAATGAAGACATATTGAAAACAATGAAAACTAAAAACTGGTTAAAAATAAAAAGCTTAATGGTGAACAGGGGTGATCAGCCCAGCACTCAGCAGGGGGCGCTGCACTGTGTTGTGACATTCCTCACGTAGCCATCATTAAATATTTCTGTGCCTTAGTACGTCTTAAATGCCCTCGTGCATCAGTCCAAACTCCCCGAATTGTGGTTTGTCCTTCATCAGTGGGTAGGCACTGCTGACTGAGACCACCCCACCAACCTTGACCGTTACTGTCTAACATACTTTACATCCCAGACCTTGACGTGTTCTGATAATAAGCTCTGTAGTATATGGTTTTATCCTTGGTGAATAAAAAAACTTTTGAGTTACAGTTTGGCCCACTGACCCGCCAGTACAGTGCAGTGTACTGGTGCCAGCACCACATATTGGTGCATATATTATTCAGCCTGAGGGCCTAAAAGAGAACATTCAGTCATTTTTTTTTATTTTTTCATTTTTTTTCCTGAAATGACAGCAGGGTCAAAAACAACCTTTCAGCATATCGAGCACAGGGCCAAAGCCTCATAACGGTGGTTTAAGAAATGAAAAGGCAATGGCATTGCAGGATCCAGTCCCTGCCAGTGTCCTGACCTCAGGCCCATTGAGAATAGATTGCATAACTTGAAACTCTCAGCTCAGAATCAATGTTCAGTGGCTTTAAAGAGCCTCAGAGTTGGAAGGCACTTTCAGAAGAAAGGTCACAGCCTTGAATGAATGCTTTAACAAACACTAAAGGAAGGGTTGTGAATCCTAATGAAGTCAGCACCAATATTAACCTCAGTTCGAACTCACCATTATTACCTAGTTCTTTACCAGAACTAATACTGGTAAAGCTGGTTCTGGTTTGATCCAAGCCCCTCATCATACCAGTGTTCAAATCATAACTAGTGCTAGTTTTGCTGGTCTGTGCTGACTGACCAACATATCAGTGTTCAAACCAGTGTTCAAAACACAGCAGATGCTGGTTTATACTGTATCGGTGCTGGCTGGCCAGCATACCAGTGTTCAAACCAGAGTTCAAAACACAGCACATGCTGGTTTATACTGTATCGGTGCTGGCTGGCCAGCATACCATTGTTCAAACCAGAGTTCAAAACACAAGATATACTGTTTTATACTGGTTTGGGCCTGGCTGACCTGCTGGCTGACCAGTGTTCAAACCAGTGTTCAAATTAAAACTAACACAGTTTTATACTGGACTACACTGTGATGGTTACTGACCAATACACTAGTGTACAACACAACAAATGCTGGTTATACTGGTCCGTTGTGGCTCACCAATGTACCCGTGTTTAAACCAGTGTTCAAGCTGGTTTATACTGGTCTGGTGCTGGCAAATCAGCATACCAGTGTTTATACCAGCATCCAGTTTGGAACTAAGGCTGGTTCATGATGGTCTGGTGCTTGCCTGATGCTGTTTACCCAACATACCAGTGTTCAACACTCCAGATGCTGCTTTATACTGGCCTGGTTCTGTTTTGGTGCTTGTGTCTGGGCTGGACCATTCATTTGATAAGAATATAATTGTGCATGATGTCATGTGAGCTAGTCCATTACTCCAGTATGCTATGACGGCAGTCTGTGATGCAGGGTCAGTCACTGAACCCTGTCAAAGGGGGCACAGGGTGGACGAGTGAGTGGCATGATCCTTATTAGGCCTGGTTTCAGGTGGTTGAGTGCATGAGTCTTCTTGCTTCTTGGAATTCGCTCATGCTGTGAATCAGTGATGCCATCACTTTTGCACAGCCTTGCTCTTTTTTTTCCCCCCTTTGTTTTCCTCATTCCTTCTTTCTTATGCCAGAACCTGCTGCCCTTTGTGGACAGAATAGATCTGTGAGTCATCCACAAATGAAAGGTTAATATTTACTCCGACTCCAGTGGGAGGAACCACGCAGGCCCCCTTTTTTGGCACCATCGTGCACTCGTGCAATTCAGATGCTGTTTACCTGCTTCAGCACTGATGAGGAAAATCTTCTATATGTGAAAAGAGAGAAATCTGAATAGGATGGAACGAGGGATAAAAAGGGGCTTCTTTCTGGCTCCCTCTGTGTCTCACAAGTGATGTCTACACGATTTGCACACAAGATATGGAAACTACATATAGATACAGACCTCAAGCTTAATTGATCCACTGTTCAAAATTAAACTAGTGCTGGTGTATACTGGTATGGAGCTCATGAGGTGCTGGTTCACCAGTATACCACTGTTCAAATCAGTGATCAAAACCAAACTAATGCTGGTTTATATCAGAGTGGAGCTGGTATGATGCTGATTGACCAGTATAACAGTATTGGTTTATGCTGGCCTGGAGCTGGTCTAATGCCGGTACACCAACATACCAGTGTTCAAACCAGTGTTCAGATTAAAACTAGTGCTGTTTTATACTGATCTGTGTTGGTGTGATGGTGATTGACCTACACACTGGTGTACAAAGCTCAAGTAATGCTGGCTTCACTGGACCAGCATATACCTATACCACTATACCAGTGTTCAAAACAGTACTAATGCCAGTACAGACTCTGACTGATCAGAGAGAGGGGGCGGGGCTGATGCTCAACCTGCATACAGACTCTGACTGATCAGAGAGAGGGGGCAGGGCTGATGATGCCACTGGTCCAGCTATTGTGTTATAGAGGACAATGTGAAGGGAGGGACTTTTGCTTTCTTTTGCTGTCCACACAGTGTTCAAATTTCAGAATAAAAGTATTTTCAGCTCAAAAACACAGGATTGCTGAGCTACAAAGTGTCATTTAGTCCCAAAAAGAAGTCGACATGACTGTCTCCTATAAATACTTTTCTAATGTTTGGGTGAATCAAAGTACATCAAACTACAAAAACATCCCACAAAACTGGTCTAGAGTTTTAAAGGTTAAAAGAATCTAATGTTGGTTTAGGCTGCTTTTTTACTGGTTGACCGGTATTGACACCAGGATGGTCAGGATGCTGGATAATCACCATCTCAACTCATGCCAGTAGTGTTGCATGGAGTTCCATCATTCCAGAGAGCACAGTTCCCCTGCTCCACAGCTCAATGCTGGAGGGCTTTACACCCCTCTAGCCCACCTGGCATTGGGCACAATGCCAATAGGTTCATGTTTTGTTTATTTGCTCCAGAGAGTCCTATTCATTTGGCAGTACTTCTTACAGGGACATGTGTGTGTGTGTGTGTGTGTGTGTGTGTGTGTGTGTGTGTGTGTGTGTGTGTGTGTGTTTGTGTGTGTGCATTTGCACATCTGTGTCAGCAATGGGTGCCACGTAAAGTAGCTGAATGCATTCATTAGAAGGGATGTCCACAAATATTTGGACATTTCCTATAAATGAATGGTCTCCAGTAATAAGTGGAAGTTCGGGATTTTGTACAATGCGAATATTCAGACTGCTGCCTGTTTGCTTTTGGGGGCTTGGTGCAGGATTATTTTGACACAGACGTAGACAGGAGTGAGAGGCTCCATGAATAACTATGTGCTGCAGTGTTTCATAACAGCAGACTCTATACGCATGCACACTCACACACACACACACACACACACACACACTCACACACACACGGAACAAAAAGTCCAGGGAAATGTCCCCAGACTAGTCAATCAAGGGCATTCGGGACACCATATGCTCATTGTCTTTTTAACTCTCTTTGAAAAGCACAGATTTCCCTTTTTTTCACTTTGATCTTATCTGTGTCAAGCAGAAGAAAATGTACTCGGGGAAATCTTTAGAGTCAGCGTGACCTCGTTTCTCTCTCAGTCTTGAAGCTGGCACATGCAGGCATTCAGACATGCCATAGGCACATGTTCAGCACATATAACCATACACTACTTATGCACATACAGTGATAACCTTTAGAACCCCAGACACATATTTTGGGAGGCTTCATAGTGTGTTACGTACTTTTATTCACCAAAACATGAGAAAGGTGTTAAGAGGAGACCGGATATTGTCATTGTCAGGAGATTCTGGGCTGAAGATGTAAATATTAACAACATTTTAAAACATTTGTAGAACATTTTCTATCATAACTGCCCGCACACTGCAGGTCTCAGGTTCTAACAGTTAAAGTACCTTAGTAATCTGCACAGTAGGATGTGCAGCACATTTGGAAAACAAACCACGAGACCTACATTGCTTTTCTGTGATTATAGGGACAACAAAATTAGGCTTCCCACAATCTAATCCATGTAGTCTTCAGGTATCTCATACTGCCGTAGAAAGTGGGTTTGTTTGGCCTTCAAAACTTTATTTTAGGCCTTGAGGTCACTGTTTTGGCAAGTCCTTCTGAATGTAGGACAGACATGGTTACATCAATGTATGATCAACAACAGCATGTGTTTCATATGTTAAAATGATTCATTAGTTAAATGAACTTTTCTTCACTTGAAAGTTACAACCACAGGCATAAAAACATGCATCGCCAATCAAGGGTATTATAAAGAGTTCATCCTGCTTTTCTTCTGTGGGAATGGTTTTATACTTGGTTTAGGAGACTACTGTGAGGCTGTGTGGGCTGCATACAGGCCCTTAGGCTTGGAAATCTCAATATGGTGTATGTATCCACCATTGTATGAACCCAAATATTCTGTTTATAGTGAATTATAATGAATGTGAGTGTCGCCTATAAATATGTTTTGAATAAAAATATGTCAAACTATGAAAATTTCCCAAACTCTGCATTTCGAGAGGCCCAGCTCTGACTGGCACTCTGGTGGATCTTCTGCTCACATAACCCTTGGAATCTAGAGAACATGAGGGATCTGTGTGGGGGATCCTGCATTGAATGTGGGTGTGAGTTCAATCATTCAGCACCCATGGGCCACTGCACTGTCCACTGTGGCTGGTAATGCCTTCCATGACGTATTCCTGGAACATTGCGGGGCTTAAACACACATGTTTAAAGCAGTAAAGAGAATGTGTGGTGACTGTGGAAACCTATGCTGATGTGAAAACAATGCAAAATCATGACATTTTGCACAATTAATAAAATCCTAGCCAGGGGCATTTTCACATCCCAAAAGCGACATGTAATGAAGACATTGCATTATCATTACAACATTTTTTAACTTCCCACTGACATGATGATGCATTTTGAGGTCTATCTTCATATAAAATATGTCTCACCATCGTGGACCACGCTCAAGGCATTCTGAAGAGGCACAACATTGCAGTGGAGGCTGGCATTCATCTTCCTCATGATACAGAGGAAAGTGGCGACAAAGAGATAAAAGAATGTCATAGAACTGCCTGGGAAAAGGCAGGTGGGTTTGAATGTCCTTCAATTGAATTTAATAGAATTATTTTAACAATAATGTAAAACATATACATGAAATAAATACAATCAAAATTAACAGGAAGATTAATGACAAAAACTAACAAACACATCAAGAGGAGCCAGCTGAGGATGTCATCAGGGATGTCTGATGGGGATGGCTTAGAATCCCCCTGGAAGAGCTGGAAGAGGTCACAAGGGATATGAAGGTCTGGACCTTTTTGCTTATGCTACTGCCTTCACAACCTGGACCCTAGATAAGCAGCAGATGATGGATGGATGGATAGATAGATGGACAATCAATATAAGGGCTGGGCTTTACATTTCAAAACTGTATCTGCACTAGATCCATGGTTTAAGCACATGCTGCAGTGATTTTGACGTCCTTTGAAGGAAACACGTAGACACTGATCACTGTAAGGAAACTCATGTGAGCATATGAACCTCACACCAACTGTGAAGCATGGGGGTGGAAGTGTCACGGGCAGGGTCTGGAGATCTCTCCATCATAGACACCACTATAACATCTTTATTGTATCAGAGGGGGCTTGAGGAGAATGTAGGACTGTCTGTACAAAGACAGATGCTGAAAAATCATATTGTTGAATTCTGCATGGAGGAGCGGGAAGATCAGATGGAAAAGGAAAGATCTAATTGACTTTATTTCAGCCAAAGGAGGACTATTAGGGCATAACTCTAACTTTATCCTCACAAGAAAATTGCACTTCTGTTAATTAAATTATAAAACCTTCATTTGTAACACACACACACACACACACATACACACAGTGTGTGCAAAACAAAAGAAGGTTCCCAAGAAGGCAGTGGGGAGGGTATTACCTGTGCTTCCTCCACTGGTGTAATTGGTAGAACCCTGATGATCATGTAACTGGCCTCGTAAATTGGTGTGATGATGGCAGATGGGCAGAGAACATTGACTTCTCACTGGACATTCAGGAGATTGGAGTCTGGAGTGGAGATTGGACTTGTAGTTCAGTGTTCAAAGTGGCCTCCTGCAGCTATTTAAGACTGTTATTATTTCTCACTATTACTTCTTATATATTCTTCATACAAATGACCAATAACTGCTGTTCTTACATTTATTAGATAAGCAAAGGAAACAGGATTTCAGTTAGATACACTGAATTAGAGCTGTAATTTGAGTGGAAAGAGTATTACACAACACACACACACACACACACACACACACACACACACACACACACACACACACACACACAAACAGAGAGAGGGGGGTGGCTTAGATAAAGCAGTAAGACAAAGAGACACATGGTGAAAGCAAACAGAGACAGTGTGAGTAAGAGACACACACAAAGAGATGGAGAAAGAAAGGGGAAGGTGATTGTACGAGAAGAGAGAGAATGATAGAAAGAGAGAGAGAGAGAACGATGCAGACCAAAGCCCAATTCTTACAGGATTCATTTTACATCAGGAGTGATTTTACTACAAGATACGAAATCTCATCATCATCATCATCATCATCACTTTTATTTTTACATGTCACTTTACAATCAAAGCACAAGACCAAAGGACCATGTAGCCCAACAAGCCACCGTACCACCCACAAATGAATGAGAATGGAGGGGGTACTCGATTTACGTACTGCCCTCACCTCCAAAAAATGTGAGTTTTATGTCACTTTACCACTGATAAAGTATTCGAGGATGATAACCAATCAGCCTTTAGGTGTAAGGAAATCAACAGCTACATGGTCATTACCTGTTTGCAGGCTGTCCATGAAAACTGGCCCTTGAAAGCAGCCTCTACCCCGTGCTGTTTTGTTCACAACATTGGATAATTTTTCAGTAAGTAACGAACGTTTATCAAATGATTGTCCGTATCTGACACATGCACAATGAAACTATTTGCCCCCTTGACCACTGCGAAAGTTGATGGAATAGGATGTTGAATGACCACCACCCCACCTCATCCCCACCTTCCCAACTCATCCACAAAGCACTAGATAGAGCACCATCATCAGAAAACACCACTCTTCCACTGCTCCGCAGCCCAGGCCTGGTTTTAGACATGGTGCCAACAGGTCCATCTGCTCCAGAGAGTCCTACTCTATTGGAACTACTTCTCTACAGGGTTTAGACAAGCTCTGTATGTGTATTTGCTCACGACTTATCTCACTTGTTCACCTGTCATTACAGACTGTATTGATTTCCACAGTCAGACTTGTTCTCTGCAGCGTCTGATAGGTCAGCTCTTTTTTGAACTCCTTCCACTCTCTGCCTCCTCTGATGTAATAGCGGCCACAGCTCACGCAGTAGTCATGAATATTCACAGACTGTCTCACACTTGAGGGCGGACCTCTCCGCCGGTTTATTTACATGCATGTAAATATTTACCCAGGCCAATAAAGGACCTTCTAAACACTGTGATTAAGGGAAGCGTTCACAGTTGCACAACACCAGTGTTTGTAGAACGGCCTGCATTTGCTATGAGCTGATAAGAGGAGCTGACTTTCCACCTAGAACCATTCAGTGTAAAGTAGGAATACTCCTTGGACAGGGTGCCGGGCAAGCGCAGGACAACACACACTCACACCTAGGGGTCAATTATGCGTGGTAATTCACCTACCATGTGCATTTTTACCTACCATGTACCAGCAGCTTAAATCTGCAATTAAGACCATGTTGTAGAACTTACACATATAATCCATTGAACGTAAATTATTCTTTTGATTTGCTTTTTTTTATTGAACTACAAGTTAAAAATAACTCCTATAAATTGACAACTTGCTGCTGTTCTCAGTTTTGTGACAATTAATATTCTGTCTTTGAGTGCGATATGAGATGAGGTTAGTTTAATTGTGTCATTTTAGGAAAACCATCTCAACTATCTGAAGCCCATCACTACAGGACTATGTAAGGTCACACTGCTTCAGCGCATCACACTCTAACTGACAACAGATGAGCAATGACTGAACGTCTGGCTTGGCCTCTCTCTTCCTGATGGTGGAGGCTGCACAAGCCCTCGAACATGTGTTGCCATGACGGGGAGGGGGGCTCACATTCAACACAGCTAGACTTACCTCAACATAGTGAACAATTTAAACCCTCACTGGCCACTTTATTGGAAACACCTACCCTGTGCGTCCACCCACTGGACACTTTATTAGAAACATCTACCCTGTACTTCCACTCACTGGCCACTTTATTAGAAACACCCACTAGTTGTTGGGATCTGCTCCATAAAGAGTTCAGAATTCTGAGAAGTCTTGAGCAGAGCATGTCTGTAGTGAAGGTAAAGAGCAGGTCATGGGCTTGGAATTGATTACGTTGTTTATGCTGCAAAGTTCTCAACTGTTCCTCTAAAGAAACCTACAGCAGGTTCTCTGAATGCGAGAACGTGTAATGGAGACGATGTCCTTGGAAGGATTATATGACACTTTATTTCAGGCTCATTGTGTTAAATGTTTGAAATGTGTAATTTGTTGAAGAAGAGGACCTAAGTGAAGGCATGTGGAAACTTGAAATATCTCAGACCTGTCCTCTTTCAGGTTGGCAAGCTGTTTTTCCCAGAGCTCAGCCTCAAGCATCTGTAATCACACATTTGTGCCACTCTCCTTACGGTCAGTGTCACCATTATGTAAGACATTATTGTGGGATATTTTGGGGGCTTCTGGTGGGGTGGGGTACAAAAAAAAAAGGAAAAATGAACAGACCATGCTTTTGTTCCCTCTTAAATGGACTGTTTGCAATCCATTGCACTCTGCCGTGCATTGTTTGCTCCCGGAGGATGCTGGGCCTGGAATAAAAGTTTAATGCCACAGATTTCATAAGCATGTTTCTCAGAAGGTTGAAAGGGCATAGCAGGCCTGGCAGGAAAAGGGTCTGTCATTGATTTGCTCTTTAAATTGGAGAGGAATGTTGGGTTTCTTGGAAGTTTTTCTGTTCAGTTTGAGGCTTTTGTGCTTTTGAGGCTCAGTTTGCAGCCCAATGTTCTTCGCAGAATAAAGCAAGTGAGCCATCTCTCCTCAATGTTCAATATATATATATATATACACCCACCTTCTGCTGTCCACTTTATTAGAAACACCCACCTTGTGCTTCCACTTACTGGCCACTTTATTGGAAACCCCCACTTTGTTCATCCACTCGCTGGCCACTTGATTGGAAACACTTTTCCTGTGTTCCCAGTCACTGGCCACTTTATTAGAAACACTCTGTAATGTGGAGCATTAATAAAATATTCTACACTGGCTTCAGATGTTGCTCAGCCAATCAGATTTTAGATTAAAAAAAAAAGTCAGTCAAATTAAAGTAAAACCCCTTTTCAGAATGAATAACTCCTTGCTGTCACAGGGGACAGATAGAGACGCATCGAAGCTGGAAAATATGACCCATCCCAGGAGTAATAACAGCGTCAAAGTAGAGCAAGATCGAAAAACAAGTTAACAAAAAT
This sequence comes from Acestrorhynchus altus, assembly GCA_034509495.1. Lineage (NCBI taxonomy): Eukaryota > Metazoa > Chordata > Actinopteri > Characiformes > Acestrorhynchidae > Acestrorhynchus > Acestrorhynchus altus. The sequence goes on along the minus strand of CM067511.1, from coordinate 2,870,347 downwards.
GAAGGACAAGGAGAGGAAACAGAGAAAGATAAGAGGACCTGTTAAACTGATGGGGCAACAGGGATTGGAGTATTTACCCCCAAGCTCAAGGCTGTTTTCTTGTAAAAGGAAGGGAAATGGGAGGCGAGGGTAAAATACAGCCTTGTCCACATTATCACAGATAGAGCAGAGACTGTTTTGTATCAATGGGTTTTTCATCTTCGCTGATACGGAGCAGAAATGAGCCAAGATGTTTGTTATTTCCTCCACTGCACAGAAAGAATGGACAGTAGAATGGGACCTTATGTGCATAAGCCCACCAAAACCAATGCCAAGAGTTGGCTAGAGGGGTATAAATCCCCCAGCATTGCTCCGCGGAGCAGTGAAATAACATTCTCTGAACCGTTTGAGATCCACACAGCCTCTGGGATCAGTACCTGACCTCTCTAATGCACTTGCGAATGCAATCAAATCCTTCTCACAGAAGTGTTCTAACATCTATCGTAAAGCCGTCTCAGAGAAGTAAAGGCTGTGACTTTAGCAAAGAGGGACAAACTCCCTATTACTGTTCCTGATTTCAGAAGAGGCATTAGAGGTCTAAAAACCTTTGGACATGTGAAGTGTTCAGGGGTCAATCACAGGCCAGATGCCAGCATTGTCCAGTGTGGAAATAACATCTAATCTGTGGAACGTTTTCCACTGGACAGTGAGATACAGGATAGTATGACTACAAATCTGTGTTCCCACACTCTGGTGCTCTTCGGTCAGACCAGTAAAATGTACCTTTCTTGGCTTCATAATTCAGCGTCAGAATGACCATCATTGTGTGATGAATTATCAGATGAATGCAGCTTGACAAACAGCTAAATGTCCAACTGAATTAAATCCCAGTTTAAATGCCAAAGGAGGTTCCAGTACAGTGCAGATGTCATAGTGGTTCCAGGCCCTGCTACAGCAAAGCAGCCTCAAATCATGATACTTCCACCACCATGCTTCACAGTTGGTAGGATGTTGTGCTCAAATGCTGTTTTTGTTTTTATGTCTCCTGTTACTGTGTCCAAATAATTCAATGTGAGTGTTTCTTTGGATTCATCTGTCCAGAGCACATTGTTCCAGTAGTCCCAGTACTTGTCTAGTTGTTCTCTGGCAAATATTAGTCTGGTCCTGGTGTTTCTGTTGTTTTTCTTTTTGCTTGGTCTCTTTCTGATGGTCGATGCTGCACTTTGACATCAACTTTACTCATCTTGTGGTCTGCTCTTAGGCTGAACTTGCTAGGACGGCCTGAAAATTCTACTGTAAATTATTTTGTAGACAGTGGAAGGACTGATTTCTAATTGTTTGGAGATCTTTTTAAATCTGCATCTCCAACATTTTGAAGGACCAAACTAAAGTCTGAGGTTTAAATAAGACAGTGTCCTCTCTATGGTCCTTTCTATGGTCAGATGTTCTAATCATTTGCACCTGATTCTAGTTTTATGCATGTTAATTAGTAAAAACTTGAAGATGTCGTAACCCTTTCCTCACTTTTTCCTAATAGAATTAAATTTTCTATTATGTTACAAATGATTTTAAAGAAGATCAAATGTCTGTATCTTTAAATATGTTTAAAAATGTTTAAATAGTTTTCATGGGGTGTCCCAACTTGGTCTACTGTTGAAGAACTATATATATGTATATTGTTAATCTAATCATTATGAATAATTTATCAAAATACTTGGATTTTCAGCTCAAAAACACTCTGGACAATCAATTCCCAAAATGATAGTTACTCTGCTGGTTCTATTGTGGCATGTAACTTGGGTTCTGCCAAATGAAAGTATGCCAAACTGTGAAAACCTCCCACAAAATTAGCCTAGGGTTCTAAAGCTTAGAAGGTATTTGGAAATGCCATTTCATTGTGGACAAAATGGGTAACTGTGGAGAAGGCCTAAGGAAAGAAGAAAGGCAGAAGCCACCACTATTCATAGTCTTTAATCAACTGAAATGCCTGAAGGACATGCTGACAGTGCTTCTGCTGAGAGTGTGGTACCAACCCTAAAAAGTGGTGACTGCATGCCGTGTCATGGAGTGTCTGAAACAGTCATGGGCCAAAAATGTCGGTAGCTCAAAAAGTTGCATGACATTTTTGTGGGCCTTGCGGGCTGACCCTCTCGCATGAAGCATTCCACACGCTAGCATTACATCAGAGTCACACTTCCCCTCCAAAAAAACACACCCCTCCAGCTCTAGGGGGAAGCATATCTTTGAACGCTGCACTAATAGGCTTCCAATTATAGTCACATCATTTGGAAAATGTCAGTGTTCAGGTTCTATTTCCTGGCCAAGCCTCGCAGGAGTGTATTCCTCATGGATGGCGTTAATTTCATCTTACCTGATCTGCTTTCAGCGGGCGAGGCCCTGCACTTTCTTTAATGGCGTTCCTCCTGACCTCAAAACTCAGGAGTCTGAGCCACTTAAGGCGTGTTATGTAATGTTTTGGGAAGGATATGAAAAGGCTTTCAAATCAGAAGGGATATGAGTACATTATGTGGGACAGGTGGATGCATATGTAACGTCTCACTTGTTACAGCACCATGCCTAGTGCTACAGTGGAGTGGCGTAACACCTGGCAGAATATGGGTAGTAGCACTGGCGTGCGGAATGGGGTCCTACTGTGTCTACTGGACCTCATATGGTGCATATCGTGGCATGCAAGCATTTGGACACACCGGTTAAATGACATAAAAGGCATAAAAGGCATAAAGTTAAAGAGGAAACACACTTTTCGGCATTTAAAGCAAAACCAGTGTATTATTATGGTTCTGTCCAATTATTGAATGAAAAGAAAGCAGTACCCAGACTCCTCTACCCTAAGCTGTGATAGTTTAATAGTAATAATAAACCGGTTAATTTAGATGTGACGTTAGTCCTCTCATAAAGGGAATGTTCAGGATTATTTCATAGGTATTAGGAGACTGAATGCTCCTGTATCTGTAATATTTATACACGCTTGTCATCAGTGGCATTCAAAGATCTCAATCCCTAAGATTGAGACCACACGGTGTCTTAAAATCACCCCAGACTGAAGCTATTATGCAGGCATGTGGTCAGGTTGGTCATGCTGATAAACCAGTCAGTCAATCAAACCAGCTTCACCAGCTGCCTTGCCAGTATAGAGTATGTTGTCAGCTGGATGACCAGTCTTTTAACTATCTAGACCATCAAGGAGCAGTTAAACTGAAACCAGCTACCAGCAAATGCTGGTGTTGATGAGTTCTTCAGCACGGCCCGTACAGATAAGCTCAGATGTTTCTGAATAACTTTCCATCCATCCATCCATCCATCCATCCATCCATCCATCCATCCATCCATCCATCCATCCATCCATCCATCCATTTTCTGAACCACTTATTCCTGAATAGGGTCACAGGGGAGTCGGTGCCCAGCCGGCAACTCTGAGCGAAAGGGCGGGAAACTACCCTAGACAGGGCTCTAGTCCATTGTAGGGCACACACACACACACACACACACACACACACACACACACACACACACACACACACTAAGGGCCACTTTACAGTCACCAATTCACCTACCGCACATGTCTTTGGACTTTGGGGGAATTTTGAGAAAGTTAATATTGTGCCACTTATGGTCACTAACCTCGTTAAATAAGAAGCGCTTGAGTTTTTCTACTAGATGTATTCCAGAAGGGGTTTCTGTTACATAACTGGTGTGTGTGCATGTGTGTGTGTGTGTGTGTGTGTGTGTGTGTGTGTGTGTGTGTGTGTGTGTGTGTGCCTCTCCAAGAACGTTTTCCATCTCCAATAGAAAATATCAACAATTTCAGAGAACACTTTGTTTTAGAGTCTCTGAACTGAGCTCATCCAGCTCCACAGGGCTGAAAAAAGTTTGAGCTCCTGTTGGACTAACATGCCATCCTGAAACCCTGACTGTTACTAGACAATGTTACCCTGTGGGAAAACACAGATCAAGACCAGCTTTTCTGGTAGTTCAGATGGTCTAAACTGGTCTTTACCTCTTATAATCCTCACTTTCCCAGTTTAAATACCAAAGGAGCTTCCAGTGCATGTTTACTGCTCTGGCCACATGTTCACGCTCAACCTGCATACAGACCCTGACTGATCAGAGAGAGGGGGCGGGGCTAATGACATCACCCATATATTGGGTTATAAATGAAAGTGAAAAGGGAAGGACTGCTTGCTCTCTTTCTTTGCACACACAGTGTTTCAGAATAAAAGTCTTGAGAAGGACTTACTGATACATACATTGTCTTACATTTGAATTACAATTATTATAAATATCCTTGTCAATCTAATCATTAGAGCAAACAAAACTGTCAGTGCAAACCCATTTTTGATCAAATCAAGGTCAGATCTATGCAGATATTTATAACGTTAATATTTACAAACTATGAAACATACCACATAATTAATCTAGGCTTCTAAAGGTTAAAATAGCTGAATGCATTCATTAGAGGGGGACACAAACATTTGGACATGTAATGTAGAACCCTATAAGACCCCATTTCAAGTGTAATTTGTCTATTTATACAGATGTATGCAAACGTTTTGGCAGCCTGAATCAAATGACATGTGAGAAAGCCAGAAAGCAGAGCTTCATTTGACCCAAATAGCACCAATCACCACTCACCCTGGCTGTACTGCTCTGCATAATTTCCAGTTTGTGTGAATGCAGTGAGAAAGGCACGGAACCAAAAAGTGGGTCTTGTTTGAATTAAGCTATTGGACATTTTTCCCTCCCAAGAGCAGAAAACACTAAATTTACCTTGGTTTTCCTACATTTTTATCCCCATTTGGTCCTCTTTAGGGGAATTACACACTCCGTGATTGTAGTGGTTTGGTTAGGGCCTCAATCCTCAAAAAAAAAAAAAAAAAAGAAACAAACCCTGGCTGACCCTTAGCATCTGGACATATCTGGCAACCGTGGATACTGTGTCTTCAGCTAACAGCATCTGCAGCTTCGTGAATCTACAGAACTAGACTTGAGGAACTACATCTGCACCTAGTCAAACACACCGTTCCCAGCTCTCACTTCATTATTCTTCTTCAAAATGACAGAGCCAGAAATTTGAACACTGTGAAGCTAATATCTGTGTCAGTGATGTCATCAGCTCCGCCCCCTCTCGCTGATCAGTTGGAGTCTGCACGCAGGTTGACCATGAACATATGGACAGTGCAGTACAGAGCATGCACACAACGATGAGACCACGGTCAGACAGGGATAGTCTTGTAATTGGTTATGATGTGTGTATCATGTCTGTAGGTTACTCTGATCCTGAGCCTAGAAAAGCAGAATATTCGCAAGGACAACTCGGACTGCATCAAATATGAAGCTGTAGTGTAAACAGACAGTGGACATGGGCTCTGGCCCATTGCTGCACCCATTGCTGTTTCTTTGAGTCAGCACTTAAGAAATAAACGCATAAACACTTACATAGTTTATGCTTTCTAGTTATAAAGAGGTGGGCCGTGAAGTGGGACAACGCTGTGCAATGACACATGGTCTCAGAGTGTTGGACAGTTGAACAGCTGAAGCACAATCACCTCCATTCAGGCAATGAGAGAAAGTGAGTCAGGAAAGATAAATATCATTCACTGAAGGACAGAAAACACTGGACCCTGTAAGCCAACTCTAGCAGGATACCATTCCCCCCATGTGGCCAAATCTGAGTACTGCAATTGTGAGCACCCTGTGGTAAAACAAGCCTTCATCCATCCAGTGCAGCCATAGCTGAGATTGCATCCATGGGCCAGCTTTTGGAGAACGAAACGCACTAAAAGCAATGCAAGCAAGATGATTAACATGCAAAAGCAAGCAGTGAGTCACGTATGGAACGGAGCTCAGGGATATTTCACCAGGCTCTCTGAAGAAGTGCGGAGATACAGATATGCAAGCAAATATTCAAGCCCCATGTCTCCTAGAGCTGGAGTCATCACCATTTGGACCAGGGCTTTTCCAGCCAGGCCAGAGCAACCAGCGCTGCTATAGGAAAACCATTTAAACTGATAAGACCTACGGGTTCTTCAGGTCCTGTCTGACAGCCTGCTTATTGATTCATCTGCTTAAACAAATCTGATTCGGGTTTTGAAATCACTAAACAGTGCAGGGCACTGATTCGTCTGCACTCTGACGCGTCTTAAAGGTGCTTCATGTGAACACTTTTGGTTCCTTGTATAACTAGGATTGAATTTGAGTTGAGGGAGTGTGAAGGGCCTCTGCTGGTAAAGAACCTTTACATTTTAGACCTTTAAACGGTTCAGTTTATGTTAATTTAATTAAATTAATTAACTTACAGTGCATCTTACATCACTGTATTCACACTGCTTCACTTTTTTCACATTTTGTTATGTTACAGCCTTATTTCAAAATGGATTCAATTCATTTCCCCTCATAATTCTATACTCGATCAATACCCTTCGATGAGTTTGACGCTACAAGCTGATTAAGGTCCAAACTTCCATGTTGACGGATGATGGAGGCCACTGTGCTCATTGGGACCTTCAATGCAGCAGAAATGCTCCTGTACCTGTGTGTCTGTGTGTCTTAATACAATCCAGCCTCTGAGATCTACAGACAATTCCTTAGACCTCATGGCTTTGACATGCACTGTCCACTATGGGACCTTAAATAAACAGGTGTGTGTCTTTCCAAATCATGTCCAATCAACTGAATTAACCACAGCTGTCCACTCAAGCTCTAGAAACATCTGAGGGATGATCAGTGGAAACACTAGGAGGAAGGCCTTATGCAGTGTGCATACTGAGTATCTGAGGCAGTCGGCAATGAAGTCCTCACAGCAGTGCTCCAAAATCTAGGAGAATGTCTTCCCTGGACTAGTCTTGTAGTTTGGTACACAAGATTAGATTATATTTTGAATGAAACGGCTGCATAATGATAATAATGTACGTGTTTTCTTGGAACAGGTTTACTTGTGGAACTGATGATATGTCACAGAATACGTCATCAACCGAGGATGTTGCCAAGAAACTCCAGATCCCGTTAGAACAGATGCAGGTAAACAGATATACAGAAAAGAGGAAGAAGAAAGTAGTTCAGAACAAAGCTTGGTTCCAGATTTCTCCTGGATGCCTCCAGACAACGCCTCAATATGTTCTACCAAAGCAGGTATTGGACGATACTGTAAATGACACTAGACTCCCATGAGGAGAACTTTGGAGATGTTTAATGAACACAGTGATGGAAAACCATTCCTTTCTGTAGGAATGTTATTGGTGTTTAATCTAATATTAGTGTTTTACTGATTAAATAAATACGTTCTGGTCAGAAAGGAGATTTCTGCTCTAGTTTCACTGCTACCTTAGTGCTGCACATACTGTATTTCAACCCTGAAGCTCCAGGTCCAGTTTGTCTCCATTATCTAAATAAGTGTTCAGCACAAATGTGCTTCATGACCCAGACCACTGAATTCCTCCACTACAGAGTTACTCTTACTGACCAGTGCTTTGACCCTGGCAGTACTGGACAGACTTTGTGGCCATGAGGAAGGTATGGAAACTGGTCTGGTGCACCCACGGCTTCTTCACACCCTTGAGTGAGGGAAGTAACAGGTGTGTAAGACATGCCTTCCACTCCGGCTGTGTGTGCATTGTGAGGACGCCAGCTTTGGTTGAATATGAAGCCTTGTCTGCAACACACCCACACACACAGAAACACACACATCACACTTACAGACCTACACTACTGGCACATTATAATCTGGCCAGTTTCAGCAGGAGGGCGATACATTTGTTCAGTGCCAGATTCAACAAGATGCTAATTCCACATTCTTCTCCCAGCCCAGGAATTGCACAGGATACTTCTTCATTCAAAGCATAAGATGGTTGCTATCAACCGTAAACAGACCATTTTAACACTTAACATTCAGGTCACAACAATTATTAATACACCATGTATGACTGCCAATAGATTAGGACTCTAGAGCAGATAAACAGGAATCTCTTGGCACAATGCCTAATGCCAGGCATGGAACATCATTAAGCTGTGGAGCAGTGGAACTGTGTTCTCTGGAATGATGGCTCTGCGTCCAGTCAGGGATGAGGTTGGATGGTGAGTCAACATCCTGAATTCACTACACTATTCTGAGCAAGCAATAGTTTGCAGTTGTGTAATGAAGGAGAAACCTGGACTGCGATGGTTTGGAGTCAAATCTGTTTGGGATCTGAAGAAGGTCAGGTTCGAATGTGGAGGTCTTGTGGTGAGGATTCAGTCCTGCCTTTGTGACACATTACCATCACATATAACAGCTCAGCGATATGCGCAGGGCATCCTGCAGACACGTGTTGCCTCTCATGGCAGGGCTGCCAAACGTCATTTTTCAGCAGGATAATGATCCCACACACAACAAGGGTTTCCCAGGAATGTCTCGGCCAGAGTGCAACACCCCCTTGGCCTGCTCAACTGCCAGATTTATCACCAATCCAGCATTTATAGGACCAGCTGGGACGCCAGCTTTGGCAACCCAACAAGCTAGAGGCCCAACAATCACTTACATATCTCACATCATTCCAATAACTCCTTCTCCATATATGAGTGTAATCTGAGAAAATGCTCTGTAATCTGTTATGGTGTCATTTTTGTTTGTCTTGACTTTACATCTTTTACTATTTGTTCTACATAAAAGAACAGCAACAGAAGCTCAAGCTCTGGCCTAATCCAGCTCAGACGGTTCTGGGCTGTTCAGCTCCCGGTCAAAAGACTTTCCTCTTTCTCTCCTCTTTGTAACTCTCACCACACAAAGCCTCAAACTGAATTTATTGCTTTTTCACAGACGTGCATCATAGGGCGCCTATTTTTGGTGCCCTGCTAAAAATAAAAGCAAACATGAGCAGTTCCTGGGGCTCTGGGTTCAGCTGACTTGCATGTGATTGCCACAGATTGAGTGGAGATTGGTCTGACATTTTGCGATAATGGCCGCGTGGCCCCATCTGCCTCGCCGGAAAAAATCGGCTGCAAATTAAAACCATGCCAAGCTCTTCTTTAGCTGACCTGACATTTAGTCATTCAGTATTACATGTAATAATTGTATCCAAGATGGAACGCATTCATCCAGATTTAGTTATGCAGGTAAAGGTCAATGGAAGTACAAGGTGATTTTGTCATTGCTCACATCACCATCCCTGGTGTACAACCATGTGAAATACTTCTGCTTTTGAGGAAGACGTAGATTTCAGAGGGCTTGTCAAATGTTTAAAAACCCCAGATTTCTGTTGGCTTGCACTTGCTTAACATATATATAACCAAGATCTGCACTTTGCATGCAGCTGCATGCTGTTTTCTAGGCTTCATAACTCAGGATCCGAGGAACCTACAGACATGATACACAAATCATAACAAACTACAAGACCTGCCCCTGTCTCATATATCTATGGTGAACTATCAGTGAGTAAATCAGCTCAGAAAACAGGTCAAATTAACTCGCTTCCAACTGAATTAAATCGCAGTTTAAACTCCAAAGAAGCTTCCAGTGCATGTTTACTGCTCTGTCCATGTGGACATGATCAACCTGCATACAGACTCTGACTGATCAGAGAGAGGGGGCGGGGCTCCACTGTCAAAGGCTGAGACGTCATATTGGTTTTTGGTGGTGGTGTTTTGAGTATTTGAACAACAAGAGTATAGGTGAAGCCAGGATGTTGATCCCCACCCCACCTCATCCCCAACTTCCAAACTCCAGAGACTTCAGGACTCTGCAGGCTCTAGACAAGCTGTTTGTGCATTGGGATCATCTTTGTCAGCAATAGTGCAACTTAAAGTAGCTGAATGCATTCATTAGCAGGGGTGTCCACATTTGGTGGACATTTTTTGTAGGACAGACTCTGCAGGCTGGTGACCATTTTTGGTCAGTTAAATTGTGCAGGCTAATCACTGTCTGTAAATATATCTGTAGTTGTTTTGTTCAATTCATTTGCTTCTCAAACCTCAGCCTGCCTTGTGGACAGTTCCTCAGGTTTCTTCTCAAATCCCCTCCAGACCTTTTCTAAGCAGCCAGGGATCTTCTATCAACCAAACTCAAGCCAGCTGCGTCAGGATTGCGTGTTTGGGATTTTGGGTGAAGACAGCATTAAATTAGTGTGAAGGCAGCACATGCTGACATTGGGCTGAAAACCCTGAAGGTTTGGGGACATTTTTCATTCTTTTACTAATTTTCTTTTACTTTTTTAATTATTTATTGATTTGACAAGCACTGCTCATCTACTGCTACTCACAGTTGGCCCTATGGGCTTACGTTCATGACCAGTTCTTAAAATTGCTTCCTAAATTTATAATATATCAGACTGACCATACTTCCTCGTTTTCCCAGAAATGTCCCCTTTTTGGGATATGAAAAATGCATCCGGCTGGGATTCATAAATTGTGTCAACTGGATTTCTCACTAATTTCACGGTAGTCCAAGGTTTTACAGTCATCAGTTGGTCCCTTTAGCCCTATGTGTGTACAAGGAATAGACAAAGCAAACCGAGGGGGACCCCCCTTTTCAAGAAAACGTCCTTCGGATTTCATTTTCCATATTAAAAGCCAGGTGTAAACAGCCTTGAGACGCATTGTGATCAGATTATGATGGAATCATCCAAACTACATTGGACACGGTCGATCTCATCCACATGTAATACACGTGTAATTGGAATGCATGTGCTGTGACCGGATTCTGTCAGGCAAGCGTGCAATTCTCTTGATGGGAAAGACATTAATATGAATAATATTTAGTGTGGTTCTTAGTGTAAGGGCACCTATTTTGGGAGGGTCAAAAACGTTTCCCTATATCGGCCACTTGGGCGTAAGACCTAGTTCCTCTAATTTCCTTAGCCAGTCCATATGAGTAAAGGGTGAGGTGGGGCAAGGTGGGGTGGTGATCATTCAACATTCTGACCCTTCTAACACTGTTGTTGCTGGATACAATCGAAACAGCAATGCTACAAACTCTAGTAAAGAGTCTTCCCTGGACAGTAGAGACAGTTACTCCAACAAAAGCAGGACAAACTATTGAAATACCCCTGATTTCAGAAGAAACCGTGACTGAGCAGGTGTCCCAATACTTTTGTGTGTTATTACTTTTTTAGGTTCTCCTGCATCTTGAAACCTAAGCCTGGCTCAGTGTAATTAGGCCAGCTGTGAAATTTATAATGATGCAATGCAGGATGTGAGTCGGCTAGCTTGTCACATCTGACAAAGATCAAGAACAAAAGCAGCTAGGGCAAAGAGTGGGTGGCGGGCAGAGGAGGGCATGCATCGGGGGTTTTACAGTGACGACTGTCTGATTGTAAATGTATGATCATAGCGGGGAATAAAATGGGTTATGAAACACAGTTGCAAGTGTTGACTTGGCCAAATTATTGTGTTATTGCAGTAAATACAATATAGTATCTGAGCATTTAAGGTTCACGGTTTGTCACTTCCAAGATACAGATTCACGGTATGGAGGTGGGAGACAGACGTGTGTTAGCCAACTGGCATGCAACTCTGGCAGGACTGGGCAGCACTGGGCAGCTCCTTCAGCAAGTGTGTGAAGGTACAGTCTTAACAGGTTCTTCCTTCCTGCTGCTGTTAGACTCCACAACCAGCACTGCTCCCAGCAGAGCCACGTGCAATAATACATGTGCAAGAAGACGTTAATGTGCAATGATCTGTAAGTAATGTTCTTCAGAGTTTTTGACTTTTATTATCTTTAATGTTTATATTGTAAATACTATACTGGTTATGGATTTGCTATTTGTACAGATGGACTAATAAAGAACTATTTGATGTCTTATAAACGTATTGGGACATGGTGCCAAAAAAAGTTCATGTTTATCTGCTCAGGAAAGTCCTATTCATTGGTAGCACATATCTGCAGGAACTAGACGAGCTGTGAGTGCATTTGCACATCTGTGTCCGCAATGGGTGCAACTTAAAGTAGCTGAATGCCTTGATTAGAAGACATTTTGACATAGCTATAGTGTAGATATAGGTCCCGTGATTACGTTTCAGGACTGATGGAGACTGCTTTTCTCATCTTGCAGTCTGCTCTGGCCATTTCTGCAGATGTTCCAGCTGATTTCGAACTGTTCTGAGATCTTTTAAATTCCATCCCAGACTCACGTGTATCTGCACCCATCTTCCTGTAGGCCTCAGAGAGCTCTCGGGATCTGGATATGGTGATTTGAACCACTTCAACCATCAAGAGCAAACCAAACTAATGCCTGAGGTCTAAATATGACGGGGGTCCTTCATAACCATGTTCTAATCGTGTGGTCAGTCGAATGTATATTAGGGTGTGTAAACATGCACTGATCCTGTTTGTAAAAGGGGAAATTCCTTCACTGTCTCAATTGCAGGCAGTGCAGTTTCGCCGCTGCTTACAGCAGTACAGAGATTAACATGAAGCTGAGCTTGTTGAAGTTGGGCCTCTGTTTGAGTGTGTGAGTGTGTATTTTAGATAGCAGCCTGTAGGGATGTATCTGGGCTCACACCCCGGCGCAGTAAAGCGGATTTAGCTCTCTTGGCAAAGCGAGGTGATGACTAGCTGCCGTTGCTAAAAGCGGATGCTTTCTCTTTCCCCAGCCGTGACAAATGTGCGGAAATTGCTTTTTTTCCAGAGAGAAGGATGAGCTTAGATTGGTGCCACTGCAGGCTGGAGGCCCAGAAAACCAGCACAGAGTGTGTGGAGCAGGCAGCAGGGCCGTCACACAGCCTGAAGGGCACCTTCAGTTTCACCCGATGTCAGCATGTAGGGCAGTACTGGCCACTTCAGCAATAATGGTCAACATCAAAATATTGCACCAGACAGAGCTTGCAAACTCTAAAATTGTGGCAAACATTTGACCAGAACTGACCAGATCTTGTTTTTCCACTTAAGGAATATTAGTAAAATGAGTCTGTAGTTTCAAAGGCTCGAGATGCGAGAGATACATGCTTTCATCTCATCTTGTATTGATTATTGAAATGCTCTTTTTGCTTCACTTGGTACGTCTGCTCGAGACAGGCAATTCAGAAAGCTGCAGCGAGATTACTGACCGGGTCAAATAGATGGTCTCATATTAGCCCTCTGTTAGTGTACACTTACGTACCGAGGATTGCATGGCCAAGATGATCTGCTCGACTCGTACAAATCAGCACGTTAGGTTGAGTAATTTAAGTTTACTGTTTCTTCCACGTTCTCTCTTAAAGACTCGTGGAGACTGGGAATTTGAGATTGTCACTCCTAATTGGTGGAACACGTGGTCCTCCTTTTTAAGATCAGTTGATTCTGACTCCATTGTGACTCCATCCGATGCCATTCTTCATAGTGAAGGCATTCAAGTTGTGTTATGTTTGGTGAAGCATTTTGTGGCTTGTTTCTGTAAAAAGTGCTGTACAAATAAATTTTATTTATTTATTATTATTATTATTATTATTATTAATAATATTTTGTACATGTCACCATATCAGTAAACATGCCTTGGAAGCTCCTTTGCCATTTAAACTGGGGTTTAATTCAGTTGAAAACCATTGAATTTCAGCTGGATCACTCACTGATAAGGGTATGTCTTGTATCGTGTCTGTAGGTTACTCTGATCCCGAGTTATGAAGCCTAGAATCTGACATGTAACCGCCCGCAAAGTGCAGATCTCGGGTTCTAAGAGTTAAGCACTACGTTCATCTGGTGTTAAAATACCTTCTCTTCTGCTCACAAACCGTCCGTACGGGTCAGTACACACTGATCAAAGGCAGTCTATACCGGAGGCTAAATTTGGCACGAACCATGTTAAAGACTGAGAGTCTGACTACAACGGTTGGATGGTGGAAAGGAGGATCACAGAGTACGATGGATGGATGAAAAGGCAAATATTGACCCAGAGAATGGGGGCCAGGGCAGGGTAGACCTTCTGTTCACAGCCAGGTCACACAGGTGTGTGTGTGTGTGTGTGTGTGTGTGTGTGTGTGTGTGTGTGTGTGTGTGTGTGTGTGTGTAAGACAGTGTAAATACAGCCATTCTATTTAAGCCCCCTAACCAGTCGCTGTTAAAACGCACCATCCAGTCCGTCCCCAGCTTGATATAATTATGTAATGAAACACATTTAATTATGTAAAGACATCAATTTGATGTTTGATGCAAAACGAAATCCAATCATCTGCCCATTACAGCTCTAGGACGATTCTGCGAGGACCTATAACACTCCAGCTGGGCCTCTGAGGCGTAAGGACATTCGCTGATTACTCTGTTCTTCTGAGCACACTTGGCCTTTTGCAGGTAAACACTTATGATGTCACAAAATTGCAGTCATTAGCTAAGCACAGAAGGTGCTGTCAGAAAAACGGCTACTCAATAGTTGGGCTATATTACCGCAGGGCAAAGCAACCATGTACAAGACCGAATGTTCTTTGTACCTTTTCACAATGAATACCCTCTAAAAAAGGAGGAAGACCACCACGAGAGAGCACAGACTGTTGCTCTTATTCAAATGAGGTTACTTAGTGAACTGTTTCAACACTGTGTCCACTCACTGTCCACTCTATCAGACACTCCTACCGAGTGTCTCCACCTTGTACATGTGAAGTCAGAGACAGAAGCTCATCTGTGTCTGCACAGTTTGTGTTGGTCGTCCTCTAGTCCTTCATCAGTGCTCACAGGACGCTGTCGGCTGGACATTTCTGGTTGGTGGACTGTTCTCAGTCCAGCAGAGACACTGAGGGGTTTAAACACTCCAGCAGCCCTGCTGTGTCTGATCCACTCGTACCAGCACAACGCACACTAACACCACCAACATGTCAGTGTCAGTGCACTGCAAACACAGTGTGTGTATCACTGTGTGGGTTAAATGTGGAGGGCAGTGGGCAAGCACAGCGGGTCACACCTTTCCTTTTTCATTCTCAAAGACCTATGACACTATTGCAGCAGTGCTTTCCCCGCTGGCCTACATAAAGGCTCCCAGTGGCTACTTTTGGGTAGTGTACCTCTTGGTTTGAGGTTGCTGAGTGCTAGACATGCCTGTATGATGCACTCAAGAACATAGTCAGGCCTTGTGGTGATTGTTCCAGTCCTGCCTTCGCTGTGGAGCGAACCCCCCACCCCCAAATGCTGGTGTGATGATCTGGGTTATCACATACAACAGTCAGTCACCCCTGGCAGTGATATGACGGACACTAACAGCTCACCCACTCACTGGAATGCCAGATTAAAACACTTTCATGGCCAGATTTATTACCAATGAAGCATTTATGGAACCAGCTGGGACTTCAGTTTCAGCAACCTCCAAATGCAGGATCTAACCGTATCTCTAACCGTACCAGCCGTATCTCATATTGTATTCAGGTTAGAGGCTCAACAGGGTATTAGAGCCTCCTTTCAATGACAGCTTTCCTTGAAAAACTGATCCTTTCACTTTAATACTGTTACATATATCATCATTACATCCACACATAGACAGATTTATTCTATCCCAACAACTGTGTGTGTGTGTGTGTGTGTGTGTGTGTGCGTGTGTGTGTGTGTGTGTGTGTGTGTGTGTGTGTGTGTGTGTGTGCAGTATATCAGAAACCGAAAAGGAGACTTTCTTTCCAAATGATTTGTGAAGCTTGTACCCTGTTGTTCCAGGTTTACCCTGATTTTCCGTGTTTTTCTTACATAATAAGGACATTTCTTTTCTGGCACATATGCTAAACGAAGCACATCCAGTCTGCTGCCTTAATTGAACATGGTGACATAATGTTTAGTGAGTAATGAGTCAGTTTTCTTCATTCATTCCTGCAGACATGATGAAGCAGACTGCCCACACAGCCTCATTTCCTGCTTTACTATTTCAACTGACCTTGGCATCCGCGCTGCCGTGATGACCTCACCACTGCTGACAGCGGGAGTTTAACTCTTAGAACCCAAGAGTTACACTTTGTGAGCAGTAACATGCTGTTTTCTAGACTTCTTAACTCAGGATCAGAGTAACCTTCAGACATGATATATATATCATAACACACTACAGGACCCTGGGTGTGTGATGAACTATCAGTGAGTAATTCAGCTCAGAAAACATCTAAAATTCATTCGTTTCCATGCTCAACCTGCATACAGACTCTGACTGAGAAGCGATAATACTGATATATAAATGACAAAAATAATAAAGGACATTGAGCTTGTTTGTTTATTTGAACCACTGTCCCACCTATTATAAATATCCTTGTCAATCTAATCATTACAAATAACAACATTCTTGAATTATCGTCTCAAAAAAACTCTGGATGGACAATTTCCAACAGGATTTCTGAGATATAAAGTGTTTCTTTTTAGTCCTTATAAGCCAAGCAGGCATTTTTTAATCAAAACAAAATTTTGAAATGAAAATCAATTTGAGTAATCTGAAATCTTCTGAAAATAAAATCTGTAAATTAAACATGCTTTTAATATTTTTGTGCATGAATGTCAAACAACATAAATGTTGGTTTAGCCTTGTAAAGGTTAACAGCAGGCTAGGAGAGAGAGTGGCCGAGACACACACACACACACACACACACACACACACACTAAAAATCAAATCCAATCTGAGACATGGATCAATATGCACTCCTTCGATTGTCCTTTCTTTTTACTTGAGTAATATTTTAAGCCCCCCAACACACACACACACACACACACACACACACACACACACACACACACACACACACACACACACACACACACTGTTTATTTAACCCTCTGCTCAAGTTCCATAGCAATAAATCCTCATCGAAATCACTCCTTACATAAGAGATGTGATGCTGGAAGTGATTAAATTCTTCTCCAGGAGGTGAAATAGCTCCAGGATCATGCTGATGCTCCACTAATTGTAACATGAAGAATGGCTTCTCTGTTCTCACTCTGGGTCAGAAAACCACTACTGCACTATGGAACTTTGGTGGAGCTGAATTGAGACCCCGTCCAAATCTACATAATGCTGCATAACCTTAGACACATTAGTGCAAAATCTTGTAATCTTACTCTTCCACCTCAGTCCACACGCGTCTCTCATTTAAGATGCTGCTTCTGTATCGTTTCAGCTTGTCAGCAAATGCATGTGTAAAGTGTGTTCTTCAGGTGTGTGCATGAATTACATTTCATTACAAAAAGCTCATCAAAGTTATTGCATATTCAGCTCAAAAACACACTGGATGATCAATTTCTCAGGATTTATGAGATATAAAGTGTTTTTTAATATAATAATATAATAATATAATAATATAATAATGATAATAATTGTAGAGACGGGTTTTTGGTGAATTAAAGTATGTCAAACTACAAAACATCCCACAAAATTGGCCTAAAATTCTAGAAGTGAAAATGTTCTTCCCACCTTTTATTGAAATATGGTTCCAAACAGACCATTTTGTAAACAATCACTGATTTAAAGATATGAATGCAGTTTGCTTTTTCCTTGTCAATTACTCTTCTTCTCCCAGTTTGAGGCATGATGCTGGTGGGAGTTCTGTTATGAAAGCCGAACACTGTGAACTGTAAGAGGGAGAGCAGGTACGAAATAAAACCCAACTGCTAGTTTCCTTATCACCCTCTTGACCCAGTTTCAAAGTGACCTCACCTCGACCCTGATAGAGTGGTGGTAGAAGATTGTAAAGCATCTCCAGCATTTGATATGAACTCAGCTCAACCCTGGTTTTAACGATTTCGCTTCACCTCTTACCATGGCCACAGCACCAGCCAGACACGTAATGCCAGGTCCTGGAGATCTAGAACTGCTTTCTAACTCACATTATTTTGAGATCGCTGCATCTCAAAGCAATCATATAGGGCTTACCGGCATGGCTCTCTAGCTTTATGGTTCTCCACCACCCAACATCATATATGTTTGTAACATTGTGAAAGCCAGGTATATTGGTGCCCACAATGTTGTCACAATGTTGAAATGCACAATGTTCTAAAATATGGGATACTCACTCAGAAGGAAGTGATTGCAATTCATGACTCAGTATGTCTGCAGGTCATCTTCAGTGATGAGTTTGGGGTTTGTCTTGGTGGAGATGACCACCAAGACCAAAGGTTTGTTGTCATCACACTTTATTCATTTCACTATTCCAACAGGATGATGCTCGTCCACACACTGCTGACATCTCAAGATCTCTTCTTGAAGACACAGATACTACGCCGTGGTCGGTCTCATCTCCAGACCTGTCCCTGATTGAAAATGTGTGGGATGCTATTGGATGCTCTATCAACACTCCACCCCTAACACACCATCTTCAGAACTGAGTGAGAACATTCATGCTGCATGGGATGTATCATTACAGGACACCATTAGGGACCTCGACAACTCCATGCGAGCTGTTGACACCAAACTGAGACACTATTTGTTTCTTCCAAATAGCGTCACAATCTGACACTTCCTTCTGGGGAAGGTTTTTGATCATTTAATAAAAACAAAAAACTGTAATATATTTGATGTTTGTTACATTTAAGTGATTTATTACACGTTTTTTGTTTGAAAGTTGATACTGTGATTAGTAATCTAATCTTTTGAATCTAAAATGTCTAATATTTTGAGATTCTGGATTTGGATGCAGGTTGAGCATCAGCCCCGCCCCCTCTCTCTGATCAGTCAGAGTCTGTATGCAGGTTGAGCATGTACACATTGATGAGACCCTGATGGTTAGATAGATGTCTCAAAATTGTGATGTGTGTATCATGTCTGTAGGTTTCTCTGACCCTGAGATATAAAGCTAAGATGTGGATGTTGAGTTCTAAGAGTCAACACAACAAACGCTGTTTTACTTTAATGTGACAAGTCAAATGGTTCTTTATATGACCTATTAAAACCGGGTTCTTCTGTTGTCCAGGAACACAAATACGAAAAGCATTGAGTAAGAGGCAGCTGTTGTGTTGCTCATTAACATCGCTCTGAATCCCAAAATGAGAAATGGGACACTGCCTTGTGGGCCACAAGTGACCCAGTTGAGACAGAGCCATACGGTCACATCCTGGAAGAACAAGGGGTCTGAGCAGATTCAGTTGCAGACTTGAAAGATGGGATCAAACAGACAAAGAGACCCAAAAACCTTCTAGATTCAGTTTTCGGAACAAGGCATTGGTCACACCTGCGTACCCACAGCCCTGAATTATTGGCATCCTAACGAATGGACTGCAGGGCACTGAAGTCCCTTGTCGTCCTGTAGTCAGCATCATACACGTCTGATGAAGTCGGGACCTAAGCTGATCCTCTGAATGGCAGAAATTAATGAGATTTTCAGAAACCGTTATTGTGCTTCGTGGTAAACAAAAGGTCACTGACCTTTTTCTGCAGGCCTTCAGTGACCATTGACTCATCAATTGATTATCTGGCACATACGTGTTCAGGCTGCACAGAATAAAAGAGATCAATGTGTAGAGTCCATCAACACTTGCTGTTCCATGTTTTTATCCTTTGTCAACCAATGTCTGGGGAATGGGGGCTTGACCACAAAGACCCGGCAAAAAGACAGCAAAAGGACGCCACAAAACATGGGGTGGAGGGACTCGATATGGCTTTATTACACATTAAGTACCAACGTCAATGTAAAACAACCAAAAATAAAGAACAAATAAGATTAAACAAAGCAAGGCTAATGACATCACTGACCCAGATATTGGGTTCTAGAAGAAATGAGAAGGGAGAGGCTGTTGACACTTTCATGCTTGCACAGTGTTCAAATTTCAAAATAAAAGTCCTGAGATGGTATAATACTGATAGAAACATAATAAAAAATATTAAAGGACGTTTCTCAAGAACCCATTTAAGAAAATTCTTAGGAAAATACTGATGAGATCTGAATCAAACTCAGATCACAGTAAAATGCTAGTGAACATAGTTGTGATATGAAAGTTTATAATCTTCTTCTCCTGTTTCAATGAAACTACAAGACAGAGATAATGCGTATAAATGAATGCAATGCTTTTGTAACCACTACTGTTAAGTGTAGCTTAGACCGTGTCTGTTTGGGTCATTGTTGCACTGACAACGGTAAGATAAGCAATACACAATACATGAGGTTATTAATCTCATTTTGAATCTGAGCCGCAGTTTTTAGCACGTGTTAATTGTGTCCAGATGTCGTTGTTCTTTGTCGACTATTAAATCAACGCTGGCTTTGCCTCCAGGATAAAGGATTGAAGGAAAAAGAGAAGAAAAACATACATTTTTTTAGCTGGAAAACAGACCATCTTTAATATGAAGGGGTCTCCAGAGGAGAAACAGTAATACTGGGACCTAGGCTGGAGTGGGTTTCTGTCCATCTAGAGCAGGTATGTTGAATCATGATCTTTATTCCCAGATCTTACGAGAAGAAATGTGGATTTTAAGAGGGAATGTCTTTCTTCCCACTGGTTTCCAGGCCACTGCCTGGACTCTTCTGAGAACTATCAGTTGAAATGTGGAGGATGGAAAGAAACAGCCTTATTTGAACTCCTTACGTGTTTGCCGGAACCAGGATGTTCTGAAATGCTGGAGAATCACATTTTTTGGATTTTTCCCCCCTCGATATTTAAAGGGCCTACTCCACGGAAAACCCAATTCCCCTCATTTCCTGGAAATTAAGGAATTTAACCTAGTCCATCAATATTAAATACTTTAAGCTTAGTAGAAGAACTTATTATATATATAATTTATAATCTAATCGTTACAAATAATTCATGAAAAACTGTCCTATTTTCTGCTCAGCAACAGGATTTCTGAGATATAAAGTGTTTTTAGTCCTTAGAAGCAAAAACAACACAAAATTGTAGGTGTAAGTACATTTCTGCTCAAATTAATGCTGAATTTCATACAAATATCTAAATTCAGTTCATTTTTACATCTCAAATGAAGACCAATTTAAGTCATGTAGGATCTACGATATCTGGCATTTGGCTTGTCTCCTATTAACACTTCACTCATTTCTGATAAAAGTCAATACATCCCACAAAATTGGCCCGGGGTCCGTAAAGTTAACGGCACAGTCCCTCTTCAACCCCTGACCTGCTGACATTTACTGACATTCCAACTTGTCTTCATTCAATCATACACCCTCAAAACATCTTCCAGTAGGATCTGAGCACTTGAAGACACGTCGAGCCAGATCTCAAGCCCGTCACAGAGCTTTTCCATTGCTCATCACTCATGACCCTCGTCCAGTGTCCAAGAGCACTCGTATCATTATGGTTGTGTGTAAAGGTTTCCATAGAGATGAAAACACCTCACATGCTTTGCTTTTGTTAATACATGACACCTTTATGGATCAGTCCGGACACTTGCCTTGTGGTCCAGTGTGCTGTAAATTCACAGACAGTGAGTTTCTGGGCTTTAGTGCAGCTCGACAGCGCTACACTCAGTGGGAGAGGGGCTGTTTATGGATGAGTATTAATTGGGAACATGTGAGGAAATGAAGAAATGGTCTATTCTTAAAGTTTCATTTCATCTCGACACCCACTCAGCGACTGAAATTCTCCCCCAGTCCATCGTCAGTCCCTCTGAGCTCCGCCGAGCCGCTGTAGGGGTGAATGACATCAGGCTTTTGGGTTTAGGGTGGCATTTTTTTTAATTGAGGCCACACTTCTCCCAGTTTATGAAATGGAATCTGGCAACCGACAAAACAGGACAGTCAAAAACAGGATGTGGGAAATAATTGTGAAATGTTGCTCCTTTACATGGAGATGTTATTTTTGATTCAATACATATGAAAATCTGATATGTGGCAAATTACGGATTTTAAATACAGTACCAGTGAAAGGTTTAGATACATCAACAGGGTTTTGTGTTTAACCTTTAGACCCCTAAAGCCAATTGTATGGAATGTCTTCATAGATTTACGTATTTTTATTCACCGAGAAAATTGTATTCATAGGAGACAGTCACACACACCAGATATTGTTATTTTCAGGAGATCCTAGACCTCAAATAGTTCTAGAGATTTGAGAGGATTAATAGAGTTTAGATATTTTGCCATGTTTTGATAAAACAATGTATCTACAATTGTGTTTTGTTTTTGTTGGTTTGTTTAGGACTAAACACATATTCATCATCCAGAGTGTTTCTGAGCTAGACGCGCAAGAATTCTGATTAATTATTTGTAATGATTAGATTTACAAGGATATTTACAATAATAAAATCTGCACAAATACTTTGACAGTGGTCGAAATAAAATAAAAAAGCCAAACCCAATGTCCTTTATTATTTTTGTTATTTATGCATGTATCAATATCATCCCTTCTCTGGACTTTTATTCTGAAATTTGAACCCTGGGTGGGCAAAGAAAGAGAACAAACAGCCTCCTTCCTCGTTTTCTTGTAATATTCCAAGTCTGTGTCAGTGATGTCATCAGCCCCGCCCCCTCTCTCTGATCAGTCAGAGTCTGTATGCAGGTTGAGCATCAGCCCCGCCCCCTCTCTCTGATCAGTCAGAGTCTGTATGCAGGTTGATCATGTAAACGTGGACAGGGCAGTAAACATGCACTGGAAGCTCTTTTGGTATTTAAACTGGGATTTAATTCAGCTGGAAACGAGTGAATTTTAGTTTTCTGATCTGGATTCATCACACAACGATTGGTTGTAATAATTGTATCATGTGTGTAGGTTACCCTGATCCTGAGATATGAAGCCTAGAACGTAAATGCCTGCAAAGTTCAGACCTCGGGTTGTAAGAGTGAATGAGGTTCTGCAACCAGTGGTCCTAACTTTCCTGAACACACAATCCAGTGCTCTATTCCAACAGGACGACGCTCGTCCACACACTGCTGTTGATAAATAGTTACAAGGCTGTTGTTTGTCTGTTTCAGTTGTTGCTTTGTTTTTTGGTTGTTTCTGGTTCCTGTAGAAGGGGTGTGGTTGTCGAGGGGTTGCTCGGAAGTTGCCATTGTGTACCAGTTGTTCAGGTGTTGAAAATGGCCCAGCCATGGAACTGTGACCTGTGGACTGATGGCGCTCCATCCAGTACTTCTGGGATGAACTGGTGAGGTTGATGAGGTGGAGTGATGATCATCCAACATCCTGGCCTCACTTATGCTCTGGTTGCTGAATGCAATCAACCTGCAAATCAGGCCGCACGTGATTGGCTCATGTGAACAAACTACTCCTGCTGCAAATTAGGGAATCGTCTATTTTTGTCTGGACCGTTTATGAATCATAAGAGCGATTGAAGGGTCGGCATTTCCGTCTGTTCCTTTCCGGCAGTTTTAAACCGTCCAATAAAAGGAAAGGATCGAGGTTCAGATACCGGCCTTCAAACACTTTATTTCTTCTGGTCTTTGGATAGAAACTCAAACATGTTTGAGCCACATGTCATCACTTCAGGCTTCATGTCACATTTCTTCTCATCGAACAGTGTGTGATGTTTCCTCAAGGCCCATAAGCTGCTCTGTGGTGTTCTAGTGTCCTCTACTGGACAGCAGACACAGTGCAGGGCCCCCTTTTTCTGACAGCTCCAGATCTCTTCCCTTGATCTTGATGGCACCTTCAGAAACCATAAGGAGGTTAATAAGTAATTCTGTTTTCTCAGTTCCTTTAACTTTGGTGTTTTGAAATTTTTGTTTTACACACACCTACTGAGACATTCTGCTTCATATTCATAATGCTGCCTGTACACACACACACACACACACACACACACACACACACACACAATTTATAACACACATGCATTTTATGTACTTATAAACACATATATGACTTATACCACTAAGCAGCACCCTAACAACCACTTAGTAACACCATAGCAACCACTAAGCAATATACTAGAAAACCACCTGATTAAGTTGGCAGAGCAGCTTACCTAGTTGACCACCATACAGTTTACAAATGACTGCATCTGGTCAGGATGGTGAAGTTGAATGTCCACACTGGTAACTACCTCCCTGCTGCACTGGGTCTCCCAGCATCACCAGTCTAACCACATATTTTAATTTAGACCTTATAGACTTTAATTATTATTATTATTATTATTATTATTATTATTATTATTATTATTATTATTATTACAGTGACAATTCCAACTTTTGTCTTGGTGGAGACGACCAACAAATCTGTGTGTGAGAACGGTTTGTCCTCACGCGTCCAAGTCCAGAAGGTCTGGTATCATGGTGTGGGTGTAATTTCATATGAGGCCAGATTATCTTCGGTCTTCATTACAGGCACTTTAACAGCCCAACGTTACAATAATGAGGTTCTGCAACCAGTGGTTCTACCTTTCCTGAACACACTCTCAGGTGCTCTATTCTAACAGGACGACGCTCGTCCACACACTGCTGCCGTCTCAAGATCTCTTTTTGAAGACACAGATACTACGCAGTGGTTGGGCTGATCTCCAGACCTGTCCCTGATTGAAAATGTGTGGACGCTATTGGACGCTCTATCAACACTCCACCCCTACCACACCATCTGCAGAACTGAGTGAGAACATTCAAACTGCATGGGATGGATCATCACAGGACACCATTAGGAACCTCTACACCTCCATGCTGAGACGTCTGGCATGTTGCATTAAACCCGACGCCGTAGAGATACCACTTCTGTACGTGTAGATCAATAAATATTGATCAGATCAGACTACATTTATCATCATTTATCATTGATCCTGATCACTTTCATCTTCTTTCCTGATGATGAGTGAAAGGAATATGAGAAATCAGTTTGATTGGCAGAAGTTTTCATTCCAGCCTTTCCATCAGAAAAGCTGAGCTCCTTGAATTTCTGCACCAGAAACGGTGGTGAAGACATGAGCGCTGTGACAGTCGGGGTCCTATCAGGTGTAACATCAGTATGAACTGGATTTCTCTGCATTAATCACTGAATCGTTTATGACATTTTGAGCTTTTTATTTTATGTAATTGTTGGTTTTCATTTCATTTTCTTAAATATTTAAATCATTTCATTAAATACATTTTTGCAGTGTATGAGATGGTCAAAAGGTATCTGCAAAAACATTTAATAAATGAAAGAAATCAAATCAAACTATAGATTTATTCTCATTCTTTATAGGTTTATTCTCGGTTGAAAAAAACAGATTGGAGTATGTGGACAAAAGTATTAAGACACCTGCTCATTCACTGTTTCTTCAGGAATTAAAGATTTTGTCCAGCTGTTGTTGGAGTAACTGTCTCTACTGTCCAGGGAAGACTAGATTATACCAGACTTTGGAGCATTGATCTGAGGATTTGATTGCATTCAGCAAAAAATACAAAAAGTATTTCATGTATATATATATATATAATTTAATTCTAAATATTTTAATTTACATTTAAAGTGATTTATTTCAAGTGTTATATTACTAATTCTGTGAATGGAAATGAAGGGAATAAGTGAAAGTATGAATGATGTTCATGTCAGAATGACTTTAAACCAACCAGCAGGAATTGTTATTCCTGTACTTTTCCTTTTCTCATAATAATAATAATAATAATAATAATAATAATAATAATAATAATAATATAATGATGATGATAATAATATACTATCGACACTAATTCCATTACAGTACATAAACACACAGATTATATTTGACTTCTTTGTAATTTTGCATTTAATAAATATCTGCTTCTCAGAATGTAAAACTGATCTTCCGTGTTTCGGTCCTGCGGACACTAGAGGGCGCAGCTGTCCGTCTCTCTCTCTCTCTCTCTCTCTCTCTCTCTCTCTCTCTCTCTCTCAGATTCCGCCTCTTTGCGAATTTCACAAATCCTTATTTTTATGTTTGGAAATTGGCCGCTAGGGGGCGCCAAAGCACCGGACTTTTATTATCATTAGGATCGGGAGAGGGGAAGCGGCTGCGTTTAAAAGTTAATAAAAGTCCCTTTGGAGAGGCTTTATATTACATTCAACACGAGTTTATTTAATAATGATTTCATTTAATAAAAAATTAGAATTTATTGATGCGTTTGTCTGAATATGTTTCCGTATGAGCGGTGTTAATAATAATTTAATATATAACAATTAATAATACATAATGAAAACAATTGATAAAATAACCATAAGTATTAGCACACAGAATATTGATCAACAATAGAAATTATTAACAATAATAATAGCTCTGTTGAGATATAATGTGCTACAGTGTGCTTTCATTTCATCTCTCTCTTTCTCTGATGGCGAAGCGCCGCGCCCGCAGCACTAAAAACATACAGAACGACCAGAGTGTGTGTGTGTGTGTGTGTCACGGCGCTCCGCAGTGAACAGAAATAAAAAATTGCTTTTATTTATTTATTTATTCTGATTTTTTTTCGCAGAGGGAGGACTCTCTCTCTCTCTCTCTCTCTCACTCACTCACTCACTCTCCCTCCCTCTCTCTCTCCACACCCTGCAAAAAAAAAAAAAAAAAAAAAAAAAAAAAAAAAGGAAAAAAAAGGAAAAAAAGGGAAAAAAAAGAAAAAAGGGAAAAAATCGTCGGGCTGACTCCGCGCCTGTTTGGTTTGCTTTGGGAGGAGGAGAGGAGGAGAGGAGGAGGAGGAGAGCAAAGGAGGAGGAGACGCAGCACTGCCTCTTTTTTTTTTTTTTTTTCTTTTTTTCCTTTTTTCTGCTGTATTTTTCTGAATTAGATTTGCTCGTTTCTGCTCGGGCGGCTCGTCTCTCCGGCGCTTTTACCCGCTGAAATCGATGCATCTGCGGTAAGAAGGAGCTTAAAAACTCACGCTTTTAGGAGAAAGTTGGGTTTTTATTTTCTGCTCTGAAAACGGGAGCGCTGGACTTGGGCTGCCCCCGCGGCCGGGGCAGTTTTCCGGCGGGGCTGGGGTGACTTTTATTGCCCCGGCGGGGCTTTTATTGTTGTAAATGTGACGGTTGGAGAAGAAGGCTCGCGCGGCGCGGCCATGTTTACCCGCACAAACCGCCCGAGTCCGGCTGCAATCGGCCGATTAAAGGCGCGTGCGGCGGCCGGGCGACCCCGAGGTGGCTCTTGAAGCCCCTCGGAGCCCCAGCCTCGTCTTTGGGGCAGAATTCGGGCGTTTGGTCCGGATTCGGGGCGTCTTTCTGAATGTCGTTTTCGTTTTTTTTTGTGTGGCGAAATTGGCGCCCCCTGCCGGCAGATATTCCGCCCAAATTAAGAAATTGCAATTAATGTGATTGAATGGAGTTGTGAGATCCAGCTGCTCCAGCTGTGCAGGGCTGTGTCTGCTCTGAGCTGCAGGAACATGTGAGCTGCTGCAGGATGAAGCTGTCTGAGCTCCTCAGCCTCCCTGCAGCGATTCCTCCTCTTCTGCTTTCCTGCAAACATCTCATCTTCACCCTCCGCCTGAGGCCCTCATCTCCACCTCTGATGATTAAACACCCCATCACCTGTCCTCCAAAAGGGCCACATCTGATGTCTTTTATTAATCATTCTCTTCATCACTGTGGGCTTTAGTGTAGGTTCAGTCTGGTTTAGGGAGGTGACGATGTGGGAACTGCATCAATCCAATGATTTAATGTGTGTTTTAAGTGTGTGTGTCTCTGTGTCTCGCTGCTGTCCATGCATCTCGATTTCTGTCTCTGCACCGAGTGATCGACCAATAGAAATGCTCTAAAATTACTCTCATTTTGTTTGTTTTTTTCAAATTTGAATGTTGTGAAATTTTTCCATAATTTTTTCATTTTTGAAATTTATCTTCATTACATTGAACGTGAGTTTTAATTTAGTCAGATCAGATTTTAAATGTTGTAACGATGCAAGATTTGTGATTTTCGGGAGCTGTAAGACGCCCTGATTAATCACTCTACGTGATTAATATTGAAGGCGTGAAATGTGTCACTTTACGTGTCTTGAATATAAAATCTGACTTTTTGTATGAAATTGTGAACATTTTTTTTACAGCCTTTGAGTTTTTGAATGTGGTCCAATTTTTTGTGTGTATATATATTTATATATTAATGTATGTCTCAACATCCACATATGTAACATGTAAAACACATGTATATTCCCATTTCAGCACATTTTAAGCTGATATTTGTGGGTTTAATCTACAGTTTGTGGATTTTTTTATTATTGTTTCAGGGATGAGTGCTTCCTCTGCTTTATTGTTATACATTTTACACGCCTGGTTAGATTTATGGACTAATCGTGAAGCATAAAGGCCACTTCCCCTAATGTCAGTTTTAAAAGCATGTTTTCACACAAGAGTACTTCCTTTCTTTTTCTGAAGAGCTGCTGTTTGTTAAAACATTGAAAACCCATCAATTTCCCCTTCAAACACCAAAAAAACAAAAGAGCAAAGGCTGGGAAACGGTGTCCTCTCCTCCTGCTTTTTGTCTCCAATCAGAAATTTCTCCCTTATTTACAGGAACCTGGTGAACGCAGATCAGGCCTTTTTACTGTTCTGTGTCAGCAGTGAAATGGTGGAGACCGCTTCAGTATTGACCTTTACATTCCCTGTGTTTGAAAGCTGCCGTGAAATTAGCATTTTACTGCTTTTTGCAGAATTCTGTCGAGGAACGAACGCGCGGCAGAGGCCTTTACGTTGCTCCTGAAGTGCTCTTAGACGTGCATGGTGAACATTGATACAATATAATGATCATTTAAAGATTGTTTATAAATGTATTCTGTAATATATATATATATATATATATATCAACTAGAAATGTCAGAGCATGGGTTTGTTTTAGGAATTTGGTGATGTGGGAATATGCAGATGTCCAGGTGTGTGTGTGGACGTGGAGACATTAACATTGGTAAAATGTGGAAATTAGAATTAATGCCACCTCTGAGCTCATGTATCCACGATTCTCTGGTAGATATTCAACACTTTAATCATCATACAAAAAACGAAACCAAACTGAATTTTTTTTTTTTTTTTTTTTTTGGAATTTGTTCCGAAATGAAATGTAATCATGTGACAATGAGATGCAAACCAAACTCGTTGCTCCATTTTATTGTAGTCCAGCTGCGTTTTCTCACTAAGCAGACGTAAAAATGTAATTACCGATGTGCCCCTGTTTAAAAAAGAAAAACATTAATCCAGTCTTGACTCTTGCCAAAGGACGCCAGCAAGTTAAAGAAATCCACAAAATTCCACGTCTGACCGCTGGGCTCGTCACAGAGAATGCCGCGTTATTACATCCTCTGCGTTCGGCCTTTCCGGTGTCGGTATAAACAAAGATCTGTGAGGTCTGTTTCATTGCTGTCCCACCATTAAACACTGCTGCTGTCCTCCATTCTCCCTTCTCGAGCTGTCGAACTAGACTGACGTAAAAGCAGTGCAGCTGCGTACTGGAAGTGTACGGAATTTTCTTCAATTGATTAATCTGTTGACTGTTATTGATTAGACGACCAATCCAAACGACTAATTTACAGTCAGCTCTTCAACTTCAGAATATTCTATTTACAGCGTTTCTTACACTAAGAAATGAGATTAAAATCACAGCGGAAATAAAATACGTTGCTTAAAGGATGGAGACCACCTACCAAATGCTCAAACACCAACAAGAGTTGGGGGGATCTCTTTACACAACTGTGCAGTAGAGACGATGTCCAATTTTGATAAAATATCGTCCTATTGCCAACCCCAATGTCCCCGTATGATTCTATCTAATACGATATTCAAGACTATAGGTGATAAAAGTCTTTTTTTACTACATTTAAACATTGAAATTTTATCTTTATTTTTCTTCTCACCAGGGCTCTGTCATGTGCCCTCTCGTGTGTGTGTGTGTGTGTGTGTGTGTGTGTGAGAGAGAGAGAGAGAGGGAGTGGGGGCGGAGCAAAGTGAGTGATTTGAAAAAGTGTTTGAAACAGTTATTATAAAACTTTACACTTCGATATGAATGATATCCTCTCGGCATATATTGCGCTCTGTTTATATATATATCTGTACACACAGAACAGCGTGTTTTGAATTGACGTCATTCCACATTGAACTTATTAAGAATAAATTTTGTTTTTGCTTCATAAACCGAAACAAAAGGACATACGATATGAAGTGTGATAAAAGTGTGATACGGCCTCTTTAATGTGAGCTCAGTGTTACTGCTGGTCCCTCTGCTCGTAACTCACCAGCGCTGACCTTCAGGCGGGACCATGTTTGCAATTCCAAATTGTTGACACAACTTTGCTCATCTCTTTTGTGTTGCCCTCATGCTCTTTAGATGTGGGGTAAATGCTGGGCTGTTGCTCTTTGGCTTTTGAAATTGTAACACGACTGGCTGGGAGATAAACACACGAGTCAAAGGTTCAGAACTGGAATTGGGAAACAATAACACTAACATTTAGTAAATATAGGTTTAGGCACTAATTGGTAGAAAATTATCTTTAAAGATGTAATAATTTGATGTGTAGAAAAATGAGCCAGCTGCAGATTTCAGACAGTCACATGTTTCAGATTAGAGAATTAGATTAGTTTGACAAGGACATGTTCTTGAAAAGACGGGACTTTTATTTTGAAATTCATTAGCCCTGCCTCCCCTTTTTGATCAGTTAGAGTCTGTATGCAGGTCAAGCATGTACTTAGGTTCTAAGAGTGAAGTTGCACCCATTGCTGACACATATGTGCAAATGCACACACACAGCTTGTCTAGTGCCTGTAGAGCCCCCCAGCTTCCATGTGCGGAATGGTGGAACTGTGTTCCTTCATCCAATACTCTGAAACGATGTTTCTCAACCTTGGTCTTGGTATCCCCCCTTCACTGCACATTTTAGTGGTTTCCCTGCTCCCAACACACCCAGTTCAACCAATTATCTCATTAACAAGTCCTTTCAGAGTTGTAGGAAGTGTGTAAACCAGGGAATCCACCAAAATGTGCCAGGAAGAGTGCATATGGGACCAGCATTGAGGAACTCTGCTGGGAGTGGTGATCATCCAACATCCTGACATCACTAATGTGCTTGACACTGAATGCAATCAGATCTTCATAACAATGCTCCGTAATCTCGTGGAAAGCGTTCCCTGGTGTCCCAATGCTTTTGTCCATTTAGTGTGTCCTTACGTATCTACCACAGAGCGATAAAGCTGCTGAAAAGTGAATGAAGATATTATAATGCATATTTCAGCAACACAAACGTTTTAATCTTGTTCAATACATACATTAACCAGTATGGAACTGGGCAGTTTGGACATCATTATTGTGGTCAGTTACATCACAGTAGGCTCTTCCGAGCATATTATAAACATGATCAGACTGACCAGTCCCTTTTCATTACAGAGAGGACGTAATTAGTGCTGGTTAATTGGATTTCGTACAGTGTGTGAAATCTTGAATAGAAGTCATTTGTTTAGGATGGTAGTGAAATGAGCCACAACTGGTTCTTTTATGGTCCATTCTGACTCATTAGATGTCAGTATAAAATCAATATTGTGCCATGTTTTTTCTGACGATACTGATCCGAAAAGCACTTATTTCTGAGTTTTTGGGTTTGGACGAGCGGCCCGTTGAGGTTAATGGTTTTGTTAAATAGAACTGCTCTTATATTTGTAAACAGTAGGCAGGTGAACACTAATGTGAAGCTTTAGAAGCTGTCTGGTCAGTTCAGCATGAATGCTCTCTTTGATGCACGAAGCCACCAGCAGTGACCAGGTGATCTGAGGAAAACAGCTGAATTTGATGAAGGAAAAATTACATGAGCAATAAAACTTCAGTTACACTTCACAGCCATCATCAGAAATCATCCTTGTATAAACAAAGTACTCCTGAATTGTGCTGCTCTGTACTTTAGGTCTGTTATTTTGAGGCCACTAATTTGTTCTAAACCACTACTAAAATCTGATTGAAATTAAACTATGCTCAATGCATACTAAGCTCATATGTCGTTCAGAATCCGAATCTTGTGTTTTGTCATGCACACAAGTATTACACGAAGATAAGAAGTATAATAAACTGCAATACATATAAAAAGAATAGAATAATTAAGAGCTGGTAGTACTTCTATGGCCATATCATACATGTTTATAGAAGTATATAATAGAAGAACTGTTATGTACAGGCTGTGCAAATGAGCAATTTAGTGAGATCAAGAAGATTCAGGGATTCGGTTCAAGACCAGTTCAATTATTAAGGTGCGGTATGACCCCTGTGGTGACCCCTGTTTGTCTCCACTCTTCTAATACAGATGAAATTTTATTAGTCTGATCTGCCTGATAAACATTCAACACATTAAAAGTGCTTAATAAGAACAGCGGTTGGATTTCTGGAGGAACAAACCTCGCGGCACAACTCTGCCTGACCACCAAAAAGATCACGTCAAACATGTTCCACGGTGTCTATGGTGTACTGATATTACCGTACATGCCTTCAGTGTGAAACCTGGGCTTGGTGTCCTGGTGCGAAGCAGTGACCTCCATTTAAAAGGAAGGTAGCTTCCTAAAAATTGGAGCGTATAAAACGGTCACACACTGTGTCGTGCCTTTGGGTGAAAATTTGAGCATAATTTAGTGGACATATGATCATCACAGCATCATAATACTTCATAACACGCCGTAATTTTAGTTCAAAATGATTTCTGCAATTTCAAAAATGTTAAATCAAAACCTTGAAATGCTGAAAACGCTGGTGTATGTGAATGTGTAGTCCATTCATTATGGCATGGCCAGATGACCTACCACGTGCATTTCTGGGGGATTGGGAGGAACCCGGAGAACCCAGAGGAAAGCTGAACAGACACGTGGAGACCACTCCAAATGATTTATTAGTGTTATAGAAAAAAGTGGCAGTTTAAAGAGTTTGTTTGCAAAAACAGATAAAGGTATAGCGTTAATCTGCTTATGCTAATTATAAAATCATAAGCACTTTTAATGAGTTTAGTGTTCAATCAGGCAGCTCAATGTACTTAAAATGCTTTAGAAGAGTGGAGACCATAACATATGACCAGTATACCCAGTATATACCCAGAGTATTTTATATCCTGTATCATTTTAATTACATTTGAGTTCACGAAATGTGTATGTAAACAAGTTGTTCCAAAATCTCAGAACTTAAGTATAGAACAATATAGGGTCTGAAGACTAAACCTTCCAATAAGCCATCAAAAATACCAAATACACAAAAATTCTAAATTATGTAATTCTTTACAAAGTATTTAACGATTTTTCCTGTGACCAGAACATTATATTAGTTAATTTATTCTAAAAGCCAATCATCTAAGTCTTTCTGCTCTTAGATAACAGGACATATCCTCTGATTTGAGACTCTGTTAGCTAGAACACATCCGTACTTGTGATGTTTGGCCTGCTAACAAAGTTTAAGCAAGTGGTTCTTTCACCTGCGTTATCTAAACTTAGGCCTTATCGTCTAAACATGTTTAAGCCCAAGTTACCTAGAACACAATCGGTACTTGTTTTGGGTCTGCTAGCTAAAATATGTTGGCCTAGAAGCCTGCTAACCAGGCTGTTGTTTTGACGGCCATTTGATTTCACTCTTAGAGAAGTTAGTTTTGTCTAATTTGAGGCTCAGTTATCTAGAACACAGCCTGCACTATGGTGTTCAGCCTCCTAGCTAGGCTAAATTTGGGTTGTTCAAACACCTTTGTGCTCAGATACAATGGTTTATCTTCTAAATGTGTGTAATGTAAGACTCTGTTACCTAGAACATGGTGTGTACACATGGTTTTGGCCTCCTAACTAAGCTATAAGCCTAGCTAGTCTTAGTGCAGCTGTAAGTCTGATTGCAGTTGGACAGGGTTGTGTGGAACCTGCTGGAGCTTTAGATGAGGTGGCTAAACAAAGGATAAAGAGTTTAATTTCAGCTTTTCCAGTACCAGTCCTTCAGAGCTGGGTCTGAAGGTGGAGATGGTGAAATTTTAAGTGGTGGTTTGGTCATCCAGACTCGGACTGTGCTGAGCAGATGGTTCTCCTGCCCAGCAAAGCTTGTCTCATCTGATCTACAGCGGTTCGACATATCTCTTATTGATGGTTTAATCGTTTATCGATGGATTTGATCTTGAAAAATTGTGTATTGATTAGCTTGGATGGTGACCTTGTGAGCAAGCATTGTATTTCACTGTTTTTAGTTTTTTAAGCTTCTTATCTTTCTGGTTCTGTGTTGGACTTTCAGGAATTTCAGGAATGTCATCATTCCGTGATTCCCATCATTAAAGAGAGGACACTTTGATGCCAAGTGAAGTTTCAGCTTCCCTTTGAAATGCTGTAAACAGGATAGTTGGAAATATGTGAGTACGAGGTAATCTCCTCATATCCCCTCATTTTGCTTCAGCTTCTCCAGTTTTATTGCCTGAAATTCTACTAAAGATTGCAAAAGTGTTTGTTCTACTTTCACTGCACAGCTCATTGGTTAGATACCTCAACAGTGGGGCTGCCGTGACGTTATACACAGTAAACACTCACAAATGACAAAGACTGATTAGAATTGTCTCGTTTTCCAGCTCGTTTTCCAGATCTTCATTTCCATGTACGGACCTCATATTATTCAAGAAGGGCATTTTTGCACCTGTAGTTTGTTTGCTTTTGTCTGAATCAGTGACCGATTTTGTGAACTTGGAGCGTTTTCCCAGGTGGTTTGGATTGTTTTCACGCAAGGAAAAGTGTAAACCATGGTTCAGAACTCTCTGGGAATGTTTGGTAGATGCCCAACCCAACTTTGCTGGTTGTGCACCCCTGGTCTGCACCAAAATGCATAACAACAAATCTTGTGTAGCAATGAGCGACAGAGCTGGCGATTGTTCATAGCTGTTGTGATTTCCTGACCAGTGTACCAGTTTAAGAGACCGCCTGAGCCATTTCGCTCAAATTGAGGACTACGACTGATAGTTGGGTCGCGTCAAGGTCTGATCGCATTCTTGCCACCTTCTCTAAAGTGTCTTTTGCAGTTGTTTTGGTGTGATTACAGTTTTCACACCTGCCCAAATGAACTGCAAGAACCAGAGTTCGATTAAACCAGACCAAAGTGCAGGACTGGATTTGTGCAGATCAGTCTCAGTCTGGCTGCTGAGATCACAGATATCTACGATTTAATCTCAATGATGGAAGGAGATCCAGGACGTGCTCCACAGTCTACAGTCGTTGTTACCATAGCAACCCATGCAGCTATAATTTCCATGATCAGACACAAATGTCTGATCCGATTTATTGAATAGAACAGCACGGACAGTCTTAACAGATTTGAGTTGAGAAACAGATCCGATCTACCTGCAGTCTGAACATCGCCACATATGGGCCGTGTGAATGAAGTTTAAAACTTCAGCCGTGTTCATATTATATCAAGCTCTTCTACTTAAAGATGTGTTAAATTTTTAAATGCTATGATCCCTTTAAGCAAATCCAAACCATCATCTATTTTACATTCTTCAAAGTTGCCTTGATGTTGCTTGGCGCGCACTCAAGCAGCTTCATGAGGAGCCACCTGGGATGTTTTTCAACAGGCTTGAAGATCCGCATATGCTGAGCACGTATGCTGAAATAAATTCATAGATGAGCATCAGCTTCACTGATTGTGTATCAAATTTTAGACCTCTCAGCCAAAGCCGGAATGTGTTCAGGCTTTGAACTGGTATTGTACATGATCGTGCCTGTTTGTAAGGAGAAGAAATGTCTAATATTTCAGTCTCGTCAGAATTGGACACTAAATATTGCTTCCTACACCATGTGAGGCTTTGAGCAATCCTATAGGAGAACCCGTTTTCGTTCCATGAAGATGTTCGAAGTTAATATGGCGCTTTTCCACTGCGTGGTATCTACTGTACTCTGCTTGACCCTACTCAACTTTTTTGCTTTTTTGTACCATACCTGGTACCTGGAACTGGGTACTTTTTGGTAGCTGCCTGCTCCTGGTTCCATTAGAACTGAGTAGGCACTAAAATATGATGTAAACATTGAGAGAATAGTCAATCTACATGATGCAATGCAAACATCTAGTACTACTGCTTTTCTTCTGTGTTTATGCTGTTTAGGTTGCTGTGTCGTACTGCGAAGCTGCCAATTCAACATGACTATTCCTAACAAACTCCTGACAGATATTATACGGTATTACATTATATATTTTTTATAATAGGATATATTCTGCTCTCGCTCTCTGGCTGTAAATGCAAAGCTAAAAACGTAAACATGCATATAGACCCACTGTGCTTGTTTGTCCTCTGCCTTTAACCCATCCATGCAGTGAAACACACACATTAGTGAATTCAGACACTAGGGGACAGTGAGCATACATGCCCGGAGTGGTGGGCAGCCCTGAGTGAAGCGTCTTGCTTGAGGGCACTTCAGACATTTCAGAGAATTGAACCCACAACCTTCCAGCCACAAGGCTGGTTCTCTTATGTCTGTTGTGAACTAAAATTTTCTTTTTAAATCAACTTCAATCGAACCCACCTGGCTTGATGCCCTCATAGCTATCAAGAGTTTATTTCCCCTCAAATTGTGTGTTCGTAGACAACATATGTTAATTACATAAACGTGCGCAAACAAACATTTCATTATGAGACGCGCCTTTTCAACATGGCCACGCCCCCATGTCAAAAAAGGGTCCAAACTGATTTAACTGAAAAGAGAAATGTTTACAAGAGTGAAAAGGTGCCACATTTCTCTTCTTTGTTCGCAGAGGGTGATTACGTTTGCTACTCGGAGACCTTATTTTGGGGATGTTTTTTTCTTCTTCTTCTCGCCATTAAAAACCTCAATTGGTGTCTGACCCAGATTATACCTGTGCAAGATCATTTACTCTGATCTCCATTGCAAAAGAACATGACAATGTGCCCCCACGTCCAGACGTGCCTCTCTGTACAAACCAGTCACTGTTTAGTATAGGGAGATGCAGCCCACTGGACCAAAAACACAAACCCTGGTTCAGACCTTGTCCTCAGGTCTGAAAAGCCATTAGAATCTATAAACATATATCTATCCTAGGTACCAAAAAGTAGTAAAGTAGGTACCAAGCACCAATAGAGATGAAGGCGTAAACACCCTTGACATCAAGTGAAGGATCCTTGGACCTTCTCTTGACATCTCGATTACAAACCTGCATCCTTCTGGATCTGGTTCTTCTATAGCATTGCTCAAATATTGTGTAAGTGTAGCTCCAAATCAGAAGTATATTCAGCTATTTTAGCTGCTGAGCTTCTACTTATAGCATCAAATTATTGTGTGCACCATCCATTTGTGTTGGTGGTAATTTGTGGTTTGCTCTTTGCAGGCCACCAGCAGAGATCACTCCACTGCAGTTTTCCGTTCTAAAGTTCAGCCCTGTTTTTCCCTGCCTGTGGACTCTAACCTCAGATTGGAATTTGCATAGAAATATTCAAAACTCCTCCAGTGCTTCACCCCACTGAGCTTTTTCTAATAAATTCTGTAGGCTTCTGCATGAAGGACTGCAAGGGCCTGTAAATTTCCGCTGCATTTAATGGCAGTTAAAGCACAGGAGAAGCGGGTATGTGCTTTTTAACCCACTGAACCCTTTTGTTTTTAAATCTCGCTCATGGTTGGCTGAGTCGGGGGAAAGGGATAGGGGGAGGGAGATGGAAAGAGTGGAAAGTGAGCTGCAGACTTCAGGAGGTTCACTTCATTGGCTACACTGTTTGAAGAGCCCATATCACAGAAGATCAAATTTCTCATTTTTTAAAGGAGACTTGGTGTAATAGTGACCGATTGTAAGCTCTACGGGTGGAACGGTGTGCCGAAGTCACAGTATGATTCAGTTTACACTATTGATATTTGATAACTATCGCAATATTTTAACATGGTGTATATCAGCGAATCAGTAATGGTAGATTAACTGCTATTCAGATACTCTCCCATAGTGAGTACAGTGATTTTATATGTGCTGCACGTTATTTAATAAACGGCTCTAATTACACTGTCTAATTTAATTAAAATGTGCAGTTGTTCAGTGTTTTTTTAAGCAGTTACTATATCCACAACACCCACTTTTCTGTTAAGATAACCAAATGTATCACCATGTCATATCACCATCCTGTTCCCACCACAGTTCTGCATGAATTCAGTACAACAAGAAAAAACAACACATACAAGAGGCTACATTTTTGATGACGAAACAAAAACAAAATAAGACTAGTAGTGCGTCTCAAATTATTTCGTTAAAGTTCATTCTTGTTCATAATATATACTTTCAATAGTTTTAAGTATTAAAGGTTTAATAAAACAGCTACAAATCACCAATTCCCAGCTGAGTTAAATCCCAGTTTAAATGCCAAAGGAGCTTCCAGTGCATGTTTACTGCTCTGTCCACTCTGACTGATCAGAGAGAGGGGGCGGGGCTGATGCTCAACCTAATTATAAATATCCTTGTCAATCTAATCATTAGAAAAATGATGGATGATCAATTTCCAACAGGATTTCTGAAATGTAAAGTGTTTTTAGTCCTTATAAGTACATTTTACATACGTTATGAAACATGGTCAAATTACACAAATATCAAAATCTCATTTTATATCTAAAATGAAGTCAAATTTGAGATCTCCTGTGTACATCGAGCTACAAAAAGGTCTCAAAAGAGTGTTAAAAGTTAAGGAATCAAAAATGTTAGTGCCGAATATATCATGAGTATTCAGCCACTGTAGCAACAAAATGGGTTTGGTTTTATTGCACTTAATCTATTTTTATCAGTAGATAGGATAATATTTCACATTAGAAAAGGGAATTATGGGCTTTCATTCCTTCAAACGTGCATAAATGAAAGTAAGACTGGCTTTTAGTCACATCAGTTGAAGGTCTTTCAAATGCAGAATATAAACAACATTAGACTCTAAATAAATAATAAATATACCACCAGAATATACAACCAAATAGAGAAGATTTATTCCCTAATAGAAAAGGCAATTACATTATGCTTACAAATGCTTTTGCCAGAATCTCGAGCCTGTCGGCGAGATATGATTCAACGCTCCAGAGCCGAAAGCTAATGTTCGCCAATTACCTAACTTCAGCAAGCTCACCACTATTGCGGGCGATTAGGGTAAATGAATTGAGGAAGCCAGAAGTCATGTTTATTATTAAAGCATGATTAATTGTGTGGCCTTGTTAACTGGTGTTGGTGGTGGTGCTGGTTGCTTTCTATTCTCACCCACAATTAGCTGTTATGTATCGAGGCTACGGTTTGAATATCATGCGTTTTGTACGACGTTTGGGCTGATGGGCCTTTTGTGAAGCCTGCTGTTATCTGTGATCCTCCACTCGCAGCTTAGCAGCTGTCGCCATCGGCCGTAACAGATCGCCATTGTGCCAGAAGATGAACATGAGATCACGGGATTAATAGAGCTTGAGGAACTGACAAAAGTACCATCAGATACAGCGTGATACTGTAGTAAATGGTGCTATCTCCAAACCCAAGGCAATTCATTTCTCCTGGTTGAACAATGTGGATATTCAAGCCTACGCCGGTCACTCTGTAGCTGATTGACTGCTCATTCAGACTCACTCTACTATAAATGACAGTAAAGTTTGGCCTCTTTTGGATGAAGTGCTGATGCTCCCAGATCTGATGCTGAATTTCCCAGGAATGCTCCAGAATCCAGTTGAAAGTCTTCCCTGGATCATAGAGACAGTTTCTCCAACAGAAGCAGCAGAAACTCTTTAATATCCTTGATTTTTATTTAACGATTTGTTGATTGACAGTTCCAGGGATGCTTTGGGTTTGACAGTTCCACCACTATGAGCATGTTTTAGCCTGTATCTAGTAATTTCCCCTCATCTGTCAGGATCTCACGGTCTGATAAAATCACAAGAATGGAAAGAATTTTGAAATGTGAAATGAAAGTGGGATGGTGATACAGGTTGCAGTGTGTGTGTGTGTGTTTATACAACACAGTATGACTTGCTGATAACCTTTATCTTATTGACTTAAAACAGAATTAGGTTGTTGAGTAGAACGGTTAATTCATTTGCATTTGTGGAGTTTGATGGTTTCTAAGGGATGCACAATGGTGAGTCACACAGTATATACACATAGTATTGGAGTACCTGCACATGGAAGGGTATTAAAGAGTTTGTCCTGTTGGAGTAACTGTCCCAACTGTCCAGGGAAGACTTTCTACTAGATTTGAGTGACTGTGTGGAGCACCATCATTCCAGAGAACACTGTTCCAGTGCTCCACAGCTCAATGCCGGGGGGATTTATACCTCTCTGGCCCACGCCTGGCATTAGGCATGGTGCCCACCGGTTCATGTTTATCTGCTACAGAGAGTCCTATTCTATAGCAGTGCTTCTGTACTGGGACTACACAAGCTGTGTGTGCATTTGCACATCTGTGTCAGCAATGGGTACGACTGTAAGTAGCTGAATGCATTCATTAGAAGACGTAATGTGCTGTTAGCAAGCTGAAGGGCTGTTTGCCTTTCCCCATTTTGGCCTTCGTGGATTTGACCTTCTTGAGTCTTACTGGTAACAATGCTGCTGGTTCCCCTACTTGGCTGAGGTAGCCCAGTTTGTGTTCAAGGTTACTGACGACGGAGATGGATTCCTGTAGCCTTTCCTCCAGCTTCACGAGTCCTGAAGGCCTGGTCACGAGGCCTGGTTACCATAGCAACCTGTATTTCCATAACAAGCCTGGAGGTGATGAACTGCTCTCTAGTATCAACAACACCATGTTTTCGTCACAT
The DNA here is from genome assembly GCA_034509495.1 of Acestrorhynchus altus. NCBI lineage: Eukaryota > Metazoa > Chordata > Actinopteri > Characiformes > Acestrorhynchidae > Acestrorhynchus > Acestrorhynchus altus. The sequence continues at coordinate 2,829,925 of CM067511.1, read as the reverse complement.
TTTAATGTTTCACCAGCTCTGACCAGTGCTTTCTCTGGTGGGCGGAGTTTGTGTATATTATGCAGGTGTAAATCTAATGTGAGGACTGTGATGTAACAGTTTGGGGAGTTTGGAATTGATTTGTTTTACAGCTCTGTTTTAGTGCTGTATTTTCTGGTGGAAAAGCTGTTTGAGGGTCACATTATTCAACTATTCCACAATAAATACAGTTTTCCATTCTAGACCACCTTTATATCACACACAGAAGGAAACAAAGTGGGTGAAAGCCTCTTTATGTGGCTGGAAAATGTTTGGGGAAGCTTTTGACCTGCAAACAGGTCCTGAAATTTGAGTTTAAATGTGCTTTAGATCAGATTTCAACTCACTTCACTTTGCAGTACACTGCTCTGGTGATGTCTTTGCACACACTTCTCATTTCTCCTGCTGGCTCATTTTAAGCGTTTAAGATACTTACTCACTAATCAGTACTCTGAATTGGTTCTCTGTATCAATAGAGCCTATCCAGTAGATTCTTAATATACCAGTACAGGATTATTTCAGTTAGTAGGTATCAGTACCAATAGGGCTGGACGAGAAAACTCATATTTCAATATGTCTATATCATATCATATATATATAATTGCCCAGCCCTGAGTACCAGTACCGGAACTGCTTGATATTGGTACTTGATAGAGTCCGTATCAGTGTCTGCAAATACTTGATACTTGTTAAGCCTGGATTGGCGATTGGGACGTCCCTAAAATACGTGTTCTTTGTGTGGCGAGGTAATTAATAAGACATTTAAAACAACACCAGTGTCAAGGATGTATTTTTGTCTCGCTTTTTGAAGAAAAACAATTACAAAATTTAACAACCAGTCAACAAACGGCAAGCAAAATATGACTTTGAATAAAATAGATTTGCCAAATGAAAATTCCATGCTGTAATTTGTGTTTTGGTTGCTGAGATTTGGGAACGTCCTTGTGCACGTATTGTTCTTGTAATTAATATAATAATTCTGACACACTGAGTACAGTTCAGGTTTATTACCGCTCTTGGTTTAATCTATAATATAAAAAATGTTTACTACAATCTCAACAACTAGTAATGTGTTGATGTCCCACCCTGCAGCCACTTAAAATGACATTGTGCGAATGAGTGAACCTGCTGCCCACCAAAAATTGCATTAGTATTGATCAACAGAAGCCCATATAATTATCATTTCCAGAAAACGTTAATCAGTTGTTTTGCATTAATGTTTGTATTTGTTTTTGTTTGCTTTTTTTTCCTGACCAATTTTATTAGAATTCTTTCCATATTTTCTCAGGTTCTTCTGGACTGTGCTTTTGCATAGCCCTGCATTTGTATGTATTCTTATATAAAGGACTGTCTGATTCTCCTAGCCTCTGGTGCACTGAATATGCCTGAGCATGTTGCTGATTTGCATTGAGTGTAAAGAGAAAGGGAGGAACGTGGAGAAAAACAGTATTTCAGAGATGTTGGTCTACTAAATCTAGACGTCACGTGGCATTTTTATGTGCAGACAGACCTTTCGGTTTAATGATTCCATAAACGACAATGGAACAGATTTGCTCTCTCTATCTCAGGCTTGCTTTGCAATTTTGATTTGTATCAAAAAAAAAAAAGGGAAAAAAATTTAATCTTGCGCATACCAGGGCTTAGCAGCAGCCAGGGACACTGCCCTGAATTTCTAATTTTAGACCGCTCTTTCAGGATTTATTTTCATATAATTCAAGTCTGCTTTTCAATAGCTCCCAGTTATTAAATTTTAATTCAGGCAGCATTAGCATATAAATTGAAAAGGCTTTATTGCGTTGCCCACTCATTTGGATGGAATTTTAAGGCCTGACATTTCTGTTTTTCCAGCCGTCTCAGTTAATGGAAAAAATGGAAGGGGGAGGGAAGAAAAAATTCCCCCCCTCCAATATGTTTTTCACGTTATTGCTTTTTTCAAATTGTCGGTTGCAGTAATTGAATGCAGGCCAGCAAAGTATTTCTGGTGCAGGAAAACTGGAGCAGCTCGACTTATCATTTCCAGCCCCCTGCTGTAAAAAAAGAAATTGGAGTGATGAATCTTTTTGCTGTGCCTCTTGCAATTAGCTATTCCTGCTCGTGTTGCAGTTATTGTCGACTTTCCGTGCCAACTGGGTGCTGCACTGCTTTCCTAAAGTAGCTTACACAATGTATTAACGCACGGCCGGCCTTGGCTTCTGTTCACCCGAGCATTGGCTGGGACCAGCAGTCCAATTTTGCAGGATCATTTCCTTCTATGCATAACATGGTTTATTCCTGGGCCGCTTTAAAGGGCAATTCCACCGAATGTTCTATGAAAATTTTCAGGATAATTGAAATGTCAAAATATCTTAAATCTTTAGTCATTAGAAATTTGACGTACATTCAGATTTACATTGTTATAACAAGACATTACGTTAAGTTTAATAAATGAATAAGTATTTTAATGTAAACAGATCTCTAGATATACATCGCAAATGATTCACACTCTTTTTGCCCCTCAACCGTTCAGTTATCTGGAAAAATTCCAGAAATTCTATATAAAAACTATATATATTTAGGAGGTGTGTAAAGAATCTGACCATTTATTTAAAATACTCATTCAGATACAACAATCTTACACTAATTTCCTTTTAAGCTGTTGGAAGCAGCGTCGGGGCGTCTCTTTTGAAATGGCCCGTGGCTGGTCCGTTTCATTCTGCATGATGTTTTCTCTGGACTGAACTCTGGTGTCTGTCGGGCATTTTCTGCTTTAGGGAAAAGCCAGAAGTCACACAGAGCCATGTTGGGAGAGTAGGGAGCCTGATGAAGCATAGGTGTGCTTGGTCAGAAAACTGAAGATTGGATGGGTGAGTCATCGTGATGGAACTACCAAAGGGAGTGCCGTCCTACCCAAGCAAGGCCAGTTATTTTCTAAGCGATGTCCGTCCACAAGATGGCTTTGGCATCACTGGGGATTGAACCAATGATCTCCCAATGAGCAAGTGCTCAGATGCCCAAAGTACTCAGTACTCAGTAGTCCTAAATACCAAAACATTCGAGTTACATGCCAGTATTTTAAGCTTCATATCACATGATCATTGTGTGATGAATTATCATAGAGTAATCCAGGTCAGAAAACAGCTAAAAATAAAAGCCAAAGGAGCTTCCAGTGCATGTTTACTGCTCTGTCCATGTGTACATGTCCAACCTGCATACAGACTCTGCCTGATCAGCGAGGGGGCGGGGCTTATGACATCACTGACCCAGTTATTGGTTTATAGCGGAAAATGGGACGCTACAAAAATATGCCACAAAAATACTAGTTCACTGGTTTACATAAAGAGTAAATTGACCAACGCTGTGAATGGTTTTGAAATGAATAACTATAATGGAGAATTTTACACCAAACCAGTATGGTTTCCAGCTCATGCTGGAATTTATGCAGAAATTTTGGATTAATGGAGGAATTCCCCTACAATCTCTAGGCATGTTCAGACACTGCAAATGTAGTCGCATTATTTAGGAAGTGGGTCAAATCACTGAAATACATCCTCCCTCTGAAATTTCGGCTGACAGCTCGTTTTGGTGTGTGAGGTGTCGCCGTTTTCTCTCCACTAAGAGCGGTGCAGTGTTTCGCGAAAGGCGAACGTCAGAAGTTTGATGTGAAATAGCAGCCGGCACAAATTCACAGCATATAATTTCCCCTCTGAAGTGCGAGGAGCGGCGTGCTGTCAGCGTTTCCTGCACTCAGAATTCCACCAGCGTGTTCTAATGCAGCACTGGAATGGGGCGGTGGGGGTGGCAGATTTACCATTTTAAGCTTGACCAAAAAACACCAACCATTTTGTGTTGATGGCCCACTTCATGTTCTCCCAGCAGTGCATTTTAAAGTATACAGTTCTGTGGAAAAGGTGCCTGGTGTTTCAGGCTCCTTATCTGGGCAGAAAGGAGGTATTTACTCAGTAAAACACTAAAACCAGAATTAATACAAATAACATTCCTGCAAGAAGTTGTGGTTTTCCGTCACTGTTTACCTCTAAAGCTTTCCTCATGGGATTTGTTATTTATGGTTCTCATCCAATGTCCGGTTTGGTAAATAAGTGCTTAACTTTTGGAACCCTTGGCCAAATGTGTGGCATGTTTTCATAGTTTGACATACTTTTATTCACCAAAAAATTAGAAAAGTATATATAGGAGACACACATGCTTAAATACACTTGCATCCAAATGTTGTGAAGGTTTTTTTGTTTGTTTTTTCTTTGTATAGACTAAAAACATTTCCATCAAAGAAATCTTATTGGAAATTGCGTTATTTATGTGTCTCAGGACTTTTATTTTGATATTTAATCACTGTGTGAGCAAAGAAAGAGAGCAAACGACCCCTCCCTTCTCATTTTCATCTATAACTCAATATCTGGTGATATCATTAGCCCCGCCCCCTCTCTCTGATCAGTCAGAGTCTGTATGCAGGTTGAGAATGTACACGTGGACAGAGCAGTAAACATGCACTGGAAGCCCCTTCAGCATTTAAACTGGGATTCAGGTAGTATCATATCAGTTGGTTACTCTGCAGACAGTTACCTGCTGAATTCTAGGCTTCATTGCTCAGGATTAAAGTCCTGATCTTAGGTTGTATGAGTTCATGACGTTAAATCAGGTGAGCTGGTGATTGAATTGGATTCCATGTGCCGACAGGGAGCGTCCAGGAAAAATCAGAAACCTAGCTCACAAGATCTCAACTACTTTCAACACGAGAAATTCTTATTTGCTGTATTTATGTTTACCTGCATTTGTTCTAATAAGATTTGGAGTTTTTACACTATAAACTCTTATTTCTGAGAGAAATTGTTAAATAATGTGCTTATGTGGCTAAAACCCTAAAACCATGTTTGGCTAATCCAGAATTCCATGTGTGTTTGTTCTATGAAAAGTGCAGTTCGCCCTTTAGTAAAGACTGAAGGACGTTCTTATTTTAATAACCGTGTCCCAGTGTTATACATTGAGCCCCAGGTTGTACAATAGGCTCCGTGTAGTTCTTGACTTCTTTCAACGCTGGGTTTCAGATGACTGAATCCAAAAACACCCACATAAGATTCATGGTTTTGCTGGTTGGACGGCGGCCAGATGAGAGAAAGTGTTTAGAAAACAGCCGTTGAAACACAGTTGAAAGTCCTTTCTTATTTCCTTTCGCACACTTCAAAGATGACCTGTCCTTGGTTTCGCACAGGGGACACATATCTGCTCACTTCGGTTCTTACACATTTATCATTTTTAGAATTTTAAGTGAGATAAAAATAGAAGGTCTTGGCCGTCCCTGGCTGGAGAGGGCGAATCCTGCTTAGTCTGAAACTCTTAACATTTTCATGACTGTAGATGAACCTTCCTGAACTCTACTCCCTTTAACAGACTGTCATTGTTTAACGTTCCATACCTGTTGCCTTCATTAAAGTTGTAATGGAATGCTTTATGGATCATCTCTTTTAACCCTAAGAAGAAATTTAAGAAGTGTATTACTGTCAATGCTGAAAGAATAATTGCATAAATGCGTCATTAATTACTGGAATTGATGCTAGAGGACATCTTGGGGCTGGTGTGTTAGTTTGTGATGGACTTGTAATTAGCACATTTTCTCTGTCCCGAGCCGTATGCTGCATTTTTTTTTTTTTGCTTCATCAGTAAACAAGTCTGTTTGAAAAAATAGTCTTCATGTATGTTTGGGCCCAACTTCTATTGTTTCTGCTTGTGAACATTGGTTAGGAGTGGCCGAATAATTGGTTTATGCACAATAGCAAGCCTCTGGAGGATCCTACACCTTGAGGTTTGTGCGACTCCAGAGGCACCAGCAGCTTCAAATATGTTTGCTGCTTTATATTGGCATTTTAGCAGCTGCTTAATATGATGAATTTCTGTCTGAGAATCAGTTTTCATACCTTGTCCGTAGTATTGAACTATTTGACACTTTCCGGCAGCAGGGAGATCCTTTTTCTTTCCCATATTGCTTGCAAAGTGTGGCCTGCTTTAAAAGGACATTCCACCTTATTAAGTAGTTTTCCTTTAATTGGGGTCACCTGGGAATCCTAATTATTACAGGCATCTGAGATTGATTTCAGTGATCCAAAGAGCCATCCAATCAGTTTAACTGAAAAACAAAACACTTAAACTACACTGCATTTCAAATTATTATGCAAATTGGATTTGAGTCAGATGTCTGACACTTGTTACACCGCAGATGGAGCACATGAGCACCACCAGGCTAAAGTGGTTTTCTGATTTTTCTAGTGTACAGGCTACAAATGTTCATTAAGGGCTTGATTAAAAACTTGAGCAGCAGTGCAGCTTTATTCCACACTGTTATAATTAGATGTCAGCAAATCCCCAGTTGACCTGCGTGCTATCAGTTATATCGATATTTATATCTATATCGGGATATAAACAGAGCAGGATACGGGCTGAGTGATATATCGATATTTATATCTATATCGGGATATAAACAGTGGGATATGGGCTGAGTGATATATCGATATTTATATCTATATCGGGATATAAACAGAGTGGGATACGGGCTGAGTGATATATCGATATTTATATCTATATTGGGATATAAACAGAGTGGGATACGGGCTGAGTGATATATCGATATTTATATCTATTTTGAGATGTATATCTCTGTCTATCTATTCTGATATATCTATTTTTTCTCAGCTGAGCTGGGCAGGAAGCAGGAGGAAAAAGAGCTTGCTCTGTTTATATCCTGATATAGATATAAATATCAATATAATCACCCATGTCTACATTTACCACAGCTAAATTACCAATGACTTGTGAAGTGAACCAAAACGTGTCCCGTTTTTTATATCTTTGATTTCACAAGAAGCAGTGAATGAACAGGTGTCCCAATACTTCTGTCCATATTGTGTAATTCAGTACAACCACAGCTAAACAAACTGCAGACAAAAAGAAGCAGGAGGCAATTACTTGCTAACACAAGTCTTTGTATTGGTATGGAGACCTGAATATAAATAAATAACACGTTTAATACAGTAAGAAAAAGATGAAGACCGGCTTTTCCGAGCTCCAGGCTCATAAAGAGCAAGGCAGCAGTGCCAAGAGAAATGACAAAAATCAGCAAGTATATTGTATCTTCTGTGAGACTGCATTCGAACATTCATCGAGTTTTATACCCAGGGCAACAGTGCTAACACGGAACAAGGCCCGTTACATTTACATTTACAGCCGTCGCATGTGCTCTCTTACAGAGCGACCTTCCCAAAGTGCAGGAATTAGCAAAAGTGCAAATACTTTTTCACAGCACTGTACATGGAAAAATATCACGCCAGCCTGCAGTTCCCAGTTTACACACACCTTGATTTTAGACTTAATTGCAAACATCCTGAGGTTCTCGCTGTGCATGTAATAACCGCTCTGTTGCTGTCTGTTCACAGCCCGTCTAGTCGTGGCTGAACTGAAGTGGAGCGATGAGCAGCACTCAGGAGGTCCCGAACCACAGCCGGGATCAGGGGGACGGGGCCGCCCCCCCCAAAGAGAAGACCCCACCTCAGACAGCCCCAACCACCTCTCCTACAGCGTCAGCTGCCTCAGTCAAAGCGGAGCCTCAGCCCACGGCCAGCAGCCCACCCAGCAACGGCAAAGCCAGCGAGGCCAACCTGCCAGCCGAGATCTGCGTGGTCATCGGCGGATCTCGCAACTCCCAAGCACAAGGTAAACTCCTGCTGAACAGCGCCAGTGGACATTTTTACACATACAGAAGAAGCGTCTCTCAGTGTGGTGTTGAGAATAGCACAACATGCCAGACGTCTCTGCATGGAGTTGTAGAGGTTCCTAAGGGTGTCCTGTGATGATCCATCCCATGCAGCTTGAACGTTCTCACTCAGTTCTGCAGATGGTGTGGTAGGGGTGGAGTGTTGATAGAGCATCCAATAGCATCCACACATTTTCAATCAGGGACAGGTCTGGAGATGAGACCGACCACGGCGTAGTATCTGTGTCTTCAAGATGAGATCTTGAGACGGCAGCAGTGTGTGGACAAGCGTTGTCCTTTTGGAATACAGCACCGGAGTGTGTGTTCAGGAAAGTGAACCTCATTAACGTAACGTTGGGCTGTTAAAGTGTCTGTAAGTGTAATGAAGACCAGTTGCACCCTACACCATGATAGGACAATAGTGTGACTGTCACTGTAGATGACCTGCTGATATTCTGAGTGACTCCATGACAGTCTGGTATGACACCATTGCAGTTATGCATTGCAAACAGTTTGATCCCTTCTGGGAAAGTATAGTCTGAAAGTATTCTCCCAGCCCTAATTCCAGGTCATTTTGGAGCATTTGTGTTGGTCCGTTCATCATGCAATGTCGACATAATGTACAGAACTTCCAGATTTACACTGTCAAAAAGTGAAAAATGTCAAACATGGAAATACAAGGTTTTTGCATGACTGTGGCGAATGGTTTCACTGACGCCAATGAAACAGTAAGCTGTATTTACTGGCTATATTTGTTATGGAACCTGTACAAAATCAAATCACAAATCGCATAACTTGCTGCCTGACTTTTACCACAAATTAGATCAGTGTTCCCGCTGAAAACAGCAGTTCTGGAGGGAAATAGTTTGTCCATAAATTTCATACATGCTTAGTGCATCATTGCCTAGACAGTCAGTCTGAGGAGACAGCTGCATACGTTATTGGCCATTGCTGCCTTCTATTTGCAGCGGCAGCACCGCCACCGTCCTATCTGGGTGTATAAAAACAGTGAAGCCTGGAGCAGGCGCAGCAGGTATCACCAGCTCTGGCTTGATGAGGCCAGATTTAAGCAGTATTTCTTTTCCATGGTTACTTGGAACAAATATCTAGAAACTAAATATGGGACACTGTTTCACAGTGGCCGAGATGAAATCTGCACCACCCATCTCTGTTTCCACTGGAAAACACCACATCACTTCACTCCTAATTTGCATAACATTCAACTGTTTAACTTGGTGGTGACTCTGACTCTGTCCATTTTGCCAGGCGTGGCTAGAGGGCTATAAAACCCCACAGATTTGAGCTGTGGAGCAGTAGAGCTGTGTCCTCTGGAATGATGGGACTCCGTCTAGGGTACTTTTTTGAACAAAATAACTCTGGTACTTGAACGGTTCTGTTCAGGCTCACAAGAACCTTGGTGCTTTTCAGCAAACAAGGTCGAGTTTACACCAGTTTTAGTGGAACCAAGTTTACGTAACAGAATATGTCATTTACAGATGGCTCTACACAGCGTCAGTAAACGGAAGTGAGAAGATGACCGAGTATATACAGTACCTGCGAGTGTAGGTTGTGCCATGCCCGACGAATGGTATGTCTTTGCTCCTGAACAACCAGACATGCCCACAGTGGTTCGAGTTGAAAAAGCTAATAATCTCTGGTTTCTCACTGCAAACAAATTTTTCAGTTTCCTTGATCTTCATTTGTTGGTGTAAATGCGACAAATTGTTAAATATTAGGTTTGCCAACTAGAATGGCGCCAATTCTAAAATAAATTGGAAAAGCACCCTTAGTATTTTTGAGAGGAGTTGGAGAGTTGGAGAGGTGAAGTGCGGTAGTGATTGTCAACATCTGGAGAAATAACAATGAATGAGCAGGTGTCCCAGTGTATATAAACAGTAGCTGGCAGTGATTGTTAGTTTGTAGCCGTGAAGTCGCAAATGAACTGAGATCAGCTGCGAATGTATGTTGTCATTCATGTTGTAAATCTAAATTCAGTTATGGAGTAACATTATGACTTATAATCTTTCCAACTGGAATCAAAGAACTGTTAATTAGTAGCTGATATTCTTTTAGCTGTAAGTAATTAAGCGCAGTCTTTGTCTCCTATTGTAAACACTTTAAAGCTAACCAGACGTTTGAAACGAGGGTACAAAATAACAAAAAATGAATACAGAACGATACAGATTGTCCTGTGAATGAACAAAATTACTAATATTGGCATTAAATTTAAATTATATCATTATAAATCGATTTTCATCGTTTATTACAATGTTGTACTGAATTATTGTTTGTGTTCCCACAGGCTCCTACATCTGTGGAATATGTGGGAAGAAGTACAAGTACTACAACTGCTTTCAGACTCACGTCCGTGCCCACAGAGGTACTGTTCGACTGAACTTTCATATTAACCATGTAAACCAACATTATACCATAGCAAATCCAAGAACCATAGCCATAGCAACCACCCACCCCATAACAGCCACCTAGAATACCATAGCACACACTTGGCCGCACCACCTGGGACACCACTAGAAACCACTAACACCATAGCGTCCCCCTGAAACCCCAAATCAGATGTCCAGCAACCACCTATAAACCTTGTGACCAAAGTGCAACAACACAGCAGCCACCTAGCAACACTGTAGGCCCCACCGAGTCCCTAATCACCTATTATGAAAACTAGAGGCCACATTGCAACAACACAGCAACCACCTAGTAACACAGTAGAAAGCAACACAGAATAAGCTTCACCTGCTTTTTGTTCATTGGCATTATTATTAGACCCTCAAATTATTGGTATTGTTACTGTTGTGTTTTTCAGTGTTTCAGACTAAAGATGAAAAGATCAATCAGAACCGTAGCACAGAGGAGGAAACTTGGGGGGGGGTAAACTGGGATAACCACACAACACTCAGTATCAGTGAGGTCAATCAAGGAAAATAACAGCGCAATGACCAGAGAAAACACACCACCAAAACCTACTGAGTCGACCTGGTGTTTACAGAAAACAGCACTTCTGAAGACGGGGTGAAAAACTCTGCAAAAGCAGAACAGAGTAAAATTTCATCGATGAGCCAGAAAAGTTCTGAAAGTAAACTTTAATGGGTCGATTACACAAAGATAAGCCCTCCTCAAAGTGTCCTGTCATGACTGAAGCATGCAAAGCTGTATCTGGAACCACTTCCCTTTTACTTTTATTCTCCGATTTTATTTAACAGTTAACTCAAAACGTCTGGACTGGAATAGCACATGCTGTTCAGTTCTTTAGCCTCAAATTCTTCTGTACAAATCCTTCCATCTTTGTTGGAAGCTGTGAACACATCACTGTCAGAGCACTCTTACAGAGACCTCTGTATATGACTGATTCCTGGTTTCATGCTGAAGATCAACTGCTCCTCCTCTTCTCCTGTACAGAGACGGAGGGCACGCCATCCGGAGAGGGGGCATCTCATATCCTGAACAGTGAGTACTTCACAGCAGCCAACCAACCACATGGGGTACTACAGTAAATGCTTTTCAGCCTCATAACACCCAGCAGCAGTGTAGCAACCAAGGAAACACCCAACGCACCTTAGTAACCATCACGTGGGATACCATAGAAACTACCATTTATTAATGCCCTATCAACCACCTGAAATACCATGGCCACATTGTAGGGACCAATTAGCAACACCATAGTAACCACATTCTTGCAAGGACCTGAGATATCAGATCAGCAACCTGGGATGCCATAGAAACTACCAGCTATTAATGCCCTATCAACCACCTGAAATACTCAGGCAATACTGTAAGTAACAGTTGATGTTCTGGCAAGCACCTGAAATACCAGATCAGAAATTTGTGGCATCATAGAAACTGTCTAGGGACCACCTGTTAGTGACCTAGCAACCACCTGAAATACCATAGCAACATTATAGAAACCAATTAGCAACACCACAGCAACCAGGTTCTGGCAACCTCTACTGAAACTGCCTGCTAACCACATATTCATGCCCTAGAATTTAACTGAAAAACCATAGTAACCACCTTGCAGCCTTATTGCTACCCCATAGCAACCATTGTGCAATACTATAGGGATCACCAGGATAGTGTCTATTAGCAACACAGTTGTAACCACCTTGCGAGAGCAGCTATCTTAGTAACCAAGGACCACCAGTAGCTGTTTGAATGTCTGGCCACTGGCCGGAGCAGTTAATGAGAGGTTTATTTTATGGAAGGACGATACGCAAACTGCAACGGTAACATCGCTTCCACGGCATTAGAATGCTGACTATGGGCCTCATCCAGAATTGATCGCGTGGCTTTAGCATGCTGGCTGCTGGCCTCATCGTGCATCACTACCACAGCTTTAGTGCACCAGTGACGAGGTCCGGCAACACTTCAGTCCCAGAAGGAAATTGCAATTATATCTCTATATTATAATGATGTCGAGCCTTTTTGTTGACACTATCAAAAGACATACAACCAGCTAACAGACTGTTTACTGTCTACAGACTGTCTACAGCACTTTTACGTCGCTGCTTTCAGCATGAAATTTTGAATAATATATTTTAGAATGTATGTGATTTATTTATATATCATGTAAACATTGAGATGTGAAACAAAAGCCATATGTTTGAGCCTCATTTGGATTCTTTTTCTCTGATTTCTAATGATGGCTAAAAGAAGCTCATTTGTACATCTGATCAGTGTTGGCAACCAAAGCCAATCAGTACATATTTATTTTTCTTCATTAAATTACAGTAACAGCTATGAAAGTTCAATGTTTGTCTTTAAACAGAACGAGGTACAATTATCGTGGTCCGAGCACGTCATGCCATTGTGGAGTCAGTAGAGCTGCAAACGTTGGTCAAAGTTTTCTGTTGCTTTTAGGCAAAAGGTCATTTTATTTGTATAGCACTTTCCATACTCCTTTGCAATTCACAGTGTCTCACACGTACCGAACACTGAAACAACATTATAAAAATAAATAAATAAATGCAATAAACAAAAAGATAAAGTGATAGAAAAACAAAATTACATAATTGAACAAAGGCGGTAGGACAACAGGAATGTGTATAAGCTATATTTGGAGCATATTTGCTATAATCTGGGAGATTGTTTCAGCATTTGGCTGCATAATAATAACTAAATGCGGCTTCACCCTGTTTGGGTGTAACTGAGGACAGCTGGCTGACTGGCCCCCAGTGACCGGAGAGGCCTGCTGGGTTCATATACCTCTAGGAGGTATGAGTTGATTAGAAGTGCTTTAAAATCAGTTATACAGTTATCAGTAGCTGAGATTTGAGGACTGCAGTAATGTGCTCAAACTTGCTTCTTGTAAGCGTTCTTGCAGCTGTGTTTCTGATTTGGCTGTGGTCAATAAAAAAGACCATTGGACCTGCCTGCTAGAAATAAAATTTCAAATGGTCAATTTGACTGTTTTTTTAATTTAGATATCCATCATCTGCTGCTTATCCAGGGTCTGGGTTGCAGGGGTAGCTGCCTATGCCAGGACCTCACCCTGGAGCTAGAAGTTGGGGTTTGGGATCCTTGATGAACGTCCGGTTCAGGCTCAGCCAGAAGAAGCAACGTGGGAAGGGTAGTAATGGGGGTCCGGTGCGGTGGATCGGGTAGTGGCCTTCCGATCCTCAGTTACTGAAACTGACATGGACTTTTGTCTTCAGAGCTCTGACCTTTTCCACCTCATGGCTCACCTGTTTAAGAAAACAAAGTTATTCCAAAAAAGAATTTAAAACCTGCTTTTGCAAACTTGTCCTAAGTCCTTTTTGTTTCTTCCTCACGGTGACCGGACATTCAGAAGACAGTGAAAGAAAGGGTTTGTCCTAGACTAAGACCCACCAGTATATCAGTCAAAAGTATTTTTTGTTTGTCTTGGATGTGAAACTGATAACGTTTCATTTTGCCTTTGCGTTACTTCTTTCTGCATTTCTTTTAACACTTATAAAATATCATTTGAACATGATTGATCTTTCAATTTTTACTTATGCTTACATTTTCTCATGTAGACTTTTATGATTTAACGTGGCAGACTGTAGACTACTGTCTCCCCCCGAGGATCAGCATGCGGACCACTAGAGTGCTTTATAACCCACTGGTGGTTCCCGGCTGACAGGTTTAGAAATCCTGTTGTAACAAATCCCAGAAAACCGTAATGCGTATTGTGAAACCCACTCGTTTCCTCTGTTTGAATCCAGATTCTTTTCGTTACACGTGTGACATATGTGGGAAAAAGTACAAGTACTACAGCTGCTTCCAAGAACACCGGGACCTGCACGCTGTGGACGGTGAGTAATGTGCTCATTTGTCGCCTTGTCTTCTATAACATGATCTGCATTCTCAGACTGCTTAAGCAAAACCTGCATGTGCCTCAGTGTCCATCCCACACTCTTCAAAATATGGTTTTCAGCTGCAGCCAACAAACGCTCTGCATGTGTGGGTCTTCTACAGACCCAGGTGAAGCTGCTTGAGAGGACCCCGAGAGTTTGTAACGCTGTATCAAGGCAAAAGGGTGTGTGTTTGTGTTGTATGTTTTTATGTATTTTATTGAGCTTTTTTGAACCATGCATTAAAATCAAGCTGCAAAAGCACAGAATATCTTCAAAAAAAGGATGTAAAAACGTAACACGACATCGAGGCCTCAATAAATAAACAACTGCTGTAATGTTGGCTCGTGTTGGACACTATATCCTAATGCTTTTAAACACCAATTTATTCTTTTTTTCATTTTTATGTTTTGAAAGCAGAAATAAATTGGGTGTATTTCACACCACTGTTTAAGTATACTGTACACTGCTCTCTCAGTGCTGCCAATAGAATAAGACCATCTGCATAAGCAGATAAACATGAACCTATTGTCACTATGTCTATTTCAAGCTAAAATGTCTTTACTGTCTGTTGGCTGTGTAAATAAAAATTTAAAATTCTAAAATTGAGCATAGATTTTTTTTTAAGTTAACTCTTCGCGGATCTCACTGCCACCTATATGTCTGATTTTGTTCATTATCGGTCATGTTTACAGTTTTCAGTGAAATATAAATGAATACTTCATATTGGAGTAGGTGAATAGTGTAGTGGATAACACACTCGCTTCCTGCACTGAGAGAGCAGCTAAAAATGTCCATAGGAATTTACTGAACTGCAAAACAATGGTTTGAAATTACTGAAAAGGATGTAAATATGGCAGAAATGAATCACTTGTTCCCTGGTATTTGGTCCTTCTCTCCAGATCCCTATGATCATGTGATTCCTGTGGAGGAACCTGTGAAGGAAGAGATTGAGCCACTTCAGAAAATAGGACCAAGTAAGTAAAAGCTGTGATATTATTCAAAATTAAATAGGACTTTCCTGTTTTGACCATTATAGCTGTTGAGTATCTCTTCATGGTCGAGATGCTCTTTGCTCTCAGTTCTCAAAAGAAACACTGTAATTGGGTAGAAGCTCACCTTTAATGTCTGTTGCAGTCTCAGAACTACTCTGGTCTTCTGGGGTGTGTCTCTACGAGCTTCGCACATCTAGAGGCTGAAATGTCTACCCTGTCTTTTGTGTAAAATAGCTCAAGCTCAGTCAGATTGAATGGAGACATCTGTCAACAGCAGTTTTCAGCTCTTGCCACGGATTCTCAATGGGATTTAGGTCTGGACTCTGTCTGGGTCATTTTAACAAATGAACATACTTTGCCCTACACCATTCCATTGTAGCTCTGGCTATATGGTTACGGCCATTGTCCTGCTGGAAGGTGAAGCTCTGCCCCAGTCTCATGACCTTTCCTCAGGTTTTCTTCCAGGATTTCCCTGTTTTTAGCTCCAACCATCTTCCCATCAACTCTGACCAGCTTCCGTGTTGCTGCCGAAGAAAAGCTGCCGCCATCGTATTTCACGGTGGAGATGGTGTGTTCAGGGTGATGGGTGGTAGTTTTCTGCCATGTTTTGCATTTAGGCCAGTTCAGCTTTGGTCTCATCTGACCAGAACACCTCATGGTTGCTGTGTCCCCCATGGCTTGTGGCAAATTGCAGATGGGACGCCTTTAAAAATGTCTTTCATTTTGCTACTCTTCCGTAAAGGCCAGGTTTATGGAGTACATGACTAATAGGACAGATTCTTCCAGCTAATCTGTGGATCTCTGCAGCTCCTCCAGAGTGATCATGGACATCTTGGCTGCTGCTCTGTTTAGTGAATTCTGAATATGATTGGTCACACTGGATTTCATGGCTGGGCGTGCTATGTTGTCCTGTGAAGGGACCCGCAGGAATACAGACCTCTGCCTGCTGCCACCAAATCTTGCTGCAGGTCTTTTGACATCACCATCAGAAAATACTGGAATGTGTTTTATGTCGGACTCACCTGATCACATCAGAGACCGCAGCAGTCATTTATTTACAGTGGTGTTTTTTTGTCGAATTTGGAGAAACGGTCATATTAGCTGTGCTGAGCTGTTGAGCCCTTTCGTGCATGGTGGTCACTACAGGGGACAGCTATTTGAAAGTCATTATTTTCTGTGCGTAGTGTAGTGTGTGTTTGCTCTGAAGTGTTTCTGGAGATTCACTCACACGTACAAACACAGGGCAGTGGACTGTGACTCATAACCCATAGCCAGACCAGTACACGGTGAGCACAATATATAGTGGATTATTTGCTCTACATCATTAAAATGTGCATTTTAATTCGTTTTTTCATATAAAACGTCCGTACATTGGAGCAGTTAATGCAGTGTCGCCTGTAGATGAACACCTGAGTGGACACATCGTTAACTCTTACAGAGTTATATAAAACTATTGAATTGTGTCTGTGGGTTTTTTATCAGCCTAAAAGCACGAAAATCCTGATTGTTATAATGTGTGTGTGTGTGTGTGTGTGTGTGTGTGTGTGTGTGTGTGTGTGTGTGTGTGTGTGTGTGTGTGTGTGTGTGTGCGTGCGTCCGTTTTCTGCAGAAACCGGGAGCTACACATGTGAATTCTGTGGAAAACAATACAAATATTTCAACCCCTACCAGGAGCATGTGGCTCTGCACACTCCAATGAGTAAGATTTCCTTTCTTTTCCACGACTTCATTTTCACTACTAAAGACTTTTGGACTGAATACTGTAGATGGAAGCGTGGCACTTTTTATGGGTGTTGCCAGAATAGAGATTATTGTAAGTTGCATTTGTAAGTTTTAGTTATTCCTGGTAAATTCTCCATAATGCCTTCATAAGAGCTAAATCTGGATTTTAGGGAATTTACCTGGAAACATGCTTCAATTGGCAGGAATTCCCTCTCCCATTACTATCCTGCCTGATGCACGTGAGTTAACCTTCAGAAGACTGGAGTTATTACTGTTCTTTTCATTTTCTTGTTTACCGTAATATTGCTGCAGTTACAGTGACTTGATGTAAATTCATATCGTGCTACGCAATGAACTAACCTGCATTCAGATTCACGTTCTGTATCAACAGGCTCCGCTCGGCAGTTCTGACTTTTTCTCTTTGTCACTTGTTCAAAAAAGGATGGATTTCTCTTCACACATCAGTAGCCATCAAATTTAGATCATCGCTTAACGGCTCCTCATCTACTGACATACATGGCACCGCGTTCTTTGGTACACTCTTAAAAGTAAAGGAGCTTCGGATGGTTCTTTGAGTGAGGGCTTTAAATCTGGACCTTGGATCCAGTTTCCAGTCCTGGACTTTGTAATCCTTGGTAGGTGTGACACAATGTGGCTATTCAGTTGCATTAACTGTTTCCTCACCTTCCAGGGAGAACAAGGGCAGCTCAGGCCTGGAACCTGGATTCAACCTGGCCATAAAAACATGGAAAACCTTTTGTAATAGAGACATGGGAGTGTGAAGAACCTTGGAGATGTCTAAAGAACCAAGTATTTGACCAGTTGTCTGATGTAAAGGTTCTTCACGCCCACTTCACATCCCCATTACAAACCAGTTGAAGTGACTTTATTTTTAAGAACATGCATCAAAATGCTCAGTTGAACAGAAATGGGATTAAAAACCTCAATTACCAGAAATGGGATTCTGTGAAAATGAGTTTACTCACGCCTTAGAAATGGCGCGAGTCCATCAGGCAAGGATCAGACCAGTCTCTGGGAGACGTCCTGCTCATTTTTAATCCACTCTTCCACTAACTATGTGCTTAACATCCAAGCAGAACTCGGCACTGACACTCCCAGATTCCAGGACGACCACTGTGTGATGCATGTGAGCAACCCGACAAACGTGAAGGGACACTTTGTCCAGCAAAATCACAGTCCTTTACGTCTTCTTAACCACTTCGTCCCATTGGAACTAATAAGGTTCTATCAAAAATCACTTATTCGCATATTCAGCTGTTTAACAGTAGAGGGGTTTTTTTGTTTTTGTTTGTTTGTTTGTTTTTGAAGTTCTATATTATGGATTTTTATTTACAAAACAAAAACATCTATCTGCAAAGTCAAACTCTAACTTGGATCTCTAAGGTTCTATTTGTGAACTAATCAGGTTCTGCTTCATCATATCTTTTAAACTGCTCCATGCCATGAGCAGAACATAGTGCTTTGACCAACGCCTGCACCGTTAGGGAGCGTATCTTTATTACTGGACACAGTAAACAATAAAGACCTGTATTAAACTTTGAAATGTGTTGTGAAACATTGTCCGTCATCTTGCATTTTATTTATTTATTTCTATTTATTTTCTCCAAAAGTCTTAATTATCTATCTTGCATTCATAAATATTGAGTCTGGAAAGTAAATAGTTAATTTTTGAATTGAATTCATTCTTCATACTGACCTGCAGGCGTACAGTAACTAATTGCTGTCTAACATAAAGGACTTTAAACTAGTGGCTCCTACCTAAAACTGACCTCTGCACTGGACCCAATATTAACACTGACCTTTTAACCTCAGATAATAAGAGATTTGTCCTAAAATGAAGAAAAAAGCTGTTAAATAAAAAAAATCATCAGTAACGCTGAAGTTAATATTGAGTAAGCAGGTTTGTATTCCTTGGAAATGATGTTATGCTTTGTCAGATAGAACCGTACAGTTCCAAGCAGAACGACGTTTTAGGACTAGAAGGTTCTATATACATTTGACCTGCTGCTGCAAAAATAAATAAATAAATAAAAATCCTATCTAAATAACATTTATAAAAACATATAAGATCTTTAAAGTTCAACATCTCAGCTGTTCCACACACAGAGAACCTTATAGTTCCAAGGGGACTGTGTCTGTCCCAGTATTACTGAAATGTAAGTTTTCTTGCCCAGAACTGACTCAGATATGAAGTTCTAGTGAAGTGGACGTGCCTGGTAGCTTGTGATGCTGTCCGGTAAGAGTTGGTTAGTCAGCCACACTCTACATAACTTTAATGCCACCTCTGGTTCTGCAAGCTAATGTTTGCCTGTTTGCAGCTCACAAACAGTAACGGTAACGAGGAACGCCACACGTTTTTCCACTTTTTAAACAGGTCTAAATGTCCCTGCTTTTCACACACAGCCGACAAATCTACTGCATTTACAACGGACGCGTCGCGTTCCGAATTTTAGCACTGACTCGGCACTGAAGTGTCAGTTCTTCTTATGGAAAAGTGGCCCAAAAAGGACCGGACCTCTCGAGAGTCTGGCGCAATCCTTTCCTGACAGGACTGACACTGTTACTAGGACAAGGTCACGCGTGAAAGTAGTGTCACCACTTTCACTACAGTGTCAATATAAAGACTCTTAAGACGCAACATCTCAGAACTGCTCAGAATGCAGATAGAACCTTTATAGCTCCAAGGGGACGATTAGAACACAAACAGTGCACGCAACGGTGCTTTTGTGTTGTTCTCAAAAGTTTCAAATCCACACCTTTCTTTCCACTTTTCTCCACGCACATCAGGGCTTCATTAAGTTCGGCCCCAGATGTACGTTCACTCCCTTTTTTTCAGTCTCCTCATTTGTCTCCCACTCCTTTAGCGAAGACTTTAGCCAGGGAGTCTGACATGCAGAGCTATTTAAAGTACATCACGTCCATAGAAGTGGGTCAGAGCGATTGCATTGTTGTTGAAGGACTCTAATTCCGATTGGCTTTGAATTACCCGACGTGTATTTAAAGTAGTAAATGAAATCCGATACATGCTGATTGTATTTTTGCCTCCAGCAAAGGCAAAATGCAGGGAGTAGCGGATATTGGGGTTTTGTGCCCGAGGCAAGACGGATTTATAGACGGTCACTAGTGGTCGATTTTTAGTGCAGTGCAACGTGAAGCTCATTCTAGGCCTCTGTTACATGTTGCTTTTAATTGTGTTTAACTGCAGTTTACTTCCAAATCTTTAGATCCTCCAATCAGCCATAAAATTAGCACCATCTTCCTGACATCGAGAAGTTCCCCCTCATGTCGCCTCAGTAGATCTGGTTCACTGGTTGTCTTTTCTTGGACCACTGCATACAAGTTAAAACCCACAGGACCCGTCTAATGTGTTGGAGGTGTTCTGACCCAGTCAACATTTCTCCTGCTGCCAATGCATCGACTGCAAATCTGACTGTTCACTCGCTGCCCGATATGTTGACAGCTCTTGAGAGGAGCCACTGGTGATCATTTTTCAGTTCACCTGACAGTGGTTCTAATGTTATGGCTGGTCTACTACTACCACAAAACCTTTATACACACGATGGGGTCATGTATGTCAAAATTATACATATAGCACACTTAATATTTGGTGTTCCTTGGCACGTTGGCAACCTTGGAGTTTGGTAACCATTAACATTCTGCATTCAGTCTGCAAAACATAGAGCACGATGCTCCCACCACCATGCTTAACAGGTGGTGCATTGTTACAGGGGCAGAATGATGATGAGTCTGTATAGCTTGTAGGTTCTGCATTCTTGTGAAGTATGTTTGGACCGTAGTCAAGCTCAGTGGCTTCTTTTGTAGACCATGACCTCTCCATCAATGGATAGGAGTCCTTGACCTTGGCCAGTAAAGACATTTAGGAACTTGGAGCTCAACGAATAACTTTGAACCTGCGCTGATTTTAGAAAACACCTCAAAAATGGCCAAAAAATACCAAATTCAGCAATCCCTGAAAGTCCAGTAGTGCCACGACGTTCATTTTCATTGCCTACATCACACACATTACACTGACGGAACTAATGCGACCTGTCTATATCCTCCACTTAACGTTGGATTTTTGGATTTGCAGATGTGTTTAAGCCTTTCAGGGAGTGGGAAGAATCATCAAGTCTGCTCAGTTAAGCTTTTTTGGTTCTGGTTTTGCAGAAAGCTCTTTTGGTTTGAAAATTGAGAGCAAGCTGTCAGGGAAGACGAGCCTCAGAGACGGCAACAATTCCCAAAGCTCAAGTGGTAAGTCACTGCCTCGAGTTGTGAAACGTTGAGAATTTAAAGAATTTCCCAAAACATTGTAACTCCAGTTATGTTGAAATACTGGAAGAGGAGTTTTTTTCTGAAGCGCTAGCAGATACAGACACAGATGCAGGGCACTTTCTGAAGTCATATGATGAAGGAGATTTGTTTGGGCTTGTTTTACGTAACTCTTCCTTCTTTCATTGGTGAACACATTCCACCCGCTCTGACCACAAAGATTAAAAGTCCAGCCCTGTGGTTGGAATTATCCTGGCACAGTAGTCAGTATGGTGCGGGAATGGTACGTCTCTGGACTTGGGCTTATTTGGTCTTGTATGGAAGCCCAGTTCTTCCAGGTAGAAAGCCTTTTTTGCTTTTTTTTTTTCCTCTGTTGCTGTATTTCACTGTTTCTCTCAAAATAATGATGTGACTTTTTCAAATCTTGGCTTATTGTCTGAAAATAATGACTACATTACTCAAAATAATGAGTCGTTAAGTTTGGATATGGTATGTCAATAATGAGTCACAGTATTGAAGTTATTATCTAAAAAAAAAACAAAAAACTGTCATTATTTTGATATAAGTCAAAACTTTGGACACGGACAGACTGAACCCTTTTTTTTCTGTTCTCCCCTCATCTACTCGTCCATTTAAATTCTTCTTACGGTCAGAGCAGAAGCATCAGTGCTGGTTTGTGTGTTTCTAGGAAGACGCCAAGAACATGGCTCAGAAATAACCCCAACATAACACACCTGTCAACCCTAATTCTGCAAAGTTACCAAACACACTATCTTAACTTCACTCCACAGCAGCCGTTTCCAAAATGTGATTCATACATGTGTTGTTTAAATATTCCTTATAAAACCTCTTATAAATCTTCTATTCTGGTGGCTCTGAAAGTCATATTAATGCAGGAGTCGCTGCACAGTAGAACAGTGCATCAGTTTTTCTGAAGCTCGTTTATAGTTATACAGACCTCAGCTTGACCTTCACTGTTCCATTCAACGGTCAATTCGTATTTACATAAGCAAGTGAAAAGCAAGCCATCTCATTTTTTTTTTTTTACTTATAGGCTTCTTATTGGCTCTCCTGCTTTATCTTAATGGTCAGAGTGCTTGGCAGCTGCTTAGAGGAGCCCATGGCTGCTGAATGTTGGGATAAGGTTTGAGGAGTCAGTATTTATAACAGGGGTCACCAACCCTGCTCCTGGAGAGCTACCTTCCTGCAGCAGTAATTAGTTGGATCAGGTGGCGAGGATTAGAGTCTGCAGGCCTGCAGCTTTCCAGGAGCAGGGTTGGTGACCCTTGATTCATAAAGCTCTAAAATGTGCATCACCTTGCCTTTCCAAACAACCACCCTGAACAAGCCGTAGCCCTAATAAGCGAATTAAGCCTGAGATCTTGGTAAATGTTACGAGAGCTCAGATCTCTTGGGTTGACCAAACTTTTGTATTATATACATATAAATGATGTGAAAATAAACTAAATCATGATTAAAATGATACTTTAATCCAAAAAGCAGCAATTATGTTTCAAGTTGTCCAGAAAAAAGTTTGGGGGTCAGTGTTGCATTGCTTTTTGTTTTTGGCACACAATATTTTTTTCGCCCACTGGGAGCCCTGACTCAGAATTAATATTACAAATAAAACCGGGAGATTAGTTATGGCTTACATTGTACAGAACATTCTGAAACCTTTGACATCCCTCAGACTGTTTATTCTGTGCTGCATTTTAAAGCACTTAAAAAAAAAAAGTCATTTATTTGAATCAAATGTGTACATAATTTCCACATGAATAAAACATGAAGATAAAACTGGCAGAGTTGTGTTGATGTAATATATTTCATTCATATGGAAATGAGACATTTGAATCAAGTACATTAAGTGCATTGTTGGATCGAGGCAGGGCTGGTGTAGTGCCCGAGAATGTAAAATAATGATTTCAGTCTTTCTGGGCTCAGATTTGGGTCCAGTTGTGTTTTGCATGTTTTCTTTCTCCTTCCAGAATTACTTTCTGGTTTTATGGGCGAGATTGTGTTTTAGTGAATTAAGAGAAATGCCCCTTTTTTCTTCGCACTCGCAAGAAATGTGCTTTTCTTTACTTAGTAAAGGTCACATAATATTTTACGAGCAATCCAGATAATCCAGATAATTCTGAAATCCAGATAATTAGGGGTTGGCAAACCTCACAAATGCTTGTCCCTGTTTGACCCGCAGATACTACAAGCCCCATGATGCCCACCTCCTTCCCCACATCACAGAGTAAGTATGCGCTTAACGTCCAGTCATTTCTTTTTTTTTTTCCTTTTTTTTTTTCCTTTTTTTTAATTTGAAGTTTTCTTCCCCTCATTTTTTCACCCCTTCTCAGCATGCTCAAAAATAGATTCTCGTCACGAACCTCTTCACTAGTGATTCACTGATTCATTGCATGGCTGGAGCCACCTATTCCACCTTTTGCACCTCTTCCATCTTTTCCATCTTCCCAAAGCTAGTCCAGGCAGCCTTCTTACCTTTATAGTGACCTGCACTACATGTTGCAGCATTAGGCAGTGCCTACATGTTGCTAGCATCACTGTGTTCTAAGAGAGCGACCGTGGGCCTTGTCTTCTAGAAGCCTACACGTGTGGATCCTGTGGCATTCAGTTCCAGTTCTACAACAACCTCATGGAGCACATGCAGTCCCATGCCGGTGAGTCGCACACGTCCGGACCTGCCGTCACTAAGCATCTTAACAGGCTAAGCCGGGATCGAGATTATAGCTTTCTTTATGGACTTTTGCAAGTATTGGGTCGAAAGCAAGACTGATTATGAATAATTCCTTGTTCAGACGCATGCCTACAGGAAAACGTAACGTTTGCCATTTCACGAACATGGAATGTCATTAATGTTCATTCCACTCCGTGACATTTGTCTAAAGGAATTTCTTAATTTGGTCACAGGTGGCGCGTAATCTTGCATGGCACATCATGACCAGTGTGAGCTATTGCCAGTCACTGCTGTGTTTACTGTGTTCACACCTTTTCTGCATGTTCTTCCACCATAGAGGATCATTTTCATTTTGACCAGATTAGGATTTCTAGGGCCCTGTGATTTCCGTGATGACATGTTTTTGTGGATGTTCAGAAAAGAAAGAAAATGCCTTTCAGGGGAATAAATAAGACAGATTTCTTAGGGCCCTAGGATTGGTCCGATCATACAGAGGGGTACCAGATGTTTGAGACCACCAATAAAAACAGGAATTTTCTATTCTACAGTCATATCAAAAAATTATGACCAACTGCCTGATAGTGGGGAGGACCACACTCTGCTCAGATGACACTAGCATGACGTTGTGGCATGGACTGCGTTAGGTGATGGAAGGTGTACAGTTGGGGTGCAAGAAAACAGATACACCAGTATTTTAAATAACATTATAAACGTGACGCGCGCACGCTGCGGGCAGCGTTTTCTGGGCAGCTACGTCCCAGGATTGTAGGTCACAGAACTCAGGAGAAGAGTAACCTAAAGGCGTGATACACGTCATGATAAATTGTGGAACCTACCTTATCGACCCGTCATCAGTGAGTAATCCAGCTCAGAACACAAGCTCGGGAAAACATATCCAGTCAAACAAATGGCTAAAAAACACACACACACACACACACACACACACACACACACACACACACACACACAAAAGCAACAAGAAAGGGGTGAGGTTAAGAGGTCATGAAAGCTGCAGTAAAACGTGTCCTGAGGTCTTTCACTTCTGCTACTTCTATTATTACTACTCCAACTTTTACTATCACTCTACTACTATTTCTACTTCAACTACTACTGTTACTCTGCTATTATTACTACTGTTACTACTACAACTTCAGCTGCTGCTATTCATCTATTACTACTATTACTCACCTATTATCACTTTTACTACTTCTACCACTACTATTACTATGCTGCTGCTGCTGCTGCTGCTGCTACTAATAATAATGCTAATAATAATGGACATTCTGTTTTTAACCTTGATTAGACTATGGTCACGTAGTGTAATTAACTTAAATGTCCTTATCAATCTAATCCATACAAAATCAGCATCTGCAATTTTCCATTTTCAGCTCAAAAACACTTTAGATGATCAGTTCCTAACAATTCCCAAGCTGTGAAGTAGTTTCATAGTCGTTTTTTTCTTAAATCATGCTAATATTCATATGCACATGGATCTAAATATAGAATTAAGTAAATCTTCTGAACATAGAATTTTGTGTGTGACTGTCTCCTGTAAATACTTTTTAATCATTTTCAGGTGAATAAAGGTAAGTGAAACTATCAAAACCTCCTGCAAAACTGGCCACGGGAGTAAAAAAATGCTTGCTTGCAGTATCGCAAAATATCCAATCGTGACCCCTATATCGCGATGTGCATCGTATCGCCAGATTCCTGCCAATGCACAGCTTTAGTATTCTGAGTCACTCATGCCCGTTCCAACTGCAGCAGAGCAGAGATCCCTCCAATGATGATAACACTTTATTAATCCCTGAGGGGATATTAGGGTTCCAGCACCTCTCATACAGATGCACACACGTGTATATATGTACACAAAGATCTACATAAGATAAATAAATCAAATACAATAGAAGTATAAATATAAATATAATATACATATAAAAAGAAATGTAATTAACAATATACACAGAGAAACTATACAACAGCTAACTTAAAGCTGTTATAAACATCAGTGTTTCTCAAACACTTTACAGGGTTAAACTCTAATAGTATATTTTATTATACAGATTATATATATATATATATATTCTGCTATGTGATAAATTTGTAAAATGATGATTAAATAATATATATATGAAAAATATTTAATACCAATATTAATGACTATATAAGTCATATACAATAAATTAAATAATTAATTACAGAAATGAAAAAATAAATTCAGACCCATTTCTTCTGATTTCTGCTCCCTGGTGGATTATCTGTGTACTGCAGGCACTGAAAAAAAAAGATGTAGAAAAGATAATACTGCTGTTTAAGGCAGCTCAGATTATGGGGTTAAACGTTTAGGTGTTTGATTAAAATGTAATGCAAAGTAAGAGTATAAATAAGTGTTTTATTTATTTATTTAGATTAATTGTTCAGAGGATCAAAAACAGAGCAGGTTTTTTTTTTTTTTTTGTTTTGTTTTTTTTTTTTTTTTTTAGAAAAGTGTTTGGTCGACCCAAAACATTCTGTTTTCATTCCTTTAAGGATCATAAATCATAATAATAATAATAATAATAATAATAATAATAATAAGAAGAAGACCACTTGTGAAATATCATTAACTGTAAAACCCTGATATTTTCAGAGATGGCCATAACATTGCAACCCTCCTGAGGAAACGGCTGCCTGAAAATGCTTTGGTTCTCTGCATTGTGACAGAAAACCTTCAGCATTCTACATCAGTCTGAAGAGCCCTTACAAGATGCATAGAACCCTTTATTCATGTAGAGGGTTCCTCGAGTGTTGATTTTCCAACATTGTTAGTCCTTATAAGCACAAATAAAATTAAGTGCAAGTACATTTTTGATTATATCAGTCATACAAATATTACATTTTCTTAATCTATACATCTCAAATGGACAAATTTCAGTAGCCTAGGATCTCCTGAAAAGAACAATATCAGACGTGTCTCCTATAAATACATTTTTAATGCTTTTGTGAAAGTACGTCAGACTATGAAACCATCCCACAAAACTGGCCTAGGGCTCTTAAAGACCTTAACATGGTTAATGTCACACATTTGCTTAAATTTGAATATCTGCCTTGATATAGTTCAGATTCTTTCTCCTAGACTTTGCTTCTCGCCATATTCTCTTTGCTTTAATGTCTTAAACACTACATATTTCTGCTGTTTATTTCACAATTAAAGTGAAAAAAAATCCCTGATTTTCAGTCTTGTCTCAGACGTTTGGACCCCGCTGTGTCTTCTGACTGGAAGTTCTGATAATAACAGAGTTGAAGGTGTGAGATGTTCACTGTATTTGTGTTCATTTCAGCGGATAATGAGAATCACACTAAAGAGGACTCTGCTGCTAAAGTCTGCCAAGCCCCCATAGCGTCGTCGGAGCAGACATGGAAATCCCCTCCGCCTGCACAGAGGAACCACATGCCTTCCTACCGTGAGTGCATATTTTCTGCTTAGTCACCATGTCTGTCAGTCCCCGTTGAGTATATAGCATCTCCATATGCTCTAGTCTATATGTCCCAGTCCGTCCACTCCATCGCCAGTACACAGCGCTGTGAAATAGTATGAAATGTGGTCCGTTTGGTATGTTTACTTCATTTAAATGGTTCAGATCCGACTCGTTTAGTAAATACACAAACACACAATGCAGCATTTAAAGGATCATTCTGTTGATCAAAGATAGATATTCACACCCAGCTGTGGGGCAGCCCTGGCCTGGTGGCTAGGAAAGCAGACTTGTGACTGGAATATTGCCAGTTCGATTCCCTGAAGTGACAGGACCAGACCGAAGTGCCCTGTTAAGCAAGGCGCTTAACTCCTCGAGTGCCACCTGGGGGCCGTGGATAGGGCGGCCCCTAACTCCGGTATTATAGTATTTGCCTCCCTAAACGTAATACATAAGTCTTTTACATCAGTGTGGAGGAATGTTGCCCCACTCTTTTTTACAGAGTTGTTTTAATTCTGCTGCCTTGGAGGGCTTTCCACCATGAGCTGCCTGTTTAAGGTCTTGCCACAGCACCTCAGTGAAGTTCAAGTCAGGACTTTCGTTGAGGTTTCTTTGAGTCATTCCGAAGCACTTGCTTGTGGGCCTCAGATCAATGCCCTGCTGCGTAATCCAACTGTGCTCGAACCTTTTAGGAACGGTAACAGGTCTGGCAGTAATCATGCCTGGGCGTACAGTGGCATGCAAAGTGTGGGCACCCCTGGTCAAAATGACTGTTACTGTGAAGAAGGTGAATTGAAATGGTCTCCAAAATGCAAAAAGTTAAAGATGAAACGCTTAGAGTGAACATGTATGGGAACCCTAGGAGACTTGAGGACTTGGATAATCCGAGGTCTCAGTCGTAAATTATCCTATTAGGCTTATGGCTGGAGCATAATCATCGTTAGGAAAGGCCAGGTGATGCAAATTTCAAAGCTTTATAAAAAACAGACTCCTTTAAACTTGTCCCAAAAACAGCAGCCATGGGTTCTTCTAAGCAGCTGCCTAACACTCTGGATGCAAATAATACTGCATCTTCATGATCAAACACCCTGGAAACACATCTACAGATAGAAGTTGGGCAATAATGTCTGTATGTCTGATTTAATGTGAAACAAATGGGTAGAATTGGTGGTAAATTACATAATACGGCTGCTTTTACTACTGCTGAAATGCGGGCAGCGACCTTGGATTCTAATCATGGAGTTGGAGAGGCTCTTCCAACTTTCCGAGTATGAAATCAATGTGGGGGCATTCCAGTTCAAAATTTCTACTAGTTCCGATGGATGGCAGCTGCTGGGATTTTTTATTGTTTTATTACATTTATTATGTATTTACCTTTTTGAATGTACCTCCGTTCTCTGCAGTCCTTTAGGGTTCTTACAGAAAGGCCCAATCAGCATAACACCGGCATTGATTGTAGCTGTCCCCCAACGTACCTCACCATCGCTTCCACAGCGAGTCTGTCCAAAATTGATACAACAGGCCTTGATGCAATAATCTGTAGATTAATCCATAGAAAAATAATTTTACCAAAATAAATTTTAATGAATGTTTTTATCTTTAATAAATGAAAATAAAATGATTTGGATGATCTGAAACATTTAAATGTCATGTTTCATCGCAATGTATAACCCAAACCTGTTCACGTCAAGCCTTTAACTTGTGAGCATTAGGTGCCAGTTTATTTATGTGTGTTTATATAGCTGGACTGTGTAGGAATACAGCTTCAGCCAACTCCAGCCCATCTGTTAGTGTGGAATTTATCAGCCTTCTCTGTTCCATCCATTAATGGAAAGGGGCCACAGGACCACTGCTGGCCAAAGTTCTGAGTGCTAAGCCATTATCAGCACAGTAGTAATCCCGTCGAGGTGGTAGCGTGTAGATGACTGCTGCACTAATACACAATATGTCCAAATGTTTATGGACAGAAGCCCCTTCTAATGAATGCGTTCAGCTACTTTATGTTCCGCCCATTGCCGACAGATGTGCAAATGCACACACACTACTGCTCCATGTCTAATGCCAGGCGTGGACTAGAGGGTTATAAAGCCCCCCCAGCATCGGAGCAGGGGAACTGTGTTTTCCGGAATGACATCCAGTACTTTGGGGATGAGGTGGACTGATGGACATCCTGACCTCACTAATGCTCTTGTCGCTCGGTGCAAATCCTCACAGCAATGCACCTGTCTTTTGTCCATACAGTGTGTGTTAGAGGATCACTGTTTATATAATACAGTGATGAACATGTACAGTAAGTGTATGTAAGTGCATTATAATGGCCATCCAGTGTCTGAGGCGAGATTATTAGCAACTGCAGCAAGGTCCCGGGCTGAATGAATATGGCAAATGCATTATCTCCAGGTAGCATTTTAGGAATTTTAATGTCTATGACATGCATTCCTTTAACCTTGCAGAAGTCACATGATCATGTTTTGAAATATGATTAAATAGCAAAAAGGATCTACTTCATTCTATAAGGAGATATTCATTCATATCCAGGTCCCTACTGCTACTGAAAAGAAATAACCCATGTACGCAGTATGTCCAAATGTTTATAGACGCCCCTTCTAACGAACACACTTGCATTGCTTCCACAAATGTGCAAATGCACACACGTGGCACTACTTTTCTACAGGGACGAGACAAGCTAATCGAATAGGCCTCAAATCTCAGAATGTATTAGAAAGTCTTCCCTGGACAGTGGAGACAGCTCCTTCAACAGCAACATAAACTCCTTTAATAGCCTTGGTTTCAGAAGAAACAATGGATTGTGAGTCCAAATACTTTTGCCCATGTAGTGTATATAGTTTATTTACTCACATTTAGCTTGAAATATGAGTAAACTCTTTCAAAATGTATTTTTTAAACTACATTTTCACACATACTCCTTGATGCATTCCAAACCTCACTAGTGCACCCCCTAGAGGTTGCAACCTGCTGCTTTTGTAATACTGATACTTTTGGGTTTGTGCACTTACAGTTCTGGTATTTGATATTGCACTGTGGTGTAAATCAGTGTTTCTCTGCCCTAGTCCTGGAGGCACCCCTGCCCTGCATGTTTTTGTGAATTCCCTGCTTCAGCACATCACCTGCAACTGTGACAGGGCTTGTAAATGAGCTGATGAGTTGAATCAGGTGTGTCGGGAGCAGGGAAAGCACTAACATATGCAGGGCAGGGGTGCACCCACCACCAAGGTTGAGAAACATTTCATTAAACTGTACCTTTTTTGGCCCCAAACGTAGCTTTTGATAGGATCTCATTAGGACAATGCCTTAATAATGCCTTAATAATGCCTTAATAATGCCTCAAATAATTTACACCCTCTGAACAAGTGTCCTCGTCACTTATTGAAGGGCCATGTTACATTATTTATGGCATTTGAATCATGTTACACAGGTAGAATTTATTATTTATTTCTTTTAAACAGGGTTCATTTAAGGAAATCTACATCATCAAAAATGCATCACAGGGCCACAGTGTACCATTTTGTCCTTACCCATCTAGAGAACTGAAGCCTAGTCTGCCCTAATCTATAATGCAGTGTTGTTACCAACTGCACTACCCACTGCTAATGACATCTGGTAACCTCTAATGAAGGGCTGTTCAACAAAAGTGACTTTTTTAAGCTGTACTTCAGTTCAGTTGCCGCATGGGTTAATAAAGAAACACAAAATAAAATCTTTTAGCTGATCTTGCCCACAGTTTAGGGGTACTGTGCCAAGTCTGCAGTTCCAGCCTGGCAATGGACATGCTTTTCTAGGTTATCTAATTGGATTTTGGATTGGATTAAAGCTTAAAATTGTGCTCTTTTTATCAGCCGTCTTGGGGTAGGACCAAATCCCATCCAAAAAAACAAAATCCTATGAGTTAACTTGTTCGGACAGAAAATGACCCTTGGACTGACTCTCCTGCCAAACATTATCCAGATTTAACTTTTCTCTGAAATATTCCCGGGCTCCTCTGAAAGTTATTTCACACTTGCTGCAGAGACGTGCATTTAAGGTGAAGGACAGGCACTGGAGTGCCGTGTTATCGCGTGACTGTTTTCCGGCTGTTCAAGAGGGACCAAACGGGTCAAGATACCACAAAATAATCTTTACCCGGTTCTGCATAACCCTTTTTATGTTTGTTTGTTTGTTTTTCCCACAATCTGTTTTATTTTCATAGTTTATTTGTCATGCCATCAGGACTTGGCTGAATTGCTTCATCTCTTAGCACATAATTCTTCTCCTGAATAAAGAATTGTAAAACTGAAAGCAGTTAAGACTTCAGCAGAATCAGATTTGTCTGTCGGAACATGCCGCTGGTATGTTATTCCTTGCTGATGAAGCAGGTTGTGTATATAATTGTGGTATACATGAAAAGAGAAAGGTTTTGTGACATTTTATAATCCTTTCTTTTTTGTGTGCTTTCAAAATCCCAGGGAAAATAAAGCATCTACCAATGCACCTTCTGACTCTGTTCCTTTCTGTTTTTCTTCACCACAGAGAACAGATTGTTGCCAGAGAAGGAGCGACAGCAGGTGGCTGAACGCTTGCTGCGCATGATGTGTACGGACCTGGGTCTGCTCAGTGCTCTCAGCAGTAAAGATTTCCTCAAGTTGGCCCAGACTTTGGTGGACACAGGCTCTCGCCATGGAGCCTACTCCATTCGTGATGCCCTCGGAGACATGAGCTCCTTGGCCCTAAAGCAGCTTCCTCGCATGTATAACCAGGTCAAAGTGAAAGTCACATGTGCCCTGGGCTCAAACTCTTCTTCAGGCATTGCCGTGACCTGCCATTCCCAGACAATCAGAGGGGACTCCTGTTACATACTAACAGCATATCAGGTTGAAGGGGTCCGGCTTCGACGCTACGTACTGGGACTTAAGGAGGCCTCTCTTAGGGAGGGTCCCGAACATGTACATCACTGGGTTCAGAATGTCCTTTCAGAGTTCGTGATGTCAGAGATTCGCACAGTCTACGTCACAGAGCCACGTTTGTCACTGTTATCTTTTTGTGGCCGGTCCGGTCTTAGCTTGCGATGTGCAGGATGCTCACTGGCAGCCACTGTTCAGGCTGTCCTCGGCCGACGTAGTCTTCAGGCCAGGGGCCTCCACGAACTAGGAGAACTTTTGGCAACATGTCGTGACATAGCTGCAACAACAAGCTTTAGCCGTGAGAGCAAAGCCGTAGATGAATCTCTGCCACCGCCATGTTGGGATTCAACTGCCGAGGCACTGCTCAAGGTCCATGAGAACTTTGAGGCTATATGTGAAGCGTATGGCCGCTGCAAGAGCACTGCACCACTACTGCAGGGCCTCAACAAGCATCTTCTTGGCACACTAGCATGCCTGCTAGCACCATTGCGACAGGCAGCGCAGGAACTAGGAGGCGATCGTTGGCCCACACTCCAGCAAGTGCTGCCTGTCTACATTCGCCTGGAGAAGCTGTTCACTTCTAAGGCTGGAGAAGCAGGTGCTGGTAGCAAGCTCTGTCACTACTTTCTGGAGGCACTAAAGGAGAACTTCAAGGTGGAGAGAGTTCATCAAGTGGCAATGATCTTGGACCCCCAGCTCAAGCTGCGACCTGTCCCTGGATATCAACATGAGGAGATCATTTCCAGGGCTTGTGACATGGCTGCGAGCATGAGGGAGCCTGGAAGTGGTGGATCTACCGGCATCCCAGGAGATGAGAGGGATGGTGATGGGCCATCTGGTCCAAAGCGAGGGCGTATGGAATGCGGGGTGGACAGGCCATCTTGTGCAGCTGAGGAGCCACAGGTTCGGAAGGAGTTGTTCCAGTATCTGGGCGAACCCCTCTTCCATGCCACGGGTGATCTCTTCCAATACTGGAGCTCTGTCATGGACCGGTACCCCAAGTTGTCTCGTCTGGCACTCTGGCTACTGGCAGTGCCCGCAGTGGGTGTCCGCAGCGAATGTGTCAGCATTTGCGAGCAGACCTTAGCGATGAAGAAGAAGCGGCAAGTCTCTGCCGAGGAAATGAACAAACTTGTCTTCCTCAAGTGCAATTTTGCTTGAGGTGGTACAAGGCCACCAGCCAATGGCACTATGGACTGTTCACATAAAAGACACTAGATGATCTAGATGCTGCTCTAGGATCACTTTGTAGCTTTTTATGTCATGTCGTAGTTAGAATGCTTATTCTGAATAAAAAAAAAAGCTGTTTCTGGGTCAGTGTCAATGAACGAGGCACAGTTAAGGGATGTTTCTTTTCATGGACATCTGCTATGGAGTAAATAACACTTTGAGCAGAGATATAGCCTACACACACCTCAAACCTCAACTTGCCACTGGCCATAACAAAAAAAAGAAAAAGAAAAAAAAGCTATGCCCGAAAAACATGAACGTTTGTCAATGCTTGAATTGTCTACTTTAAACCAAAACATGGACACACTGTATGTTTCATTTAGTTTTTTGTTTATCCCCAGCTAGACTGTCCTTTCCAGTGCTCCAGGTATCTACTTACCTCTACTACTTACTACCTGAATTACATTTTCCCTGCTTTTTTTTTACTTTTTTCCCATTGAACAGACATTGGACATCCTTTGCCTTAGTTGGAAATGATCTTTTCTCATGTCTTTAAAATTGCTATTGACTGAATTTAGATGCAAGATACCTCTACTGTCTTTGGCTCTAAAGTCTCAAACCTCTTTGGTTGCTTGCTTCCACTTGTTTGACTGATTGGTTTTAAATATAATGATATTTCTTCAGTTCAGTATTTTTAGAGGTCCAGACTATTGGCTGATTTCAAATTTGCTTCTTTTGGGTTTTCAAATGCACAAGGAATTAGATATCGTATATTTGTCCCTCACAAGCGAGAGACATTACGTCGTACCTTACAGTAGAAGTCACATCTGTTGA
Source organism: Acestrorhynchus altus (assembly GCA_034509495.1). Lineage (NCBI taxonomy): Eukaryota > Metazoa > Chordata > Actinopteri > Characiformes > Acestrorhynchidae > Acestrorhynchus > Acestrorhynchus altus. The sequence continues at coordinate 2,795,796 of CM067511.1, read as the reverse complement.
CTTCTTTGACTGACTAACTAATTTCAAGTATTTATGACTCATTTAGGGGCGGCATGATAGTGCCTCAGGTAGTGTGTGTGTGTGTGTCACACAGCTGCAGGGACTTTTATCCTTGCTTCAGTCTCTGTCCATTCCCTTTGGGTACCTCAGCTTCTTCCCAAGGTCCCAACACATTTCCACACATGGTTGGTGAATTCGCTATGTTAAATTGACCCTACACTATTAAAAGTACAAGATCCTCGAGGACCTTTTGCAGGTTATTTAATTTGCAACTGGAGGTGAAAGTAAAGTGTTTCAATGAACCTTCAATAAAAGGCCATGGGTTCTGGAAGGTTCCTTGAAGCAACTTAAGAGGTACCTCCAAACTGAAGAACCTCCAGATGTACTTTTTACAATGTAGGTGTGCATGAGCCTGTGATGGACTGAAACTCTGTCCAACTGAGGAACTCTTTGATGTCTCCCTTTCACGTCAGTCTGAAGTCCTAAAATCATACAAAAGCGCCTGGCATATTGCCACAGTTTCTATTACTGAACCTAGACTGTAGAAGAACATTTTGCTTTTCACTGACATCAAAGCCCTGTCTTTGTATGCACACATTTCTTCAGTGCTTTGCTCTTTGTTGCCTTTTCAGCAGACTAATTGACTCTGGCTGTTTTATTTGTGTATATATAGATATATCTTTATATCTTACTAATTGGGGTAAACTTCACTGGAAGGACTTCAGTCAGGGTTGTAAATGACAAGGATGTTGCCAAACTGACAGTTCCACATGGGATGGGCGATGTGGTAAAAAATTAGGGCTGGATGATATTGCAATATGTAGTTCTGCAATGTATATTGCGATATTGAAGTATTGGGCAATTTTCTCCTGAAGTCAGTGATCGAACCTCATGATGTTCATAATACACTGTGTGTGTATTCAAGACTGGAATGAAATAAATGGTATTGGACAAGTCAAATCTGCCTCTGGTAGATATGGCATGGAAAACAAGAACAGATTTTCAGTCTTTATCAAGTTTTATCAAGCGAGATGTAGCGTGACTAATTTTCCTTGTGAGAAACTGCACATCCTGCAGTGTGAATGTTGCCCATGGATACTTTGCAGTGATGATGCTGAAATGATAAATTGTGCAGCCCTAGTAAAATATCACAATAGTGAAGACATTTTCCCACAATAACTACCACAATACTTTGACATGCAAACAAAATGCATCAATATCAGCAGATTTGAAAAACACACACGATGCTATTTATTCTCCCATATTTAGTACAGAATTCTTTATTCAACGTGTTCCAAACAGGACTAGTTACACGGTTCATTATTGATCAAATTGCTTTATACACTGACGATATCCACATTAAGCTCAGAAAGGTATGTACTGCGATAAAGTCACAATATAAATTGTCATACTGCCCACCCCCAGCCCCATATCGTTTAAGTTGCAGTATAACAATTGAAAAAAGATCCCCCACCTTTACCAACTGTTAACAATTCAGGATATATACAATTCACTAGAAGGCAGCTACGTTGTTCAGAAACTATCATTCACATTGTTTTAACAATCTGTAACATGATGCACTGGATTTTTTTTTTTTCTTTCATTATTCGTTATCACTAATGTTTCTGTCTGTTTTGCTGTTTGAAGAAGAGGGCCCCAGTAACCAACCAGGGCAATTTTGTTTTTTCCTGTTTTATTTTGCTCAAAATTGAATAGTCAAACCAAATGTTTAACTTCACCACTCATGTTCTACTGCTCCTAATGCATTGTGGTCTTTGTAGTGTGTTTGGGGTCAAATGAATACAAAATGAAGAACTTGCTTGACTCAAGAAATGGCCTTCAAGCAGGAAACCTTCCCAACAGCTTGCTGTGGAGAGACTTATCATTTCTGTTTGTGTCTTGTAATGCCTTGTAACACTCCTGTCTCCAAGAGTAGAGTTATTATAAAGATATGCATGCGGACAATGTAAGAATTTTATTTTGCTTTTATTTTTTTTTTTTTTTGCTTTTTTTGTTGTTAATCTTTATTGCTTGGACCCCACTTCTCTTCACAACCTTCGGACTTGGAGATTACGTCCATTCAGGTCGTTTATTGTTTTTCTCAATTTTTTAATATATATATAACCACAAGAGGGCGCAAGTGTCTCAAACAAATGTTGATCTCTCACTTTGGAGGGAGTTGCCAGTCATACCTCTTTTTCTACACACAAGTTTTAGACGGTTTGATAAACTTCATCAGCAAATGGTACAGTCTGCAGAGATTTATTTTCTGGTTTCTGGTTTTACACACTCAAGTGAACACACCTTCCGATTCCTATGTTCTGTATTTTGGAGGGGGCGGGAGACGTTTGTTAAATAATACAAAATACTCTTTGACCATAAAGTTTGAGGGGTTTTTGTTTGTTTTCTCAATATACTCACATTTGCAATATTTAAAGACAGAAATGTACTCCTTCCTATTTATGGACTCACCGTTTTGCTTTACCTTTCTGCAAACAGCGGAAACTTGCATTTAATTTTAACTGGTATTTTTCCATCTCCCATGATTTTGTGTATAAGTTGTTCAAGCATTAGGTCTAATTTATACTTTTTTAGCAACACTATTTTTATATACATATATATCTATATATATATATATATATATATATGGTTGACAATAGAACTTTAACTCATTACTGATTATCAGTAGTACACACACAGTGCTGTGCAACGTCCTCAGAATCTATCTACTCGCTACAGTATGTACTGTGTGAATAAAACGTACTGAAACAGAGACTTGAGGTCGGGTCATTTGTGATTCTGGTATGAATGTGTACGTTATGGGATTCCTCAGAAATTTGCATGTTTAACGTCATGCATGTGGAAGCTCTGATCTGACCGTTGTCTAGTAAACGATCATCAACCCCCACCGTAAATGGGGTCAGCCCCAAGGTCATCCCCGGCTGTTCTCAGAGTGCTGTATTGGCATATTAATAGAAAGTTGACTGGAAGAGGAAAATGTAGTGGGAAAAGGTACACGAGCAACAGGAATGACCACAGCCTTGAGAGGACTCGAGAAAAGTTGATTCAAGAATTTGAGAGATTTACGACAAGTGGACTGTGGCTGGTGTCAATGCATCAAGAGCCATCACACACACATGTCTCCAGGAATGGAGCTCTGACTGCAGCATTCCTAATATCATGCCATCTTACCTGGGCTAAAGAGAAAGAACTGGATGGTTGCTAAGAGTTCCAAAGAGCTCAACTCCAAAAGAATCTCAACTCAAGCTCCTAGATTCTGGAGGAATTAGTGGAGAGACAGAAGTCTGGAGTCCAGTGTGAAGTTTCGAGGGCCATGTCTTCTGCTGGTGTTGGTCCACTGTTTAATCCAGAGTCGATGTACTGTAGCTTCTACCAGGAGATTTTAGAGCACTTCATGGAGACGGACAATTTCCTTTCAGAATAAAGGATATATGCACTGATTGACCATAACAGGACCACCACAGAGCAGGTATTATGTGGGTGGAGGGTAATTCTTAGCACTGAGTGGCACTGACATGGTGGTGTGTATTATGCTGGTATGAGTGGACCAGACACAGCAGTGCTGCTGGAGTGTTTAAACCCCTCAGTGGCACTGCTGGAGAACAGTCGACCAACCAGAAATGTCCAGCCAGCAGGGTCCTGTGAGCACAGATGGAGGCTGTAGAAAAGATGAGCTTCTCTCGCTGACTTTACATCTAAAAAGTCTAATAGAGTGGACACGGTGTTTAAACACTCCAGCAGCGCTGCTGTGTCTGATCCACTCATACCAGCACACCTAAACAGCTGGTTACTACGTCGGTCCTGAGATGAAGCAACATTCCAAGAGAACACAAAAAGATTTGACTTGTCTCAGGAGGTCAAAGAGGGGGCAGAGGGAACTGGCTGTCTGCCAGAGGGAATCTTCCCTCTGCCACCTGGATTTCTATGGACTGCAGTCCTGCTTTCAGACCTTATTACCTTCACAGGTTTTGGGGTTACAGTTCTGCATCCTGGCCACTAGAGGGAGTCTTGTGACTATCAGAAAAGACTCAGAGACTCAGAAAATCATCCAGTAAACAACAGGTTTTGATCAGTTCTTGATTTCTAGGATGAAGAGTGGAGTGGTACATAGATGAGGCTCCAACTCAGTGGCCTGTAAATTACAGGAGTTGGCTCTTTCCAAAGGTGTTCAGGTCTTTGCACTGCTCATTTCGCCCACCTCTGAAATGCCAACTATCAGTATATGATATAAATCAACTGTTCTGGTGCCATCTGACACCTAAGGTCTTTAACATCATCAGACAATTTAGGGAAAACTTGAGCAGAAAGAACACATACCCTGAGCTTTGGGCAGGAATTGGGGGTTAGACTTTCTTCAAAAGCTCCTCAACCATGAATGTTGGGGAGGTAAAGGCGTAGTTTCTTAACTCGTACAACCTGAGATCCACACTTTGTGGGCAGTTATAATCCATTTTCTAGGCTTCCTAACTCAGGATCAGAATAACAAATTACAAGACTTATTGAGCAGTGGTTGTGTCTTCAACATGTCGTCATATAAGCGAGTCGTTCACCTTGGAAATCAGCTACAATTCACTCATTTCCAACTGAATTAAATGCCAGTTTAAATGCCAAAGAAGCTTCCACGCTCAACCTGCATTCAGACTCTGGCTGATCAGCAAGAGGGGTGGGGCTATTGGCATCACTGACCGGATATTGGGTTATAAATGAAAATGAGAAGGGAGGGGCTGTTTGCGCTCTTTCTTTGTTCACACAGTTGAAATTTCTCCCTTCTTATTTTTCTCTGTAAGCCAACATTTGGGTCAGTGACATCATTAGCCCCGCCCATGTGCATGCACATGTGGTCACAGTAGTAAACATGCACTTGAAGCTCCTTTGGCATCATGTAACTGCCCACAAAGTGCGGACCTCGGGTTCTAAGAGTTAAAAGGCCTACATAATAATCCACACCACCTCTTCACAAAGGAGGAGCATTGACATCTTCTGCTGCACGGCTTGCCCTAAGCTTGGCCTCTCTCTCGCACTCAAGGAGTTTTTCCACACGTTTAAGCGACAGAAACCGGACAAATAGTTTGTTTTCGTTCAGCGTGTAAATGGCTGGAGCTGCTCTGCTTCATGCACGGTGGATGGCAGGGAGGTGAATAGCATTTCTGTCAGGCAAGCACCTCTGTTTTTCCTGGAACGCCAAAATACTCCCACTGGGGGAGAAAAGAGAGTAGCCAAGCGCTCCAACCTCTCGACTCGGAGGGCACTGCTTTTCTGCGTTTAAAGCATATGCGCCACCTCAACCCTGTCATGACTAACAGCGTGGTAATGCTCGAAAAACAGCCAGTGAACTGCATTACTTGTAATAATTCTGTTGTAATAGTGTTGCGTTATGCATGACATCACTGGCATTACCAGCTCAGAATAGAACAAGCTAGTGGAGGCCTCATGTTTACCTCTAGGTCATTGCTTCTAGCCCTGGTCCATTTGAATCCTTCAAACACCATGTCAAGTTATTGCTCCTTCTCCGAAACAGCAAATAAATCAGCAAGGCTTGGATCATCAACTTCATGTGGTTGTTTTTCCTCTGGAGCTCAGCACTGATCTATTTATTGGTTGGTCCTTGCAGTTGCTGCAACACGACACTAGATGACAGCATGTGCTGTGCTTTGTGTTCTGCTCTCCGTGGGCTTCAGGCTTGGTTATTCACCTCGGATGTCTTATGTCTTGGTTGAACTTTGCTGAGCGTGTTTCAAAACAGGAAATCTAGCTGGCACCGCAGCACAGCATTCATACTCGTTAAAACGTCCAGATCCAAACCCTGAAGCCCTCCCACCTGTCTGAGCCATCTCTGCTCAATGCATCTATCAAGGAAGGTTTGGGACGAGTTCAATAATATTGGAAACTGCAGACCACAGTTTTTTTATTCATACAGTATAACCTTTACTACCCATTAAAGCTGTTTTGGTGCACTTTTGCTGGAGCGTACACTCTTAAAAATAAATGTGAAACAAAAAGCTATTTGACATCATAGAAGAACCATGAAGTTCCCGAAAGAACCATGTCTGTAACACAGATCTTTGAAGATGTTGGTGTGGCTCGAACTGGGTTCGATTCCCAGTCTGGGTACCGATGCTTTGCTACACCAAGAGTCCTATGGCAAGACTCCTGACACTACTCTGGCCCGCCTCTGTAAGTATGAGTAACCTTATAAGTAGCTTTGGATTAAATGCCATGAACATAAGAAATGGGAAGAACAAAAGTTTGATGTTCAGGTATGGTTCTTCTGTGATGTTGCTCAAAGAATCTTGAGTAGACGCACCAGAGTGATGCATTGGCCAGAGCAGTGGGTGAGTTTTCTTCCCACTGCTATGCTATTGACACTCAACTCATCCTTAAACCATCATTTCTCACCTTCTGACACCCAGGTTTCAACTCACATCTCAGCATGCCTTGCTGACACCTCATCATGGATGGATGCCCATCTCCTGAAACTTAACCCCAGCAGAACTGAATTGCTGCACATCCCTGGAACCACTGGTCCTCACCATGATCTTGCCAGTTCCTTTGAGAACTCACTGATTACTCCATCGGCTGGAGCACCAATTCGTGGTGTAGTTGTGGATGACCAGATACCATTTCTCAGCACATGTGGCAAGATTTCATGTAGATTTCTCCTTTATAACATCCAGAGAGTTACACCTTTTCTGTCTAGAGAGGAGCTCAGGAGTTCATTTCATCTCTTGTCATTTCAAGACTTGACTACTGCAACTCCCTTCTGGCTGGCCTTCCTTTGCATCCTATACTCATCCACAATGTGGTGGAATGGCTCATCTGTAATGTTCCAAAGTTCAGCCATGTTCCCAAGTTCAGCCATGTAATGTTCCCAAGTTCAGCCATGGCTTTCTGTAGCTGAACATCAGATTCAAAACCTTGATGCTGGCCTTCAAAGCCAAACCTAAATGAGCCCCTACATGATCTGTACCAGGAGCATCAAGTACAGCTTGGCTTGATCCACCATCCCTCAAGATGCATGGAAGACAAGCATCCAGACTCTTTTCTGTCCAGACATCAAAGTGGTGGAACGAACTTCCCCTGGGGTCCGAACAGCTGAGTCACTTGCTGAGATTCCTCAACCATTTAAGATTTTATTGAGCCTCTATAGACTAGAGGATATTTTCGGAACAGCAAAGCACTTTTGTAAGTCACTCTGGATAAGATCTGCCAAATTCCATAAATGCAAATGTAAATGTAAATGGAGAGCAGTTTAAGGGTTAGGTGCCTTGAGCAATGGCGACCTTCCAGTCACAAGGCCGTTTCTCTTACCTCCAGGCCATGGTTGTCCCCTAAAATCACGTGAATGTGATTCAGACTCACACCTCTATTCAGAGACCAGAAGCCCCATTTCACAGACAGGTACAACCTTTGAGTCTTTTACTGCTCATACAACCTGACACTTCTGACACATCTTGACATTTCTATGAGAGGTTGGAGCATTGCCTTAATGATTTGATTGCATTCAACAACAAGAGCATAAGTGAGGGACATTTGCTAGGCTTCATAAGTCGTGACCAGAGGAAACTCTTCACATGACGTGTTTTGAGCTGAAAATGCTATTTGCAATGATTAGATTGACAAGGATATTTATAAAAAAAAGTCATTTAAATGGTTTAAATAAAAGTACTTTTCTTTTTCTATGTATGTATCAGTATTATTGCTTCTCAGGACTATTATTCTGAAATTTGAACACTGTGTGAGCAAAAGGAAGAGAGCAAACAGACCCTCTTCATTTTCTTCTATAACCCAATATCTGGGTCAGTGACAGCATTAGCCCCGCCCCCTCGCTCTGATCAGTCAGAGTCTGTATGCAGGTTGGGCATATATACGTGAGCAGAGCAGCAAACATGCACTGGAAGCTCCTTTGGATTTTAAACTGGGATTTAATTCATTTGGTGACAAGTGAGTTTTAGTTGTTTTCCAAGCTGGATTATTCACTCAAAATTCCAACCCAACTCCATCCTGAGAGACACTACTTCTGTATGTACAGCTCAATAAATAATGCCCATATCAGCCTAAATAATTAATTATAATTTTGAGGATGAGTGTATAATTATTTTAGCAGTACTAACATCAGATGACATTCTTTTGTGTTAAAAGTAAAAAAAAAAAAAGGAAATCATAATAAATAAAAAAAAAAAAAATAGAAAAAGATAGAAAAATGTGTCCAGTGGATTTTGTGCATTTCAGCGACTGTGTGCGGCTTCCTTTTTGATTCCTTCACAATTACGTCATGGCTGGACGTGGCGGCCAAGTGCTCAGCATGATCTGTTTAACACACCGGCAGAGGACGGAGCACTCCAAGCACCTTCAGGCTGCGAATGCAGCTTAAATCACAGCCACAAGCTCAAAAACAGGAGCGCTGCAAAAGTTATCTCAATTATTCTCCCATTGAAGGTCAGTTTGGGGAGAGGAAATGATTTTGTCAAAGATCGAATGGTTTATTACCTTAGACAGTAATGGTGGAATGCGATTCACATTGCGATGGCCTTGGTTTCGGTCGGCGGTGTAAGCACAAGGGTAAAACCAGGTTGTTCTTATGTTTATTGCCCTCCCATAGATATTTACACCAATTATCTTTCTACTATAATTCACAAAACCATCACTGAACGCTTCTTTAAAGTCATGTACCATCAAACCACAGTAAAAGAGCAGGAACGCATGCCTTCTGAATGACTGCATGGAGCTGTTTTTGCAGCAGGTTTGCTTTTAACCACACTTTTAAGGGAGGTTAGGCCTTGTCCACACTTAATTGGATTCATTGGATTCATGCATATGTTTTTGTCCACATAACGCAACAATTTGTAACCTATACCAATAAATAACAGCTTCAGAATCATGTTGATTCTGCTGGAAGATAAAGGTCACCAGGATCAATAAATGATGTACATTTAGACTGATAGGATCAATATTTATTGATCTACTCATACAAAAATGGTGTCTCTCAGTACGGCGTCGGGTTTAACACAACATGCCAGACGTCTCTGCATGGAGTTGTAGAGGTTCCTAGTGGTGATCCATCCCATGCAGCTTGAATGTTCTCACTCAGTTCTGCAGATGGTGCGGTACGGATGGAGTGTTGATAGAGCGTCCAATAGCATCCCACACCTTTTCAATCAGGGACAGGTCTGGAGATGAAACTGACCACGGCATAGTATCCACAGCATTGTCTTCAAGGCAAGCTCCTAAGATGGCAGCAAGTGTTGGAATAGAGCACCATATAATATAGTGTGTGTTCAGGAAAGGTCAGACCACTGGTTGCAGGACCTCATTAACGTAATGCTGGACTGTAAGTGCCTGTAATGAAGACCAAAGGTGATCTGGCATCGTACAAAATTGCACCCACACCATGACAAATCCTGCCAAGACAAAAGTGGGGCTTGTCACCGAAGATGACCCGCTGCCATGAGTGACTCCCTGACAGTCTGGCACGACACCACTGCAGTCTGGGCCAGCCCTTTAGAGTTCATTGCTGCCAGAGCAGGATTCCTACTGGTTAAGGTCCAGTTTCTCTTTGTTTTCTTTGTTTTACACACAAATTTCATTCATTTTGGAAGTTGCAAAGATATAAATTTAATAAAAACTGGAAGATAGCAGCCTAGTGTGGCAGCGGCTTTACTAAAACAGCTGCCGTGCGCTTGTGGTTTTCTATATATGGCTTAATGGTTGTATAGTTCCATCCCAAAAAGTTGAGACGTGTCCTATTACTAGGGGTGTCAGAGGGTTTGGGAAAGGTGGACCTCTGTACCCAAGGCCCTACGTGTCTGGCAAACGGTAACAAGGGCCCAAGATTTGGTGCTACCCCCATGCCTGTTGCTGCTGCAGTTGGCAGGAATTTCCATCCATTTTCTGTCTTCCATTATAATGTATATGCAATATAAGGCTAGGCTGCAACCTCCTGCTGTGTACTGCACAAGTGATTGGTCAAATGTTACAGTAGGTGGTCCACATCATTGTTATTTCTCCTGTTTTTTCAGACCCACAGAGCACAGATTTTCCCCTTTGACCATATATTTTATTGATGGCAGCTGGAATATGAAGGGATTTTTGCCAAGTATTACAAAAACCTCTGCTTTCCAGTGGTGGAGTCCTCCTTTAAAGGTGCTTGTTTGATGTCCAGTGTGGTTTGATGTCTGTATCCCGTTTTGATTCAAAAACGCTCAATCTGGAGAAGCTACGAGTGTATTCATAAGTGTGTGTGTGTGTGTGTGTGTGTGTGTGTGTGTGTGTGTGTGTGTGTGTGTGTGTGTGTGTGTGTGTGTTCAGAACTTTATCAGCCTTCTTACTGACTAAGGCCAAATCGATCTTATCTTCAGCTACTGTAGATTCATAGTAATCCAAGATCACTTTTTCACAATTCACTGCTACTGCTAGTCTTTCTGTCTTTACTTATAAACCACATTTCACGTCTCTGCTGTCTCATCTGGGTGATTTGTCTTCACTGGCCCGTGGGAACATGCACTTGGATCTGATGCCTGGGATTTGACTGATCGCAGGCAGATTGAAAAACATGCAGTGTTACTGTTAATGAAGGGAAGCGATACCTTCTATGTTCAGCATCAAAGCTTCTGGAGCTCTCGGAAACCCCATTAGTCTTACCCAAAGCACTGGTTTCCAGTTTACAATACCTTCACCCAACACGCTGCACCTATGGTATTCTCCTCTACCTCCTTTCACGCACCAGGATTGAAAGTTAGTGTCCATTATGTGACACCTGACGTCTGGAGCAATGACCCTGATGCAAACCAAATGGCTTAATGATCCATAGAAATATGTAACACTAGACAAAAGTAGATGTACAAATGTAGCTGCCAGCTTCAGTCCAGGGACTGAGGTCAAAGGAGGTGAATGAAGGCCTTATGGGTCCTCTGGAGCGCTTGAGTTTCGTTCTGCTTGATTAGAACCCAATTGACCATGTGATCTGCTTGACATAGCCCACACAAACTTTATAATGCTGTTTTAAAACTACTGTTGGCGCCTGATGACCAGGTCAGAACATTTTGCTGACTCTTGGTATCAAATAGGGACCAATCAATAATGAAACCTCATTTTAAGGGTCTAAAATGAAAATTTCCATTAAAAAATGTCCCTATGTCTACAATGTATTTGTGTTTGTTCACATAAGATGGACTTAAAATACTTTATATCTCAGAAATCCTGTTGCAAATGCATGAATTGTGATGGATTATCTGTAATGATTAGATTGACAAGGATATTTATAATAAGATCTTTAAAATACCTGATAAAACAACAACAACAACAACCCTATACTTTATTATTTTTGTTATTTATGCAAGCATCAGTATCATTACTTTGTGGGACTTTTATTCTGAAATTTGAACACTGTGAGAGCAAACAAAGAGCCCCTCCCTTTTTGGTTTCCTTTATAACCCATAAAGCTTGTTTGACATGACCTGTGCCTTGCCTTGGTGGTCAGCGAAAGTAATTGGCTGCAGTTGGGGGAGGCTGCTAGAACAGAGCTGTCAAGTCAAACAGTCGCCCCCTGCAGCCCATGTAGCAGAAGACGTGGATACAATAGAAGTCCATCTGTTATGGCATGAAGTTAAATATGATAAATAACGAAGCTGAAACCACGTTTATTTAATAACCTGTAAGTTAAATAAAATGTTGCAGGTTTTCCAAATCCACACTGGTGATTGTAGATGACCACAGTCACAGTCTGTATGCAGGTTGAGCATCAGCCCCGCCCCCTGTCTCTGATCAGTCAGAGTCTGTATGCAGGTTGAGCATCAGCCCCGCCCCCTCTCTCTGATCAGTCAGAGTCTGTATGCAGGTTGAGCATCAGCCCCGCCCCCTCTCTCTGATCAGTCAGAGTCTGTATGCAGGTTGAGCATGTACACATGGCCAGAGCAGTAAACATGCACTGGAAGCTCCTTTTGCATTTAAAATGGCATTTCAGTTGGTTCTGGTTCTAAGAGATAAGTCTTGCCCATTTAGGCAGATGTTATAAGGAGTGTTTCAGTCTGGATTGCGTTTTGATTGTAGAAGAGATTTATTTACTGTATATCAGCCTTAAAATCTCAGTACCAAAAGCAGATGTTTAATTCTGACGGATAAAGAGAGGTTGGAGAATAAATCACGACTGTTTTCTACATAAACCATTCTGTGTTTTAAGTGAAGCTCAGGGATAATAATAATAAAAAAAAAACCAAGATAATTGCAGGATATGAGCTCTTTAAAACAAGAATGCATTAAAGTGCCATCCAAATTATATGAAGTATTGTCTCTGAAGTGAGCGAGTTTTGCAGCGCTCAGCACTTGGATGGGTTTGGGACAGAGTTTGACCCGTTCACCTAAAGTGGGTGTAGACGGTGGTGAGTCACAGAAATTGCATATGCAGACTGAAAGTGCTGTAATTGGGTTGAATTGAGAGTTTTACTGCTTTGAACACGTGATGTCTGGGGCTTTCAGGGTCTCGCTCTGTCTTTCTCACATTCACATACAGACGTATCATATTAAGCTTTGATTTAAATGAAAATCTCCCTTAATTATTCCCAGCTTCTGAGCTACGGATGTGGGTTTGAAACAAATCCTAGGCTAAAAGGATTTAAATGAAAATTCCCAATTAATTTTGGTGTAGAATAATAATAATAATAATAATAATAATAATAATAATAATAATAATAATAATATAATTATTGCTATTATTATTAACAACAACAATAATAATAATAAAAATAATAATGTGATTTTGTATAAATGCAGTCTAATCCTCAGCGTCCGTCTCATGCAGTACCTCAGTCTTGCTAACTTTGCAGATCCTCTTGTTTATATGAAGGCACGTCATTGTGATAGCACTTCACACGTGCTAGCTAATGAGACCACTAATCACTTCCATACGGATGTGCCAGCAATCAGGTAACAGCAGTGTTAAGACATGCCTACTGCAGAGCTAAGTACCTTTTAAAACCTGCTCTGTGTGGTACTGCATGATTCTGATTTAACTCTTAGAACCCAAGATCCACACATTGTGGGCAGTTACATTGTGTGTTCTGGGCCTCATATCTCAGCATCAGAGTAACCTACAGACATGATACACATATCATAACACACTACAGCACACTGTTCTCTGACCTAATAATCCAAATGGACTCGATTCCAGCTGAATTAAATCCCAGTTTAAATGCCAAAGGAGCTTCCAGTGCATGTTTACTGCTCTGTCCACGTGAACATGATCAATCTCATACAGACTCTGACTGATCAGAGAGAGGGGGCGGGGCTGATGCTCAACCTGCATACAGACTCTGACTGATCAGAGAGAGGGGGCGGGGCTGATGGTCAACCTGCATACAGACTCTGACTGATTGGAGAGAGAGGGCAGGGCTGATGAAATCACTGACCCAGGTATTGAGTTATGAATGAAAATGAGGAGAGGTTGTTTGCTCTCCTTCTCTGCTCACACACTGGTCAGATTTGCAAATAAAAGTCCTGGTTAATACTGATACATACAATAATAACAAAAGTTATACAGGACATTTAGCTTTTTTTTATTTTATTTGAACCACTGTCAAGTATTTGGAGCATGTTTTAGACCTCATAATCAGAAAACAAAAACAGTGAAATAAAAAAAAATATATTGTTGATCAAAACATGGTGGAATTCATATCTAAATCTAAGTATCTAAATTCTGTTTATTTTTATATCTCAAATGAAGATGAATCCTAGTGGTCTAGAGTCTCCTGACAATAACAATATCTGGTTTGTGTGACTGTCTCCTATAAACACGTTTCTTATGTTTTGGTGAATAAAGTACGTCAGACTAAGAAAAACCTCCCAGAAAAAGGCCTAGAGTTAGACCAATCTATATCTGTCTGTCTGTCTGTCTGTCTGTCTGTCTGTCTCTCTGTCTGTCTCTCTGTCTGTCTCTCTGTCTGTCCACCCTCCTCACTCTATTTATCTCCGGTGGCAGAGAGAGATTTCTGTGTTATGCCAAAGAACAATAATTGGTTCATGTCAGGTTTCTTTCTATTTTCTTTATACTGGGTATCTTTCTTGTTGTCTGTCCGTCTCTCTTTCGTTCTTTCTTCTGGGTGGTATTTTGGGTTTTATTTGGAAAGGTATTTTTACTGCCGTCATTCTTTCACTGAGGAAACAATACTGAAGAATGTTATGCTGCTCCACACACCCCGTTAGTAAATCTGTTTAACAGACATGTGTGTGTGTGTGTGTGTGTGTGTGTGTGTGTGTGTATGTGTGTGTTTGGTCGGATGCCACACACTACTGATAGATTGGGATCTTTATGCCCCCAACAGTGTAATCATTGCAGTGCTGATGAAGCTGGTTCTAAAGACTACAGAGATGCCAAATTGATCTCTGTGGTGGGTGTCGGAGCACCGGTGGCAAAATCGCTGCCAGCAAATCCTGACGACCCTGAGCTTAGAGCAGACTGAGCTGTTCCCATGTTTCCCTGGGAAATAATATAATTTTACAAAGATGCATCAGTTCTATACTGGGAATATACTGGATTTCTGCAGACGTACGTAAATGTTTATTTTAAAACGGTTCTCTGTATTATATCTGAACTAACACTGTATCACTAACTGTATGTAGAACAATGTTTTACAGGTAAAACATGACATTTCATGCAGTGCAGTGAACAGGAGGCTACATTTCAGCTACACACCATAAATATCTCTTTATGGACCAGCTGAAACCTCATCTCGAACGCACTGAAGACACACAGCTGTAAATCTCTATACAGTGAGTAAATTCACTCGGCATGCTGGAGGAAACAATTTCCCTTCAATAAACATTTTCAGTTTACATAGTAAACATCTGTGTTCTTCTTATATCAGTTTTGTCCAGAGGAGAACGTTTCCTTACAGATTTGTAAACACACTCCACTCCTGAACCCTGTTATTTCCTAAATACGCGGCACACATCTGTCCAGGACTCTAAGACTGACCAGAACAGGGGTTCAGCAGCTTTTACAGAATAATTCATAGGTAAAAAGTGGACAATTAATAGAAACAATACTGAATAATTTATAATAGTTACCATATAGTTACAAACGTATAGTAGATACCGAATAATTCATACTGAATACTAAGTAATTCAGATCAACTATGAAAAACCCATAGTAGATACTGAATAATTAATAGTAAATATGGAATAATTCATAGTAGTTACTAGATAAATTATAATAGAATACATACTGATTATAATAAGATTCATATAATAGAGTACATACTGAGTGATTCCTAATAAATATTGAATGACTTGTTAAATTAATTATATATATATATATATATATATATATATATATATATATATATATATTACATACATGTAACACATGGATTACTGACAAATTCCTCATAATACATAATAGATATTGAATAATTGATTATAGTTGTTGAATGTGTGAAAGCAGTTACTGGTTACTGTGGTTCCACTCGATTCTGAAAGACTGTCATTGTAAGTGTTTATGAAAAAGACTGCATTCATTCTGCAGAGAATCTACAGCGAGTTTCCTGAGAATTGAGCTTTTAGGTTTGCGGTCGGTCAGCTGTAAGGGCACAGATTAACTTATGCATTAATGGATTATACGTCCACGCTATTTTCCATTCCTGACAATCAAACATCATCCTAGGAAGTGATGCTGGGAGGATTATGGTGGTATAGTTTGTCTGTAGAGGGGCTGTTTATGTGTGAGAGCTGTAGACTCCATTGCTATTATCCTTCTCTGTCAGAGGAACGTTCAGTTTATCAGTACCTGGAGACACCTGGAGAACCTGCTGCTCTCCAATGAGAGCAGAGGTCAGAGGTGAAGTAAGGAGGTGATGACTGAAGGTTTCAGTACAGTGCTGGTTTAAAACTGGACCTCAGATGAGCATCTTTCTGTAAGTGGCCGACAGACTGCCGCACTTACTGGGAGAGTTAAGCTGTAATCTTTCCCCAGTTAGAGAGAGCCGAGAGCAGAAGGGCGCTCGCATGTGATGGAAGTTGAAGGGTGATAATCCTCACCACATCACGGAGCTCAGCACTGCAGTAGAGCCTCCAACAGCGCTCGCTACAGCCATCAACTCCGTCACAGATGATTAACCCAAAACAGCAGTAATTAAATACTATTATTAATAAGATTATGATTACATCACAATATCAGTAGCTTTTTTTTAGTTTTGATGTACTTTTATTCACCACAAAATATGAAATGTGTTTATAGGAGACAGTTCCACATATCAGATATTATTATTTTCAGGAGAGCCTAGACTACTCAAACTTACCTTAAACTCATTTTAGGTTTTAAATATTTGTATGAATTTGATTATGATTTGGTCAAAAAATTCTTGATTTTGTGCTTAAAAGTTCTTTACATATCAGAAATCCTGATGGAAATGGACTTTTAATTAATTATTTGTAATATAAGGATATTTATAATAATTTGTTCCTCGACATACTTGATAGTGGTCCAAATAAAATGAAACAACCATCAGAATGTGCTTTATTATTATTGTTATTTATGTATGTATCAGTATTATTCTTTCTAGGGACTTTTATTCTGAAAATGTATAATTTATAAGAGCGCAAACAGTCCCTCCCTTCTTTCTCTCTTCCGTAACCCAATATCTGGGTCAGTGATGTCATTAATCCCGCCCCCTCTCTCTGATCAGTCAGAGTCTGTATGCCGGTTGAGCATCAGCCCCGCCCCCTCTCTCTGATCAGTCAGAGTCTGTATGCCGGTTGAGCATCAGCCCCGCCCCCTCTCTCTGATCAGTCAGAGTCTGTATGCAGGTTGAGCATCAGCCCCGCCCCCTTTCTCTGATCAGTCAGAGTCTGTATGCAGGTTGACCACATATCCTGCACATATAGCTGAGCTGTTAGTGTCCCTTGTATACCTAATAGGGTTGACCAACTGTTGTATGCGACTCCTCATCACATCATCACAGTGTGTCGCTGCATAGAAAAGGCAGGACTGAAGCACTGACCATGAGGCCTGGACTGTTGCTGAAAAGCGAACCTGGTTTTGTTGATAAAGATGATACGGTTCCACTCTGTTGTAGTCCAGGGTTCTTATTCACGACATTACTGCAAATGGCTTGGTCAGAGCAGTTAGGTGGTGGACAGATGCTCCTGGGCACTCAACATTGGTCACCCTGGAATGTGAGAATGTCCTTGCTGATATGTGCTTGAGAACGAAGCAGAAAACTGGACAGGAACCCTCTCAAACACTGGTGCAATCCTTATCTCACTGTGCTGACAATGTCATTAAGGCAAGGGGAGACATAACCAGGTATCAGAGAGTAAACGAATGGATAAAACATATCTTGCCTGGGAATTTTATTTCGGAAAAGACAATCTACTGCATGGTGTGAAACAACCCAGACGTGGAACCTGAGAGGTTCAGAACCAGGTTTGTTGTTTTGTGAAGTATCCACAAGCAGATCATTTGACTCTTTTGGTTAAAGCTCGGTGAGGAATGCTCCAACTGAATTCATTCCCTGCCCTCTGCCCTTTTCCCATTTCCTGCCCTCTCCAACACAAAGGAAAATATGTGGATTTGCCACTACAACGTGACAAAGCCAAGACAAATATTTAACACTGGTTTAGGGCAGTTTTATGGTAGCTGACAATTTTCTGCTTTCTCTGTCCGTCTGTGGCAAATAAGCAGAGAACAAAAGATGCTGTCACATTCCCCACCTTCTGACCTTCTGCGTGAGGGACACTGTGAACTGACCGCACAAAGGAAGAATACGTTAAATGCAGAAAGCTTGAGATGTTTTGCCGGTTTCATCGGAGGTATGGCAGAGTAAATTCCTTGTTTTGTCTTCACAGTTGTAGTTTGGGTCCATGTAGTCAACATCAGCGACAAAGTAGTGGTCAACAAGCCTCCTCCTGGAGATCTATCTCCAATCAGGATCTTACACTGCTTCTGAAATCACATACTTCTTCTCTAATTACATTAAAATACTACTTCAGAGCGATTAACTTGTCAAAAACCATGGTATTCATTAAACAAATGAAAAGTACCAGGATGCCACATTACATATGACCAAAATCTGTAGCGAACGAGCACTGGACGCTGTTCAATCCCACAATTACAGTGGTGTGGAGGAACTTGACTTCTGAGGTGGTCGGTCAGATTTACAGTCTACCTGAAACCAACATGGACCTTATTTTTGACCTTGTTAATTTGTGTATCATCTAATAGAAAGAAGAACGGTTTAATATGCAGTGGGTTTACAGATTCATACTGTGAATGGTTAAATGAATAGAAGATGAACTGATCTTCAAACGAGCCCAGTCTGATCTGAATCAGCTTGTTAGGTCTATGGCTCATCCACAGTCTTTGTTGGAAAAGAAAAGGTACAGCTTTGTAAACACAAATGGGCTCCTCTAAGCAGCTGCCAACAGGTGTCCAGAGAGCGAGAGATTATAAGGACACAGTAAAGCATTTCCAGATAGAATTTCATAAGTTTGACTGCAAAACATCTTCAGGAAGACCCATCAGACTGTGGCGTGGTGGTGCACGAAACCTGCACAAATATCAGCTTCATAGATGAGCCTTCAGAAGAGGACAGATTAAACATGGATGTATAACATCTTGTTGCGGTCATTGCATGGTCATTTGCACTGACTGGCTGAAAAACAAAACCAAAAAACAACAACAACTACATGGGGGACATGGGTGGGAAGAAGGCAGCACATACCAAAGGAGCTTCCAGGGCATGTTTGCTGCTCTGTCCATGTGTACATGCTCAACCTGCATACAGACTCTGACTGATCAGTGAGAGTGGGGCGGGGCTAATGACATCATTTACCCAGCTATTGGGTTACAGAGGGAAATGAGAAGGGAGGGGATTGCGCAGTGTTCAAATTTCAAAATAAAAGTCCTGAGAATGGATAATACTGATACATACATAACTAATAAATGTAGTAAAGGACATTTAGGTTGTTGGACTATTGTAATTGCAAAGAACATATAATTATAAATCTCATTGTCAATCTAATCATTACAAATAATTCTTCAGAATTCTTGTTTTTTTGATCAATTAACAACAGGATTGCGAAGATGTAGACTATTTTTAAGTCCTTAAAAACAAAACATTTTAATGATGCTGGTAATTTTTTTGACCATGGTCAAATTCATACAAATCTTTACATTCTATTCATTTGTACATTTCAAATGAAGAACAATTTGAGTAGCCAAGGATCTCCTGAAAATAACTTCTATAAATATTTTTTCCACCAAAAGTACATCAAACTATGAGAACATTCCACAAAATTGACCTAGGGTTCTAAAGGTTCATTTTCAATATATATCACAAGAGAAAATGTTTCAATAAGGGTGATATGATTTTTAAACCCCTTTTCAGTCTTTCATTACATGTCATTTACAACATCTGTCACTGGTATTCATTACAGGGTGCTGCCATCTTAATGTTGTATTCAAGGCAAACAGAAAGAGCAGAACACAATAGGTTATGTAAGTGTTTGATGATGTACACCACAAACACACAGCCAGAGCTCATTTGCATTCCGTGCCTCCTTTAGGGTAAGCATGGGGGTTTAAGCACAGTGCATGTGGCCAAGGGACACAGATCAGATAGCCACTATTTTTACAATGCAAACTAAGTTACACAAACATTTAACATTCAGCGAATTTTACTTCTGCAAGTTGATTCAGGTTTTCAGAACCTATCCGTCAGTGGATGACCAGTGTTGTAGGAAGGCCCGGTTTTCCTAATCAGGAAAATCAGATTGTACAGTAGGTCTAATGCCAAAAACAAACAGCCAGTCTACTAATGTACCTACTTACACTTACAAACCATTCAATACTTTTACATACTTTTCCATTCAACACTTTGATGTAATAAAGTTAGTCCCAATATAAAAGCTAAAACTACTAGCTGTTTGTTTAGCATGCACACAATACAACCACACTTGATCAAGTATGTTTGGTGCAGCATACACAAGGCTGCTCATTCACTGGCTCTTCATATGGTCTAAAGGGATGAAAGTGAGATAAAACTCACTGAACATTAAATAATAGTGACTTAAGTCAACTTTTCCTGTACATGTCCTCTTTTTGAGATGGAAAAAAAAATGCATCCAGCCAGGATTTTGCATTGATTTCACCATTCAGTTTATGGATTTTACAGCTTTACACACGTCTATTTAATTTCTGCCTTCTCTCATCCATTAGTGATCTGCGTGTACATTGGTCGAACTGTTTCTCACCACAATGTAAAAAAAAATGCGTCCAAAATGCATAAATACAAAGGTATGACTAAGGTATAAACGTGGGTTGATTAGGAATGCACTGTGGGTGAGGATGCAGCTTTAAATGAAGTAGGAGGACTGAGCTAGAGTAGGGGCACACATCATCAGCTGGTCTGAAATTTTGGACACTTTGGGAGTAATGCCCAGAACCACTCTTTCCTTTGCCAATCAATTTAAGTAAATTGAGAATTCCCCTGGAATTCCTGGGAATTTCCTCCAATTGATCGGTGAATGGATAGAAGTGTCTGATATATGGACTGGCCAGTGATAGTGGACTTGACACTAGGTTACATAAACAGACTGCTAACTCTAATAGGTTCTTTGGCTGATCTGACGAGGAAAAAATCTCTCCACAGAAAAGACCAACATCATTTGGTCAAAATGGAAGAGAAGCATGGAAATAAGACAGGGGCTTAAAGTGTTGAAGAAGGAAGGTGTCCAAACTTTTGATTGGCACTGCATTTTCACAACTTTCAATGGAACTGTAATTTGCACACAAAGTTCTTTTAAAAAGTCATTTTAGTCTACTGGACTTTGTAGGAACGCTTCAGTCTAAATGACGCTTATACTTATCGGGGCTGGCAGTAATCAAGTCTGGATGTGTCTAAATTGGTTAATTGGTTGATTGAGTAAAAAAAGATGACTTTTCACGCAGGGCCAGTAGCTGCTGGATAATTTGTTCTCTTCAATGAATTAAACTGTTATTTCTAAACAATGTTTTATATATATACTCGTTAATTCATTCATTTATCTGTGACGAATATGAAGAAATTAGGAGGTGGCATTTTCAAAGCCCCACAGTGTAATGGAAGAAGAATAGTGGCAGTTGATGTTAATGTTAATGAAACTTTCCTTCAATCAATTGATCAGTCATGGTCAAAGCTCACCTTAACCACAGGCATCACCATTGCTGAGCTTCGGCACACTTAATTCACAACCCTTCGCTAATAATCCCACAACAAGCCTCAGCTGATACTAAGTATAAAGTGCCAGGCTTTTTAAATTTCTCATTTTAATGAAATAGCTCATCTCAAATTAGGCTGGCACTCTATTGACAGCAGTGGAAAGCCTGAATTTGTATTCCAACACACAGATCAGGTCCTCTCCAGAATCAATTTCAACTAGAGAATAAGCTGTGAAATTAAATAGCCTTTAGCAAGATGCTGCACCTCTGAAATTATTCAAACGGACAGTTCAGAATTGTTACGGCTGTGGAAAAGGGAGGCATGATTTTTAGCACATCTTATATTTGACTGTTTACGTTCTTTGCATCAAAAGGCTATTGTAGGAGGACTGCACACAATACACTGACCACTGTAATCTCTGGAATAGGGGTCATACACAGTTCTGAGCTGTGCTATGTTATCTGAGCACAACGCATCAAGCACACAGCAGTTAGATAGCTACTGAATGCCATTTCATGATGGAAAATGTTCATATTAGGGATGTTCCCATTGATGTTGTTTGCCTCCTGATCTGATCAGAGTCCTTTCCTGTTCAACACTGACCAATGTTGATTCAATGTGAAGTAAAATGACATTTTGTTATATGTTATTTTGTACTGAATGTGCCACACTGCTGACTTCTGAGTGCATCACCACTTCTGAATAGTATTCATTGAATGTGCTAAAACAGTTGTGGAGTGGATGGAGATGCACGTGGGCTTAAGTTGGTCAGACCCACTGGGTTTGCTGGATTTTGCAGTGACTTTTCCCTAAATTTCATTGATGGACTGGCACCCTTTCCAGGAGCTGCTCCTGCCCTAATGATCCCAGTTAGGCTTCAGACCCACCATGGCCATGATCGTTTTTTTCCCCCAGTATATCCCAGGATAAATGGCCCTTCCAAACTGGGGGGAAAATTGGGAAAAAAATATGACAATAATTTTAATCATGAAATTATGCATTATGATCATAACTCCAATACATGTGAAGCCAGCCACTATCTCTTTTCGAACTAATTGCTGGGCAGCCAACACATCACATCATTCAGGGAAAGTGCCAGGTCCCCAGCTCTGGTACAGTAGCTAACTGATAGGTGTTCTGGGTTTTGCTCTCTGGGATGCCGGCTGATGATGGCAAGCAGCATGACCCAGGATTCCAGGATTCGAACCTGCGATCCTTGGATACTATTGCTAGCACATTAGATGCCTAGTTATTTGTCACTTATCATGTCACTTGTGTCACTCACATATGATGGAGGTCTTAACATTTACAGGAGTAGATTTAAATAAGATTTTAGTTCTAGACATTGATATTGGTATTTCTTTAAGTGGAGTAGTTAGTTTTGGAAGGCGGATCACATCCTAACCACTCCTCCTTGCCCTATATATACTTAACTCTCCCACTTACCTTTATGTCATTTGACATTACACCCTCCTCCACCCCGTCTCCTCCCATATTCTCATCTCTCCAGGGGAGGGGGAGGTTGCAGCTTTCGCGCCCAGCCATCCTGAACCCAAACCATCTGAGTTTGCCTCCCTATGCTTGCCAATCTGGCATGGTCTGGCTTGCAATCTGCAGTTTAGTTATTTCTCATCCAAGATCTACTGAAAATTAAGTGACATTTTGAGAAGCAAGACACATGCAAATCAACAGACTGAAGATATGTGACAAATAATGTAGTTTTATATCTTTTAACAACATTATAATGATGCCCTGTAAACTGGCATCTTGTAATCTGGAATTTTGAATGAATCTGAATGAATTAAGATATTTCACCAGGAGGAACCCATGACCAGTCACTCTGTTCTAGAAAAAAATACATTTTGTCATGAAAATACACAATAACTAATGAATTTTATTCATCCTGGATGGCCAACTCTGAAAGGACTTGTCACTTGGCGAGCTTTCAGATCATGTTTTTCGGCAGTTCACACATAATGACCGAGCCAGTGTCAAGCAAGTGCCAATTTGCCTCTGAGCTGAGGCTTTTGTCGGCAATCTCCAAAAACAGTGGGGGACCTGAGGCTACAATCATATAGTATGAACCAGACATAAAGGGTTTTTGAAATAACTTGGAATATTCTGGGAATCTGGGGAACATTTAGTAATGCTTTTGAAAGCTTCAGTAAAGCTCATCCAGGAGACTAGAATGCTACACCTTCTCATCACCTGCCACCATCTGTCTTTAAGAGGTCTTTACCATAGTTAAGCAGAGTATCTGAGGCTACAAATAAGGACCAAAACTGCATACTACCATACTAGATAGTGTGAAAGTTCATTGTAACATGCTTAGTATAATATTCTGTTGTTTTGGCCTATGCTTCCCTGAAGTGTGGAACTCCTAGTTGTGAAAGTGCTTCACAGATTTAGCACAGCAATGATTGGACAAAATTATGAACCCTGGTAAATGTAATGAGGACTTATTGAATATGCCTGAATCAGGCAAGGTGATAAATACACTGGATTCCTTTAACAGACTGAGACATTCCTGCCTAAACCTCTTCTATACTGTGTTGGAAATGGACTGTATTCTGCAGCCCTAAAAAAGAAAAGCACACATTTTTGGACATATAAGAAATTTCACAAGCCCTAACATCCCTGTGCACAGTATTACTGGCTGTGTTTTGTATCACTTGGCTTTATATGATGTTTGTAGTATGATCTCTTCCAAGGCAGGTGCTGGAGTTGCTCCCAGAGAGGAGGGACACGACACTGGTATGCCATCTAGTGGAGGACTCTCGCGCCGGCTGTCGCTTCCAAGCACAAAGGAGTGTTTTGTTGCAGAAGTAAGGTGATGATGCCAGCGCTACATTGCACAAAGGCACCGTGAAAAGATTCAATTCCCTGTGGGGACGGGCCTTTCTTGGGGGAATTGTGGAAATGGAATTCGCTGCTTGAACTTTGAAAGGCGATACGTGGTTAGATGAAACGAGGAGAAGGATGCAGGTGCATGTGTGATTGTATCAGAAGGGGGGAAAAAAAGGATCTGTTTGGCACCTCAGTGCTATCCATATGAAGGCTTCAGAAGAGGAGAATCGGAGAATCCACCTTTTATGAACCTCTGTTTTTTTCTTTCTAAAATTACGCCAGATGCAAAAAGGGAGGTTCATGTATTCCATGTTCCTACTCTGGTGTTTCTCCATACATGCTCAGGTTGTGGTATGAAAAAGGCAGCACCATATTGTGGGAGCTGCAAATTGAAATTGATATTCGACCTGAAATTCCCTGATCTCGTTATGACAGCTGGATAATGGGACTGATGAAATGAAGCCGCCTGGATTGGTACGGCGGTGTTTACGCCTCAACCCTTTGGTGTCTCTCTAAGTTCTAACAAACATGCCATCGGCATGGCTATTTACGCAACGTCCCCATTGAGTGCTCCAGCTCAGACCCTCTGTCCTTTCTAGTTTTTTAACAGCATTCCTGCCTGAAATAATACCTGTCTCATTTCCCTAAACTCTTCATTGCGCTCGCTCTTTTCCTGCTTGATCTCGATCAAACCCAGTGACCCCTTGCCCTCTGTCATTCATCCCTTCATCCTTCCTTCTGCTCCTCTCTCTCTCTGTCACTCTCTCACTTTCTCCTTTTCATGCGCCGAGGTCAGCCATTTTGCTAGCAGGCTCGCAGCCAGAGCTGTTGATTGGGTTTGAGGTGTGGGGAGAAATGAAGGGAGTGGGGGAGAAATGAAGGGAGAGAGTAAGAGAGTGAGAGCTCAAAGGCTACTCGTGCATGAAAGACGTGGGGAGGAGTATTTAAGAGCAGAAAGGTGTTCAGGGTAAAGCGCCCTTCGTTCTCCTTCATTGAAGCGTTCCTCACTAGATGTT
Source organism: Acestrorhynchus altus (assembly GCA_034509495.1). Taxonomy (NCBI): domain Eukaryota; kingdom Metazoa; phylum Chordata; class Actinopteri; order Characiformes; family Acestrorhynchidae; genus Acestrorhynchus; species Acestrorhynchus altus. Next base: position 2,770,724 of record CM067511.1, on the reverse strand, counting down.
CCATGTAAGCTGAAGCAAGCCTGGAGTTGCATGCATAATGCATCCCTAATTCGTCGTCATGCCTCCAGACACGAAGGAACATGTGTATTTCAAAGAGCACTGTAGCCTGTAACCTGTAGCCCGTAAAAGGAGATGAAAGAACTCACCGGGATGCTCAAAGCATTTTCAAGAACGAATGAAGACATCCTGCATACAATATAATTAGGCTCTAATGAGATACAAGCACAGCTGCATCTCTGCACTGCTGTTCACATGGGAGCGGGACTTTAAAGAACACCGTCCATTCCAGCACTGCCTCGTGCTGGATATGCGCTTACGCAATGGAATTCGATTTCAGATCCTGAATTGAACCTCCCACATCATGCAATTCTCTCCACTGCTATGCGGCGAAGTTCAGAACACAGTAGATTATAAAGTTTCTACAGAAAGAACTAAATGGCTCGAAGTCTCTGGGGGAGGCGTTTCATCTTCCTTTCCACCGCTTAAAGGAGAAAAACTGTAAAAGAAATGTTCCAGTGAAGCTGGCAATAATTATCTCACCGTTCAGGCCATTCAAACATACCCAGTAGAAGGCACGGGGCTGTACACATGCTATAATAAGCCATGATTTCTCTCGGTTTAATTAGAACTACTGCCAACACAGCCAAACCAGGCAGCGCAGTCAACCCAGACAGCAACACTTGGAAGATAGGATCGCAAACCTTCAATCAGGCTGCACAAGTCAGCTAGCTAGCTTTCAGCACTGCGGCAAGTAAACAGCAGCAGAGCAATTGCTTTTAGAGCTGTGAAAATACAATTCCAAAGCCAAATATTCACTTACTGAAAAATACAGCCTGACATCTACAAAGGGTAACTGTAACTATAAATCTGGAACTGGTTTCAGGCCAGTTAATACTCACACTACAGCTACCAAATGAAGAGCATGATACTGCTGACCATAAATAAAAGAAAACAATCCATTTTGGCATTTTGGAGTGTAAACCTAGTGGAGCAATTCCAGACATCTAGCAACTCTGTACAAAGCAATATGTGTACTTTTAATGGTAACAGACAAATATATTCTGCTTCTCTCTGTGATTTGCTTAAGAAGGAAAAGCTGTTCTGATCAATGAATACTGTAAATGCAGCGCAGCACATTAACCTTTAGGACTCCTTTAGAAAAGTATCTATAGGAAACAGTCACACATACCAGATATTTTTATTTTCAGGAGATCTAGGATACTCAAATTTGTCTTCTTTTGAATTACAATTTCTTTTTGCTTAAAAGGAATAAAAACACTTTACATCTCAGGATCATCTATAGTGTTTTTAAAATGAAAATGCAAGGACTTTAAATTATTAGAATGAATAGATTGACAAGGATCTTTATAATAACCTTAACCTTAATAATTATTGTTTGTGCAATTTATATTATTTATATTCATGTTACTTTACATATCAATATTATCCCTTTTCAGGACTTTTATCCTGAAATTTGAACTCTGCATGATCAAAAAAAAATCTGAGTTTGATGTCCTCAGAATACTGAGCGTTTTAACTGCCACAGTAACGTGAGTACAGCACAACCTTTGTTTGCAGAGTACTGGCATGGCATTTGCATTCTTGCATTGAGTAAGTTTGTGGCCTAATAATAAAATGCAGCTAGTTAGGGATTGGAAACATTCTCACCAAAATACAAGTCAGTGTTCCTTTTGTGTAAATGTATAAATACATTTTAAATATATTTCTTTTCTGTTTAGGAACCATCTCACACATCCAGACTGAGTGCGAATTAAAAATAAAAATTTTAATTATGAGCCATGTTTACAGCTTGAACGGCTTTAATACAGCAATAAATAAACAGCAACAGCATTAAAAATGTAAAAGTATGTGGTAAATGAACTCTAACTGTGTGATATTAATAAATTTTCAAATATCCTTGTTTGCTGTCAAACGTTGATGAAAAATATTCAGGTATCACAGTTTCTGTGCTTGACATGCTGACTTGATGCCTCAAAACCTGATTTGTTTGAAAACATATCAAAGATTATTCAGGACAAACAGCTTTTACTAGGACGTTTAGAGCCAGACTCTTTTACATCCAGGTCTTTTGCATGACAATGTGGTATTGTGGATGAATGGTGCATGCAAATGCAGAAAATAAGCAGTATGTTCAGGTACATAAACAATAAAACAAAGCATTAATCCATGTTTATGGATGAGAAAATGTGTTACCACAGTGCTGTTTACTCTTAACGTCATTGTGAATCTTGCAGTGTGTTTTATGAGCCTGAATATGGAGTCAGTCCTGCCTTTCATAGGAACAAACATCCTCCTTGATAGAATATCACATCCTTCTCAGAATCAGACTTTATTTTACTGAACTCCAAACCCTTTAATTTGCTTGATTTTTTTGTTCTCATCATTAGCTGATTTTTTTTTTGTCAGCACTGCCACTGACAGTATTCATATTGTAATAAAACTAACAGCAGGCTACAAAAGCTTTCAGAGTTCTGGAAAAAAAACTGCTATAATGTTAGAGGTGAAAAGGTTAATGAAACAGAATAGAATTTGACATCAGGCCAAAATGTAGTTATGGTGTTATTATTGTGGGGGATTTTTGCAAATGTGTAAAGATCCTGGTCTAGTGGCTTGTTAAACTCTTAGACCTCAAATTCACACGTTGCAGGCAGTTGCATAGTGTTTTCTAGGGTTCATAACTCAGGATCAGAGTAACCTACAGACATGATGGTGGTTGCTTCACTGTGTGCTGAATTATCAGTGAGTAATCCAGCTCGGAAAGCAGCTACAATTCAACTGTTTTCAACTGAATTAAATCCCAGTTTAAATGCCAAAAGAGGCTTCCGGTGCATGTTCACTGCTTTGTGCATGTGTACATGTTCAGCCTGCATGTAGACTATAACTGATCAGCGAGGGGGGACTGAGCTGATGACATCAGTGACCTAAATATTGGGTTATAGAGGAAAATGAGTTGTATGCATATTTTTTTCAGAATAAAAGTCCTGAAAACATATTATACTGTTACATACACAACAAAAATGATGTTGATTTTTATTTGGACTACTGTGCATTATTTTGAACAACTTGGAAATATTGCAAATTCTTGCATTTTCAGATCTAAAACACTGTGGATGATTAATTTCCAACAGGATTTCTGAGATGTAAAGTGCTATTTATACTTTATGAGCAAAATGTATTTGAGTAGACTAGGATCTCCTGAAAATAACAATATCTGACATGTGTGACTGTCTCCTATTAATACTTTTCTAATTTTGGTGAATAAAAGTATGTAAATGTATGAGTCATGTTTAAGTTTTGTACACGCACACAAACTGAATTTTAAATTAAAGTTTGTAAAGCTCTGTGCTGTTCATGGGATAATCATTGATTATGCTGCTTACAGACATAATCCTCTCATTAATTAACTAATGTTACCTGGGAAAGATCTAAACTTCACAGCGTCCAGTGGCTCATAACTATAAGTGGCTTAGCAGCAATATGAGCAAACATCATCTCCTCCATTCGTTCTACTGCGTTGCTTAGTAATGAGACTCACAGGTTGCATTTTTGGTCCATATTCAGCTCATGTAGTGAACTACGATGTTTACCAGTGAGATGTATCAGATGCCCTGAAAATCAGGTTGGAATTCCATGTTATGATACAGACACACTGGCTGACATAGGAAAATGGAAAATGGCTCATTAATGCCCTGAAACATAAATATGGATCAATTTTCGGTCACAGCCAGTGTTTATATTTACATATAAGGCATTTGGGACTCTGTGATGCCTGATCTTACATTATTTCCTCTCCCCCATGAAGTGCACATTGCAGGTACTGAAACAGCAGTCCCTACTCCTGAACAGTGTCTGGTCTGTCTGATCTAAAGTCAGTAAATTCAGCAGCTGGTTAGACATCTCTCTATTTAACATGTTGAAACTTTTGAACCATTTTTGTGGGGTTTTTAAGTAGTGCACTATGTAGGGATTATGAAATAAATTCAGACTGGGCCGATAGTCCCTTATAAGAAAGCGTGAACTGTGCAGGTTGGTGGTGACAGGAGTGGCACAGAGCCTGGCAAAAAGCTGGACCATGTGACTGAACAACCTTGCTAGACCCAGAGAATCACACACAGAGATGACAGCTTGCCATAAAATGTATCTTTATTTACACACAGTGTACACTCATATAAAAATAAGCCCTGGCACCTCAGAATGCCTAGACAAACTCAGACCTGGCTCAGTTGAGTACAGTACAGTTCCAGTCCCTCTCCCGTGCTTCAGTTGTCTCTCCTTTGAAGTGAGGGAGGGCTGCTCTTTTAAGCCACTGGCACATTGACCTGAGTGGTTGCGACTGTTCTGCACTCATTAGTGTGAATAAAAAACACATTTTACCATTGATTCAGACATCCTGAACACATTCACTTCTGTTATTTTCACTAATTGTCAGGATTCCAGAAACATTGCACTGCATCCTGTTTGGCGTGAAAATACATGGAAATATTACACTTTTTTAAATTTATTTGCATTGCGTTCAGGGTGTAATTGGCTTAAACCTCAGCTTAACTCTCTAAACCTAAACCTCATCTAATCTTAACTCAAACACTGCTGAGAAACTAACCAGTTAACTGGAGGATAGTTAGCGAAAATGTCTAAGAGACATTCTTTCAACCAAAGGCTGAAATACCAGTAAAAGAGGGCATGACTTTTTCGTCCCAGCAGTATTGCAACTATATTAAATAAATTTAGTTACATCACCTCCACTTCTCAATATAGTCCAAATGATTATAAAGTGTCTATGTTTAAATACAGTAAAAGCTTGGTGAATATATTGAAGGGGGTATCACTGGCTGATAAGCCTACAAGACACCTTTTCTTTAGCTATTATTGCACTTAGTGTAGTGTTGGGTGGAAGAAGGGCATCTACCCACCCAGACAGAATAAAGCCAATTGTGCTTTCTTGAACTCCCATCTATGGTTGGCTGTTGCATCACTGTGGAGTAAATCTGCTGAGTCCTCACCATGTTTTTATCTTTTAGAACCTGAGATCCACATTTACGGATATTTACATGCCGTCTTCTAGGCTTCATTACTCAGGATCAGAGGAATCTACAGACATGAAACACATATCATAACAAACTACAAGACCCACCCGGTCTAACCCTGTAATGTGTTTAATCCAGTTTGGAAAACTCACTAAAATTCACTAATTTACAACTGAATTAAATCCCAGTTTAAATGCTATAGCAGATTTCCGTGCATGTTTACTGTCTGTCTATTTTTACCTGCTGACATATAATCTGATCAGTGACAGGGGGTGGGGCTAATGACATCACTGACCAAGATATTGGGATACAGAGGACAATGAGACTGTCTTGAGAGGCTGTCTCCTCTAAGTACTTTTTTACTTCCTGCAAACTTGGCCTAGGGTTCTAAAATTTAAACGCACTGTTGATACGTGTTAATTGATGAAGCAAAGAAATGGTAGTGATCTCATTTACTGTAAATACAATAGTTTATGCCTAGTCATTATGGCTGATCAGGCTGCCATTTTTTTATTTTTTTTTTGCGAATGTATTAATCTTATAATAAATTGCATTGGAACAGATTTATTAAAAACTTTTCTTAGCAGAGTTAATTTATTTTAGGGGTTTATTACTTTGGAGTGTCGTTACATTATCATTACATTAAATTTCCATTGTATCAACAATTTCAGCATATAGGATGCAAATGTACTAGTTTACTACATTTTAGACTTTAATTAATGATGATTAAACATCCACTCTAGAACATGGACTACATCTTGACATATTAGTAACTTATTAAACTCTTATTTTAGTTGTAAAACCACATGAAAATTCCACAAATGAGCTGGTGGGTCTAAGCCCTCTCTCCTTTTCAAAGGAAAAAAAAAACATCAAATGATGTTTAACTTTTTCTTCCTATTGATTTACTTGCAGCTAATTAATGGAGTATAAGCTGATTGTCTTGGGATGCTATGGAGCCAGGAACAATAGTGCCGTCAAAAGTTCATAAGAGAAATAGGAACTGCCTGACTGGGGCTGGTTTACTTCTTGGCCATGAGTATGTCATCATACGGCAATGTTTCATAAAGAGCTGCAATAACATCCCTGCAATAATGCTAATTCTAAAGAGGTGCCTTTTGAGATCCACAATAGGTTAGCACCATGTTAATGCGGTACAGTAGCAGCTGGACATGTGGCGCTTTACGCAAGAGGTGAATTTAGGTGATAATATATACTGAATAATTTGCATAGCAGTCTTTTAATGGTGTTTTAATAATGCAATTAGTAATTTCCACATAAATGATATCCAATTATGTACTAATAGAGGCCCTAATGAATAGAATTTAACACACAGCGAGAAGAAAAAAAAACAATTTAAAGTGTCTAATATGTGTTCCTAAAAAGTCAGTGTTGGGGCAAAAGCTAAACTGAACAGTGACTGAGTTTACTTTATTATATAGGCTTAGTTATGTATTGAACACAACTACAATTTAAGTTGTAAATCATAACAAAAAGTAGAAAAAGCTATTAAAATCTCATGAATATGGAATAGAATGATATATTATGATCCACTCTTTCTACAAAATTCAACAAAAATAAAAGAGTATTAAATGTATTTGGGGACATTGGAGATAGAAATATTATATTCGCTATACAGACAAAAGCTTTGAGACACCTCTTACTGGAATCAGATGTTTGATTTAGTTCCTTTGCCAGTGGGGCATAAAATCAAGTACCTAGCCCTGCAGTCTGCATTTACAAACATTAGCGACAGAAAAGGGGGGGGGTTCAAAAGAGCTCACTGAATTGCCGAGTTGCAATAAGTGGAGTATCTTCCCTCCAAGATATACCACTATCAAGCGGTATTGTTAACTAGTGGGAGCATTTAGGAGCCACAGCAATTCAGCCACAAAGTGTTAGCCCACATTAAGTTACAGTGAGGTCTGACATCTGTCTGAGTGCGGAGGAGCATAGTACATAAACACTCTGCTGATCAATATCCACTGAGATCCAGACCTGCTGTTAGAGCTGCAAAGGGGGACAACTCCATATTAATGACTATGGATTTAGAGTGGGACGTTAGAACAGCTCTTCTATGTGTAATGTGTAGGCGCCCCAATACTTTTGTCCATATGTGTGATTTTGGTTCAAAGAGAAAATGTTCAACCCTGTTATTTTGCCTCACAATGAAACATGCTGATGTCCCTCATAATGCTGTCCTCTCAGTGTGTCCTCTCAGTTTGATGTGCTATTTGAAAGCTAGAGAGATTATGTTTACTTTAAGCCCCCGAACGATTTCTTCAGTTTTGGGCTTTACGAGAAAAAAAATAAGCAATTGTTCTCTCTTCTGGTGTGTGTTTAGCTCCAGTTACTGTCTCTCCAGCTGAGGCAGGCCAGTTTGTTTTAGAGGGTGCAAAAAATGAGACGAGTTTGCTTCATCACATCCCAAGTTTGAGCTCCTCATCTGCAGACATTAGTACAGGAACATCTGCAGCCAAGGGGCTTGGTTTGCATAGTAACCCATATTCCCACAAATAAAGTCTGGAAGTCATGACCTGCTCTCTAATGTCAACAACACCATATTCTCCTGAAATCATTTTCACAGCCACATGACTTTTGGGGGTGTAAATATAACAAGTTGAGTCTGTTACAAATTTCTTTGCTGGATCTTTTTTTTTTTTGAAGGAGGAAGCTGTTTGTGATTCATGACATGAGAGTTTCATGTACCAAAGGCTTTGTTTACACCTGACAATAACTCTCACATCATTTCTGCTGGAGGAGGGGTGTGTTGCACATTATTTAATTCAGTCTAGAAGAGGAACCTAGTATAGCTCGTGCACCAGCGTTGAATATTGTCTTCATCCATTAGTTAGCTTGTTATTGTACTGTCAGCTGACTCCGTAACATCATGGTGGATGGTGTGGTCTTGTGGTTATTACGCGCTTTACATCTGGGGCAGTGATGAAATTAATATGGGTGGTGCTTTGCTCTTGGAAATGCATCAAAACACTTTGGTGTCCACATGACAAGAGTAATGTCAGACTAGTTTCTGACAACCTCGGAATGCATCCTCGAAACCCATTGTATTGTGTTCACACTAGGATTAGATACCAAAGGCAGTGCTTTAAAAGGTACTGACTGAATTACATTGCTACTGTTGAGTATCAATTCATGTCAATCAATCTGTGTCAAAATTTGGTATAAGCCTAACAGACATTGAGGGCAGTGGTGAGCAGAAATCGGAAAAGCTCCCCACAACAGTAACTGCTACTATTAGCAGAATACTGTAGCCACAGATGAAATACGCAGGTGAATATACACCAGTGTGTGTCATCTTTCACACCATTTATTTTAGCAATAGCATGCATAGCATGGACATTTGTAGGTGTAATCCATTTTTCATCTGGCCACCCTTGTGCGTATCGTTCAACCTGAAACATTGCAGAAACGTTCTGAGCGTTCAGGTGTGACACATTGGATTTCGCTGCTTGTTCCAATAGAAAATAGTTTGTCAGTGTGACTCAAACTCAGATATGGTTATGTTATGGTGAAATGTGTAAAGGGAACGTCTCTTGGGAAGCAGCGTAAACATTTTTAACATTACATCACTCAGCCCAGTGCAGTGAGTACAAAGAACACAGCAGAAATAACAATCAGCACCAACCGCACAAACACCAACTGGTCTGTGTTTATATGACAATGATGATTCATCAAGCACTGCGAATCTGTGACGCACACTGGTGTGTAAACCCATACAAAACATAAATAAACGGGCATGGATTTCTTTATATGTCTTCAAAATTTCTTCCCTCCTAGATTTTCCACCATTGAGTGATATTAGTGCCAAGTGGGCACACTCAGTACCTGAAGTGTGAAACCACATAGATTTACAGAGCAAGGTCTGAAATCTGTCAGAGTGCTGAGTAGCATAGTACAAAAAACTCTCTAACACTCTGCTGATCAATACTTGACAAGTTCCAGGCTTGCTGTTAGAGCTGCAAAGGGGGACCAACTACATATTAATGCCTATGGATTTACAATAGCATGTCAGAACAGCTCTTGCATGTGTGATGTGTTGGCATCCTAATGCTTTCGTCCACATATGTGATTTCGTTTCAAGGGAAAATTGCTCAGGTGTTAGACTGAGAGCACATCACTCAGTCCAGTACAGTGATTATCACATCAGAGCAGAAATCACAAACACCACTAACAGCTTATAAACTTACTGGTCTATGTTTACATGGCAATGGTGCTTCATCGAGCACGGTCATACATCTGAAGTGACCCGCTCTGGTGCATAAACTCATTCAGAATGTCACGGGTCAGTCTTGTTCAGCTCTGTCTTCCTGTCTTGTTCTAGTTGTTGCTTCTCCCAATGCGCTCCTAAGCACATGGGTTGTGTTTGTTTTGTCCTTGTCTCCGCCCTTGCTCCACCCATTCCCATCTGTGTCTGATTTGTAACCCTGCCCCCTCGTTATCATGTCCCAGGTGTGATCAATGTCATGTTGTATTTAAGACCCTTTGTTTCAGTCTGTCTTTGTCAGTCCTGTTACTGGCCCTGTATGTGAGCATAGTGTGGGTTTGTTTGTACATACTTTGTTTTTGTTTCAGTAGAGATCCTGTTTGTTTGTAAATCTGGTTCCTTAGTTTGTCTAGGTTTAGGTTTAGTGTATTGTGTTGTGTTAGTTAGGATGTGTTTCTTTTATGTGAGAAAAATGTAGTGTGTTAAGGAAAAATACGTTTACTTTCAGTTGGTTAAATATTTCAATAAATGACTAAATGCTGAAATTGAGGGTTTTTTTTGGGGTTTTTTTTTGTTTGTTTTAGAGGAAATAAAGTACCAAAAAAGTACTGTTAGGTACCAGTTCACATGTGTTTTGTGCTGGCCATTTATGATCAGATCACCCATGACACTTAATAAATATTAATGCCAGTGTGAGTGGTGTCACTTCTTATTCGTCTATGCTAAGGTAAATACAGTCTATTCACCTCCACACTAAGGCACCTTTTAAAGTAAACGACAGTAAACTATTTCAGGAAAAGTATTTCCAACTTGTACACATGTAGATTACAGAATATTTGTTCGGTCTGCTGCTTACACACCCCTAATTCTAGATTTGATCCTGGTCGTCATGAGATACATAATAGACCTTGGGGTCTGGGCCATGGACATCTTCCCTGTGGTAGTCAATGGAGCGAAAGCAATTGGTAGAATGCCTCATGCATGACAGGAGAGGGCTCGTCTCACAGCAGTAAACTGTGCTTCATCACAACAAACTGGATCGTAAGTTCGCTGGAAAATGAAAAAAAATGAGTCATCTTGGAAAATCTGCTCCATACTTTCAGAATATGACAGATGAGATTCCACTTAGAGCACCATGTACAGTCATCTCACGACTGCAAGAACATTCTCGGCTTCTGTTTTCCAGCTGCGCTGCACAGTTCCAGGTCTTCCTGCAGCTGTATCACATCATTAGCTCATGACCAAGTCATCTTTGAGCTGAACAAGGTATGTTAGGGTGCATTCAGACTTGGCAGGTTTGGCTCAATTAAAGCAAAACCTGGTGTGATTGCTCTGTTAGTATGATCTGCTTCGTGAACCTTGGTGCACACCAAACAAACAGACAGACAGAGACCTCCTGGTGCATCAGTTGTGTGAACTCAACATAGACCAAACATTTTGAAATGGACTAAACACAGAACTTGTTGTTCTTCTTTGTAGACCTGAAAATAGATGGTTCATTTTTAAAACTATTCATTTTCATGATTCTCCTCTAACTATTATCTGTAGTTTTTGTGATGAATTTAGTGAACTGCTCTAAAAATGATACTGGTCTTTTCTGAGGTTTTAAATTCAGTTCATCTGTTGGATTTAAGATGGGTGGGACTAAATTTGGCCCATCTGACATCAGATCAGCCAAAGAACCAAACAAATTTAGCAATCTATTACTCAGCTCGTTTCCATCTAAAAGCAGCTTCCCCAGACCACAGCGGCTGTGTTAATCGATCTCGGTTTGCCGGTCATACTGGCCGCAAACTTGCTCACTGAATGTGATTTAAACTCGCTTAACCTTTAGAACCCTAGTGTGATGATGAAGGATGTTTTCATAGTTTGAAATACATTTATTCACCACAACAATTTGAATTATTTATTTTATTTATTTGTTAGTGAAGTGTTTGTAGAGCAGTCACATGTGCCAGGCGTTATTTTTTGGAGATCCTAGGCTACTCAAAACTGAAATTAAAATCTTCATTTAAATGTAAATATTCAAAGAATTTAAGTATTTGTATAATTGTTCCCATGTTTTGATCAAAACATTTGCTTGCACCTATTATATTATTTGTGTGCTTATAAGAACACAAGAATTCCTCTTGACAATTGATCAGATTGACAAGGATTTTTTTAACAATAAGTGAAAATACTTGACAGCAGTCCAAATAAAGTAAACATTGAACCTGAATGTCTTTTATTATTTTTCTTTGTATCTATCAGTATTATCCTTGGAAGGTTGCTGGATTGATTTCCTGAACTGGCAGGACATGATTCAAGTGTCCTTGAGCAAGGCCCTTAACCCCTCAACTGCTCCCCAGTTGCTCTAGATAGGGCTGCCCTCCACTCCAGGCATGTGTGCTCACTGCCCCTAGTGTGTGTATTCACTAGTGTGTGTTTCACTGTGTGGATGGGTCAAATGCAGGGGACAAATTTCCCTATATAAGCACAGTGGATCTAAGTGCACGTTTACATTTCTGTTTCATATATAACCATATTTTGAATTTAACATCGGTAAATGCATATTGTCATTGTCCAATGAAAAGCATGTCTCCAAAATGTACTAATTTTAGACCATTTCTATTGGTCTATTCATCCAGAATTGTTTACACAATCTACAGAAAAGCTATTGGGTTCAAACCATGAAGAAAAAAATAAAATGGACAAAAATGGAGATACATGGTTTTCATTTGTTATTTTAAAACTAATAGATAGGGGCTTTAAAGCAACACTTTGTAGCATGGTGTTAAAATCCCTTATGTAATAGGAAGAATAGCATCTCTATTGTTAGTATTTGAGCTCAGCAGACTGTTAACTGCACCTGTAATCACATACCTGCCTGAGACAGAACTGCATGCAGAGTTTTACAGCATTTCTTTCAGGGTGTGTTATTGATTTTTTCTTTGTACTAAACTAAAATTACATGTTGTATTAAACATCTGCTGGATGTGCTCTCAGTATGGTGTGTGTGCATCCATTTTTCCCAAACATGCTCTTTTTGGGATATAAATTAATGTGTCTGGCCTGATATTTCTAAATTGTGTTTAGGTTCCCTAGGGCTTTAAAATGTGTCCGTGGCTCATTTGAAGCTGTTATAAAATACACATGATAGCTCACATCATTTATATTATACATTAATGCACCATGACCCTGAATTGATCAAAGCAGATAAAAAGAAGATGATGATATATTAATGCATCCAGTTTTCAACATTTTATGAAAGAAGTAATTCACTTGAGGTCATGTGCCATCAGTGATTTTGAGATAGGAAATCACTGTACAGATTAAACAAGACTAAAGCTGCCCCCTGAAAGTTCTCCTGAAAGTCAATGAGCTGAATCATCAACTGGAGACCCATCGGTCCACTGAGATCCTCCAAATCCAGTACTTTTTTGCTAGTGTTCTAGCAGAGCTAGCTGAAATGCTTACTAAAACAGAAATCCAGGGTTGTTTCTTAATATCCATTCTTGGGTGTTCTTGCATCCTCATGTTCTTGTATGATATCACATAACCAAGTTGCATTTCAGTACTTAAGAACACATTTACCAAGAACCAGAGCTGGTCCAGACTTTAACATGTAATTACAGCACACTCTCCATCAATCATAAGAACCCTTTCACAATGGAACGAGCCCTTTAATCATGCAAAGGTTTCTTTGAGTAATCATGGTTCCATAGAGAACCATGTTCTCTTGAGGAACCCTCATTTTTAAGTGTCTACATAAAACAAAATAATTAAGTAACTAATAATCTAATTCCATCCATTTTCTGAACCGCTTATTCCTGAATATGGTCACGGGTGAGCCGGTGCCCACCCTGAGTGCAAGGGCGGGAAACAACCCTAGACAGGGTGCTAATCCATCATAGGGCACAAACACTAAGGGCCACTTTAGAGTCACCAATTCACCTATCATGCATGTCTTTGGACTGTGGGGGAAACCGGAGTACCCAGAGGAAACCCACGCGAACATGCAAACTTCCCAGGTCACCCCACCCAGGGATTGAACCCAGGTCGTTCATGCTGTGAGGCAACAGCGCTATCCACTGCACCACCGTGCCACCTAATAATCTAAGTAAGTAACTAATAATCTAATTAATGGTGATTATTAAATAATTAGTAATTAATAATCACCAATTTTGACCAATAGCTGCATGTAGATGCAGGTACATACAGAGCAGGTGTTTGGGAGGAAGACAAAGAATGTCTAACATCTGTAGAAGCAAATCCTGACCTAAACTCACAATTGAAAACAGTTTAAAATCATTAGAGCAGTGTTTTAATCTATTGATAAATGCCAAACAAATTATAAGTGAAATGCAACAAGAGTTTTGTGCTTTGGTCCATTCTAATTCCTAACATCGCATTCCTGTCCGAATCTTACTTTCCAAGGACAGTCAGGCAGATTGCAAACTTGTATACTCTGCTACAGCAAATGTGTTTACATTGACATAATAATCTGATAGCTGCAGAAAATCAGATTTTGGCTTTAATCTATTTAGCACAGTTATGAGCACATCAGTAATCTGATCATGAAAAAACTCACTTAGTCACTCACTTAATGAAATTTATTTCTAGGTACAACATGCACATTTACCATTGCTTATCACCCACCTATGAATCCACCAAAAAAGTGCTGTCTGACATAATCTGGAACTTCTTACTGCATTTATATCGTTTATCATTTATTTTTCTAATTTCTTATGGCTACAAATTGCACAGATGTGGTTGTTTGTCACCATTTCTTGATTGGAGTATTGTGTAGCAACTATAGTTGTGTAGCAATTGTCATTTGGTGTTTACTCTCTCCCACAATCACACTTTAGCCCAGGTTCATACAGGATTCGTTTACATGGGTTACTGTCTTAGGGTACCGTTTGGAGGTAACTTGTAATTTTAGGGTGTCTGTTAAATGTATGACTGATTTGCACATGATTAGAACTCACAGCTTTAAGAACTGAGATGGGAATGGCTATTCAATTTACAAACTGCTGTTCCCTCAAAAAAGCAAAACAAAACAACATATAAACAAACAAAATGTGTAATATGTGGCTCGACCACTGACCAAGTACTAGAGCAGCTGCATGTTCATAACACATATGTAAGCTATAGGCAACATTATGCAAGGACTTACCTAAAGTTGCCAGAAGCAACTGAGGGAACAGACAGGATATATAACCCTGTCCCAAAAGTTTCACTTGCTGTCCTGTAATCAGTTGATATGTACAAGGTCCCATTTCTTATTCTGCCCATCAAAGAACCATATGAATGCAAATCAGGAGCAACCTCTTCACCAACGTAGGCCCGATCAGAATATGGGGCTTTATGGGTTATTCATTTAACTGCTCATTGATGTGAATTATGGTTGTGGTCAGAAAAATGTAGACAAACAAAATAGCTCATTTTTGACCAAAATGTCCAAATAATGGACATTATTTCAGTTTGTTCCAAAGTCCATGTTTAAAGCAAGTTTGTTTGACATTTGTTGCTTTGAAGATCTGTGCATTGTTTACATCACCAAAGCCTGGATTTTGTAGAGGACCACAAGGTGTAAAGTTTAAAAAGTGAACATACTCTGAGAGCAGCTGGATCTACAAGCCTGGATTTAAGTGCTCACAAGCTCCCTCAATGCACTCTCACTGTGGTCTTTGATGATTTTAACACTTTTAACAAACCCTTTTCAAGCAACCTCTTTCCCCACATTCCCTGAAATCAACTGAATAGGGCCTGGACATTGAGTTTGTCCCAAACATGTTTAAACCAAGTGTCCTTAGCAATTGTTGCTATGTAGATCTGCAAATTGATTACCTAACTGTGGACATTGAAGAGGATCTCAAAGGCTAAAGCCAGTGTTTCCTCAACTCTGGTCCTGGAGGCACCCCTGCTCTGCCCTCTGCTTTTTGAATTTGTCCAAAGATCTTGTAGATCTGCACACTTTTTCCAAAACTTGGACATGAGGAGGATCTCAATGGCTTAGTGGGCACACCCTCATAGCAACAGGATCTCCAGGACTGGAGTTGAGCAACACTAGACCGAGATTCGTAAATGTGCTCATGTGAACACTGCACTATGTGCTGTTTGATTAATCAGTTAAGCCAGCTTTCTGGATGAAAACTACAGTGTTAATGGCGGATTGGCCTATGAATAGACCTCTGTCTTCACAGGGGCGGCACTCTCTTTCATCTCTTTTGTCCTTTGTCTTTTTTGCCTCTTTTCGTCTTAAATTGATTCTGCACTCCTTTATTAAGGCTTGAACGTACATAATTCAAAGCACAGCTGACGCCTTTGTTCATGGGAGCTTTCCAGAGCTACTACCTTTTATCCAGCAGCCTCGGTGAGCTGTCACTGAAGAACAGAGCGAAGACGCGTGAGCCATGAAGTCATGATGGAGATTAAGGAACAAATGCCTTAGGAGGCAGATTGGGAGCTCTGCACTGTTCTAACTTTCAGATTGTGCCATCTGTTGTCACAATAAAGATGAGAGGGACTTTTTTTACCTCATGAAAAGGAAGGAGACAGAGGTGGAAAGACAGGAGTGCCTTGTTTCGTCTCCCCCTGCCTCCTTCCAGATTGTCTGAGGCAAGCAGTTTAGAAGTCTCTGATACTAAACAAAGACTTTTGTTTCAAACCACCTTCAGAAATCCTACGGAATGTGTTTTCTGGTGGCCCGGGGCTATATAGCGCCTCATGGTTTACGAAATGTGTGTTACGTTCAATTGTTGTTTTTTCTTTCTCTCTCCCCAAGATAAAAAGGTGACTAAACTGTGTTTTATTCCCAGAAATGCGGAGGTCACCCACTGCTCCAAGTGTGAAATCCCCATTGTTGCGGAGTGCAACAATCTATCAGTCTCAAGCGGTGTAACCGAACGATGACATCACAGTGCGATAAAGAGCCTTTTATTGGCTCCAAGGTCATCAGAGAGAACACAGAGGCGTAATAAATTGGCTTTCATTGAACTACATACGCCTGCCGCTTGCATACAGAGAGCCTAGCTAATCTGAGTTTCTACTCAGATTCCTGCTGCCAGTATGGATGCGAACCAACCTCGAGAGCACATTTTATATTTTCACAGTTGGGTTCAGATGGAATTTTCAACAAGAGAATAATCATTTGGAGGATCGCCTTTTCTAACCCACAGTATGATTATGTTCAGGTCATACTGTGAAGTGAATTTATTCACCTAAGGGGGGTTTCAGAGCCGTGGTGGGCAATTGGTTTTACGGGTGCGGTAATGTGTTAGGTTTGGGTTTCTGGGACTGAGTAATTTAGATGATCAGTAAACTAATAGATATACAATTAGTTAGCACTTCATTAGGCACACTGCACTAATATTGGGTAGGGCCTCTGTGTGCTCTTAAAACAGCCTCAGTTTTTAGAAACCTTGCTTTGAGCTTCTGACCTACTAACAATTTGCATCATGCAAGTCCTGCAGGTTTTTCAGAAGCACATGCATGCTGTCAGTCTCCTAGATCTGATGACCGATAGGGTCAGTATACAACGCTAAATTAACGCCATGGTACATTGTACATTATCGTACTTCAAATGATAAATTGAGGTCATTAAGGGATGCACGTGATTAGCAACAACACTGAAATAGCCTGTGACATTCAAACAATGGTTGATTGATTCAACCATTGGTTTAGGATTGAACTATCATTTTGATTTCCAACATGAAGGCAGGGGTGAATAAGGTGCATACATTCAGAATGCTTTGTTGGACAGTGAAGTTAGTGATGTTGGTCAGTTGGTGGGTGCAGACCTTCTCTGTAAACTCCAGCTACTATATGGACTTTTTAAGTTCCACTATCAGCCCACTTGATTTGCTTTAATGAAGGATTCACGAGATAAACACAGTGGTAGATGGTGACTCTAAACCCTATCCTTCCTCCTTTTGCTCAGATAAACAGGTTTCCAATGGAGATACTAGGACACCTAATGCTCCATATGGTGCCTCTTAAAACTGCACACAACACCACAAAAGACAACACCTTCGACTGTGAAGAGGATGGGGTGGAATCGATATGGAGGCACTGAAACGAGCTCTCTCACAGGGGAGGGCTTGATGAAGTGTCTTGTTATCCAGTCAATGTGCTGACTCCTCATTTCTGTAGCAAAGAGCTCCATCAGAGGTGTCCCTATCCCAGGGTGTCCCTTCCTCTTCTCTCTTTCTCTCTCTTTGCCATAAATCAAACCGGCTCTTTAAAAAGCTGCAGATTGCTCCTGTGTAAACATGGTGGGCCACTAAAGCCTGCCTCCACATCACATTCCTGTTTGTTCATTAAATATTAACCCGGCCGTGCGGTGCCAGCACCCTCCTGAAATAGATTTTCATTTTCTGGAACGTTTGTTCGGCTGCACTCAGCCCCCGGTCCGCACTGAAGGGCATTACTGATCTAATCAGATCTCACCCTGTTGCCTGGAGAACTTTTTTTCACTCACTTTCTCAACGTTGTTGTCTCCCTCTCTCACCCTCTCTTCTACACACACTCTTTCTCTCAATTTACTGGTTTCTCAGGCCACTGCTCGTCAAGGTCACATCTGACCCTTTTCAGTGCTTTTCCTGTGCTTGTCTTTTGTTATACTTCTCGTGACTATTCACAGAGGTTCTGAATTAGTCAGTTTATTTGCAGTTCACTGATGCAATTCAATGAAAAGGCACTAATGTGAAGAATTCATACCCCTCTGTTTACTGATTCAGATATAAATGGTCTCTGCAATAGATTCATCTGAGCATACAGGATGCAGTTTAAAACATGGATCAATAAGTACATTTATTGCACACAGTTGCCTGACCAAAACAACAATGCATCCATGTCTTGGCAGCCATTCTGCACATATCATAACAAATGCCAGGTTAAAGGAGTCTTCCAGGACCTGCATGCAGACTCTGACTGATCAGCAAGAGGGGGTGGGAATTAAGACTTGAGGGGTGTTTGCTATCTTTTTATGCTTCCACAGGCTCCTGAGAAAAGATAATACTGATACCTAAATAATAGAAATAATAAAATATATTTAGAGTTTTTATTTTATTTGGATGACGGTCAAGTATTTTACTTATTCAACTTATTATTATATATATATATCCTTGTCAATCTAATCATTTTATATATATATATATATTAGTAAGCAAAGACAATTGTAGGCAAAAGTAATTTTTTGATGAAAACATGGTCAAATCCTTACAAATGTTAATATGAATTATGTTAAAATTTACATCTAGAAAAGAAATTTGAGTAGCCTAGTATCTCATGAAAATAACATCTGGCATGTGTGACTGTCTATAATTATAATTATAATATATATAATTGGGGTTTTTTTTTCAGTGATGTTATTGTTGTACAATGACCACCTATTTTTTTCCCAGTGTGTTTTATCATGTGTTTTATCACTCACAAGATAATGCCTCACAACTTACAGAGCTGTGGGCATTCCCAAGCCATCCCCTGAGGTAACATCACTTCATAATCAATTAACATACTGGTATGTCATGATTTTTGGCATGTCAGGATAATGGGAAATGCCTCCTTTGTGAAGTTTATCTGAGTTTACCATCCTAACAAAGCTGCATTTGCTTTTTTAATTTAAACATTTCTTTATTTAAACAGTTTCCTTATTTTATTTTAATAAAGAACCTAGTTATTGTTTCCCATGACTTATGCCATGTGCTGTGGAAGAAAGAACACTGGACTGATCTGCAATATATGTTTGTGGGGCTCCTGCATTGCATGTGGATGTGATTTCTGCCAGAGTCTGTTCTCATGGACAATTCTAGCCAGATGTTGCTGGTCATGTCCATTAGTTCCTTCCAGTGTGACGTATTCCTGGTTAACACGTGACACTGGTGATCATGGAATTGTAACGCTTGCACACCTTAGGAAATAGAATGTTCCATCATTCTGGCACCCACTCCATGCCTCTCTCAAACTCTGATAATTCATGTTGCCTTGCCATGAGCACATTGGTCAGTGTTCTTTGGCATGTCAGTGTATTTGCAGCATGTCTGAATGGAAACCTTACTCTGCACTGTTCCCTCCTCTCTTTCTGCTGGGAGCGGAGGACACATAGGAGGACAAATAGTTATTTGAAGACATTAAAACAGTCTTGAGAGGCTTCCAAGAGGCAGAAGGTCAATGCTAGAGATACCAAAGCCATCCATGGTCAGGAGTTGAGAGAATAATTAGTCTCCCTTTCTCTAGGTGGGTATGATGGCCCTTTCTCTCCTCTACTGCACACCAATGCACTATGCTAGGTAGTGTAGACATAGGTGTTAGCTGATGTACTTGGACAGTTGGTGTTAGGACAAGTGAGTGGGAATTTGTAGAGATGAAATTGGGAGAAAATAGTATGAAATTGGCTCCTTTATTTTGGTGTTAAAATGCCATGAGCTTATACTAGCTGTCTGACTAATATTAAACATTTAATGAAGGACTGTCCCCTGATGAGTTAAGTGACCCAAGTTTGATACAGGAAAGTGCAAACGTGCAAGTAGTAGGTCATAAACCTGAAACACAGTATAATGGCTACAGGCTTGAGAGCAAACTGAGGGCTGGTAGGCATACTGACTTTGTTCGAAACTGAAGGCAGTTTCCTCTGTGCTTTAATGTCCATTGCTGTTTCAGACACCAGTACCTTAGAAAGCAGTGTAGTGATGTGGTGCCGGTAAAAAAACCTCATGCATCAAAGCCTTTTGCTTCCACCCATTTTGCTTTCAGCTGTTCCCTTCCTCAGCCTCAGGCAAAGCCACAGTCAGAAGGTCTGGTTCACATAGCAACGCGTTTTCCGATATCTAGCAGTTATATGCAAGATTTGCATTAGATTGCGGGGAAAGCTGTGTTTGATGTTCATGTACCAAACTCTCCTTATTAACTAAACCAAGGTAATTTGAGTTAAGTTACTCTTCAGATGACATGTAATTGACTGACATTAGGTAATAGATTTGAACATAAACCTTTAAATAATCATTTCATTCTTCTGTTTCATGACTAATGTCAGCATTTTAAAAAGTCCCGATTGACATGACATTTGACTACACTGTTAAAAGTGTGAAGACAAACACACTTTAATAACTTTATAATTAATATATTTTTATTTAATATTTTTCCCCAAAATATTGCAACATTTTCTCTTTTCCATAAATGGAGTTAGGAAACAGTTAAAGTTTGGGAGAAGGACCATGCGTAAACCCCTCTTCTACTAAATGGCATGCATTATAAAATGCTCCTCTCCCTCACCTTCTGATGATGAAGATCTGATCCCTACTTTCTAAGCTCCTCCTTTTCTTCCAGATTCAACCCTGAAACATTATTTTTTTCCCAACAGTATAATGCTGGTCCACACACTGCTGCCATCTCAAGAGCTTGCCTTGAAGACACAGATATTTATTCGAATGGAGAAAGTTTGTACAATGATGGTACAAAAACTGTTGTTTTCAGCACAAACAGCTTATTGCAAGATCTACAACTTGAATTTGGTATCGATAGTTCAAAAAATATTTTTAGAGACATTTGAATTTTTGGACAAAAGATTTCTGACACTTTTCAATGCATTCCTATGGGAGAGTTTTGGCACACATTTTTCATGAAAACTATAGCACTTACCGAAAAGCTGTATACAATTGCTTACTGCAGTCCCACTAATAAAGAATAATCAGGTTGTTGTTTATGTTTTTTGTTTGTTTGACTACTGTCATTTTGTAGAACATGTTATTGTGAATATCCTTGTTAATCTAATCATTACAAATAACAATTTCCAACAGAATTTCTGAGATGTAAAGTGTGATTTAGTCCTTAAAAGCAATAAAAATACAAACAAGCAAATAAATAAATAAATAAATAAATAAATAAATAAGCACAAGTCAATTTTTGATCAAAACATGGTCAAATTTGTACAATGTTAATATGAATTATCTGTTAAAATTTACATCTCAAATGAATAAATACTACTAATAAATACCTTTCAAATGTTTTGGCAAATTAAAGTGCATCAAACTGCAAAAAACGTCCCACAAAATTGACCTACAGTTCTAAAGGTTAAAGCAGCTCTCTCTTTAATAGACAAGTCCTTTTAGCTCCCATGGGAATTGCTGCACCTCATCTGTGCAGTACTTTTGCTTCACATGCCCTCAGTGACCCATGTTCTATGATCATTTACTTTCTGAAATGAGGCAAAAGCCCACAAAGAGTGATTTGTTTCAATTCCATTTCAGAGTAATTAATCCAATGATTATCAGACATTTACAACCCTGTTTCCTGATTATGGGCCACCGAAAAAAAAAAAAAGCCTTCAACTTCAACATGCTTACAACATTTACATAACCAGCTTAACACAAAGACCCCTGCCTTCCTTGGCTCCATCCTTCCATTCAGAAACAAAGATTTAACTGTACATTCAGTTAATATGAGCTTCACATTACTTCTGTGTGATTATGAGCTTATGACACATACTATCCTATATGCTGGAGCCAGCGGGTCAGCATGGCCAAGCTCACGTGAAGGTGAACTTTGGGAGAGGCCCATGACAACTGCAGCTAATCACCCAGAGGTTTGAGACAGAATGGCGAATGGTTCAGAGAGCAGGTCATTGGGTACCTTTTTGTAGCCTGCAGGCTGGCAAGGTGAACTCTTTATGCATTTGTTTGCAGATTTATGAGTTGCATGGTACAGAATATGATATCCATGAGACAAACACATAAAGCAATTTTAATCAATTTTACCTTTAGAGCCCTAGGCTAATACTTTGAGATGCTTATGTAGTTTGATGTACTTTTATTCACCAGAACATTTTAATAATTTTAAAATCATTTAAAAAAATAATGTATCTTTTGGAGACATTCACACATACCAGATATTATTGTTTAATTGTCTTCATTTCAAATGTCAAAAATAAGAGAATGTAAATATGTGTATGAATTTGTCCATGTTTTGGTCAAAAATGTACTTGCATCAGCAATTGTTTGTGGGGTTTATTTTTGTTTGTTTGTTTTTTTTTTTTGCTTATAAAGAACACTTTCCCTCTCAGAAATCCTGTTGGTAATTGATCATGCAGAGTGTTTTTGAGTTGAAAATGCAATTTGGATGAATTATTTGTAATGATTAGATTGAAAAGGATATTTCTAATAATTCATTCTTCTTATTAGTAATAAAAACATTCTTCAAAATACTCGAGAGTAGTCCAGATGAAAAAATCTGAATGTTGTTTATTATTTTTGTTATTTATGTATGTGTACGTATTATCCCTTCTCAGGAGCTTTATCCTGTAATTTTACTGTGTGAGCAAAGAAAGACAGCCAACAGACCCTTTCTCCTCATTTTCCTCTATAACCCAATATATGGCTTGATGACTTCATCAGCCCTGCCCCCCTCACTGATCAGCCGGAGTCTGTATGCAGGTTGAGCATGTACACATGGACAGAGCAGTAAACGTGCACTGGAAGCTCCTTTTTCATTTAAACTGGGACTTTATTCGGTTGGAATTCAGTTAATGTTTTCAAGTTGGATTACTTGCTGATAATTCACCAAACAATGATGATCACATGGTGACATATGGTCATTTTTTCATTTGTAATGACATACCTGTAGGTTACTCTGGTCCCAAGATATGAAGCGCAGAAAGCAGCATGTAACTGCCCACAAAGTGTGAATCTTAGGTTCTAAGAGTTAAATGAAGTTTGGGAACAGGACCATGCCCAAACCCCTCATTTACTAATGACATGCATTTTAAAACTGCTCCTCTCCCTCACCTTCTCATGATGAAGATCTGAACCCCGACTACTTTCCAAGTTCCTCCTTTCCTTCCAAATTTTATGCTCTGCCCTTAGTTGGCAAGGGCAGGTCCAGCTTCTAACATCATCAATTGTAGCCCATGTTTCCCCTTCCATGTTTCCTTGCCTCAACCAATGTAAGTGTGGTCCACCCTATACAAATTTATAATTATTGTTGTCTTTCAAACTGTAAGAATAAAACTTTGAAATGCTCCTTAGTACACATTTACATTTCCATGAATGGCACTTAGCGGACGTCCTTATCCAAAGCGACTTACAAAAATAAACAATGCAATGCAACTAGTTAATAAATGCTATAAAAAAATGACTCTTAATTAATATTTCCTCAACTGACTTTATTGAATTTTGTGAAAATACTGTAGAATAATGTTTCCTTTTATGAAATTCCACTATTATCATAATTGGTTACAGGATTAAAAAAATTGCCCACATCTTCCACGTGATATTACAAACAACCATGCTGATGTTTCCTCAGAACCTTTAGAGAATTGTAGCTTGGCACAAACTTGTTACCTTGTTCTAATGGGTGCCCTCAGAGCACCAAGGACATGCATCACCTCGTGCTCGACCTCGTCCTCACCCCCCTTGAGCCACCCCCACCTTCAGCCAGCAGGAGTTCCAGCCTCAATTAGGCCCTCTGCTCTGTCCACAGGGTGAAAGGGGATGGCTGACTCCCTCTGACTTCTCTCTAACTAGTTCTTCTTTCTCTTTAGGCATGCTCGGCTGCCTCAGTCCCTTATTAGAGTGCTGGCTTCCCACCTATGCTGTTTCTCGACAGGTCACTATCCTCACAGCTCTGGCCTGCACCGCGTTTAAAGCTTTTAAGAGCACACACAAAGCACTGTGTTGGCACTTAGTAAGTACACTGATGCAATCACCCATGATTTCACAGACAGGGATGTGTGTTTTCTGGAATATACCTTATTTTCAGGTTCCCCTACAGAATATCCACAGATGCTTTAATTGTTAAGAAACTGCTGATTCTCAACAGGGCTGGGGTTTGGATTGGGATTAGGTTTGGGGAAAAAAATTATGCTGACATTCCACCCAGGCAAAAAATTTCCAGGAGCCCTGGATGGATAGTGTTTTTTTTTTTAGTTTGTTTATTTATTTATTTATTCTTTTTTTTTTTTTTTTTTTTTGTTTTGAGAGGGTGGGGTGGGTTGGGGTGGGGTGGGGGTATCTGTATATGATGGAGAGGTGCAGGTTGGGAAATGATCTTTATAACATGTGTCACCAGTTGCTATCCATATATGGGAGAGTCTGTGTTAATCAAACTTCAAATATTTATCAACATATCTACATGAAACCGTCAAACTAACCATGTTACCATGTTATATTCATGTTTGTTTCGTTAATAACAAAACAAACAAGTTGCATCACAGTGTACACTTGACTAGACAGTGACACAGTGTACATATCATGACTAGATATATTAGCTTGTGGATAGATTGTTAGTTAATGGCAGTATAAAGCACAGATTCTGTTTCAATTGTTATTAATGCTGCAAATTGACATTTTTCAGAACTTTAATTTTGCATTTCTATACTGAGTGACTTTCCCCCCCCATGCCTGAGTGTATTTTCTTTTAGATTGTGGTCATGTGGCCTTCCATGCTGAACATGCTGAACTCCAGGATTGTCTTGACGTTCAAGGCCAGCTCAGTCAATCCCTGGGTTGGCTACCAGTGCAAGATGAATGTGACGGCCACTGGACTCTCTCCATATTATGGTTTGGAAGCTTGATTGGCCGGCTGTTGGAGCAACTCTACATGGTGGTTTGGAGGATTACTGGGCCTGCTGGTGTAGTAACTCTACATAGAGATTTACAGGCTCATTGGGGCAGGCACTAGAGTGATTCAATATCCTGGTTTTGAGGATTGCTGGGCCTGCTAATGGAGAGACTCTACATAGAGGTTTAGAAGCTTATTAGGTCAGCCACTGGCAAGATTCTGCATCGGAGTTTGGAGGCTCACTGCATCAGATGTTGGTGGGACTTTACACCAGGGTTTGGAGGATTACTGGGCCTGGTGCTAGAGCAACTGAAACTGAAGATTATAAAGAGGGTTATTCAGCCTTTCTTTGTAGCCAGTCAGGAAACTCAGACCTCACCTTTTACCATACACCATTGATGGAGTAGGGGTGGAGGTGGTTGGTGCATATAAGTACCTGAGTGGGTACATTGACAACAAACTTACCTGTAGTTCAGTATCACAAGGAACAAACAGGACAAACTTATCAAGAAGGCTGGTTCTGTTGCAGGAGTCTGGACACTCTGGAGTTTGTTGCAGACTCTCAATAAGCTGCTTACCATTATGGCCAATGCATCACCCCCCCCCCTTCAGAATACAGTGGAGAAAAGCACATTCTATGGTAGGCAACATTGTTTATAAATGTAATATTAGATGTTGTTTGTTGGCTTATTTTAAGTAACATCAGATTGGCATCATCTGAAAAAGGGATAATAACTCTATGTAACATCTCAGTGTCAACAGTGGCGTCCCTGGAGAGGAAAATCATTCGTTTTCTCCATAAATGGTTTGGTCTCCCCCACAGCCTCGGTAGTGCAGGCCTTTATGCGATCAGCAACATCTTTCAACTCCCATTTAGTGATCTCACTGAAGAATTCATGGTGGATGCAGTAAAGAAGCCCTTCAGTACACGGACTCCCAGGACCAGAAAGTGTCAGCAGCTGGCACTGAGAACACAGAGAAAGTGGTGCGTGGAGAGAGCTGTGGAGTTGAAGGAGTCACGCCATAGGCAAAAGGAGTTGGTGGGGATGTTGGCCACAGGAAGAGCTGGCTTGGGCTTTCTGCCTGGTGGAAGGAGAAACACCAGCTTATCCAGGTGTGGAAGAAGAGAAAGTGAGTAGAACAGTGGGGCATAGGCAGCAGGCGCCATGGACAAAGTGGGAAAGCATCCCAGTGCATGCTCACTACATAGAACATCTCACTTTCACATCTGTGGTTAATAGCTCTTCTGTATCCACGATTTATTTACTCTGTATGTCTTCACTTACATTTTGATGAGCGTATGTTTAATTGTATGCTATAAGTGCAGTACTGTGACACTGCAGTTTCCTTTGGGATCAATAATGTGTGATCTTGTCTCCTTACTTGGTCTGCAGGACGAGCGACCACAGGTTTAGAAGCTCATTGGCTTGGCCACTGGAGAGACTCTACATCATGGTTTGGAGGCTCACTGGGGCAGCTGTTGAAGTGATTCTACATTGTAGTTTGGATTATTACTGGGCCTGCTGATGGAGTGATGCTAGATAGAGGTTTAGAAGCTCACTGAGTTAATGACTGGAGTGATTCTAGATAGAGGTTTGGAGGCATGCTGGGCTGGCTGTTGAAGCAATTCCACATCATGGTTTGCAGGCTGGTTGGCAGAGTGACTCTATGTATTCCATTACTCAGATGCTCTCTAGGCCCGAGTGGTTTTGTGAAATATTTATTTAAACATCCCTAGTTTAAGGGTTCTTCAGTCAAATCTCTGATTACCCACAAACCCAAAGAACCATTTGGATGCTAAATCTGGTCTACATAAACCATAGCATTGAAAAAGTATGACATCACAGTAGTAGAACCCTTTTCAGTGCTATATAGACCCATTTAAGAAGGTAGTTTAAAGGAGCGCCTCTTTTTAAGGCAATCAAACATGCATTTTTTTCTTGCTATTTTGAAGAAATGTAAAAACAACATTAGTGGTAGTGTTCACTTGGTAGTGTTCTGTACCAGACAGCTTTTATTCTAATAAAGAACTCTTGGAGACCCCTTTGTTTGGAAGGGTGGTTGGTTTTATTGTTTCCTTCACTAATGTAGTGAACTCTTGATCAGAAGCTTAGTTTCTTTTGGTCTCACTGTAACTCAGGTACTAGTCGTCCCATTGTGCTGAGCTGTTTTATGCCAATATGCTCATTGAAACATTATGCAAGTACTTGCCTCTTATTGTGTCATGTGTGCGCTCTGTAGTTTCCAGAAGGGAGGGTTTATTGTCCATTACAATGTCTTGGGCTGCTTTGAACACTTTCATGTGACGCTTCACAGGAACCCAGAGGAAATAAGATTATCTCTCGTAATGAGACACTCTGCATTGTACTCAGAACTAATAGGCTATCAAATGGTTTGTCTAATTATCAGTGATGATAATCTGGGATTTATTTATTTATTATTTTTTTGGTGTAATTCCATAAATTCCAATCATCTTTGATTGGAAGAGAATATTCATAGAATGTCTTTCAGTGCTCAGTCAGCTATTATATATAACATGGTCTCTTTTTCATGTAATTACATGGTTCTGTTCAAGTGAAAGACCTGGGTTGGGTTGGGGGTAGTGTGGTGTGTGTTCATGTGATGTCAGGACAGAGGGAAAGTGCATTCAGAGCCTGCAGCAGCTCAGTATAAAGCACGCGCGCACACACACACACACACACACACACACGCACACACTAGCTAGTCTGAGAGAATCGCCGCCTGGCTGCAAGCAGAGAAGGCTCGCGCGACGAGGCGCTGCGATTGGTCGTTGCTATAACGATAGGGGCGGGGAGACAACCAAGTGGAGGCGGAGTCTAAGCCTGATAATAAAATCCTTTAGAGACACATTTGCTTCCTGTTTTGTTTTGTTTATTTATTTTTTTTATTTTGTATCTCTCTCTCTCTCTCTCTCTCTCTCTCTCTCTCTCTCTCTGGAAAGCAGGAGAGAAGGAGCAGCCTGTGTGGAGGGTGTGTGTGAGTTTGTGTGGAGGGTGTGTGTGTGTGTGTGTGGAGGGGGGGTGAGTCTGTGTCCACTTCACGCCTTCTAAATAAGACGCGTCCAGTTGTGGATTATCTGCGTCTGCTGCCACAGAGCTGGAGGCGCCCCCCCCCTCCCACCCTCACCGCCTCTCCCTCTGCCTCTGCCTCTCCCTCTCAGTGGCAGCAGTGCAGCGAGAGACGGGCTCCTGCTTCTCTCCCGCAGTCCTCTCCTCTACTGTAAGTATGAGCTCACTCTCAAACTGCATTGTCTGCTGAGGAAAGGGACTCGGTGCTCTGATCTGAGGCAGCGAGTCAGGCTTTTGGGGGGACTCATGATGTGTGTTCAGTCTGCTGACTAATTCAGTGAGCTGTGTCTGTGCAGGAGCCGGAGTGTCCAATCTGGTGGACTGTGGTGTTGGAGAAGACAAGTCCAGATAGGGAAGGTGTTGGGGGAAGTTTTTGACTTTGTTGAGGTGTGTGTTTGGGTATGTGCACTGTGTGTGTGTGTGTGTGTGTGTGTGTGTGTGTGTGTGTGTGGGGTGGGGGGTGGGGGGGGCACGAGCGCAGGACAGGACAGGAGCATCGTGGACCCTCGCGCGCGCGCGCGCACGCACGTGTGCGCGTGCATTGCTTGTTTCTGTTTCGGGGAGCCGATTAGAGGCGCTCAGCAGCAGGACAGTCCGGAGAGATGAGAGTTGGCGCAGCGCTGACCTGCCTGGCCGCGCTGGCGCTGTGCGTGTGCGCGCGCTACGCCCGGGTCAGCAGGGAGCTCGCCCACGCGCGCCACGCCGCCGTGTCCGCCGCGCTCGGCGCGCAGTCCGGGGCGTGCGGCACGCGCCTGCCCCGCGGGAAGCGCGCCGCGCCGGGAGCCGCCCGGAGCAGCGCGGGAGCGGGGAGCCGCGGGGACGCGGACAGGAGCCGCGCCGTCCGGTTCGGGGGCCGCGGGGACCAGCTGCGCCTGCGGCCGGCGGCGGACGTCCCGAGGGGCAACTTCACCCTCAGCATGTGGGCGAAGCCCGAGGGGGGACAGCGAGCGCGCGCGGTGATCGCGGGTAGGTGCGCTTCTGTGCGCTGGAGAGGGTTAGTGTGCACTGCCATGCAGTGGTGCACTGGGTGAGTCAAAGTGTACTGGACAAGGGGTAGTGCACACTGGTGAATAACACTGGATATTGATTGATAATAGTGCATGTTGGTGAGAAAGTGTAGCACTGCACACGGGGAAGTATTAGTGCACCGGATAGGTGACAGTGCACGCTGGATAGTAAAAGTGTACTGGGTGAGTAATAGTGCACACTGAAAAGTAATAGTGCGTTGGTTAAATAGTAGTGCAGACTGAAAAGTAAGAATGTGTTGTGTAAGTGATAGTGCATGTTGGAAAGTGTTGGTGTGTTGGAAAAGTAATAATGTACATTGAAAAGAAATTGTGTTCTGGATAGTATCAGTAATGCACTTGATAAAAGTGAATAAGTGTACGAGCAATAGTATACTAAAAACGAATGCACTACACCAATGTTCTGAAACAGTGCAAAAATAGTGCACTGGATGAATGATTCTACACTGGATAAGAAGGTGCTGAAAAAGCTGTAGTACGCTGACGGAATATGCTGGACAAATAAGAGTGTGCTGGAAAAACTATGGTGCATTGGATTAGTGTGCCACGCAAAATAGCACTCTGGAAAAACGTGTGCTGCTCTGGATAAATAAAAGTGCGAGTCTGTTGAGCAATAGTGGGCTGAAGAAGTTGTTCTGTACTGAAAACTACAGTGTTTTGGAAAAGTGGGCAACACAAAACAGTGCACTGGACAAGAGTGAAAAAATAACAGAGTATTGTACTAATAAGAGTGTTTTAGAAAAGCTGTGGTGCTAGGAATAATCATATTGCACAAAATAAATGTGTGTTGCATTCAGGTTTACAGCGTTTACAGCGTTTACATTGTTTACATTGTTTCCTAATTGAATGAAAAGGGAAGCACTACAAGTTAGTCTCTGCTCCATTTTTCAGGAACGTAAAGGTGGAATGTGTTATTCATGTGGAGCTGATGTGCTCATTCAGATCTATTCTAGAAAGTGTAAGTGTGTTTGTGTGTGTGTGTGTGTGTGTGTGTGTGTGTGTGTGTGTGTGTGTGTGTGTCTGGGGCTGTTTGGAGCGTGAGCACAGAAAGGCACTTTGGAGTTTTATCAGAGCAATCAAATCAGGAGTTTGGCTTTTGCATGTGAAAAGCTGCTGCAGATGTGGTCCAGATGAGGATGGTGTGAGATTAAGGTGTAATCCAAGACATGGTGGTGATGGAGATGGGAGTGTGTAACCCTAAACTCCGATGGACCACCAGCTTCTTCTCATTCAGTCTCCTATAGACCGAGTGTAGCTTACAGGGCAACTCCACAGATTTTTCAAAATTCCAGTATCAGTCAGCGGTTGGTCCATAAACTGTAATTCAGAGGGGCTTTTGATATGCAGCGGTTAATAGTAGAGAATGTGACCAATTCATTGTTTTACAGTGGCGGTGAATGGAATCAAGCGTTGCCATGACTACACCAAAAACTGAGCTACTTTATTTACTGTCTGAATTCACCAGTGAACCATGTTTCCTTTTAGTTGTATATGCAATGTTCATGATGATAATACCACTAATGAACCTACCACCACCATGCTTTACTGAGTGTCATATGTCTTGTTAATTATGGTAAAACCACCAGCAAACCTACCACCACCGTGTATTTTATATATAATACTGACGATGGTATAAAAAAAGGACATACCTTTCTTTGGGGACTATTTTGTGGTGAATTTCTTATATGTATCCTTCCACCAAGGCCAAAAAACCCCTCAAAGAAACAGTGTCTCAGGCATCAGACAGTGTGTTCATAACCATTTAGTACAATACCTCTCTCTGTGAGGTGGCTTTTAGAGGCATTAAACTTTCCGGACAGCTAGCACTGGGAACGTTACAAGTCCTAATGACTTTCTAGTCCTGCAGAACTTGTGAGATATTGGTGGAATTCCCCTTTAAGTGGATGTGTTACACTTGCCTCTGTGTTTCGCTGCAGACAGCTGACATTGACAGAACGGAGCGAGTTTGTGAGACGAGCAAGCGAGACAGAGAGACAGAGAGGGAGTGGGAGAGTGGGAGGGAGGGGGAGGGAACAGAAGGAGGGAGTGAGGGAGGGAGACTGGACTTCCAAGGTTTTCCCGCCCATGTCAAAAGCAATAACCTTCGCACATGCACCGTCAGGGAGCTTCCGGAGAGTCCGAGGAGTAACAGCAGCAGCCGTGGCAGGAGCAGCAGCTCCAACCCACTTCTGTCTTCCTCCAGACGGAGGGAAAAGTGAGGAGAAGCTGATGTCTGACCAGCACCACAACCATACATGGGAATGCCACTTCTGTGCAAAACTGTGACCGCATTGCAGATTACGTGTATCATTTTCTTCCTGGTAAATGACAGAAGCAAAGCTGAAAACACTGCTCTGAGAAACTTCCATGCATTCTGTGGAGTCCAGGAGTGGGATTTCCACCAGGTTCCATTCCCAGCTGCACCAACAGAGGGCGTTGCCGACTCAAAACAGAAGCTCAGCTGATGAGCCTGCCTTGGCTTTCGTTATTTCTTTCTTAACGTACCCTATATGTCCAAATGTTTGTGGACACCCTTCTAATGAAGAGATCAGCTACTTTATTAAGTCTTGTCACTGTTGTCCAGTAGAATAGGACTCTCTGGAGCAGATCTAAAACATCAACCAACTGGTGCCATGCATAATGCCAGGCATGAGGTAGAGGGATATAAAGCCCCCCAGCATTAAGCCATGGAGCAGTGGAACTGTGGTCTCCGGAATGTTGGTGCTCCATCCAATTCTTCTGGGATGAGCTGGGAAATTGGGGATGAGGTGGGGTGGGGTGATAGTTATCCAGCATCTTGAACTCACTAATGTTCTTGTCATTGAATGCAATCAAATACTCACAGCAATGTTCCTATAGAAACATCTAATAGAAAAAAAATCGTATAATAGTAACCTTCCCTAGATAGTAAAGACAGTCCAACTAATAAAAGCATACTTTTTTAAAATGTTGGTTATTTGAGGGTTCTGTAAAGAAAATGGTTCTATTTAGAACCATGAACTCTTAAAGAACCCTTCGATTTATTCTTTGCATCATGTTAATGGTTCTATATAGAACCTTTTTGAAAAGGGTTCTTAACATCATCAAAAAGAACACCAAAGTGTCTATTTTGGGTATATATAGAACCTTTTCAAAAGGTTTCTACATAGAACCATCAATATGAAGAAATGTTTCACAATGCAAAAAAATATTTAAGCATGCACAGGGTTCTTTGAGTGTTTATGGTTCTATTGAGAACAATTTTCTTTACTACAGAACCATTGAAAAACCATAATTTTTAGGTGTGCAGAATAAACTCTTTTCAGTACCCTTGATTACGATAAATGAGCAGGTGTCCCAATACTTTTGTCAATATATTGTATGTACACACGCACACACACACACACACACACACACACACACACACACACACACACACACACACACACACACACACACACACACACACTATTCCAGTTCCAATTTGCATATTATAAGGAAAGAATCAGATCAGCAGCTGTGTGCTGTGATGTCGTAGCTGCGAATGTAAGGAGAAATGGGCAGCGATTCCTCGCCAGCCACTCTTTTCCCAGAGATTACGTCATTGTGTTTCAAAGTTGTGGCTGCCTCAAGTCTACACAGACATACAGATTGCTCTCTCTCTCTCTTTCTGTCTTTTTCCCAAGAGACTGGCGGTTATAGAAATGAGCTCGGGGCGAGTTCTCAAAGGCTTTGAGTCACATGTTTGTCAAATGGTTCATCCTTTTAGAGAACAGTCCGTGTGCAGTGTCATGTAGCAGCATGCACCTAATCCTTGAGAAGCTGTTCAGAGTGGGTTTGATGTGAAATGTTTGGTGCAAAGTCAGTAAATCAGGAAGTTTCATTGTGGAGAAACTCAGCGTGATAATGAAATGGATCCTTATTCTGTTATTACTACTTATTAGCGTTATACCACTGTTTATTTTACCAAGAAACATTTATTAACATGCATCAGCACAGGTCACATAAGCACAGAAGGTGAGCTGTGTTCGGCTGATCTCCATACACACAGACCGAATAAAGAAAAAAGTTCGTAAAGCCACGTGCTGTTAATGGAATAATCTTTAACTGTTAGGTTGCTGAGCAACCTAAACCTACTGTTAATGAACTACAGGCAAATTCCTAGCATCCAGTGACCGAATTTCAGTGGCTCTATTTTGTTCTGCTGTCCGTTGCTTAGTAACAAAACACACAATACATTTTGGTCTATGTTCAACTCATGTAGTGAGCGGTGATGTTTGCTATAAATTATTACAGAGATTACAGAACCCTCAAAATCACATTCGAATTCCACTTCCAGACACGAGAAAAATGGCAAATGTAATAAAAGTGAAATAGTTATAGCCGTATAGATTGGACTTCTTTTTCACTAATTCACTAATTCACTAATTTAATTATCATTTTAGAGAAAGTTGTTGATCTTCTGAGCTAGTTTGAAGTTTCCCGTGGACACTCATAGCCAGTGTATGGATGTGTTCAGTTCCGTCACCTTATTTAACCTGTTCTGTTAGAGAGTTTCCATTCTAGACGCATCAGTGGAAACTACCACCACCATGTTTCTAAAGAGTTTAATGTGTAATGTTGTTGATGGTAAAATAGTGGTAAATCTGAAAAAAAATAAATAAATAAAAATAAATAAATAATAATACCATTATTAATTGCTGTGGGAACTATTTTGCCTGATGATGTCTTGTATGTATCCCTCCACCGTGAAAGGATATTTAACATTCACTTTAAGCCCAAACGGTAATAATGCAGCATCTCGTGCATCAAAAAGCATATTTGTAACTGGCATGCACTTAATCTATTGCTGAGCATCCATTCTTTGGAAAACAGAGCAGGCCTTGTTGCTTTCGGGGGCAAATGTGTCACCATCTAATCTTTTAAATCTAATTCGTGCCTCTAAGAAGGCGATGCGTAAGGCCATTTACATCCGTTTGTTTATGAGAGAATATCCAGCCCTTGTTTGTTGCTTTGGCCTACTTGTTTCGGTTGTTTTTATCGCTGATTGTTGTTGTTTTGCCGGCATTGGGGCCTAAACTGTTGTTGTTTTCCTATTTTTTTTCTTCCTCCAATCATGCACTTTAGGGTTTGCCAGGTTTATTGTGTTGTTTACAGTGAAACTCACCAAATCAGAACGGCCGAGACGGAACAAAGTGCTTGGCCCCCCTAGGACTTACTTGATACAGCCTAAGACAGTGTGATAAACACAAGTGCTTGTAGTCTGTCTGGATCAGATTATGTC
Source organism: Acestrorhynchus altus (assembly GCA_034509495.1). Lineage (NCBI taxonomy): Eukaryota > Metazoa > Chordata > Actinopteri > Characiformes > Acestrorhynchidae > Acestrorhynchus > Acestrorhynchus altus. The sequence continues at coordinate 2,736,540 of CM067511.1, read as the reverse complement.
CCGAACAGTCTAAACAAGTGCCACGTAAGGCTCTGATGAGTCGGAGAGAAGACAGCTCGTCCGGGGACTCGAAGTGGATTGATTGCGAGCCTGCATTGGCAGTCACTTGTGGCAGTGTTCAGCCACATGAGCCACTCGAAGGCCGGCACATGTAAAGATAGGCCGGCTTCTCTGTTGCGTGGGTGGGTGTGCTGTTGGACTGCAGCGCAGCTTGGAAAGACTAGCAAGTGCAGTGAAATTCAGGACCTTGAACAGCGCTGAGGCAATGTTTGTGTGTCTACAGGGAGCAAAACGATTTGGATCACTTTTGCGCATTTTAGCTTATGAGCAGCGACTCGTCAGCAGCTAGTCTCATAGAGGTCATTACGCTGGAAAACTGGCCTCTGATGAAAGCCCGTGACAGGCTGCGTCTAATGTTTTGCAGTCTAACGCTCTAATAGTCATAATAACGTTGAAATCATTTCAGTTTGGGGGGTGTACAGGGGAATTCAGAGCCAGTGGCTGCTTGCCTAAAACACCTTAAGTAGTGACTTTAAAGACGTTTCACAGATTTGTCCATTTCTGCATCATTTCAGTGATTTCAGTCATTTTGATGGTTTGCTGTGAAATGCTCATAAAGAAGTTAGTGCAGTTCGTTGTAGAGAAACTTCACTTCACAGTAAAGTGCCTCAAGTCTGATTTACTGACCAAATCCTCATGTTGTGGGATGCTTTCATAGTTTGACATACTTTTATTCACCAAAACATTAAAAGAAGTATTCATAGGAGACACTCACACATACCAGCCATTATTATTTTGAGAAGATATTAAATAATAAGTAAATATTAAGAGAATTTAAATGTGTATGAATTTGACCATGTTTTCATAATCTTGGTTATAAAGACTAAAACCATTGATATCTTTATTATAACTTTATATCTCAGAAATCCTGATATTTATAATAAACAGTATATGCATGCATTGATTGGTATTATCACCTCATAACAACACTTTTATTCTGAAATGTAAACACTGTCAGCAAAGAAAGAAAGCACTCATCCGCTCCTTGTTTTCCTCTATAACCCAATATCTGAGTCAGTGATGTCATCAGCCCCGCCCCCTCTCTCTGATCAGTCAGAGTCTGTATGCAGGTTGAGCATCAGCCCCGCCCCCTCTCTCTGATCAGTCAGAGTCTGTATTCAGGTTCAGTATGTTCACATGGACAGAGCAGTAAACATGCACTGGAAGCTGCTTTGGTATTTAAACTGGGATTCAATTCAGATGGAAATGAGTGATTTGTAGCTGTTTTCTGAGCTGAATTACTCACTGATCATTAATCAATGTGCAAACTATGAAAACATCCTACACATTTGGCCTAGGGTTCTAAAAGATAAAATCTTCAGTATCAGCTAGGACAAAAGTATTGGGACACCTGCTTATTCACTGTTTCTTCTGCAATGTATGGTATTTAAAGAGTTTGTGCTAACATTGCTGTGAGGATTTGAATTGAAGTGTGGAGCTGCATACGGGCTCTTAGGCTTGGAAACATTAATATGGTGTGGATATCCAATACTACTAAAATATAGTGTATGAACCAACATTCTTTATTAATAATCATAAACACACATTTAAATTTGATTCATACAGGATTTCCTTTAAGGGCTGAAGAGGGTATATGAGTCCAAACCTTTGACTGAAATTATTTAATAGTATTTTAAGCCAAAACTATGGTCGACAGTGTTTCAGGAATCAGGTAGTGTATTCATCTCCGAATAACTTTGCTTATGAATTAAATATTTATTTATGCAGAACATTTGAAAGAAAAGAAGAATTCACCTGTACGTTTGATGATTGATTGATATGGACAGCCATACATGGAGACCTGCTCCTTCATTGTTTCTTATGAAATCAAAGGTATTAAAAAGAGATTATCCTGCTTTTGTTGGAGGAACTGTGTCCACTGCACAGATATTTGAGCATTGCTGTAAGGGTTTGATTTCAATGATGAGATGTTAAAGAGTTCAAGATGTTTCAGGTCCACCACTCCATCCCCAAATCCCCAACTCACCACAAAAGTATTGGATGGAACACCATCATTCCAGAGAACATAGTTCCACCGCTCCACAACTCAATGCTGGGGGGCTTTAAACCCCTCTAGCCCCTGCCTGGCGTTAGGCATGGTGCCAATACATGTGTTTATCTGCTCCAGAGAGTCTTGTTTTATTGGCGATACATGTCTCTGTGTGTAACATAATAAAGTAGCTGAATGCATTCATTAGAAGGGGTGTCCACAAATATTTGGACATATACAGTCAACACTATACATTTGATATATTAATATATATTCATATTTACATATATTTTAATATATTTATATAGTTTGATTTCCTAAGGTGCTATTGATGGAATGTGGTAACAACACATTCAATCCACACATGCAATCAACCCATAGATGTCCATAAATAATGAGAAATGACAAGTATTGGAAAGGCTTACTGAGAACAGCTTCAAGAGGCCTCCTGTATAGAGAAACTACTTGCATGCATGGCTCAGGTGTGATTGTGGTCCATTCTTCCACACAAAGACTCTTGTGGTTCTTGAAGGTTCAGTGGGAGCCTTCTATGACATCTGAGCTTCCATAGATTTTCAATTGGCTTCAGGTCAGGTGATTGGGTGGGCTACCTCTAGCTGCTTTATTTTCTTTCTCTGAAACCAACTGAGAGTTTCATTGGCTGTGTGTTTGAGATCATTATCTTCATCATTCTGGTAGATGGCAGCAGATATTTATTAAGAATCACTCGATACCTTTGTCCATTCATCCTTCCTTCAATTATATGAAGGGTGCCAGTGCCGTATGCTGAATAACAAACCCACACCATGTGTATTATTATGGCATCCAAAGAGTTAAATGGTGGTCTCATCTGACCAGACTGTGTTCTCCAGTATCTCACAGGCTTGTCTTTAAATGTGCTTCAACTTTTTCCTCAGCAGTAGAGTCTTACGTGGGGAGCGTGCCTACAGACCATGCCGGTTGAAACAATCATACCTGCTGATTCCAGGTCTTTCTGTAGCTCTACGTGGTCCTTGTTTTTTTTTACTCCTCTGTATGAAATCTTGCAGGGAGCACCTGGTCGTGGCCAGTCTATGGTGCTCAATGGAACCTTCAGTAGTTTATAAATTCTTTGGTAACCAATGCCATCAGTATGTTTTAAAATATTAAAGTTGCAAGGTCTTGCAAGAGCTCACTGGTCTCACCCATCACGAGATAGGTCATCAGTTGAAGCAGCTGATGTTAATTTGTACTAAGTGGAAGGATTGGTTTCTAATTACCGATACATTTCAGTGTCCTGACTTTCTGTTTTATATATATATATATATATATATATATATATATATATATATATATATATATATATATGGCCCTCAAATTCAAATGTAAGTCCCACAACAAGCCACCAGTAGAGACACAAAGTGAAATTAGAAGAACACCCCACGTTAAGATGAGCATGAGAGGGAAAAGATTGCTAAACCAGCACTTGGACAGGACTGTCTTCCATGACGACCAAAAGGTTATGAAGTTCAAATAGCAACAGATTTCAGATTTTTATCAGTGATGACTTTCATGTGACCTGTTGAGTAACTTTTAGCTGGAGGGTGGGGCTGGATGCAGCTTTCTTCTGTAGGTCAAGGATCATGGAAACGTTCCTTTTCGGTTATGTACTGGTTGCTTTTACTAATGTTACAAATGAAGGGTTCTTTCTACAAAGCCATAGAAGTTCCACATTGGGTTCCTTTTGAAAACCTTGAAAACCCAATGAATGCCTGTTTCTGGAAGTGAGATGGGGAATGGGAAGAACCTTATTAAAGTTGGAATGGAAAACCTGGGAAAACAGTGCTTCACAGACGTGGTTGTTTAGGGAACAAGAATGTTTCTTTTTTTTTAATCGCTGGTGTTTAAAACAGAACATAGTCATGGCAACTCCAGAAACATCTGGGTTAAGTGTAAGGTTCTTCTCTCTGTTGGGGAACCTGTTGTGGTTGTTTTAAAATAGTTCTATATAGCACCAGTCAGGGTTCCACAGGGTTCCACTGTACCCTTTTTGGTCTGCAGTGCTTTATATTGGGCTGTCAGTGACCCAGATAAAATGAGAACTCTATTCTTTGCTCACACAGAGTTCATATTTCAGAATAAAAGTTGTGAGATAAGCAAAAACAAATTGTAGTCACTTGTACATTTTGTCAATTTTTACATCTGAAATAAAGATAAATTTGAGTCATCTTTGAACTCCTGAAAATAACAATATCTGGTATGTGTAACTGTCTCCTATAAATACTTTTCTAATGTTTTGGTGAATAAAAGTACATCAAACAACAAAATTGGCCTTGAGTTCTAAAGGTTAAACAATTGGGAGAAAAATAAAATATAATATTTGTAAGATTGTTTATTAGATATTAACAAGACTGCGAGCAGTGAGAACATGGATTGCTCAACTTAGCTTTGGTTGAAATTCCAGTTTAGTGTGTGTTCATGTGTGTTTGGAATGTGTGTGAATGTGTGTGAAAGGCAACACTGTAAGGATTGATGCTTAGTTGTGCAATCTAGCTAAGGTGGTGGGAAGTCCAATGTTAATTTCACTGAAGGAGAGTGGATATTAGAGCTAGACCTTTAGTTCTGGCCAAAAATGTCTACATTTCCAGGCATAAATTTACAGTAATTTAATAATCCCATGTTTTTCTCATTGTACAGAAGATGCATAGAGTTCAGTGTCATTTTATAAGCTGAGTAATGTGAGTTGGGACTTAAAATCCGGTGTGTTTTCTAGTTAAACATATCTGATCTTGGGTTTGATTACATTCACTGCTTATCAAATACAGCGACATTGGCGAAGCACACTGATACTAATATAGAAAGTTGGAGATTAAATGGCAGAAATGGTTCCCACTTGCAGATCAATAGAAAGAGGTTTGACTGGAAACTCAGCATTACTTAGCTGCTCCAACCAAAGCTTGTTTGACAGAATGAGAATTTTACCCACATTCTGTAATGATTGTTCAACTAGTAATAAGGGTCAAGTAATACGTTTAAAAAATAAGTACAGTTTAAAAAATAAAATGCTGCCATAAACGAAGAACCATGTTTAAAATAGTGATGTGTGATGGTCAAGAACCTTTATTTTGGTAACCAACATTCCCAGCTAGCAGAGAACATTAGAGGAATGTTCAGCAATAGGTTTAAAACAATCCAGAAACATTCTGAAAACGTATCATGTAATAGAGATTTTTATCCCAGTGAGCTGAGGGGATATATCGATATTTATATCTATATCGGGATATAAACAGAGCGGGATACCCGCTGAGCGATATATCGATATTTATATCTATATCGGGATATAAACAGAGCGGGATACCGGCTGAGCAATATATCGATATTTAAATCTATATTGGGATATAAACAGAGCGGGATACGGGCTGAGCAATATATCGATATTTAAATCTATATTGGGATATAAACAGAGCAGGCTACGGGCTGAGCGATATATCGATATTTATATCTATATCAGGATATAAGCAGAGCAGGATACGGGCTGAGCAATATATCGATATTTATATCTATATCGGGATATAACCAGCGGGATACGGGCTGAGCAATATAACAATATTTATGTCTATATCGGGATATAAATGGAGCGGGATACGGGCTGTGTGATATATCAATATTTATATCTATATCTGGATATAAATGGAGCGGGATACGGGCTGAGGAGATTTATCTGGATACGTATGGATGGGGTCTAAGACTATATGAAAGAATGTATGGGTTGAACTCCAAGGAATTGTAGCATTCATCTCAGTCCTGCCTTTGCAAAATTCCTTTCTTCACCCAGCCAGACTGTCGGGAGTTCCCTCCAATCTCTACTTCTCATCAGCCCGTCCTGAAGTGTTTTACCCCAATTATTACCAGTCAAATGTGCTTTCTTAAGGGAAGATAAATGGCAAGTGCCAGCAAGGTTGTCTTTGAACTCAAGAAGAGTCATTATGAGCTGTTGCGCTTGTATGCAAATACCTGTGTGTATAAATGAATGTGTGTGTGTACGTGTGGGTGCCTGGTGTGTACGTGTGTGAGTGTGTTCGTTAGACTAGGCTGCACAGTTCGTCTGGAAAAATGTAATGTGTTAGATTAATTGAGCGTGGCAGACTTCTGACATGTGTTTACATAATAGGCCCTACAGGCATTTTAGCACACCTTTTAGTTTGAGTGTGCACGCTGACAGATGGCAGACTTTTCTTGCAGTGTCGTGGCAAGCCCGTAATGTTTAACAGGGCTGACCCCCGGGTCTGGCCCCACAGGCTCTGTGAGCACTGGCCCATTTGATGTTGACCCAGACAGTACGCTCTCACACATTCGAAAAACCTGACAAAGTGAGAAGAGGTCCGGAGAGGTCAGAGACATGAAAGATCCAAACTTTTGTAAAGTAATACCTTCGGTTTATTTGAGTTAAACCTGTACATTCATCATTTGCACACGTAGGGTGGTCAGAGACAGTATAACAGTACAGTAGAAATTACTGAGTGGCAGAGAGAATCAGGTCTTCTCTGAAGGTCTAAGCCCTGTTAGGTTTTTTTCCAAAAAGTGAAGAGGAATTCCACCACTATTTCAAGTTTTCTGCACAAGGTTGTAAACAGTGTCATTCAGAACGAATTAGGTGTGAAATGGTTCATTGTCTTTGTTTACCTGCAAATGATGGGTGTCCTCCCATTCGATTGAATGCATTGTGGTTAGATTAAGGCTGAGGTGTTTATATGTACACTCTACTCAATAGTCTCCATTTATATACAAACTGCAAAAGATCTGATCACTTGAGGTTTGTTCATACCTGGAGTGGACGCAGCCACAGCACAGCCCATGCACTGTATTGCTGGACCATTCGCATGTTCTGACTGACTGCCTCACGACTGCATACTTCGAAGCCAGGGTCAGGGTAGTGCTGTAGCTGAAAACCATTTAAGCTGGAAACACGATACACAGATCATAACAAACTACAACAACAAACGTACCTTTATCTAATCACAAATTTCTTGGGAAAACAGCTAAAATTCACTTGTTCCGAACTGCCTTCCAGTGCATGTTTACTGCTCTGTCCACATGTACATTCTCAACCTGCATGCAGACACTGACTGATTAGAGAGGGGACGGGGCTGATGTTGGCATCCAGATATTGGGTCATAAAGGGAAAGGAGAAGAGTGTTCAAATTTCAGTATAAAAGTCTTGAGAAGAGTTAATACAGCTGAATTAAAAATAATAAAATAATAAAGCACATTCAGTTTTTTTATTTTATTTTATTTGGGCTACTGTCCATCACATGGCCATGCTCTCTCTGGGTGGGTACATGGTGGTCTCAGTGGCTGGCTTCACAAGTATCAGGTCCTAGTGTCAGGAGCATTCTATGTGAAAGGGGGAGAGTCCTAATAGGGTTGGGCAAAATTGGCCGACGTTTTAATCAAAACACTGTATCTCAGAATTAGATATTGATCATCCAGAATGTTTCTGAAATGTGAGCTGAAAATGCAATGACACGGATATTTATACTAAGTATACTATGAAATGAAATAAAAACATCAGGAATATCCTTGATCCTATTCATGTTATTTAACTTGGGTGTTTTAAAGCTTTTGACCAGTAGTGTCTGTATCAGTATTATCCTTTCTCAGGACTTTTATTCTGAAATTTGAACACTGTGTGAGCAAAAAAAAAGAGCATGAACAGCCTCCTCTTTGGCATTTTCCTAAATAAGCCAATATCTGGGTCAGTAATATCATTAGCCCCGCCCACTCTCACTGATCAGTTGGAGTCTGTATGCAGGTTGAACATGTACATATGGGCAGAGCAGTAAACATGCACACAACTGGAATTTAATTCATTTGGAAATTAGTGAACTGTAGCTGTTTTCTGAGCTGAATTACTTGAAGATAATTCATTTTACAATGATATCTATAATGGGTAAATCTTGTAGTTTGTTATGATATGTTCATTATGTCTGTAAGTGACTCTGATCCTGAGTTGTGAAGCCTAGAAAACAGCATGTAACTTCCCGCAAAGTGCGAATCTCGGGTTCTAAGAGACAAATTAAGCAAATACAGTGAACTTTGAATTTACATGTGAACTCGCAAACACACACAGGAACCCAAACACTCCCGTCAGTACCTCTCTTAGTAGGGTAATGAGTCTCCCATGTTTTTGTATGTGACAAAGCCTTGTTATAAGCACGTCTCTCGCAAGAATAATTGGCGAACACATGAATCTCCACATGTGAGGCATGCCTCATTGCACACCCACAGTCCAGCATAAACACACTCCTTCTGCTGGATTTCCCAAGAAAGGGAGAAGGAAAGGGAGCGAGAGGTGGTGGAGGTGGGTATAAGAGTGAACCAGAGTCATATAAGTAAAAACACATTAATGTGCTGAACCTGACATATGCTTTCCAGCGGAAACAGGAAAAAGGTGTTTTGGTGCCTCCAGCATAATGGAGGGTATGCAGCACACTACCACGTCTGGCCTATAATTCACTGTTAAAAGGACATTGCAGGTTCTTCCATTTGAAACGGTGGAGGAACCTCTTTAGGTGCTTTAAAGAATCTTCAAGAAGTGATCCTTAACTCTTAGAACCAAAGATCTGCACTCTGCGGGCATTTATATACCATTTTCTAAACTGAGTATCTCAGGATCAGAATAACCTAAAGACATGATAAACATATCATAACAAACTACCCAAGTTCTACCCCTATCTATATGATGATCACATCATTGTGTGATGAATGATCAGTGAGTATTCCAGCTTGGAATACCACTGAAATATACAAATTTCCAACTGAATTTCCAGTGCATGTTTCACTTTCCACCTGCATACCGACTCCGACTGATCAGAGAGAGGGGGCGGGGCAAATGACATTACTGACCCAGATATTGGTTTGTAAATGAAAATGAGAAGGGAGGGGCTGTTTGTTCTCTTATTATCTAAAAGATAATAACAAAAGATATTTATGTTGTTTTTTTGCATTATTTTATTTGAACAACTGTCAAGTATTTTGAAGAATTTATTATTATATATCCTTGACAAGCTAATCATTACAAATGACATTACAAATTTGGATCTTCTGTATATAATTTTATATTTAATAGTTGGCAAATGTCGAATTACAAGAGTTCTATAGGTTAAGTACAAGCTTTTTTAAAAGCAAAAGTTGACTTCAGTGAGATCATTTAAAGACTTTATTCATAGTTGGATCCAAATTTAGTAGCTTTAAGGAATTACTGTTTTTACAGTGTAAATACTACCAAAGCAAATATCTAAACAAAACTATTGGAGTGGAAATATAGAAAATATAAGTATATGGCTAATATTTTCAGATTTTGAGAGACTTTTGTCTTGTGTCTTGTGTCAGTGATTTCACACTCCAGACCAGAGTGAGTCAAGGCAATCAGTTATTGGCAGGTTATTTAGGTCAGCTCCATGTGTGTTGTATCCAACGCGGAGGCTGCCTTCTTTCATTCACTCTCAGTATCGTGTGTTGTGCTGGTTTTCAGCCCTGTGTGGTTCAGGGAGAGCTGGCAACCTGACAAAAATGATTGTAGAGTCAGATATTTTGGAAAACTAAGACAATAGATCTCACATAATGCAAACTCTCCACCAATTCACTGTTTTCCCCCACTCAGCAAAGCACCCCCTGAGGAGCCTGTTAAAAGAGCTCTGTTTATATGACAATTTACAGTTTATTGTTTTACGATCGTGATGTTCTTTTGTTTACCTCTCTAGATTAGTAAACAAGGTTTACCAGGTAAATAGGTTAGATACTGTTTCTGGATCAGTTTCGACTATATTTCAGGACTATATTACAGTGAGCTACCAGTTTGGGGGTTAGGTGCCCTGCTTTGGTTGCATCCTCTTGGTTCAGGGACTTGAACCAGTGACCTTCCAGTCACAATGCCATGTCTTACATGCAGGTCATGGCTGCAACCATGTCCAATTTACTTATATTTTCTTTATGTTCGACTGTCATTATCATTTAGAAAGTACTTTACTTCCCTTTGATACTTCAGACCACTAACTATGTTGTCTTTCAAATATGCTGTCTCCTGTCACATACTAACCACTGATTATACACTTGTCCCCTCTCTCACCTAGGCCTCTTCGACAAGTGCTTCTATGCCTCAAGTGACCGTGGCTGGATATTGGGTATAAAGCCTGTAAGTGAACATGGCAACCGTGACCCACGATTCTTTTTCTCCCTCAAGACTGACAGAGCACACAAGGTGACCTCCATTCACTCCAATGCCCATTACGTACCTGGCCACTGGGCCCACGTGGCGGTCACGTATGATGGTTTCTACATGAAACTGTTTGTAAATGGTGCTCAGACTGCTGTTAGCAGAGAACAGTCTGGAGACGTCTTCTGTGCACTTACCAAGAAGTGTAAGGTAGGTTAATCACCTCAATCCTTAGATTTGGATCAATCCTGAATTTGGATCAGATTTCTGCTCTGTACTTACGTTGTTAACTGAAATACAGATTAAGAAGGCAGTGAATTATTCAAATGAATTAGTGTGCAAAGCGAAAAGCATTTTTTAAGAGCCATTTCTAACCTATGTTAATTTCATTGTGGTGTCTTCAAAAGCACCAAGTTTACAGATTGGACTCAGTTTTAACTGTGAAGTTGATTTTGAAATTGAATGCATTTCAGATTGGAATTAAATGTTATCTAATCTGAATCCCAAGGTGCTGATGTTGGGTGGAAATGCATTGAGCAATAACTACCGTGGTTCAGTTGAGCGGGTCACTCTATGGCGACAAGCCCTTTCCCAGCGTCAGATCATACGGGACATGCACGGCTATGAGGACTCTCAAAGCCAAGGTGACCTGGTCATCCGGGAGACTTTTGAGCATCCTGGACGCAAGTGGCTTCCAGTGAAGGATGGTAGTTTTCCACAACCAGATGATGGTCCTCGGGCTGGGCTGGGCACCCTTGACACGACCTTGGAACCCCCGGCTTGTGGTCAGACAACATGTGATAATGTGGACGTGGTCCACAACTACAATCAATTTTGGAGCTTCCGGCAGCCTAAGACGGTGCGCTATCGGGTGGTCAACATTTTTGATGATGAACGTCGCAAACCTACTGTTACCGACCAGCAGATTCATCTGCAGCACCAACATTTGAACGAGGCCTTTGCCTTGTATAACATCACGTGGGAGCTGACAGTTCACAACATTAGCAACTCTTCTCTGCGTTGCCGACTGGTGCTGGCAAACTGCGATATCAGTAAGGTGGGTGACGAGGACTGCGACCCTGAGTGTAACCACACCCTGACAGGCTTTGATGCTGGCTACTGCAAGCCCAGAGCCCACTGTCCGAACCACAAGCAGAAAAACGGAGTGTGTGATCCTGAGTGCAACTGGGATAACTATGAGTATGACAACAATGACTGCTGCAACCCCAATGTTACCGATGTGACGAAGACTTGCATCAACCCAGCCTCAAATTTAAGGTAAGGTCCAGTTGTTGATGTTGTTGAATTTTTTTTCTTCCAGTGATATTTAATGGTACATCATTATTCATAGTGAAATTCAGCTTTGCTCATTCTGTATTGATGTTGGCCGTGCGGTAGAATGTACTGGCATTCACCATTCCCTTTTCACCAAATGGCAAAGAACTAGGGCATGATTGACGTCACTGTTCAGAATCTAACTTAACTCTGGGAAATTTACTTGTGGTTTTATATGCAATAGGCTGTTTTCATCTTTCAGTTTTACCCTGAGTACCTTTTAGACATGTTGTGACAAGGCTGATGGCGCCAACTTGGCAGAGCAAAGGACATGCACAAAAAACCATTGCTATCCATGGCATTCCAAGTAGGACATAGTTGTGCTTTACCCTTGTACCCTTGCTTTTCCCGTAGAACAGCTTTTCTGGCTGTTTCAGAGCTCCATGAATCATCCTGCACTTCAGAGAGAGAGCCATATGCTTCTTTCATTGGCAAAAAGCAAAGCTAAACATTTTTCTTCCCTCCTCTACTCTCCATGCCTCTACTATTATAGAGTAAAGCCTTGGGTACACTTCACCCTTTTTACCCTTTAGAACTCTAGGATAATTTTGCAGGATCTCATAGTATAGTATCATAGTTTGGCGTATGTTTATTCCCCAAAACATTAGTAAAAGTATTTATAGGAGCCACTCACACATACCAGATATGGATGTTTTGAGAAGATCCTAGGGAACTCAAATTTGTCTTCATTTGAGGTCTAAATATTAAATATTATATTGATTGAGCTGAAAATTCAAGAATTTTGAATGATTCGATTGAAAAGGATATTTACAAAAATACATTGTTAAAACTACTTGACAGTGGTCCGAATGAAATAAAGAACCAACCTAAATGTCCTTTTCTGTTATTTATATGCATATCAATATTATCCATTGATTGTGAACTTTGAGCACTGTGTGAGCAGAGAAAGAGAGCAAACAACCCTCCAGTCTCATTTTCTCACTGATCAGTCAGAGTCTGTATGCAGGTTGAGCATGTACATGTGGACAGAACGGTAAACGTTAGCATTTAAACTGGGATTAAATTCAGATGGAAATGAGTGAATAGTAGATGTTTTCTGAGCTGAATTACTCACTGATAGTTCATCAGACAATGACACCAGGGTCTTGGACAGAGTCTTGTAGTTTGTTATAATATGTGTGTCATGTCTGTAGGTTACTCTGATCCTGAGACACAAAGTCTAGAAGTCACCGGACTAAAAGTACAGGTTTGAAAATGCTTTTAGTCTTTTAACAGTTGTGGGATGCTTGCTTCGTTCTCCAGGAAAACTTTTAGAAATGTCCTCCAATGGGACATGGTCACCTGCTGCCTTGAGGTGTTGTGCTATCAATTTTAAAGGTCCACAAGAGCATTTTTGGGCCCCAAACCAAGAGGTACCTGAGGTCAGTGAAGAGAAAGCACAATATCTTCACAGGTTTACAAGTCCTCTGTGCATGGATTGGCCGTCTTGTTACATTTTGGCTAGATCTGCAGGGGATCCCTTTAGTGCAGCAGCTGTTACTGATATTGGAAAAGCCAGCCATGTTCAAAGCTACTGGGGTCCATGATACTTAAAGCTTGAAGATTTGTTGTATGAAAGCAGAAGTTGAGGTCATTGTTTGTAAAGCATTAATTTAAGCTACTTTGGAGGATAATATGGATGTAATGGAATATCCGCAAAAAAGGTTCTATGCATGGTCACTGTTTGTTGTTGTGCCTGTGCATGCTTCCAGGCTGGTAGCTCCTTAGATACCAATATCCTTTTGTGAGACAGAAGACAGCCAGCTGGGTGGTATTTTGTATTTGCATTCCGAAACCAGAATAATAGAATTCCAATGCTGGAAACCAATTGTAGATAGTTGTTTCATATGAACTTCCAGGCAGTGTGTCACTTTTTAGGATGCAATTGTAAAAATTACTGGAAAAAGTTTGGCCGGAGATGCAAAGATGAACACAGTGAGTGAAAACACAGCGCTTTGCCTGTGTCCAAGTCAGTGGGAACCATATTCCAGTAAATCCAGTAATATTCTTGCAATTCTTTGCTTCCCTCTAATTGAGTTTCTCAAGGGAACAGCAATGTTTTCGATTAGCCCCTTTTGAAGCCCTTCCAGTCCATAGAGTTGCCTCCAATCGCATTCCGAAAGTACTTCAAATGACTCCGTGTGCGGGCTGCTAGGTGACATCAGACTCGGAGGGGGAACCCAAAAAAGCAGGTGGTTTTTCCTCAAACGTTATCCCATTCCAATCATCAAGAGGCCATTTATCATCAGACATCTGATCCAGTTACAGAAATCAGCGGCTGGCAAAGCCTGGGCTTTAGATTGAAATATTACGACTGACGGATGAAAGACGGATGAAAGTGAGGGAGTGAGGGAGTGAGGGAGCGCCGGAGCGCGAGAGGAGAGAGGGGGCGGAGGAAAAACACGGGCAGGAGATGAGCTCCCTGAGTGGTTGCTTGTTTTTATTTGATTACGGTACGTCCAGGGAGACTAACCGAACGCAGCGCTGCAAACCTTCGTCGACATTCCTCTTTAATTGTGGAATCCTGGACAAGCGTTTTGCACTACATGCAGTGGGGGAAACAATGGATGGTCTGGGGTTTATTTTCGCAGACCCGGAGCCTGTTACCAGTTTGCTTGTTTAGGAATCTGGCTAGAAGGAGAGCCGGGGCAAGGAGGGCTCTCATCCAGTACAAAGTCAACAGCAGACCACTGAAAAATACAAATGACGCCTGCCTTGTTTTTCGAAAGCTGCATGTTTTGTTCCATTTTCTTCACATTTAACAAGCAATTATGTTATGAGTGAATGGATAGTTTGAAACATATTACTGGAAAGAATATGGAGATTCATGGTCTTGGGACAACTTGTTTGTTACTTGTATGAGAGGGGCATTACTTCTAGAAGGGGAGTGTGGGGGACATCATTGCATACATAAGTTGTACCATAATGTGATATAAAATGTGTAATTTACATCGTTCAGTAAAACAGAATATGTTTGTTGGGGAAAACTCTATGATTGAGAGGAGGCTCTAGTACCTTGTTGGGCATCAAGTCTGGACACAAGATGAGGTACGTTTGGGTGAGAAGGCGTACAGGTTCTGTACGGCATCCTGAAGCACATTTACGAACAGAACACACTCGTAGGCTGCTGAAGCTGGCATTCCATCTGATCCCATAAATTGCCAGGCCCCAGTCACCAGCCCCTTGCTGTGTGTTGGCGAAAACCCAACCATCATCATGGGATCCCAAATAAAACCTCATCAAGCATATTTTTGGCTACAGTGATGAATATAGGAGTGTCTTGCCTATGGAATGACACAGGAATGGCTGGGTCCTGCAATACATATCGCCCACTGCAGTTACTACAAAAGTATTGGGACACTTGCTTATTTATTTGGACAAACTGGACCTTGTTTGTTTACATGCCGTTTAATATGATCTTAACCTTTATCTGATTATTTAAGTGGTCATGTAAACAGCATCCTCAGATGTCCTAGATCGGAGTAAGGTCTAGATATCCAGATTTCAGTAAATGTAAATGTCTCTACTGTCCAGCTAATGCTTTCTACTAGAATTTGGAGCATTGCTGTGAGGGTTTGATTGCATTGAGCGACAGGGGCGTTGGATGATCACCACCCCACCTTTTCCCCAACTCCCCAACTCATCCCAAAAGTACTGGATGGAGCACCATCATTCCAGAGAACACAGTTCCACTGCTCCACAGTTCAATGCCAGGGGGGCTTTATTCCCCTCTGGACTATACCTGGGATTCGGCATGGTACCAGTAGGTTTACGATGATTTTTCTGCTCCAGGGAGTCCAATTCTGTTGTCAGCAATGGATGTGCTGGAGAAGAGAAACGTCGACTGGCTGCATGTGGGCATTGATTCCACTCTGGCCGCTGGCCATCTTATTTATGGGTGGTAAGAAAATTGTCTGCTGTGGCTTTGTTCCAGGAGATTAGTCATAGGTGAAGGGTGATAACACCCTTAGTGGTTGCCCTGTCATCATGTTCACAGCTCTCTCTGTGTCAGCGTGTCACATTAATGGATGAATGGGGTTTCCCAGGCTGTGAGCAGGGGTCTTCCCACATGGGCGCTCGCCATGGGTGCTTTACAGTCGGCTGAAGCCTAAGCCCCACAGCCCGTAAAGCTAACAGACATTAATGGCTTTGCCTTAAAAGCGTTGTGGCGTAAAACGGCCTCTTAGCACGTCACTTTAAAGGCACAAGACCCTCGTAAAAGCACCTGTCTCTGGAGCAACACACAGGGGAGGCCCCAGCTACACACATACACACCTGCCTATAGTGTCCAGGAGTTGGGCCTCTTGGCTTGGTGTTAGTGATAAGAAGTTGAAAGTCAGTGTTGTCAGTGTTGCTGATGATTTGAGGCTCACATTCCTTGCTGAACAATCTAGCTCAGCACCAGCTTTTGCTGGTAACTGGTTTCAGATGGTAACTGGTTTCTAAACTGGTATTTGATGATCAAAGTGATTAAAAAGCTGAGGATCCAGGCACAAACATACCCTATCCTGGTTATTCAGCTTACTGCAGGTTCTCATTTGAGTCCAGAGGACTAGACTAGAGCATGACCAAAGTGGTCTTAAGGCTACATTAATAAAGACCATAATTAATTACCAGTTTGTTCAATCTCAATATGCTAGTGGACCTGCTCGGACATGCTTGTCAACAAGCATGGTAAATGCTGGTCATGCTGGTAAAATCAGTTTGGGTATTCTCAAATAATTACAGTATTTCATAAGCTATAGAAAATGTTCCGGCACTGTAGGCAGATACTGGAAAATGAAATCAGCTTCCCCGTAAATAAATGCTCTTAAATCTCCAGGTAGATGCTGTATCAGCTCTGGACTTGATAAAACACAGTGGACCAAGACAGGCAGAAGACAAGAGTCCCAAACCCACCTGCTAAAAGCTCACACTAGAATTCAGACACCTTGGATTCTGTGCATCTCAACTCTTCTTCCAGACTGCAGGAGCTTGAGTTAAGACTCTCTGACTCTTGATTTCCAAATTTACTTTCTGAAAAGAGGTCTTTGGAGCTCTGAGCAACTCTCTGAGAAGCTCTCCCACCTTCTTGAATCCACTTTCCTTGACAGTCCTCTGAAGGGGGTGGTCATCCCTGTTGATCGTGCTTCTTTTCTCACCATATTTTCCCCTTCCAGTCAACTTTCCGTTAATGGTATATCATTGGTATTTATACTTTTTGAACAGTTTATTCAAATATTCTAATGAACACTCAACAAACGTGAAACAATTTGGTAACTTGCTGTTTTATAAAAGTATGAACATTGCTTTGGAGTGTTTAGGCACTCACTCACTTCTGCAGATGGTGCGGTAGGGGTGGAGTGTTGATAGAATGTCCAATAGCGTCCCACACATTTTCAATCAGGGATAGGTCTGGAGATGAGACTGACCGTGGCATAGTATCTGTGTCTTCATAGCGAGATCTTGAGAGTGCAGCAGAATCATCCTGGTGGAATAGAGCACTGGAGTGTGTGTTCAGAAAAGGTAGAACCACTGGTTGCAGAAGCTCATTACGTTATGTTGGACTGTCACAATGCCTGTGATGAAGACCAGGACAAACACCAGGACACCACAACTTGAGACAGAAGACTGTTAGTCTTGGTGCTATATATATCTTTTTTGTGGGGGTAATGGAAAGTCTCAGTTCTAGCAAGGATTTTGGGTTTATGTCAAGTTGTGTGGGCCTGAGCCTCTCCACCACTACCACCAATAGTTAATCCTGGGGGAAATTAGGGTTAAGCCCTTAACCCTGGATTCAGGTCAGACCTCTACTCAACCACGCACACTCAACCAACACACACTTCCCAGCTTGAGCTGGAGAATGCAGCTGAAGTGGAGTCCTAAACTAGGATAAAATTCACTGGATATATAGTATATATCAATGAACAGGTGTGCTTTTAAGGTATACTGTATGATAGAGGCCACCTGGACAGATCTGCATCAAAGACCCATACCTGCAGGCCTTCTAAGCCCACATGGTTTCATTTTTTTGTTGTTGTGAGTCTGCTTATTGGTATCAATTCCAAGGATCATAATCTAATAAATCTTAGATAAGATGTGTATTTGACCTCCAGGAGTCCAGGGGTTCTTCTCCATCTCTGACAAATGTACTGTCCCCTGTGAGTAAGCCCTGAGCCCATGTCTCCCACACCCACAGAAGCCCTACAGAAACATTTTCGAGGAAATCATGACATTCCTCCTGTTATTACGGTGAGAGAAGTTATATCATCTCTTGGAGATGGGCCAAAGCCCCCCTTGGACATGCTTCTGTTTTAGCTCAGTAGGCCCATTCAGTGGCTGAACCTTGTTCTTTGTACATCAATAAAGAGTGATGTGAAGGACTGGACAGAAGGGTACTTTAATATCAATCTTAAATGTGATTTCTGAAGTGTTTATGATGTGCAGTTCGATGTTAGATGGCAGGGATGCATGTTGGAATAGATGGCTTAGTGTTCACAGTCTAAAAACAGGTGGTTATAGTAAGAGAACTGATAAGGGTCCTGTCAAACATCTGCCCAGTCTGTGCGAATCAGTGACCTGTAGCTAAAGCAGTGTTGAGCCATTTTTCTTTACAGCAATGATTTTGCTGTTTTTTAATGCATCTTACCCCCAGATGTAGACATCTAACCTGTAAGTGTCTGAGATATGTTTTTTAAGTAGACAATGGGTAGAAGGCATTTTCTGCCCTCCTCACGTGTATATATATATATATATAAATACTGGCTGGCAAAGGCATCTGTTAGCTGTTGTATCGAAGCTGGGGACTCAGTAGGTGATGATTTAGGCCTTGTAGCTTTGGTACAAAACCTAGGAAGCTAATTTCAGAAACCAAACTGGGCCATGAACCTAAAAGTAATTCAGCTCAGAAAACATCCAAAATTCACTTGTTTCCAAATGAATCCCAGTTTAAATACCAAGGGAGCTTCCAGTGCATGTTTACTGCTCTGTCCACATGTACATGCTCAACCTGCATACAGACTCTGACTGATCAGTGAGGGGGTGGGGCTGATGATGTCACTGACCCAGATATTGGGTAACAGATGAAAATGAGAAAGGAGAGGCTTTTTGCTCTCTTTCTTTGCTCACACAATTCAGAATAAAAGTCCCAAAAATGAATAATACTGATGCAGACATTAAAAAACTAAAATAATAAAAAAAGTACTTTGAAGAACTTATTATAAATCCATCCATCCATCCATCCCTCCCTCCCTCCCTCCATCCATCCATCCATCCATCCATCCATCATTTGCTGCTTTTCCGGGGTATGGATCATGGGGGCAAAAGCCTAAGCAAAGAGGCCCAGACCTCCTTCTCCCCAGCCACCTCTTCCTTGGCCAACTGTGATATGTAATCTATCCAACATGTCCTTGGTCTTCCCCGGGGCCTCCTCCCAGTCAGACATGCCTGAAACACCTTACAAGTGAGGCGTCCAGGAGCAATCGGAACCAAATGCCCAAACCACCTCAGCTGGCATTTCTTGACATGATGGAGTCAGTGGCTCTACTCCAAGCCCCTCTCGGATGACTGAACTCCTCACTCTGTCTAAAGGAGAGTCCAGCAGCCCTGCAGAGAAAACTAATTTCAGACTCTTGTACTCAGGATCCCATCTTTCATTTACTACCCAAAGCTCATGGCCATGGGTGAGCTCTTTCTTCACCACAACAGACCAGCTCAGAGTCAGCAACACTACAGGCACTGCACCAATCCACCTGTTGGCATCTCCCTCCATCAGTTCCTCACTGAAGAAAATCCAGAGATACTTGAATTCCTCCACTTGAGGCAGGAACTCTGAAGAGGGCAACTTTTTTCCAACTGATTATTATTATTATTATTATTATTATTATTATTATTATTATTATTATTATTATTATTATTATTATAAATGTATTTTTCAATAAATAAACTCATCACAATTCTTGCAATGTCAGCTCAAAAAACTCTCTGGTCGATCAATTTACTGCAGGATTTCTTAGGATATAAAGTGTTATTTTGTCTTTATAATAGAAAAAAAAAGATCTAAACATGGTTAAGTTTATCCAAATATCTATCTGTGTGAGAGACTGTCTCCTATAAATACTTTTGGTGAATAAAGTAACGTCAAACTACAAAACATCCTGCTGAATTAGTCTCGGGTTCTAAAGGTTAAGGTAGACTAGTTTAGCTTAGCACAGGCCTAGACACATATTTTGTAAACTTCTGACTATGGGAGCAAACCTCTAAGTCATTCCTATACCAAACATGTCTGTGCTGATAAAATGCATTTGTGTTTGGGAGGGAAATTGTGTAAATTAGATTTTTTTGTGGAACCATGGCTTTAAGATCATAGCAAATGATTTGCTAAGCTGCTGTCACACTCCCTCAATGCATGAGCACATACCTTAAGACTAAATGCCTCACATGGCCTTGGCTAGAGAAGATGGATCATAAATAAAACCCACGGGAAGGTACCAGGTCGTGCCTTCTTTGGGTGCTTTTAGGGATCAGCTCTCGTGTGTTGAAATCGCGAGTTAACAAATGTAGCAGGAGGCGCGAGTGCAATCAAACATGCCTGCTGCAAGCTTTCGCCCGCTCTTCCACAGCTGCAGTGTGTCATCCCTGTGTGTGGTCTCCATTTAGACTAGCTGTCTGGGAGCACTTGTTACTGTCAGCTTTTGCAAACATATCTGTTTTGATCGCTCGCGGTAAGCTGTCGGTCACATTCGCCACAATCTGATTCCTCTTTCCTTCGTCTTCTTTTAACATGACACAGTTTGATACGTTGCCAGTTGTTCGATTGCCGGAGCTCTGCCAGGGACTTGGACCATCCCGTCCTTGTTTGTCAGCATGTCACTCATGAGAAGGTTTTCATCTCTGTAACATGCCATTTCCCTCCCCCTGACATGACCACCTCAAAGGCAGCAGCAGGTTTTGGTTTAAGTGAATATGTTTAGGCTCAAAGCAAATGTTTGGCTGTAACTTATGAGCTCACGGAGAGGGATCCCGGACCCAAGGGCGCACTCCTCGGTTGTGCAGGGGTAGACCTTATGAGTAAGATTAAGGAGTGAGGCTCCTCTGTGGCCTCCCTACAACTCTGAGAACCCGAGATCCGCAATTTGCGGCTTCATAACTCAGGATCAGAGTAAACTACAAACATGACACTCATTGAATTCTGCACAAAAAACAGCTACATTTCACTCATTTCAAACTGAATTAAATACCAAAGGAGCTTCCAGTGCATGTTTATATTGATACATAAATAGCAAAAATAAAGGATATTCAGATCATTTATAATTATTTTTGATCATTTTGATCAAAATACAGTCAAACTCATAAAAATATATCAATCTTAAAGGACAACAATAAGATCTGAAAACAACAATATCCTGCACGTGTGACTGTGTCCTATAAATACTTTTCAGGTTTTTCATGAATAAAAGTATGAAAATGTCTTTCAGCAGTTCACACATAGTGACCAAATCAGGGCCAAAATCATGTGAACCTGGTATATGAGAATGCTGAAATCACAGACCTCACACTTACCATGATTGGTTCTGACACCTCCCCCTTACTGTGATTCATCCTGATCACCACTTTCTTGTTTATTCCGACCCCTCTCCTGCACTCTGATTGGTTCTAATCTTCGCTTTGTTTGTCCTAAGATCTGCTCATGACTGAAACTGACCCATGTGTTGCAGGACTGTGTGTTCAGAAGGAGTTTTGTGCAGTAGTTTCGTCATTTGAAATAAACTGACAGCTTCAAATGAGTGTATTCGGCTCTTCAGAATAAGTGGAGAAACCTGAGACATAAGGAACCAGCTACCCCGAAAATAGAAAGCTGCTGAGAATGTAATGCACGGTCCTTTAACATACAGAAATGTTACAATACGGAATTGTCTTTGTCTCTGGCACTAGTGCCGTAACATAATCTGTTTTGTTGTATGAGTGGGTTTTGTAGGCCCTTGTAAAGCTCTGGTTTGGCTCTGCTGTCCACGCTGATCTTTTGATCTGCAGACTCATGAAAACGCAATTTCGAAGAGTCTTTGAATAGAAAGCATGTCCAAACAGAGTTTTGTTCCATAGCAAACGTTTCAGTGAGTGGTCTTGTTTTGTGTGGTCTGGAAGTTGATATTGTTCTCAGGTACTGGATCCTGCAAAGAGAGGAACACTACCCATCTTTCAAAAATGTCAAATATGAAGATAAAATGGTCCTGCGAATTTTATGCATATCATTGGATATGGTTCGGCAGATCTTTCTGCTGCCTGCTTGAGGTGAAGAAGTTGAGGGAGGATATCTTACATCTTACATGCTTTTGGCACTTTAAGGTCAAAACTGGAATACAACAAAAGCTGAATCTGCGATCATGCTTACATCGATTAAAAGCGTACACTTGCATTTGAACCTGGAACTGTATTGATACGAGGAGCTTCAGTTATTGTAGATTTTCAGCATTTTTATTTGACCTCTTGCAAAACAGCCTCAGAAATGTTTGAGTGTCTGAAAAACCTCAAAGAAACCAGATCAAGACCAGCTTTTGATGATTTCTCCAAACTGGTTTTTAATGGTCATGCTGGTAGACCAGCTTAGTCATTCTGGTCATGCTTGTTATGCTGGTCAATCATCTTGACCATGCTGGTTAAGCCATAATCAGATTATTAAGTGCATATAAACACACTCTGTGTTTCAGGGTTTAGGGATTTATTCCTTCCCTATAAAATATCCATTCTCACAAATAGCCGATTTGAGTTGAGAGGATCTCTCTCTGTGATGTATCTCTTCCACTGTTAATTCTGGAGCCAGTCTGAATGACTCGGTTTCCATCTTAAACATTTCATTAATGCAAAAATGATGAAAAATGAGTGGAATTTCCTTTTAAGCATTGTTCTGTTTTATTACACCTGGTTGTTCTGTTTTGCACCAGCTCATGTGTAGCGTTCTTCCTCTCGCTCTGGCCTCCGTCACTAATGTGAACCAAACACCCCATGTGTGCGTGTTTGTCTGGGTCTGGGTCTGTGTCTGTGCCCACAGGGCTTACTTGGACGTGAAGGAACTGAAGGAGATCCTCCACCTGAATGGCTCAACACATCTTAACATCTTCTTCGCCAACTCCTCTGACGAGGACCTGGCTGGAGTGGCCACCTGGCCATGGGACAAGGAGGCCTTGACGCATCTAGGTACTAACACATTATACTTGATGTATCCCGGGTCAAGAAAAATTAGCTTCTCCTTTTATCTCAAACAGCCTGATTGCTTTTTAAGTGTAGATGTAGCCCTGTTTTTCTTGGTACGACTGTATTTCAGAGGTTCTATTTCATTACTAATGGACCCCCCCCCACGCCTGATATGTCCAGTGTTGAGATTTTACTGTAAGGGCAGCACAGCTGAATCGATTCATCAACTGATCCTGGAAGCCCTGAGTCAATGAGTCGTAGGTGCCAGCACTTTGTCTCAGCTTTGCATAGCAGGGAGCTTCCAAAAGGAATGGATTAGCAAAGGCTGCTTTAATTGATTCCAGCTCTCGTCCTTCTTTCTTCCAGGGGGTATAGTCTTGAATCCATCTTTCTATGGCACGTTTGGCCACACGCACACCATGATCCATGAAATCGGACACAGCTTGGGCCTGTACCACGTCTTCAGGGGCATCTCTGAGATTGAGTCCTGCAATGATGCGTGTCTGGAGACCGAGCCGTCACTGGAGACTGGGGATCTGTGTGCTGACACGAACCCCACGCCAAAATACAAGCACTGCAAGGACCCAGAGCCCGGCAACGAGACCTGCGGCTGCCGCAAGTTTGTCCAAACGCCTTTTAATAACTACATGAGTTATGCAGGTGAGCTTATATCAGGGAAAGTACATTTCAAAAACAGGCTGAGCAACACATGTAACATCAGACACTGTGTCTAACTGTCTTTAAGTTAAGGATGGATGGATGGATGGAAGGATGGATGGATGGCTGATTGGATGGATGGATGGATGAATGCATGTATGACGATGGATTGACAACCAGACTGTATGATCAAATGAACCCCGTCCCCAGTGGCCTTTAGTCCCCCACAGATGATCTGACAGACGATCTCTAGAGTCTGCCAGTTGAGCAGTTCAGTGACTGCTCCTCTGCTTCATGGTCATGTTGTTTAATGGGTGACTGGCATTGTTCATGATGAACAGGATCTCTCCCTCACTGTTGTCAGAGAGTCCAGTTCCTCTCCCACCACCGACCCGGCCTGTCTGACCAGCTTGTCTAGCCACAGCGTGTCTTTCCTCCTACCTCCCCAGCACATCAATGCAGGCAATTACAGAGTGGTAGAACATCTGCAGGAGTTTTCTACAGATGTTAAAAGACCCCAGTCTCCTCATGAAGTAAAGCCCCTTCATGTACAGAGTATCAGTGCACAGTCCAGGTCAGTTAGAGGGGGAATTAAAATTAAAAAACATAACCATCACTGCATCTTTTGTAAACATGCCTACTTGCCCTTCATGGGGTACCACAGAATGTGCCAAACCAAGATTTTACAGACCATGTATCTGGAAGGTGGGCGGAGCTATTGAGAAATTTCAAGTACTTCAGGGATGGATTGATGAAAGTGGGCTTGTTTAGAGATGTTCATTTGTTTAACATTGCTATTAGGTCAAATATCACAACTGCAATGATGCACTATGAAATCTTACAACAAGCAATAAGAGAGCTAAGATGCATGATGAGGTCAGGATGTTGGATGATCACCACCCAACCTCGTCCCTAAATCCCCAACTCATCCCGTATTGGTTGGAGCACCATTATACCAGAGAACACAATTCCACTGCTTCACACCTCAGTGCTGGGGAGCTCTAGCCCATACCTGGCATGACATGGTGCCAACAGATTTATGTTTGTTTTTTCTGCTCCAGATGGTCCTATTCCATTGGCAATACTTCCCTAGGAATTAGAGCAGCTGTGTCAGCAATGGGTGTTAAAGTACCTGAAGGGGTGTCCACAAACATTTGGACATATACTGAATTAAATTGGTTTTGATCTCATCATAGCTCTTTATTTATGCTCTAATCTCTTGTAGATGACGACTGCACAGATTCCTTCACGCTAAACCAGGTGGCCCGCATGCACTGCTACTTGGACCTGGTCTACCAAACCTGGCAACCCAACTACAAGCCGTCAATTGTGCCCATGCCGCCCCATCTGGTTCACCAGGGTCCGGACTATATCACTGTGGAATGGTTCCCTCCACTCACGGGACACTTCTATGACAGGTGAACTGAGGTTGCAGAGAGAGAGAGAGAGAGAGAGAGAGAGAGAGAGAGAGAGAGAGAGAGAGAGAGAGAAAGAGAGAGAGAGAGAGAGAATAACCTGTAGCAGTGAGCACACATGCCCGGAGCAGTGAGCAGCCCTATTCACGGCAGCACCACCTCATTTTAACCTTATAAACCACGTTGTTAGATTTATTACTACTTTTGTCAGTTCTCATTATAGTGTGATGTCTATCAAAAAATTAAAACTACTATAAAATACTATTATACTGAACTATTATAACTTCAAACTGATTCCAAACATGCAAAACCAGCCAAGATCACCTGGCAAGCAGGTCTGAACGGGCTCCTCCAACAACCATGTAGACGCAGCCTTGCAGATAAACTGCAGTTCGTACGTTAGCTCATCTGCCCTACTTTTTGCAACTTATATGAAATGTTTTTAAGATTTAACACAAGATTAAAGATTAAAGATTAAACACAAATGCAAAATTGTGTTAATAGAACTATTTTTATTTTTATTTTTATTTTATTTTTAACTTTTTATTCTACTCTATGTGATCATGTGTCAATATAATGTAAACAGTCAGGTTTTTGATTCTTTATCTGAGATTATCTTAATTTTGACTAAACAGAATGAAAGTAGGTCGAACAATGTCTTGAATTAAGGTCAGAACAGGAATGCAAAGCTGAAAGACACTAATATTGTACGAATTTAGAGGGCAGTGGTGCGTGGTGCCAGGCCTGGGTATGCCTGTATTTTATTTTTAGTCGTGATAAGATACAAGCAGAAATGCTGTGTTCTTGAGGATCAGGTGTGTTGGCATTCAATATGTCTACTACTCTGGAAGGACGTGTCCTTACATGTCCTGTTCCGAGATCACCACGGAAAGTGGATATTCGTGGATACAAATCCGCACTGTGGATTTATGAGGTAGCGAATGACAACCGTTTGTCAAAAGGTAGCAAAACGCCCCAAAGGATTTTCCCTGTCAGCCAAATAGCCCATTGTTCCCCAACTGTGCACACATGTTACCATTTAATAGCACTGTTTACAATCCCGTGGTTAATTTGCTGTGTCTTGGACTCAGAGCTCAGTTCCTTCACAGAACCTTCCAAAAACATCTCACTGACACAGAGAGTCCGTTTCTTCACTTTCATTTGATGATTCAGAGCCGTGGAACTCAATTAGTTGTGTCACTGCATTCTTCCATGTCTCTCCCTGGCGTCCCGACACAGAAGTCGGACAGCGGTGTTTATTAGGGAGGCTGTCCGCACTTGTCCGTGCGTAAGTGGGACCGTTATGTTTCAGTGACAGGTGTAATTCAGTGACGCAGGCGGTGGGGAAACCCCTCAACAACATGCCGAGGCAAGTCAGTGCTTGATTTGTGGGCTGACTGTGTGTGTGTGTGTGTGTGTGTGTGTGTGTGTGTGTGTGTGTGTGTGCGTGTGTGTATCTACAGGTCACATTCATCAAGTTAAAAACACCAAATTTGGCACAAAAGCATAACGCATAAAGTTAAAAGCATAGTTTAATGCTTTGTGCTTTTTGAACCCATTCATCAGTTTTCATACAGTTTCATTGTATTTTATCTCCGGAGGATTGAATGTTGGAATGTTCAGGAATACAGTCAGAATAGGCAGCTCCGCTCTGTTTAATTGATTCATGGTTTGAGAGTAAATCTGTTTAAAACGTCACAGAATTAACAGAATTTTTATACTTTTTATATGTAAAAAAATGTCAGTGATCAGATATGCCGTCCCTGTTCGGGCAATGGCCTTCCGTGACTGGAACAGACTGAGAATTCCCACATCTGAACACATCTACACAGCAAACGTGTGACACATTGTTTGTAGCAGCATCAAATGAAAATCCTGAAAGCTGTTTAACTTGGGTTGCCATTCAGTCAGATCATGCAAACAACGGCATCAAGAAGCAGAGCTTGATCGTTGGAATCAGAATCAGAGTCGTTTATTAGCCAAGTATGTTTTCGCATGCTAGGAATTTGTTCTGGCAGGCGCTCACACGGAGACAAGCAGTGTGGTATAAAATGTCATAAAAATAAATGAGGTGAGGATACACAATGTAAAAAAATGTGCATCACTGCACAGGATCAGTAACAGTCGGTGGGCAGCAGCATGCACAGTTTGTTTATGTCAAAATTAGTGAAGCAACTGGTCATCAGTTCTGTATATGAAATTTTTTTTTATAGTTTATAGCCACATGATACATTCATATTTTTCTCATTTATGTGAAGTAAATGGATCTTATTGTGCTTTTCAACACTAGTTTTAATCCATATCTATCTATCTATCTATCTATCTATCTATCTATCTATCTATCTATCTATCTATCTATCTATCTATCTATCTTAGACTCTATCTGAGTTGATCCTAAAAATGCTATTAAATGAGCTGCAGCTGAAACTGATAAATACATAAGATGTTTAGTCTGTAGCTCCTCCCCCTCAATTTGTTTACTGTTTATTCCCATCTGAAGGTTTCGACTCCCATCCCACCTTCCCATTTTCAGACTCTTGACAATGGAGGGCCGGGATGTTGCTGGGATTTAAACTTATATCCTTTGTCTCTTGATAAGCATGCAGTTAGACAGTTGCTCCACTCTAGAGCTATGAAGCCGTGTGCGTCTCTGTGTTCAGGGTAGGACACACAGCTTAATTGAGCTCAGAGCTTGCATTTTTAATTTAATGCAGTTTCACAGCTCTAGACTGGTCCTATGTTGTAACTGCTGCTCACAGAGATCATAAGTTCAAATCCCAGCAGGGGCTCTCAGAAAAGCTTACCAGTCTGAGGACGTCATGGGATGAGTCCTAACCTATTCCTGTGAATAAACAGTAAACAAACTAAGGAGGAGGAACACAACACTGTTTAGCACTGCTGTTAAAAAACAAGAACTGCTTATGCATAAATACATACATACATACATCATCGCCTAAATAAAGCCGTAGAAACACAGCATTAAGATTTCAAACTTTTCATGGACTTTTATTCACCAAAAAAATAAATATTTATAGGGGACAGTTACACATATCATACATTTCTATTTTCAGGAGGTCCTAGGCAACTCAAATTTGAGATTTAAAAATTAATAGAATTTAAATATTTTTATGAATTTATTTTGATCATTTTGTCTACAACCTTTTGTGTTTAAAGCATATAAGGACTAAATAGAATAGAATAGAACTTTATTGATCCCTTGGGAGGGTTCCTTCAGGGACATTAAAGTTCCAGTAGCAGCATCAATACAGTAGTACAGAACATTTTATATGTCAGAAATGCAGGCATGTACTTAATATTAAGATATGAGTAACTTACAGATATGATACAAATATCATAACAAACTACAAGACTTACCCTAACTAACCCTGGTCTAATCATTGAGCTCAGAAAACAGGTAGAATTCACACATTTCCAACTGAATTAAATCTGCTCTGTCCACATGTACATGCTCAACCTGCATTCAGACTCTGACTGATCAGAGAGAGGGACGGCGCTGATGACATCACTAGACCAGATATTGGGTAATAGAGGAAAATGAAAAGGGAAAATGAAACTGTTCTCATCCTTTGACCACATTTTGTTCATATTTCAGAATAAAAGTCCAGAGAATGAATAACACTGATGCACACATAAATTATGTATGAAGTATTAAGTTACTTTTTATTATGTTTGATTTACTGTCAAATATTTTGAAGAATTGCATTTTCTTGCATTTTCAGTCTAGCGTCTTCTGAACAGTACAGTATCTGGTATGTAATGGGTGTCTCCTATAATTTCTCCTATAGTTTTCTAATGTTTTGGTGAATAAAAATAAGTCAAATTATGGAAATATTCCAAAAATGTTGGCCTAGTGTTCCAAATTTTAAAATATTATGACTCTATTCTTAACACTAAAATGTGATACCATCTGATTTTTCTCAAAATATGAATTATTTTTGAAGTCCACTACTTTTAACAGTGGCCCGCTTTAGAACACGTCTTACACAATATTTAATCAATATCAGCTGCAGCTCGTTTACTAAGGATTTTGCTGTTCTTGTTGACCAAACTGAGATGCAGAAGTAAAACTGCTGAGTTAACACTGTTAAAATGCTGTGTAATCAGTTACTGCGTTACTGACTTACAATTTTACAACGTCTGTAAACTGACATACTGTGACCCTTATCAAACCTGGGCAGATGTCCAGAAATGGTTCTCATGAGGAAAGGTTTGGGCTACCCTGCCAGTGTGATGAGTGTCACAGTAATTGATGACATAGATCATTGTGCAGCAGTAATGACAGTGTCATTGGACTGTATCTAAGTTGTGTCCCCTCCCTGTCTGTTGGTTTCCTAGAGAAGTGGGATCAGTGTGTGATAAATGTGCAGAAGGCCGGGTCTTCCTCCAGTATGCCTCCCACTCCTGGTCCCCGCGGCCCTGCTTGCCTTCCGGCCATTGGAGCCCACGCGAGGCCGAGGGTAAGGCACTGGATCACTATCACTTCGCACTGCCCCACACACACCCTGTGAAATCGCTGTTTTCAACCACTGCTGGCTTTATCTGCATTAATAACATCTGAAAAACATCCGTCTTTGTTAGATGCAGATTGCAGGGACAGCGGGGACGGCAGAGGGAATGATGGATTAGTCTGAAGTCTCTGTAGGCTGTGATATTGATTTCCATAACACACATAAAGCTAGATGGAAATGTGGTCAGATTTAAACAATGAAATGGTCAAAAACAAACCTGACCTAGAAGCCTGAAAAACACATTGTTAGGAAATGAGGTTGGATTGGTGACTCTCTCTTGTATGATTTCTTAGGAATTAACTGGGAATATCTCACAATCAAATATGAGTCTAGGGGCAGTCTAACTATATTACACTGAAATGTAGTAAGTATTAGTTGGGGAAATATAATGGAACATTATTGACCAAATTAAAATGATAACAAGTAAATCTAATTGAACAAATAAGCTGAAAAAGCTGGCCCTACTGTTTCTAATAAAGTGAGTGGTGTGTACAAAGCTTCTTGTGTACTATTTTGACCATGTCTAAAACCATATCTTCATCACATGCCAAAGATTTTTTGATCCTTATCAGCATTTGCACGATGAGCTACTTTTTTCCAGATAGAATGACGCTCCAGGAAATGGCAGAACACTCTTGGTAACTTAGATCTTTTCCCTGAGTGCTTCATCCATTGTGGGCTTTATGAATATGTCATCAATGTGCTATGAAGCCAGACATCTCTTAAAAACCATACCCTCGCCCTCCTGCTCGTCTTTTCAATACGCACTTGCCGTCTCTGCTCCTTCACTCCAGCTAGGCCAAGAACTGCATGAAAAGATGAAATCAGCAAATCAACATACCTAAAATAGGCTGCCTTCCCTGGCTGCTTTTTCCCCTTCTGTGTGTTCCTTCACTTGCTCTCTCTCTCTCTCTCTCTCTCTCTCTCTCTCTCTCTCTCTCTCTCTCTCTCTGAACAACTGCGGATAGAGATCAGTTTGGGCAAGAGGTGGAATTTGGCTTTTATAAATAGTCTGCACAGCTGTGCTGCCGCAAAACTCTCCAGCAGCTGCTTTATTAATTATTGTTTGTGAGCGTGGCCGGCATAAAACAGTGGTGTGTCAGTTCATAGGGATTGCATCCGCAAGGAATGCTCTTACTCTGCAGATCGGTACGTTTTTCTTTGGTCTCAGGGATTTTGGAGCCATGTGAAGAGAATGAATTCTGCCTCTGATGAAGGTGGTTATAACTGATGAAAGGGATCCCGACCAAGTGCCAAAACAATTGCGGAATTGGGTTATAGAGGAGAATGAGGAGGGAGGGGCTGTTTGCCCTCTTTCTTGGCTCTTTCTTTGTTTTGGTGAATAATTGTATGTCAGACTATGAAAACATCCCTAAAATGTTGCCTAGGGTTCGAGGTTAAGGTGAAGTGAATAACATTGATTATATTGTTTCAGTGGCACCCATTAAGGCGTAGACGTGTTAGGCAGCAAGATTTAGTTCTACCAGAGGACTGCTGCTGAGTTAAACGTACAAGAAGAAAACATCTTTGGCATAGGCCCTGTCGTCAACCTAGGTCTTAGAACATCTTGATGATCGCAGATCCTGCCACAGAATGCTGTGGTGGACCAATCCCTGGGCAGCTGTGTGAGACCACACTAGTGGCAGTGGGGAGGAAAGCATCTGAGAAGCAGCAAAAGAGGTGTATCAGTCTTTTAAAGACAGATGGAAACAAAAGATTTGTCGAGGTAAAGGTCTCCTGGTAGAATGTTCACTGGATTTCATTTCTTGAAGTTGGTATGTTAAAGCGGGACGAACGCTCATGCATGAAGCAAACTGTGATGTAGACAAATGGGTCTCAACATCTCCAAAACATCAGGAAGGACTCGTGGGGTGTTTCCAGTATGCAGTGGTCAGCATCTAGCAAAGTGTTCCAAAGAAAGGACAACCAATGTCAGGCTCATGGAGTCCAGACTGATTGATGTGATTCTTACCTCATTAACAGGATGTAAAGGATATGTTGCTAATGTCTTGGTGCCAGATACTACAGGACGTCTTCTGTCCTTATGAAGTGTGGATGGCAAGGCTCTCAATTTACCGGCCAATCTATGTTCCAGCACTGACCTATGGCCACAAGCATTGGATAGTGACCAAAATGAATGTGATCCCAAGTACAAGTAGCTGAAGTGAGTTTTCTCATGAGTGGCCAGTGAGTGGAAGCATGGGGTGGGTGTTTCTAATAAAGTGGCCAGTGAGTGGAAACACAGGGTTGGTGTTTGTAATGAAGTGGCCAGTGAGTGGATGCACACGTTAGGTGTTTCTAATAAAGTGGCTACATGGAAAACATGCCTGTTTGGTGTGACACCGACATCATGCAACCTGTATACTAGCACTAGGAATCCAACTCTGTCTATCCACTGGCCAAACGAACAAGACTGATATATCTCCTGCCAATCACAAAAGGTCACCAAACATCAGTATATAACTTATGTACATCAAAGCCATTCTGTTTGACTGCCAGTAGAGTTTTAGACTCAGGGGAACTTGTTGGAGGAACAAGCCCTTTTCTTTGCGATTGTTCCAGATCCCACAATTGGGACCGTTTGGTGCCAAGAGGATTGTTTTGGATTCAGATCTGTATCTTTGTGAGGAAGAGGGCTTCAGACATCTTAAGAGGTTCACACTTCAAAGAGCGACCCGTGATGACAATCGACTTTCTGTCATTAATGGATAAGAGTCAGGAACTCGTTGTTACCAGCCCCTTGTTATCGAGACATTTTTATACAATTGTACAATTTCCTTAGATCTTAAATTTTCTTTGATTCGTTTTGATGCTTGTCGATACTTGACGCCAAACCCTTCCTTGTAACTCCAAGCAAAACATTTCCAAACACACGCTGCAAAAAATACCTTGGCAAGTGTATGCATCCAATATATCTAGTAATACTTCTTGTTATGTGATTATTTGAGGATATTTTGAGGTTATTCTGCCTATTTCTGGATGTTTCCAACTATTATAAAATTATTTTATCACATAAAGTGAACTTTCTTCCTTCAAAAATGACTTTAGAGGTTATTTACTGATGGAAACGACGCACAGAATGGTCATTTTACTTTAATACACTCAATTATGCATGGAACAGCGTTATGAGGGAAGTGTTACAGATATTTTGTCTACATTTAAGATCCGATCACTTGCCTAGGTCTCATCTTCTGCTGAGATCTGACCCCCCCGGCTGCCTCATGTATGTTGCTCTCTTCATTTGCAACAGTGTGTTGCAGAGGCATGTCCAGGCTTGCCGCTGTAAGCAGCGCATAAACCCTTCCCTGTTTTCCCTCTTGGAATGGTTTCCCGTGTGTGACGAGCGACTCTCCCCTCACAGCGCCCCTCTCATGTGTGTTTGTCCACCTCCAAGACTCTCTTACAGCTGCTTCGGCCCTGTGGTTTGTAGGGTGTAAGAATCAGCCAAATGACGGAGGTTATGCTGCATCCATTTCTGATTTTTAGAATCAATTATGATCCCAAAATTCAGTAATTCCTCACTTGAAGGCCGCCTAAGGTACATCGTCAGACCCTGTTATACATGTATAAGCACTGAATAGTGTATTTATAAAGCAATTCTTATTTATGAGCAGCCGAGGTCAGTAATGACATTCGATGGTGTAGACAGTTTAAGGACTTTGACAGAACAGGCCTTGAGCTAAAGTGATATTACCGTTTGTAGTGTATCCATTTATAGCAGATTCTGTTCGGGATCTGATGATGGCCAGGTTTGAGTATTGATGCTACATAGTGAGCAATTCAATCCTGCCTTTGCTGTGGAGTGACACTGGCCCAACTGCTGGTGTGATCATGAGTTTAATATGTTAGGCTATGTAAGGAGCTGGAGAAGGAGCTGCAGGCTGTGCAGTGAGTGAGTGGAGTTTAATGCGTTGGTGTGTGTAAGGAGCTGGAGAAGGAGCTGCAGGCTGTGCAGTGAGTGAGTGGAGTTTAATGGGATGGTGTGTGTAAGGAGCTGGAGAAGGAGCTGCAGGCTGTGCAGTGAGTGAGTGGAGTTTAATGCGTTGGTGTGTGTAAGGAGTTGGAGAAGGAGCTGCAGGCTGTGCAGTGAGTGGGTGGAGTTTAATGCGTTGGTGTGTGTAAGGAGTTGGAGAAGGAGCTGCAGGCTGTGCAGTGAGTGGAGTTTAACGTGTCGGTGTGTGTAAGTAGATGGAGAAGGAGCTGCAGGCTGTGCAGTGAGTAAGTGGAGATTGTTAATGTGACATAAACTGCTATTTCATCAGTTTATTAATTTCTTTATTCATTGACAACTGCTGTATAAAAGCAGTAAAACACTCAAGGTCGTGTGTAAAAGTTCAGTAAAAAAATAAAGTAAGAAATTACATTTCTGTATTCACTGTATTGGTAACAAGAATTTTGGATTGTTCCAAAGAGATTGATTTCAGTCAAACATAAATCATCATGAATCATAATCAGTGTTGTCGAGAGGTCAGCAATTTGCACCCTTCATGCCTTGTGCTTCTTGGCCAGTGGTGACTTTGCTTTCTCTTCTACCCTTTCACTTGCTGGCTGTGAGGTTCATGTGAATATTTAGGCCTGTGTCCTCACACCACCGCCCACGTCCCATCCCCAAGCCAACACGGTCAGATGGGAGCAGGAGCACCCCCTCGTAAATCTTTACAGCCAGGAGAATTACGGCTGACGAAAGCGGAAAGAAAAAGAGAGCGAGAGTGTGAGTGCATTAAAAAAATGTGGATGGGGGAAACCATGTGGAAATGGACCAAGGTACTTAAAGCCACTGTGAAGTGTGATGCGGTTTTGCGACATCCACAAGAGAAGAAACCCCCAGACTACTGCTGATTCAAACCAGGAGGCCGCAGGGGTTTGCTGAAGAGCCTGACTGGACTATAGGAGACTTCCAGGAAAAGCATATGGAAAGGAGTCCTTCAATAAGGGTCTAGGTAATGGAGTCTGCATCTGGACATTATTTTAATCACCCTGGCTGACTTTGAAAAGCGGCATGAGGGCAGGCAGTAGTACCTTAGCAATGTTTGCATATGGTTTGCTTGAGAGGCTGCAGAGAGGAATGGTTCGGCATATTGAAGTCCAACAGATGGACACCATTCCCACATTATCACCCAACTTCCTTACAACATTGTGTTCTCAGATCAAACCTAAACTCTTCAGAAAAGGTGCCTGAAAGGTAAAGGACCTTTCAATTATGATTTCATGATGCATATTCTGTCAGCCGCACAATTCTCCCTAATAAATCTATAACATAAATCAAAATTCTGTCGGAATTTTAACCTGTTTTAACCTGTTTTTACTTACTGATAATACACGACCCCGTGTCTTGTAGTTTATGATATGTGTATCATGTCTGTAGGTTACTCTGATCCTGAGATATGTAGCCTAGAAAACGACATTTAACTTTCCGCAAAGTGAGGATCTCGGGTTTTTAGAGTTAATGTAAACAAATTGCAACACAAGCAAAAAAAAAATCAGTTTTAGCAAATAAACTGGTAATACAGCTGTACTGTACTACACACTAACTCAGGTACATGACATTATGTTACAGATAACACAATGCACAGCTCGGATACCCTGGATTATCCCACCTGTTATACAAGAAAAAGCCAACTCAGCATTGCTTTTAAATCCTCTTAAGTTACAGATCTCGCCACCTTTCAGAAGCCAAGCCTGTTTCCCCTGGTTATAGGACAGACTTTGTCACACTCTCCTTTGGCTTGCCAGCTCTCTTCAGTTCTAATTCTGTGTTTCTTTGGACTGATAGTGGGTGAATGAGCCGTTCTGAGATCCCCATCTTCTCAGTAGCTCCTGTATTGCAGTTGTGTTTATATCAGCACCTTTAGAAGCGGTGGTTGTTCAGAAGGTGCTTGATCCTCTTTCAGAGACTTTGCATGTGATATTGGATATGACATATCCAAAAACAAACAAAAAAATGACCAAAGATGGTTGTACCAGCACACAGATGGCCAGCACAGAGGTGTGAAAACCCTACATCCAGGTCAAGAAGATAGATACTGAACATTGAACTCTAGCAAATGTCTCAACAATTTAGGGCAGATTTGAGTTTGGAGGTCCTCAGGTTTAGTTCTGAAAAAGGGTTGGTTCCTATTACAAAAGGATTAGGACAAGATTATATTTGCTCTCTTGAAATCAAATTTCCAGACCTTCCAGATCCAGACATACCTTCAGAACAACATCGCCCTCCGAAACATGCTGACTTTTAAATTAGTCGAACAAATAATTTAATATGACTGCTTCAGGCACCAGGGTCAGCGAGAGACAGTGCCTCAATGGAACGACTATTGCATCAGCACCAAACTGGTTTCCCACTTCTAGGAAATGAGAGGCCACCAACCTTCACTAACGCAAGACTCCATGCCTAAGCATGCTTTTCTGTTCGCTCATTATTTAGCCATCTATATCCCAGTCAGCTGCTGCTTCTCACAATCATTCTCCCAGCCCCATTCCCACATGATACTGGGAGGTCAGTGAGAACAGATGAACACTCAGCCTTAAACTCACTGCAATTAAGCTGGACGCCATCCAATGGCGCTCCTGCCCCCCAACCCCCCCCCACTTTTTTTCCTAGAATGAGCGGTTTCCTAGACAAGCTAATGCCGCTATGGGATTAGCCAATCAAGCGAAAATGTGAGGCCCTGATTCATGGAAGAATTCTCAGGTCACCTTGAAAATAAGCCTACCGCTGCCGAAGCAACTGAACCCCGGCTCGGAACGCCTGAAGGAGCTGAGCTATTAGTCCACCTTGGAGCAATTCTCATAATAAATAACAGTCATTCGTCTTATGAAATGACTACCTTGGTGATTATGGCCATTACATATTATGCACAGTTGTAATTGCCATTGCTTAAATAAGGAAATACCCCTCCCACCCACACACAAACACACTCTCTAACACACACATTCTTGAGGTGTAGTTAAATAATACTTAGTGAAAGATTCCTTGCACAGTTCAGCCCAAATGCTCCAGCGCAAAAAGAGCTGGCATAGAACGCCTGTATCGTAGTGTCCGCAATCGTTCCTCTCGTCTCCTTTTTCCCCCTCTTTTCTTCTCCTCAAAGTTTGCTCTACCCTGGCCACACACATGCTAAGAATAATAAAAGTGTTGATGATGTGGCCTGGAAAGCCAATTCAGTGCTCAGTTGATTAAACACTGGAATTTTGCGCACTACCCAGAAATGAGGTTAGCAAATGGTGTTTTGCCATTGCCAGCTCGGAATTGCACGAAGGAAAAGCAGAGGAACATAGCGTCTGCCGGGCTCTGTGTGATGAATGCTGGTGTACGTCACTCCCAGTCAAATGTGCGAGCTGCACTCGCCTCCAAATATGGCTGGACTGCTGCGTATGAGGTGCAGCTGCCTGGCAGCCTGGCGGCCTGGCTGAGAGTAGCAGGAGCCTTGTGGCGGCCCCAAATCGCTGGCCAGAGCTTCTCACTGGCTGTGTGCTGATGGAAGCCCAATACAGTGCACAAGCAGTAAACAATTAGATGGACATTGTGAGTTCATCATTATTGCATTATGTGACCTCATGCGTGAAACAAGCTGTTTTGCCACACTGGTGGTTGGTCTGGAGTTACACCATTACCATATTTTAGCCTGACCCCAGATAAAATTCCAACACATTTACTCGACACACACTTCCCATATGTCCACTAATGCCAAACAGGTAAACGCAGGAAAAGCTGGTCACGGGGATGGCTGTCAATGTCACTTGCTCAGACATGAAATAACGGAAAGATGGAATGCTCTGGCATCTCCTACATGACCTCTTAATGAAATAGCTCTGCATTAGAGGGATGGGATTCTTTGATTGAATCTGTTCTGGAGATTAAAGGTTTGTGCTCCACACAGCTCACTAGGAACAGAATCTGTGTGATAAGCAGAATGTTTTGAATAACAATGGCTTGGATCCTGCTGTTGGAATCGAGAGTTATTATTCTTCGCCTGAAATATGATTAGGTGAAATCTACTCCATATCCCTTGCTGAATAAGAGAAAATATTTTCTGGACTGTTGGCAAGCTTTGGGACCTGCTCCACTCACGCAGGATCAAAGGAATTACATCATTTTTCCGGATCAGCAGAATACACATATGCCCTCACGGTTACGCTTTAAGGAACTGATATGAACACTTTCATGGCCCTTTAATTTCCTTTACCCAAGGGATTCGGAATGAAGACATTTCCTTCCTATGTTTTGACCACAACAGGTTATAAATGGAGTCTTATTCAGGCATTAAGTGATATTAAAGGGATTGCTCTTTGAAAACCCCCCTAAAAGTCTCCTTAATATGTGTGGTAGCTGGTCATCGTGATGCATTCACGTGTTGGTCATTTTACAGGAAAACGCTGCAACAGTATCACATTAGCTATAGGCCTCATCCAAAATCAAAAGTGCGGCATTAACACACTGGCTACCGTCCTCCTCCGACATCACTCCTACAGCATTGTGTCAGGTCGAGCCCGCATTCCGATTAGCCAATGTTGGCCCCTTATGCCCTCTGACACATGAACTAAACCTTATTCCACAGACACGTCTGCAGGCTGTCTGTGGCCTGTAGGAAAGAGTAGCTGCCTTGTGACCAGAAGGTCACCAGTTCGAGTCCCTGAACTAACTGATGTGCCCTTGAGCCTGGCATCTAGGCTGCCCACCCCTCAAGGCATGTGTGCACCACTTTACACTGTGTATGGAGACAAAATTCCATCCTTGTGGCAAATTGGGTGTCTTGTCTTCAAGTTCAGGGACCCTGCTGTAATTGTAATCAGAGCCTGACCTGACCACAGAGTTTAAGACGAGCCTGACCACTTTCTGTTCCCCAAGCTGTTTTTGCTTTGATTTCATTTGTGGTGCTATTTATGTGATCTCAAATAATCTCCAATACAAAACAATCAAACATCAGACATGTTGTTAGATGTTTTTTGTTGACTACAGTGTTATACATTTCTCAGGTCCGCCCGACGTAGAGCAAGTGTGCGAGCCAAGTGTCCGTACCTGGAGCCCTCACAACGGCATGGACATGGGCCTGGTACCTCCACCATGCCCCCTGCAGGGTTGCATGCTTCACCTGGAGTTTGCTTACCCAGTCGTGCCTGATTCCCTCACCGTCTGGGTCACGTTCTGTTCCCCTGAGGAAACTGCACTACCCGCCATCCAGAATATCTTGCTTTTGACAGTAGGTGGTCACAACCTCTCACTGGGTCCAAGTAATGTGTTCTGTGACACACCACTGACCATCAAGCTGGATGTGAAGGAGAAGGTGTACGGGGTGGAGTTCTTCACCATGGAGCAGCACCTGGAGATCGATGCCACCTTGCTTACCTCTAAGCCTGACTGCCCACTGTGTCATGAGTGTGAGCCACTGAGATACAGGCTCCTACGTGACCCTCCATTCTCTCACAGTCCAAGAGGCATTGAAGTCGGTGATGGACGCAGATACATGGATAGGTAAGTGGTCTCTGTAATTCTGCATGGTTTGACTGATTCTGGATGTATCTAGTAAACCATTAAACAGGTCTATATGTGTGTCCATGCTTTAATTTATCACTTCAATTAACTTACTGAATGAGTCTTTCATTGTGAATGTTAATGTGTTCGATGTAGAAACAGTGAGTATGTGACGTTGTTTGGGATGAAAAATGAGCAGATGATGTTTTTCAAGCCTATTTACAACCTTTTATTTTACCTGGGAAGTAGATGTTTCTGGAATCATTGTTTTGTTCTCAGAGTGTTGGATATAAACTGTGGAGGTAGGGTCTGCTCTACTGACTGCTTTAAAATGGTCATTGGATCTTACAGTTTTAAAGACTCTATATTGACAGAAATTTGTTCCAAAAACTGAATCTGCATTTTATTAACTTCAGAACATTTTGCATCATTTACAGCTGAATGAAAACGATACTTCACTCAAAACCAGACAGACAAAATCTATTCATTGCTGATATCTAAATCTCCAGCTACTCTTTCTTGTTAAGGGTCAGTTTTACATTGGGGCCAATGGCAGCAAAAGAAAACTGCTGGCTTTGTTAAACCTACAGCCTGGCATGAGAACTGGC
Source organism: Acestrorhynchus altus (assembly GCA_034509495.1). Taxonomy (NCBI): domain Eukaryota; kingdom Metazoa; phylum Chordata; class Actinopteri; order Characiformes; family Acestrorhynchidae; genus Acestrorhynchus; species Acestrorhynchus altus. The sequence continues at coordinate 2,697,114 of CM067511.1, read as the reverse complement.
ATTTAGAAAGGCCTGACTCTTTGAGGATGTTCTAGTTTCAGCCAGACATAGTGGGTTTGGGCTGTCTTCTCCACTTAGGGCCAACGTCTGAATCTCAACTGGACCTTGTAGTTCTTGTTTTGATCTCATTCATGCATAAAAAGGCCTTGAGGACTGGATCCAGTGGAAACAAACTTGAATCCCGATCCATAGTAGAAATGAATGCTATTTCCACTTTGGTCAAGGCTTTAATACTGGCCACTTGAGAAATGAAGGAGTTTGTGAAATTAAAGTTTTAGCTCAGCACCCTCTGGTCTGGACCTTAAAATGTCCAGTACCACATTTACTACACTTCTTAAGTGAAGAGCGTGACCTACAGCATCGATCAGCTTCGTTCAAACTATCCTGTGGTGCATAACACAGGAATTATATTTGATATCTGGTTATTACTGGTGATGAATAGCTTCATACTGCATTTCTGTTTTAAATGTGATCAGCCAGTTGGATAACATGCACTTTTGTGGATTGCAATGATACGAGACAATAGTATGATTTCTCCAAAGATATAATAGATTTACTGTTTCATAATACACAATATTTCTCTATTCAACTTCCTATTAAGATTTTGCTGATTATTTTTTTTAATTGACTGTTTGGGTTTTAGAGAGCAACATCAGTGGCCCTTTATTAGAAGTGGGTATTTCAGGTCCAGAAAGTGAAAATCCGCCCCAGGATTTTGTTTTCCGACTGCCTGGGTGGCTCTGCTGTGGCTCAGCCTGCCAAGCCATTATTCACAAATGAACTCAAGGTGGAGTAACGGCCGTTATTATTCTACAAATGACCAAACCTAATATGAAAAACATGGACTTGAAGTACCCACCTCTGGGAGTAAAGAGTGAAACTCCTGAGGTGGAATTTGACTTGCTGGACCTGAATTACCCACCTCTGCCTATTAGACCCTCCTCCTTTAGGGTGTAAGATCTTCGTGGTTCTGGAAGAACGACCACTGGTTGTGGTTAGTGCACCGGCCACCAACGTTGTCCAAAATTGATAGCATCACATTAGTATGCTAAGTTCATTTTGTCGACTGGCCCCTTCACTCTCAGCAATTCGCAACTTGGCCAGTCCATCCCTGTTTTAGTGTAAAGTAATACACTATCAAAAGACACACAATCAGCTAACAGACTGTGTTTCTGTCCCATTTGTCAATAATTCCATTGCTGCAGGTCTTTAAAACTAATAACAATAATATTTGTGGGATTATCTGTTCAGTTGCATTTTTTTGCAATACCGATATTAATCAAATGTACATCGATCATATTAATCACTCTTCTTATCTCATTATGAATAAAATCAGTTTACTCCTGCAACCTTAGTTCTGACCTGAATCTGACTGTCTGAAACAACTGCATTCCTCACTAAAATAGAAACATCTTGTTTCAAATTCCTATACAAACATATACCCATGACACTGTTTAGCCTCTTTCTGAGTAAAGTATGTGGAGTTTCTCTGAAGAAGAGCCTTTGAGATCGTGACCTCATAGGTGAGGAATGTTTCAGCTACACATTTTAGTTGAAAATTGACAGTTTCCAGAGTTGAGGTAAATCAACAAGATTGAGACTAACCTATTGGCTGTGTGACCTTAGTCTTCTGAAACCAACATCCCACCAACTAATCCCCTTTCTTTGACCTGACCTTTTTTTGCTGTCTTGCTTTAGCTGACAGGACCTCCCAGCCAGGCAGGCCAAGACAATCCAGTAAATCCATCTACCCAAGGCCCCCATTTCAAGGGACTTTGCCCTCGTTTGACAGATTCACTACCTCCCTCAATTCTTCTTATTGACTTCCTAGAGTTAGTAGATACACACTGCTCTATCTGTGTTGTTCAGTAGGTATCCCAGGTTTGTAGATAAATCCAGTAGTCATTCACCCTCTTATGTACACAGCATTTAGAGTCAGCACTTCTGCACAAGTCTTAAATAATCAATAATCCATATAGGCATGTCTGTTCAGGTCACAACCTGTTTTCAAGGATTTTGGCTAAGAAGTCACTGTCAAAACAGACTTGTAGTGGGAAAATCAAACACCCATCAGCTCTTCCCTCTATGACCTCAAAGGGAAGAGGGTTAATCCGTACTTGATGGTGAAACTGGACAGCTTTGATCTCAGATCTGGGTCTAAGGATATTGAAGTAGACACACAGTGCCCTTGGTGCTTTGCTTAGGGTCAGCCTTGAAGATTTGTTCATAAGTGAGCAGAGAAGGGGCATTTGGAGACCAGATCCCTGCTGGAAAGGTCAAAGACTGGCTCAGAGCCTACTTTGAACCAATCACTCAATAATCCTGCAGTGTTGCATTAAATAAGGTGATCACAACTCTTAGTGTAGTCAACGTAAGCATGGTGGAAGGACATTGCTACTTCTTGCATATAGGTGAGCTTTTCAGACTGTGAGGAAACATGTGTCTGTTTAGTTTACATCAGCGTCTCTCAACCCTGGTCCTGGAGACACACCCTCTGCAACTCTGAAAGGGCTCGTTAATTAACTGATTAGTTGAATCAGGTAAAACGCATGCATTCACATAACAGCAAAACAGGGAAGCAGTAAGTCTGTATTCACATTACAAGCCTCATTACTAAGTTCCATTATTTTCTCAGATCAGATCTTAATGGTTCACAGTCACAGACACAGATCTCTGGCTCCCCTGACACCCCTTAACACTGGCTGTCAACCTTCTGGCTACTGGACTTGGACCACCTGCCATCACCAAATACGTAGAAATCTATATGGAGCCTAATTATCTTATTATTATGAATACCATCAAATGATCAATTCAGTTTAACCAAAGGAGGATGGGTCCCCCTCATGAGCCTGGATCCTCACAAGGTTCCTTTCTCCATCTGTAAGGGAATTTTTCCTTGCCATTGTCACACTTTGGCTTGCTCAACATCAGCTGAAAAAGCACTAAACAAATAAATTAGATGTTAATTAATGTTTCGACACCCCAATCAAAATTACTGTTACTGTGAACAGTTAAACCAGCAATACCAGTGTATTATTTCGTTTTGGTACTGCCTGTTAGGGTTGAAGCTTGTTTACAATCATCATTATTAAAGACCAGGCGATGAATATTACAAAGCTTTATAAACGCCCAGACTCCTCTAACCTTGTCCCAGAAAACAGCACTCATGGGTTCTTCAAAACAGCTGCCTAGCAGGCCCACAAAGCAGCAGAAGACTATAAGAAGATTACAAAGCATTAACAGGTTGCAATTTCCTCAGTTTAAATTGTAATTAAGAAATGGCAGTTAACAGGAACAGTGGATGTCAGGGTGAGTTCTGGAACACTATGAAAATTTCAAACACATCTGTTTGGAGGACTGCTCAAAAACTCAAAACTCCTACCAAAAGCATTTACAAGCTGTGATACATACCAAAGGGGGCGCTACTAGGTACTAACCAGGCAGGGTGCATGCAAGATTTCCTTCGGACCCTATTCCTATTTTGTTATTTTGAAATTGTAAAAGATTAACAAAATACAAAGGCAATGTGTCATCGTTAACTCCATGCTTTTTGAAGATCATTTCATCTTCAACATGCTTAATTCTTCACAGTCATTTTCAAAAGGGGTGCCCAAACTTTTGCAAGCCACTCTACCTTCAATTGTGAGGAAAGGGCTGGACGATTTGGACTTATGGGTTACTTACACATGTTTTTACAGTGCTTTTGTGCTCCTGAACTCAGTGCAACCCAGACAAAAAGCCTTTATGTATCTTCACCTTATTCTCAGAAGGGGTGGCCTTTAGGACCCAGCCTTGCATAATCTCCATAATTCAAACCACATTTCCAGGGCGGCAGATGTGGATGGCCACAGTGTCTGGTCTCTCTCAAGCTGCTTGGTTGCAGCATCAAGCTCTCCTCCTTCCTTTCTAGGAACTGTCAAGTGGATTTCCCATGGAGCTCTCTTTGGTTATGGGCGAATGGATCCAGTATGGCAAGGATGCGATGGATTGAATGGGAATGAAGGGAGGGTGCTTGGCGGGCGAAGCAAGATGATGTTCTCCACCCTGTCGGTGGGCCCTGAACCATGTCTCTGAGCTACGTTAGCCAGACGTCATAGCCAACCGCAGTAATCCCTGTTTACCAAAGACCCAGCAGGATAGACTGTGGAAACACTGGAGTTCCTCTCCTCTGTCACATTTCAGCTCTAAGGCTGAGTTGATCCCCTTCACTATCTAGTACTTGAAGTATTGAGCAGCTGATGAATTGGGCAAAAAACCCTCGACCAGTGATTTATCATTGCTGGTACGTGCACAGCCTCATGGTGCATCATGGATGTCTCAGTAGCCAACATGGAAAGTTGAATTTGTTCACAACTGGGAAAATATCTTCTGCGGTTTTGGGCCTATAATGAGCCATTTAACCAGAACATGTTGAAGTTCTTTGAAATCTGGACTAGTCTATCATTAAGGTGATTCTCTGTCAAACCTGCAATGGTTAGAATCCAGCTAGAAGTTATTGTGATCTGTCCAAAAATGCCCTCAACCTTAACTGCACTGTCACTAAATACAGTTATGCCATTGTTTTTGTCTGAGAATTCTTACTGGATGAAGTTACTGGAATGGCTAAGATTTCGTTTTTAGTCCTTCTCATAAGTGCTGATGTACATCTCAGTTATTGTTTCCAGGACAGTATCAAATCTCTAAAAGCGATGCCCTCAGAAGTATTTCAGTTTATCAGGTGCTATCAAATAATCAATCTAGCTCAAGTGTCTTTTATTTGTACTCTTCCAGGGAGAATTCCATTACAACAATAATGGTCAGAGTGGAATTAGGGTAATGGAATGCAGTGCCCAGCAAATCTGTAGGAAGTTGATGTAAGGTGGCATGCAAACGTTTGGGCAGATTTCGGAGACATCTGCTCATAGGATTGATAGAAAGGCAAACCAGAACCCTTGCTTCACTGCAAAAGACCTTCAGGAAGATTTGGCAGACTCTGAATTTGGCCTTCATTGAAGTGTCATTAGAAGAAAACTTTTCTTGCATCCTCACCACAAAATTCAGCATTTTGGAAACAGGTCCTGCAGACTAATGTGGTTAAAATAGAACTGTTGGGCTGCAATGAATAATGGTATGTTTGGTGAAAAAAGTGCACAGAGTTTCATGAAAAAAATAAAAAATAAAACAAAAAATACACCCCTCCAATTATTAAGCATGGGGGTGGATCAATCATGCTTTAAGGTTGTGTTGCAGCCAGTGGCACGGTGAGCATTTCACAGCTAGAAGGAAGAATAGATTCAATAAAATTCCAGTAAATTCTGGAAGCAAACATAACAGCATCTGAAGTTGAAGAGGATGGTTTCTGCAAATGGAAAATGAAAATCTGTGTTTAGACATTACAAGGGCAGTGTATGCAAGAAGAAAGGATGAAAATCCCTCAAACAAGAACTGAAAGACTGTTGGCTATAAAAGAATGTTTACAATTTGTGATACTTACCAAAGTGGGTGCTACTAGGTACCATGCACGGTGCCCAAACTTTTGCATGCCACTGTAGATGAGTGCAAACAGACCATATGTTTCTAGTGTAGTTCACATTCGTTGCATCCTAATCTCTCACGCCTCTCTCTCTCACTCTGTCTCCCCATCTTGTTCTTTTTTTCTTCTCTCTCTCTCTCTCTCTCTCTCTCTCTCTCTCCCCCTCTCTCTCTCTCTCGCTCTCTCTTTTTCCTCTCCCGACATAAGCGCCGTAAGTGCTCCACTTACCCATGAGTCATAGGTGCAAACAGATTGTACCATCACACTTAAAGCTCTGCCAGCAGTTGAACGATGGGCTGTAAGCGCAGTTCCGATGACATGTTACCTTATTTCATGCCATGTCATCAACATATTTTTATGCATTAAGTGCATTACTGAGCCCATTGACTTGTCATTTAGAGCCTGTGAAATGGCTTAGCTCGAATGACATCATATGACACATCATCGAGTCCTCAAGTTCAGAGTTGTTGAGTGCGTGATTGCACGCTGCCACTAACTGAATGCAGATGAATCGGTATGGTGTGGACATTGATCATTAGATGAAGATGCTTGCATGCACACTTCCAGCTGTTGGAGAAGGCCACAGTTAGATTCTGCTGTTTTGGACGAATCTCATCTTCAAATGAAACGAACTCTTGTTCTTGAATTGAGGTGACATGGAAGAGAGTTTGCAGTTCAGGGAACAACCAAAGGTACATTTTAGCATATAGTTTTTTGATTTGAATTCACTGATAGCAAAAAGAACTCTGGTTCTCAAACTGGTTCCATTCGGGCCATTTTTTAGCGAGCCATCCTGCCCACCAGTTTTAGTGGAACCGAGGATAGGGCACAGAATATGTCATCAACAGAGGGTGATGCACAGCACCAGTAAATGAAAGTGAAATGATGGTAGCGTGTATACTCTACTGTTGATGCAAGCGTTTGCTGTTACAGATGTCAGTCTTTGTCCAAAAAGCACACACATGAATCAATTTTGGCGATACAAACGGAACCCATTCCATGTTGGTAGAAAAGGCCTGTGAAAGGAGCAGAATTAGTTTTGCAAATCTGTTCTCTGCTTTTAACTGCCCTGTCAAATATGAGATGTGTTTGAAAGTGTTTGGACTAATTCACAACAAGGTAGGGTTATAAAGTAAGTCCTCTGCCAGAAGGAGGCCTCAAGGAAATCCTGTCCACAGTAATTAAATCATCTGAGATGGCTTCAGGGGTGCTGTATCACTGTGCGATTGTCTCTCAGATTGGAAGGGATCTCTGGCCTTTGCCGAAATATAGCTTTCTACTGGAGGGTGTAAAAGAGGCCATCTGGTATAAAGTTCCTAGAACCTCACACTATAAACACATGGGACACCTTTTTCTTGTTTTACTTCAGTGTTACTCCAGATAAAACTATATGGAGCAATGACTAGCTGCACATCTACCATTAATAATCCATTGGATATTTAATTAATGATTTGGTAAAGAGGCCAAATTTAGTTTTCAATCTTCTAACTCTTAGAATCTGAGACTCAGTTACATGCTGTTTCATAACTCAAGATCAGAGTAACATACAGACACGATACATTTCCTAACAAACTACAAGACTTACCTCTATCTAACCATGATGAAATGTGTGATAAATTATCAGCGAGTAATCCAGATCACAAAAAAATTCACTCCAACTGGAGGGTGTAAAAAAATGGCCTCTTTTACACCCTCCAGTTTAAACACCAAATGAGCTTCCAGTGCATGTTTACTGCTCTGTCCATGTGGCTCTTTCTTAGCTCACATAGTGTTCAAAATTCAGAATATGTTTTTTTTTTTAGGGCCACTCTCATGTATCTCGAAGAGCTTATTATTATAAATATCATTTTCAATCTAGTCATTACAAATAACTAATCAAGTGTTTTTCAGTTTCCAACAGGATTCCTTTAGTCCTTATAAGCCAAAAAAAAGCACAAACAATTGTAGGTGCAAGTAAATTATCCAAACATGGTCAAATTCATAAAGAAAAATTAAAATTCTGTTAATATTTAGATCTCAAATGAAGACTGGGACTTCCTCAAAATAACAATATCTGGCGTTTATTTCCAATAAATAGTAAAAACATGCCACAAGCATTTTTTTGGTGGAAACAAAAGTGTCAAACCACAAAAACATCTCACAAAATGGACCTAGGGTTTTAAAGGATAAGATGAATACTCTGGTCAACTCTTGGTGAACAACTAATTGTTGTAGGCTTAGTGACTGATTATTATGTAGATAATCTATGTGGATGTTGAACTCCATAATCACAACACGAGTTCAAACAGGTTTGCTAAATAACAGATAAGAAGTAACACCTGAGCACTTGTATAGTTTCTGAGCTGATAAAGAACACAGATACTCAGTGATCCTTGTGACTGATATCAGAGATTCTTCAAGCATGTCCACATGTCTAATCTCTGCATGTGAGTCCCAGTCAAGTCTTGAATCTCTGGAATGCCAGAGTCAGTTCAGTTTCACCTCGTTATTAGCTGTAGGCATTGCATTGTGCAAAGGTTAAGCCCTTCTAAAAACATACCAGCTTCAACAATAATGAGTCTGACAGACAGCCAAAGTAACTAATGTCAGTTAATGTGACTAAAGTTCAGAAGCCAATAATTCTAACGGTTATTTACACTCATAGTCAAAACAAGGAAGGAATCAACCAACTGCAATGTATGACAGCAATGGTGTTGTGCCAGACTGTCATGGAGTCACTCGGTTAAACAGAGGGTCATCTTCAGTGACAAGTCTCAATTATGTCCTGGTAGAGTAGACCAGTGAATTCATGTGTGGAGACACTGTGGTCATCACCAAGATCGACAGCCCAGCATTACGTGAATGAGATACTATGGCGTGGTCAGTGGCATCTCTAGCCCTATTCCTGATTAAAAATATTTGGGATGCTATTGGACGCTCTATCAACACTCCACCCCTACCGCACAGAACTGCAGAACTGAGTGAGAACATTCAAGCTGCATGGGATGGATTATCACAGGACATCATTAGGAACCTCTACAACTCCATGCAGAGACATCAGGCAGAAGGATATAAAGCCCCCCAAGCACTGGAATGTGGAGCAGTGGAACTGTCTTCTCTGGAATAGTGGTGCTCCCTCCAGTACTTTTGGGGTGAGATGGGGAGCTGTGAATGAGGTTGGATGGTGATCATTCAACATTCTGATCTCGCTAACACAATTGTCACTGAGTAATCAAATCCTCACAGCAATGACCCACAATCTATGAAACCTCTTGATTTCAGAAGAAAAATGAATGAGCATGTGTCCCAGTACTTTAATAGATCCATATGCTGTATCATTTTCACATTTATCAATGAATATTGATTGAATTATGCAAAATATGAAACCCACCACGAGTTCCAAGACTTGTGTCTGACCTTCCTGACATATATGTGAAGATTATTTATGCTTATAGCTCTGGCGTCTTGTGCTGGCTAGAGCCACTGAGACTTCTTTCCAGGTTACCCCTATCAGTAAGCTAGCCGTGACGACCCATTGGAGGCCTTTGAATGAAATCTTCTGGCTTGTATGCCAAGATCCCTGCGATGTTCCATCTCTGCACCGGTCTCATGCTTTCCCTATTAAATACTTGCACGACAAAGGTGCTCTTCATGCTCTGAGGCCTGGGGCCTATTTCATATGCCAGTTATTGTCCCTGGTGGCGCTGTATCTGCACAGATTCTCCTGACACTATTTGAAAAATCTGTTTTCATTCCCTTTCTACCCTCACTTTTTTCTGACTTTTTTTTTTTAACGACCGTGTTCTACCTTTTTCTTCCCTTCATCTGTCAAGAGCTCTCCCCAGTTTCTTTTTCCCCTCCAATGCTGGGGAGCTTTCATGTTGTCTGGCCCAAGAGCTTTTGTTGTTCTTGGCAGGTGACGTGAAGAAAAGCCTCATGTGAACCTCTGCTCTGGTATGAGGGCCAGTGTGAAAATCAGAAGAGGTTTGTGACACGCCACACTCTCAGAAAGAGACAGAGAGAGAGAGAGAGAGAGAGAGACACACACACACACACAGAATGACAGAGACAGAGTGTGAGTGAGACTGACAGCCTGGAGTCCTGATACTTGGTCAGGCTGATTTAGTTGCAGAAAGTGACACTCTGGTAAAGTGGATTCTGAGCTGTTGCTGCTGTTTACCTTTTAGGACCTTGCAAAGTCAGAGGTGAGAAATGCAGTACTGTCCCCAGTAAGGATAGGTGATATACAGTGATGATAAAATCACAATAGTTTCCACTATATAAACAATAATGATGATTTTTTTTCATTGATCTTGAAATGTACCAGTGCCAGTTTATCTCAGAGCTGTAATGTGGCAGCACTGTGGCAATGGAGCCTCAGTGCTGCATTGCAAATGTAATTTATCTCTTCCCAAAAAAAGGAATATTACAGAGATCCATCCGTTAACCTGCTGGAAGGTGTTATACACTGCTTTGGATGAACATATCCGGTAATTGATTACGCTGTGTACAAACTTTTTCAGGGAGTCTCCCACACTCTCAACACATTTGAAAAGTATGTTAGGTGGTCAATATCAAACAGGTGGAGGCGAGGCATAGTGACCAGTGGAAGTCAATCAAAGCTGTGCATCATCATGATGACCAATGGAAGAGGCAACTTTCAGTAGGTCGCCATGCACTGCTCCAGATGGTCCTATGCTATTTTTTCCCTCATCCTGTAAATTTTGAAAATTCTCCAGTAAAACGTTGTATAAATGTTGAACAAATAAATGTGTTGGATTTATAAGACAAGTTGTTGAAGTTCATGTGGGTTCTGGTGATGGAGTGAATGTTCTTCACCAGTATATGAGCCTATTACAGCGTTCAGGATGTGGGACAGTTTCAAATTGCTATTCACTTTTGTACCAGCATACCTCCCACAGCTAGTCCCAAGTGTAGGGAAGCGAGAAAGAGAGAGCAAGAGACATTGTGAGAGAGATATAGAGAGAGTTGGCACTCTCAGGTTTTGTGTTGCTTTGCCTGCTCTTGTTGCTGACAGTGTTAGGTCTCCCCAGACTTTTGTCTTCCAAAGCCTACACTCGTTCAATTAAACGCGCCACTTGAGAAGATGGCTCAGCTTCTGCCAAGAGCCGGGAACAGTGCGTAATATGTGCTGGGACTGCCAGAGCTGTGCTCCGTTTTGTCGCGTTAATCAAGGCTGGAGCAGTTTCACAGGGCATTTAGCAGATTTTATAGCACAATTCTGTTCTCATCTTTGACAAGATGTGGATATTTTTTATGCTCACATGTGTCATGTTAATTGTGTAGGAGAAACAGTGTGTGCTCGTGGAGCCAAGTGTCTGGAAGAACTTGAATTCCAGGCTGTCTCTTGCCTTTTCTCTCATTGTCTCATTTAAAGAGGACTTAATGTTCCCCTGGATTTAAAAGCGTGCCTAATTTTATGGGTGAAAATGGGAAACAATGTGATGCATGTTCTCCTCAAATAAAGAGTGGGGAAAAGGATTTCCCAAGACCCAGACCAGACTTAAGCCTATGGTGTTTCACCTTTGGCACAGCAGTGCATTCCAAATAAAGTGAAATGGAATTATTTGTCCTGGTGAGTCTAACTTACATTATGACCTTTTCTTTTATCATGGATATACACCAATCAGTCAACATTAAACCAAACAATACAGTGCTGCCAAGACAAGGCATGGACTCCACAACACCTCTGAAGACACGCTATGAAATCTGGTACCAAGATGTTAACATCAGTTCATTTAACTCCTATAAGTTGTGAGGTGGAGCCCCTGTGAGCATCAGTGCACCTTGGGCCCCTATGACCTATGGGGGCAGCCTTGTGATTGGAAGGTCACTGGTTTCATTCCCTGAACCAACAGGTTGCGACTGAAGGGCCCTTGAGCAAGGTGCCTAACCCCCAAACTCTGGAGGCACCACAGTAAAGGGTGCAGGGGTGGATAAAAGATGCAAAATTCCATTCGTGTACATCTTACACCTTGTCACCGCTTCACATGTTCTTTCTTAGAGCACATTTGGTAGCCACTGCATAACAGGAACACTCCACAAGACCTGCCTAATGTTTTGGAGATGTTCTGACCCAGCTGTCTTGCCATCAATGTCATTTAATTCACCTGTGATTTTAATGTTATGGCTGAGAACAACATTGCAGATCAAATGAAATGCTTGCATGTAAAAAAGGCAAAACAAACGTAATTGGTTCAGAAAATAATGAGTTACAATAACCATTTGGTGGAGCTTTAGAAACCTGTATCTTGTCCTCTTTGTATGTGCATAAAAGGTGCGTGATTTACTTTCATATGAAAGTATGAAGAAATTATTTTCATATGGTGTTGTCATCTCAGGGACCTGCCTGGCTGTTTTGTGTAGAGTAATGTTGTTCTGGAAAACTCAAGAATGCCAACTTAACTACTGAACATGAGCATTAAAGCTGGGTTTACATGATGGAGTTGAAGACGTGCCTCTTAGTGTAAAACTGGCATGCAGTAAAGAAAAGATTGGATATAAGTTGTGGAACACTGCCCTAGAGGCAAGCTGACTAGTTTCCCATGCAGTTTTTGAGAAACCAACACCTTTTAGAATAATTTCTTAAATACAAACAACAAAATCATAAACTGAATTGTACATACAATTCCTCCACATATAAAGCTCTGAGAAAGAAGGTATTCTTTAAACCAACTGTGTTTTTACTGCCTCAGAGGTAGAGCTGCTTTCAAAACCATTATGAGTAATGATTTTGCACACGAGCGTATGAAGATCTGATGTTTCTGAAGATACACGTCTCTGAAACTTCGCTTACTTTATTTTGATTGTTTATTATCTAAACCAATTTCATTTGTTCTGCCTCAGAGGCAGAGCTACCTCCAGAACTGTTATGAGTAGTCATCGTATGATAATAGACCACTTAACCTCCCTCACTTTTCTGTTTACTCTAAGGTCATTGCTTCTTGTGAACACGTGACCATGTCCATGTCAGTCTTACAGATGATTTTCTCTGATGTCTAAAGGCTTTTGCTCAGCACTGTTTGAAGCTCTAACCTGTTTTAGGGAATGAAAAAAGAAACGACGGGAAAAAAGAAACACCAAACAAGTTTCCTGCAATAAATCTTTTGACACATTTAAACACACAAGTCCTTATTTTGTGTGGGTGTAGGCCTGTTTGTGTGTAGGTGTGTGTGTGTGTGTGTGTGTGTGTGTGTTTTCCTCTAATTTTCGTTTTATGGGACTTTCTCTGGTGTGCTGTTTTAGTTATTTTCTCTCCTCCGCTTGTACACTCGGCCCAGAATGGACACAAACAGGCGCGTAAAACTCCCGCCCTTGTCATTCATCTTTAAGTGCTAATTTGAATGATTTGTTTGGCCTCTTATTAAATGTTACTGCTTCCCTGCCCATTAGACCAGGCACCTTATAACTCTGCTGATGGCAGCGCGAAAATCTTGGCCTCACGTGAACCTGCAGTGTTTGCAATAGCGGCCCGCCGGTGCCCAAATGCTTGGGTAATTTGGCTGCGTCGTTTTTGTTAATCAGTGGAGAAGGGCTTGTGTTTCCCCTGGGGAAGCTAGCCAACGCAAATGCAAATAATGAGGCCTTTGTATGTTTTTTTCCTCCCACTCTCGTTCATTCTTTTATTACAAGCCGCTGTGCTCACATTCAAGTGTGTGTGTGTGTGTGTGTGTGTGTGTGTGTGTGCCTGCTGGGTGGATAGGCTAAGGCACTAGAAGTGCTGGAGTATGCATGCGCTTAGTGTGTGGCTGCCTGTGTGTATTCATATTTAGGGTCTTAGTATTCAGAAGGAGGAGCCATTCAGATATTAATCCTACTTGGTCTGTATTTGACCTACTATTTAATCCCAGCCCCTTTCTCTTTAGTTCTTCTTGAAGCCTACATTTTAATTATCAGAAGCTTCTTGTCAGTTCTCAAACCAATCGCAACTAGAAAATCTAAAGAGATTGTTTGTGAATGTCAAGACATACTTAAGTTGGAATGTTGCAATTTCTGATTTCATAGTTGGTACCAGTGCCTCTGAAGTTTTATGATTCATCAGAGTTATGCATTTTTACCCCAGAAACACTCTGAATGATCAATTTTCAATAAATAAAATGTTTTTTGGTCCAGTTAAGGCAACTTTTTTGGTGAATAAAAATACGCTAAACTACAAAAACTTCCCTCAAAATTAGACTAGGGCTATCAATGGATGTATGACTCTCTAGCATTATTAAATAAAAAATAAATTTAAAGTTATGCAACCATGCTGAATGTATAAGACGATTTTTATGAAGACAGCTATACTGGCGAAATGATCAAATAATAATAATAAAATAATAATACATTTGATTTATAAGCGCCTTTCAGAACACTCAAGGACACTTTACAGAATTGATAGAAACAGACATACAGAAAACACAACACATACATTTAGGGGGAAATTTTAGAGAATGAAAGCGAGATCAAGTTCACACTCCTCAAACAAACCAGACTCACCTTAATGTGAATAAAACCTTAGACACCAAACGAGTTTTGGCAAATATGTCACATTTGGAGAAAAAGTGCAAATTGTCTAAACCAAATTTTTCCAGTTTTTAGGATTCCACTTCCATAAATACTGGCGTCTCTTGAAATACCTAAGCTTGCACGCACTGGTGTCGAGCTATGTGGCCTGGATGTTTTCTCTCCTGATGCGTGTCTTGTTTTTGGCCCACTCACTGCAGATTGGGTTACGGGTTTGTGGGATCCCGGGCCGTAACCACAAGCCAGCTATTTGTTTGTGTCTGAGTGTCCGCAGTGGGAGGCGGAAAGAGAGGTGCCTGGCCCCCCACACCATTGCCGTCCACGCCACCCCAACATTCCAAGCCTTTGTTTGAGCCTCAACTCTTCCAGAGTGGTTCCAACCAATATCAATTACAATACTGCAAGACTGCAGGGGGTATAAAAGAACACCCCCTAAACATCTTGCTTGGTTTGACCTGTGTAAGAGTCCTGGTAGGAAGAGAGGCATCCTAATGATGTATGCAATGCAATACATCTGCTTAGTAGGGGTGGAATGAGTACTGGAATCTCTACTTAAGTAATGTTACTGCAACTGTAGTGATGTTTCACTTGAATACAATGTAAAATATTAATTAAGAAAAACACTTTCATTATATTTTACTATTGATAACTAAATTAAATGGGGTTCAATAATACAGTCCACAGTTTATTGTTTACTAGCAATGTAATAATGAAGCATCTGGTTGCCATTGTTCATTCAAAAGCATTGTGTCTCAAATTGTGCAACTTATTGATAAATTTGAACCAGACAGTTGTTCTTCATCTCTTACAACCCAAGATGTGCACTGTGGGCAGCTACATGCTGTTTTCCAGGCTTCTCATGTCATACCTACAGACATGCTATGTATAAAACTTAAAATACTTAAACATGATGGTCTCATCGTGGTGTGATGAATTATTAGTGAGTAATCCAGCTCAGAAAACAGATAAAATTCACTTGTTAATCCCAATTTAAATGCCAATAGAAGCTTCCAGTGCATGTCCCTGACCCAAGTATTGGGTTTTTTTAAAGAAAATGAGAAGGAAGGGGCTGTGTGCTCTTTGTCCTCTTATATTCCATTACTTTCCACTGAAGATATGAGATGTTTGCATGATAAAGATGGCTTTGTTTTGCATTGTATTATACGAACTCCATGTTGGCTTATGGCTAGTGTGTCATATTATCTTGTGGAATTACTCTGTGAATTGTAAATTACTGAATATATAACTAAACCAACTTGAATACTTGTCATTAATTTGCAACATCTTTTGATATTGATATTAAAATCATATCTGCTAATTACAATGTGCTAAATGGACAAAAATATTGGGGCATCAAAACCAAGCATATTAAAATGAATTTATCCTGCTTTTTTGGAGTAATGTTCTCTGCTGTCCAGGGAAGGGTTTGTATGAGGAGTGGGAGACTACTGTGAGGATCAGAACTGAATTGTGGGCTGTATACAGGCCCTTAGTCTTGGAAACCTCAATTTGGTGTTTATATGTGTCCAAACATTTGACTGTACATCCCTAAAAGACTGAAATCTATTACAAGTTCTTGCAACAGAACATTTAAATCTCCCTTTAATTTATTGCCTAAGCCCATTTGGCTTTTACTTTTAAAATATGCTACTGAAGGTGAATGAGTTCAGAGTACAATGGCATTCCCTACATTCAGTCTTAATTAGTATTAATGTAGTACAAATAAAAGTGTCACAGAGGCTGAAATCTGCCTGCAGTGTTGAGTGCAAAGCTTGGGTCATTTCCCTCCCCTTCCTTGAATGCATGCTGTTTTGTATCCATGAACATAACTGATTGCAGATAGGCTTCAAGAGGCCAATGCTGAAATGCATATGCAGTGCAGCAGTAATGACTCATTGTATTCGGCGAATGATGGCTAGCAAAAGGAGGTCTAAACAGGAAAAAGTGGAATCTGTTGCTAATCAGCCAGTCAATTGCCTTGCGTTGGTTCAAATTATGATGGTTTACTACAAAGCTGACCTAAGATTAGGGAATTACAGGCTTGTCTAATTCAGGCCTGTAATGGGATTTCGGGGTATTTTTTGAAAGCAAAGTTTAAGAAGGCGCTTCAGCCAACATGAAGTGCAGCCAGAAGCCAAGCTGAGAGACTTATGTAAGGTCATATGAGGCAGAACCTTTTGCTATAGGTTCTGATCATGAATGAAGATGTGTATTTTACTGCTGTGACAGAGGACTGCACCATTTTTGGGGCATATTGGGTTATTTTGAGTATATTATTTTGCTCTTTGGCATGAATGGTGCAACCTAGACTCCTTTGAGATATTGCAAATTGTGGATTTCAGAAAGTCTAACTGCTTTATGTGTTTGCATTGGTCCATAGGGATGTGAAGCATGGAGTGGTGTACACATACCAGGTACAAACGCTGTCCAGATGGAGTGAGAGTGAGCCATCCCCTCCACTTAGTCATCGTCTCGGGGTGCCATACTGTGGAGATGGAATCATCCAGAGGTGTGTTTTACATCAATGGACATAAGTAACTGTGAATCTTTAGAACTATTTTCTACATGGAAAGGCTTTCTCAAAAAACAGTCTGGCTGCTCAGGCAGATTAAGCTGGTTGACAAGCATATGTTTTGACTCTCATAGGATATGTTTTAAATTGATTTTGATGGTTTCGCTTGTCTACCAACATGACCAGCCTGAGGAGGTCAACCTGCATGACCATGCTTGAAGACCTGCATGGCTAAGCTGGTCAACCTGCTTAATGATGGTGATTAACCATGCAGATTGACCAAGCTTGTTGAACAACATGTCCAAAGTAGTACTGGTCCACCAGTATGACCAGCTTGAGGACCACCTGTAGGTTCCAAAATGAACCAAATGAATCATAAGTCATTCTGAGTATTGTAGCAAAGGGGCCCTGTTGGGGTCATAACCCATTCAGAGGGTTCATTCATAAACAATTCAACAGTTCACTTATTTTTCCTTTACTAGTGGTTCTCAAGTCTATCCAGTCATGGAGCACCCCATTCCCTGCATATTTTTATATAGTTCCTTGATTTCAACACACCTGCTAACAACTATTCATCTAATTGACAAGCCTTTCCTGAGGCTGAAATGGGTGTTGATTGAGTGCTAGTGTTTCTATTTGTGCAGGTAAATGACTTGCATCTACAGTGTTTTTTTCATTAAAATGAACACACCTAAAGTGCCCTACAGCAATTCACATGTACATCTGTGTCATAATGATCAATGAGGAATGCTGAAAAATGTTAATACTGTAGATCTTTATTGGCCTTTATCTTACTCTAATAATTAACAGTTTAAAGTGTTGTTTGTAATAGTTGCATTTGCTGCCATTTAATCCCTTCATATCAATATACATAGATAATTAAAATCATGCTTGTAATGTGAACATTGATTTGAATATATCAGATTCACTCTATAAATGAGGGACCACTTGGTTGCAAAGCATTAGTTGGAATGTCACATTTCTTTAAACAAACAACATGGTGAACAAGTACAATAGTGAAGATGCTGTGCTACTTTCAGGTCCCAAGGAGAGCAATGCGATGATATGAATTCCATGAATGGGGATGGTTGCTCCAGTCAGTGCAAGAAAGAACCTTTCTTCAATTGTGTTGGTGAGTTGTTCAATGTCTTTTAGTTCTCATTCTGTCAGAAATGGCAGAACTATGGTACAAGGACGTACAAGGATTTTGCGTGACAGCAACAGTGTGTTTTTATTCCATTTCTGAAAAATTCTTGTTATGTTTGTCCTTACAAAAATATCTTCTTAAAAAAATCACAAACAGGCTATGAAAATAAATCACTTTCCTCTAGAGCTCGGAAGGCTTATTGTTTGTCGCCAAGCAGTGCGACATCCTTGTGAAGTCTGGAAGACATTTCATTCAAAAGAACAGGCCAACAAATTCAGAACGGATGCCTTGGCACCTAGTCCGGCACTCTGCATAATGCATAAACGAGGGCTTTCCACTCTTGCTGTGCTTTTGTTTTGGCCCAAGGAAACTTGTCACGTCAAGGCCATGATGCCCACATGTGGAAAAGGCCCCACAAACATCATATTTACAG
Organism: Acestrorhynchus altus; assembly: GCA_034509495.1. Lineage (NCBI taxonomy): Eukaryota > Metazoa > Chordata > Actinopteri > Characiformes > Acestrorhynchidae > Acestrorhynchus > Acestrorhynchus altus. The sequence goes on along the minus strand of CM067511.1, from coordinate 2,679,005 downwards.
GTTTCCGACGCAAACAGCACATGATGAGGGTCAAGTTACACAGGATCAGAAGCAGTGGGTGTGTCTCAAGGTGTTTGCCTTGAGGAAACTTTTAACAATTGTCCCACAATAAGTGCAAACACCAGAAAATCTGTTATGCAACAAAAATGGACTTGACCTGAAGTCTCTGGCCATATGTTGCTTTTATGATAGCCTTACATAGAGTTTCACAGGCTGCGCTGTTGTGCGTCTGTCAAAGCCACCAGGATGCCAGCAGGCAGATTTTTCTTCCACTGTCCGCCTACTTCTGCTTTTAGAGGAAGAAGTCACATCTGTGTGGTTGTTTGAAATATTTGTCATTTTTACTTGGAAATTGGATGCAGAAATGGATAAATCATCTGCAGGTCTGCTTGCGCCTTTCTGACTAAACGTCTGATGGTCAGGGTTTTTAGACATAGTCACCAACAAAAAGCATCTTTCAATCCAAATCATTGTATAGTTTTTAGAGAAGATATCTTATTATATATTTGAATATATTGCAAATATGTGTCACATTAACTCTTACAAGCCAAGATCTGCACTTGTATGAGAAGTCACATGGTGAATTCTAGGTTTCATGTCGAGTAACCTAGACATGATACACATATTACAAGACTTACCCCTATCTACTGAAGTATCACTGAGTAATCCAGCTCAGAAAACAGCTAAAAGTCATACCAAAGGAACTTCCAGTGAATGTTTACTGCTCTGTCCACATGTACGTTTCACCTGCATGCAGACTCCCAACTGATCAGTGAAAGGGGGCACAGCTAATGACATCACTGACCCTGATATTCAGTTATAATAGGCAAGGAACATAGACAGTCTTAAGAACATGGAGGAGATACAAGGACATTAGGAGAGCAGAACAGGGCAGTAGAAGGGGATCAATCCTGCAACAAGTCCAGTATCTGCTTCTTTGTGCACTGTCAAAGCTCTATGAAGTGACTTTTTGTTTCTGTTTTTGAACAAATAATCAGGGTTCCTCCTGGTGAAGAACAATGCCCAGACTTATATAGACAGAGTCTATATGCAGTTCCTGGATTAACCTCTGGCACTTTATGCATTGTTATATCCAATGCTGCCAAGTCGTGCCAGAGATTGTTCAGAAGCTCATTGATGCCCTGATCCTGGTCTCAGAGGACATCCCCCAGGATGCCATCTGCTGTCTTATCAGGAACATGCTCAGATTTAGGGAGTGCATACAGGCAAGTGGGGGTCATACACATTACCAGGTAACATTAGTTGATGTAATGCAATTCATGGGAATTGGAAAGTCCACCTGGAATCACTGGGCACAAGGGAGAAAAGCCCCTGGACAAGGCGCTATCCATTGCAGGGTACCACACACAAGCAGTCACACACTCAGACCTAAGGGCAATGCAGCATGGACAGTTCACATACCCTGTGTATTGAATTGCTGTGAGATTTTGATGGAGTTTAGTGACAAGCATTTGTGAGGTCAGGATATCAGATGACAACCACCCCACCTCGTTCCCAAATCATCATCCCAAAAACTGCGAGAACACTGCTCCGCAGCTCCACAGCTCTATTGGGGTCTCCACAATCACTTGGTCATATAGTATAAACATGTTAATCTGTACACACATCCTGATGGCATTGATCAGATTCATAACATAATTAATTTGCTTAATTGGCTGTTAATAATTACTGAAGTGTTGGTTTTTGAACACCGTTTTCAGTGTTTGTTGCTGTGTTGTCAAAGTTCTAATGTTGGAGGCCTTCAACTTAAGCATCATCAGAGATTCTCTGTAGCTGATACAGATACACCTAGGAGGGGGGTTTCTTGACCAATGTGTGTGTGTGTGTGTGTGTGTGTGTGTGTGTGTGTGTGTGTGTGTGTGTGTGTGTGTGTAGTATGTTTTCTACACTGCTATGAGGCGTGTGTGTGTGTGTGTGCTCCCCTTCCAGCAGCCTCATTTCAACATCAGCAGAGCTAAGCTGAGGGGAGCACTGAATTTGTGAGGCCAACTTGAGGCATAGCTGAAGTGGCAGCAGGATATCCCACCATCACTAAGGTGGGCTTCTCTTAAATTACCACAGCTACCCAACCTATGCCTCCAGTAAGCAACTGTGGTAACCTTTGTATTAACTTGCATTACTCAAAGAATCCTTTGTAGCACCCTGATTTATAAGAGAGAGAGAGAGAGAGAGAGAGAGAGAGAGAGAGAGAGAGAGAAAGAGAAGAAAATAGATGGAAAAGAAGAGAAACTAAAAGCAAGAAAATTGAGAGAATGGAGAAAAAAGGGGGCAGAATGCAAGAGTGCATGTGTGAGAGTGAATGGAAGTAGTGAAGGGAGGATAAAGTAAAGAAAGATTGAGAGAGCGAGGGAGAGATGGAGAAAATGTTAGTTTGAGTAGTGGGGAGTAGAGAGAGAGATAGAGAGAGAGAGAGAGAGAGAGAGAGAGAGAGAGAGAGAATGTAAAGTGTAAAGAAAGTAGAGACAGGGATAGACAGATGCAGATGGAAGCAGGAGCTTGATGAAGACTGAATGAGAGAAACCTCCAGCTACAGTGTCTGGAAAAGTCATCCCCCCTCTCTCGTTCTTTCTCTCTCTTGTTCTCTCTCGCTTTCTGTCTCTCTCTCTCTCTCTCTCTCTCTCTCTCTCTCTCTCTCATCTGTCTCTATTCCTCTACTCTAAATAAAGATGATAGATCTTAATCTGACATTCATCAGATCCAATTCCTCTGTCTCTCTTCTCCTTTTTCTCAGTTCTTTTGTCTCCTTTTTCCGCATCCAAATCCCAGACTTGTGTTTGGAATTTCTCCACATGCCAGATACACAATATATACAAAAAAGGTGGCCAGAAGTTTGTGCACATCTACTTATTTAGTATCTTTCACCAAATCAAGAGTTAAAAAGACGAGTTAGTCTCCTTTGCTGCGGGAACAGCCTCCACTCTTATGGAAAGGCCTTACACTAGATGTTGGACCTTTCCTAGATTTTGCCTCATGAGACAATTAGTGTGTCAGGCATTGATGCTGGATGATCAGTTTTTTGCTTATCCCAGTGGTTTTGGATGGAATTCCATCAGTCTAGAGATTGTAGAATCATTGCTCAGTGGTCCAGTGCTGGTGGGTTTATAAGGTCAGCAGAAAAAACATTAGGTAGATGTTAATGCAACTTACCTAATAGCATGTAATATCTCCTTGAGCATGAATAACAGCTATGCTATTAGTCAACAAATTGTGCTGTTCAGTTTTGTGGATGCCTTCCCAATGATTTTGGCCAGTTAAGATGAAGTTATTTTTTCCTGTAAAGCATTTTTCATTCACGTTTTTCACACCCCCTCTCACTGATCAGTCTTTATGCAGGTTGATCATATACACATAGACAGAGCAGTAAACATGGAACTGGAAACTGGAAGCTCCTTTCCATTTAAACTGGGATTTAATTGAGTTCAAGGAGTGTATTTAAGTTTTGTATTACTGGATTACTTACTGATAATTCATCAGACTCTGATCCTGAGTTACGAAGCCAAGCAAACAGCATGTAACTGCCTGCAATGTGTGGATTTTGGGTTCTAAGGGGTAAATGCTGTATAAGTATATACAATATATTCTGTATGTGCATCTAAACCCATGCAGACTGACATGACGGTAAGGACACAGATTTACTCTTCCTCTTCTTCATTGTCTCCTGGGGAGATAGAGAGAAAATTGAAGAATGACACCAGAAAGGCATTGTTTCTCTTTGAAACCACCTACTGCTCTCAACTAGAAGGAGAATTCCTCGCCTTCCTCCTCGCTGATCTTTCTCCCTTTTTTTCCCCTCACTCCCCGTGTCAGTGGGTTCAAACTCCTGTTCCTGCCTTGTCCTGATGGAGCGTGAAGAGATTTTGGTTGGACTTTTCTGTCTAGAGAGGGGTCCAGCAGAAACATCCCTGTTGAAAAATCCGTAACAGCCTGGCCAGCCTCAACTGGTCAAGCTTGCCAAGTTGGTTAAATGAGTTGACCAGCTTAACTTTTATACAGTATAACTTATGTTTTTTGTTTGACTTTGGTGGTTCACCTGGTCTACTGACATGAGCAACTTGGGCTAGCTAGTCAACCAGTCTGATCAAGCAGATTAACTACCATGACCAAAGTGGTTAACAAACATGACTATCACGACAAAGCTTGTTGACCAGTATGACCTGGACCACCAGTATCAACAGCTTGGTCAAATTGTTCAACCAGTATGACTAAATGACCAGTATGACTATCTGAAACCACCCTAACTTTCAGCTTGTGCTGGTCTTTGAAGGTCAAAGTGGTTGAAAAGCTGGTCATTGAGGTCAAAACATACCCTGTACTGGTTAGCCATTAGAGTGTATGTGGATTTGATTTTTTTTTCTTGCTGTTAAAGCTGGTCTAGCAGATTGGTGATGCTGGTCGTGCTGGTCAACCAACTTACTCATTCGGGTCTACCAGCCTGGTGATGCTGGTCATGTTGTTTCACCAGCTTAGTCTAGCTGGAAGTAATGATCAACCAGCTTGGTAATAGTGGCATTGGAACTGAATGAAATCCCAGCATTCAATAATTAAAAGGTGTGTCTCAATACTTTTGTCCATATGGTGTATGACACTGTAATGTATCTCAGTCTTTTGCTGTCTTTCTCTCTGTCTCTCGCTTGCTCCCACCTCCAGATGAGCCCAGCATGTGCTACTACTACGATGGTGATGGAGTGTGTGAGGACTTTGAAAGGGAGACCAGTGTGAAGGACTGCGGTCTCTACACCCCAAGTGGGTTCTTGGACCAGTGGGCTACTTCAGTGGAGGCATCCCATGAAGAAAGGCTCTACTGCCCTGCTGAAGTGGCAGCAGGATATCCCACCATCACTAAGGTGGGCTTCTCTTAAATTACCACAGCTACCCAACCTATGCCTCCAGTAAGCAACTGTGGTAACCTTTGTATTAACTTGCATTACTCAAAGAATCCTTTGTAGCACCCTGATTTATAAGAGTATGGACCTAATTTTAACCATAAGCCTGTTCAGAAAACTGTCATCCAAGTTTTTGAACATCTGTAGATAATTAACCTTTAGAACTCAAGGACAATTTTGTGGGATTCTTTTGTAGTTTGACATACTTTTATTCACAGAAAAATCAGAAACATATTTATAGGTGACAGTCACACATACCAAATATTATTTTTCAGGAGATCCTAGGCTAGAGATGTAAAAATTAAGTGTAAAATTAAGATAATTTAAATTCTTGCATGAATTTTAACATGTTTTTTTAAAAAGTTACCAAAAACTATGCCTATTTTTTTCTTAGAATGACTAAAAAACACTTGACATCTCAGAAAAGTGAGAGAAATAAATAAAATCAAAAATCAAACTTAAATGTCAGTTGCTTTGTTTATTATGTATATTATGCCAGTGATGTCATTAGCCCCACCCTCTTACCGATCAGACCGGGTCTGTATGCAAGTTGCAGCCTGACTATTCTTTATTATTTTTATTTATGTATCTGTATGGTCCCTTCTCAGGACTTTCATTCTGAAATTCGAACACTGAGCAAAGAGAGCAAACAGCCCCTCCCTTCTCATTTCCACTATGACTGAATATCTAGGTCGGTGACGTCATTAGCCCAGCCATCTTTCGTTGATCAGTCAGTGAACTTTAGCTGTACAATCATACAATTGTTAGATCGGGTATCTATGTACATATATTATGTCTGTAGGTTACTCCGATCCTGAGTTATGAAGCCTAGATAACTGTCCACAATGTGCAGATCTTGGGTTCTAAGAGGGTCTGATCCAAATAAAGTGAGACCCATTATTGTGCTTAGGACTAAAGTGTAGGAATTTCTTATATAAGGTTACACATTGTAGTCCTGAGAGCCACTATCCTAAACCAGTGCCTGACTGGTCTAACTTGCATCAGGTTGACAAGTTTCTTCATAGTTACGTTCATTTTCAGGGGAGTTCCTTTAATTATTAGAGTATAACTTTATTTTGCACCACCTAAAAACCTAATCTCATTGGATTCTACTGTATTTTTGAAACCTTTCTTTGCTTTTACAACTTTATTTTGTAACTTGTGATCTCTGTTTAGTTAGCTCCTCCTCGTGGCAGACAGATTTTCTGTAAGGGATAGATGACGGGGTGTTCTCTTTTGGGAAACTTCAGTCTTAGCACGAAGATGTGCTTTCTTCTCTGCTTGTAAGCCTGAAGATAACATCTTGAGAGACGAAGAAGACACTAAAACTGTCCCTCATTGGAAATTACACATTGACCTTGGTGTCAGACAGCCCTCGTGCACAGTGTCCTGGCCATGTTCCTGCCACAAGCCAGTTGCAGTTACGCTGAGACTTGGGAGTGCCTGCAGAGATACTTCATCTTGGGAAGAGAGACTTCAGCTTGGGAATTCAAAGCCACAGAGGAGAGAGACAGATGATACCATTTGAAGTCACATGATATAGGAGATACAACACATCTGCTTCGTAAGCACTTGCTGGATGAAATAACAGCAGTTTTTCACTCTGGGAAAATCAAGCTCACACTTCCCTTCACTATTGTCTGCGGCAGCTTCTTGACATGGCTCCTCTGCTTGGAAGGTGATGGTATTGTAGATATGAGGGTAGACAAACTGGAGTCTTGGTTTTAGATGTGGTTCTATCCAGCTCCAATATCATTAAGATTACATGGTTCACAGATGTTTGCAGATATGATTTGGTTGGCAGATATGATTTAGTCCATTTAAGTCTATCACCAGATATTGGCTTATCACCAGATATTGGCTTATAGTAGGAAAATGAGAATTTCAGAATACATACTATTCTGTATACATATTTTGGAAACATACATAAATAACCAAAATAATAGATGATATTAGCTTAGTTTTTTTTTTTACTTTATTAGGACCACTGTCAAGTATTATTAAGAATGTATTATAAACATCCTAGTCCATCTAATTATTACAAATAATTCATCAGAATGATTGCATTTACAGCTCAAAAACATTGATCAATTTCCAACAGGATTTCTGAGGTGTCAGCTGTTTTTATTTTTCCTTACAAAAAGCAAACAGAAAATAGGTGTGAAGTAAATTTTTAATCAAAACATGGTAAAATTCTTACAAATACCTAAATTCTGTTAATATTTACATTTTAAAGGAAGACACGTTTGTGTCTCCTATAAATACTAAATAATGAAAGTGAATAAATGTACATCAAACTACAAAAAATATTCTGCAAAATTGGCCAAGGGACCATGATGTCAGTTGTCTTTCCTTGCCTGTTTAGAAGGCTTGTAAGCAATGATCAGTCAATTCAGAGTCCAAACAACTGCTCAAGTGTAGACATCTCAGCTCTTTGCACTTGAATGGAATAGACATGGAATCATTTTCACAAGAACCAGAAATACACAGATGCCAGATATAAGAATTTCCACTATTGGATGGGTATTTGGCCCATATTCTTATCCTTTCAGCTCATTATGGACTCTTTGAGATCATTCAACACTTGGTGTATGTTGGCACACCAAGTGTACACCAGCTAGTACTTCCTTCTATTGCACTTCTAAACTGGAAATGTAACATGTGTCATGGAATACTGAACTGATAAGCAGGAATGTTGTATTCAATGTTTTGTAAAGGTGTTCTCCCACTGCATCACTCCTGCATTTAAAATTGCTATACAGTCAAGTTGAAGGAATGGTCAGTGAAATATTTTAAACCATTTTATGGGCTGGCCATCAGGAGAACTGGAAAACTCCTGGTGGGCCCACTATGGATATGGGCCACTGAGAGGGTGAAGTGGCCAGTTGATGGAAGACTCTGTCGCTTCACTCTTCCTGTCCTGATGATCAAATTGATGACCATTCAGAGACGTTTAGAAAAGCTTTAACCTTTAGGCCACTGTGATGTAATGAGTGGGCCATTCCAAACCAATTCGTTCATCCCCCTAATTACTCACAACAATTTTCTCTGCTCATTGTCAGCTGGGAAAGTATGGCAACTGGCGTAAGGAGATTGAACACTTGGATATTCTGCAGAAGGTCTTATTCAAGGACTTGGCTGTTGCTGCTGTTTTAGCAGATGCAGAGGTATCCAGTGTTGAGTACTTCTGCCAGATAATATCCGAAATCCCTGTCGAGTCCCTAGATTTACTTCTGAGGACCCAGTCCATGTGACTATTCTGTCAAGTGGCTTCGAGATGCTATATCTACAGCATATTATATCTGCTTTAATCAGAAGCCACATGTGTGGCCTAGATGCCTTCAGTAGCAGTGTGGTAAACACTGCCCTGCCCTGCACTATCTGATGCTTTTGATGATCTCGTCAAAGGTACCTGCACGCCGAAATGCCTGTTTGACGTTGTTTTGCTGTTTTCTTCCTTCATTTGTTGTGTCCCCCACCTTCATAAGGTCTTGGGCAGGGTCTTATTCCCTTCAAAGGACATGGTGAGCCAGTTCCCCCCATGGGAAACAAGGTTAGTCGATAGGGATCAGCCCGGATGCACGAAAGGAACCCATGGATGTGAGGAATGGAGAGGAGGGAGGGTTGTGGAGGGGAAGAAGAGGGAATTGTGTCTGTGCAAAAGATGCCAATGGGCCTGCAGCCATGGCTGCTAGCTATCTGCCGTGAAGAAAACACAGACTTTTAGGTCAAAAGAGCAGATTTTCATCATTGGGAGAGTCACATGCAAGAACTCATTTGCGAGTTGAAACCCTGGACCGTCGGACAGTTTAAAGACTGCATGTGTGTGTGTGTCTCAAGTAGAAAGAACAGGATGTCTTCCTTGCTCTCTGTGTGGGCTGGACAGAAATGTTCTTGGCCTGGCTTTGCGACAGCAACCCAGCAGCATGTTACCGATTTTTACATGCTCATTATCTTGAGCCACGCCATTCAAGCTGTTTAGCTCGTCCCAACGTCAGCACTACAGTTGCATCGGCCTCTTTAGAGCCTCTGTATGTGGACCGTGGCTTGTCTGAAAACCACTTCCAGAAAGATCTGGGAGGCTGGTGTGTTAGAGAAGTCTGGTTGGCCCCTCCAATTCCCAGGCCATGCCATGCACAAGTTGTGCACTTGGATATGAAAATATACAGAAATGCCATGCACAACTTCCCAAACTGATGCCGTCCATTGCCAAGGTTGACATCCTGTCCATTGTCACTGATTCCCTGCATCAGTGATGGTGGAATTGGGCCTTTTTTGTCACACATGTTTTACACATGCACACAGAGCACTGGGACTGCACAATAGAGACAGTGAGGCTGTGGGGTAAAGAGGCTACAGTCTGAAGAGGGCACACAGTGCACCTTTGTTTTGCGCCAAATGTGGTTCTTTTTCACTTGACATTGAAAAAGGGCTTTTTGGACTTCGATCATTTCCAGATATCTTCCCCTAGCCTTGTTTTCCTATTGATTCACATTGCACATGCATATAATGAAGTGATGATTTAACAACGCTGTAAGCCGATGTTCTTCGAATCACTGTAGACATTTTAAAAGTCAGCACTTAAACAAAGGCATTTGATAGACATTCAATTGATTCACTTGTTTTTTTTCCTCTTGGCATAGTTAAAGTGCCACTGATGAGTATTTCGCTTGTTGGGCCGATTACCAGCAGTAACCCAGCCGCCTTCTTATTAAAAAGGCTTTATTGAAGACGTCTCATCTGGGCAAACGGGGGAATTTTGGACAGACAAACAGTGCTCTATGGAGTTCAAATTCACCATTTACTTGAGCAATTTTGCACAACATTCCATTGGTTTGGAGAGCGCCGTAAAAAATGAGCGAGGTCAAAGATTTACAGTAGGCTGAAGAGTCAAAGGGCATCTTTCATGGTAATTGATCATTTCCTTTCACATTTCAACTAGGTTTTGAAACTAGACCCCAGCTTGAGGTTTAAGATGATGGTATTATGCTGGATGAGGTTGAGGACAATCTTGTTGAGGGAAATAACTATGCAAGTGTCGGGAGCAGCCAGTGCAAAATAAATGAACAGACTGCAATACTGACATCTTGATTTATGGCTCCTGTCAAGTCTTTGTCAAGGGAACAGCTCTGCTACAGGTTTTGTTTGTACTTCGATTACACAATACTGATCAGTATCACGTTTACGGAGATGAAAGGTCACGAGTTCTTTAATCAGTTATGATTGATTTTATATTGCATTGCAGGCTACAACAATGTAAGCAATCCAAACAAGTTGTCCAAACTATGTAAGAACTAATTAACTGAGTACACAGTGTCTATTGATTTAAGCCAATTTAGTGAAGGTAAGTGTTCTTAAAAAGTCCTTAAAGAGTCACATTCTTTAAGCTCAGAATCTTAGTTATGTCAACAATGCTGTTTAAGCTGAGCTTAGTAAAAAACCCACAGTGAATGTGATCTGTAGATAAGCAGGAATTGTTTACATTTTTGTTACTGTTTCTCAGTTTGAGGACTCCTAATTCCCACTTAGAAGTAGTAACAAATGTAATTGAACACCAAAACAGTGAAATCTGACCTTTAAAACATTAAGAGAGTTTAAATATTTATATGAATTGACTAAGTTTTGATCAAACATTTACTTGCACCTAGTGTATTTTTTTGTTTTTGTTTTTGCTCATAAGAAATAAACAACACTTTTCAACTCAGAAATCCTGTTGGAAATTGATCACCCAGAGTGTTTCTTAATTAAAAAGAATGATCTGTAACGATTAAATTGACAGATTCTATATAAATATATAAAATATAAAATAAAAAAGCAACCTAAATGTCAGTAATGTGTAATGTGTAATGTGTTTATCAGTTATGTCATTAGCCCTGCCCCTGCACACTGATCAGTCAGAGTCTGAGCATGTACAGGTTGCAGGTTGAGCATGTACATATGAGCAAGAGCACTCCAAGCTCTTTTGGCATTAATTTGGGTTTTAATGAATAATTTTGTGAAATTAGTGAATTTTAGCTGTTTTCTGAGCTGAATTGCTCACTGATACCACTATGGTTAGTTGGGGTCTTGTAGTTTACATGTACATTTATAGCATTTGGGCCAGAGTAGTGTTAGGAGTCTTGTCCAAGAACTCTTATTGGTGGAGCACAGCATGGTCACCCAGACTGGGAACTGAACCCACATGGTTCGATGACTCACTGGTGGTGTTATCTATTGCGCCACGCCAAACACACCAGAATGTGCCATAACATGTGCCATTACAAACATAACCACAGTTTGTTATGATATGTGTATATCTTGTCTGTAGGTTATTCTGATTTGAGATATGAATCCTAGAAAACATCATGTAACTGCATGTAAGGTGCAGATCTTGGGTACTTAGAGTTAATCCAACGAGTGGAAATGAAAGCAATGAGCACCACCTCAGTGCCCATAGAACAACTGGAAGACTCTACCAGTCTGGATCAAACCAGCAATAAGCAGATTTTACAAGTGCTGCAACTATCTAACTGCTTGATCATTGGTAGGTCATTGGTTGGAATCCGGGCAAAGCCTTGCATGGTCACCCAAAGTTAGGTAAGCTTAACTTAAAATGTATTGTTGATCTAACTGAGCTGCAGGAGAACTTTAGACTAAGCAAAGTTGGGGAAACAGTAGGATGTTCGATTTTGTTTATCATATGTTGTGCATTTACTTTGCTGACAGTCTTCCATAATACATTTTTATGCTTTTTCCACTTCTTAAACTCAACCACAAAGATGAAAGGCAATAGGACAAGAGCAGAATAACAGCACTAATGACATTTTTGTATAGCTCACCTCCAGTAATTACGTCCCAAAATTACGAGTGACACAAAATAATTTAGATGATTTATCTCTTTCCTAAACAGCTCTGACTCCTGCGTTCATCCGTCCATGCAGTGCAAGGTTAATTGAGGTAGCCCCCTGTCCTACACGTGCCAGAGCTGGAGGAGGACGTGTAGTCCTACCATGTAATATGTCTTGGGCGCTGGAACAGAACATCTTGTTCGCGGAGTCACACTGCTGGGACAATGCTTTTAGCCAGTGTCGGTCTGGTGGGAATTTCTGCCAGTGCATTGTTCAGTGCTCGGGTTAACAACAAGCATGTGTTAGTATTGTAGAGTGCTGGGGCTCAGGCAGGTGATCTCTCTGGAGCCCTTGCACCACAATGAGCGCTGACGCAAGCCCCATTGCCCTGGAGGAGCATGAGGGGTGATGACGGCAGAACGGAGATCTTTGAAAGCAAAGGCTAACAGAGAGCTTTCTGCAAGCGCCTGAGCGGCCGCAAGGTCACATTAGTAACACCCCATTTCATTGCAAGGTCACTTTCAGATAATGGTTTTCAGCAATGCTTTTCAGTACGTGTTTTTGTGTGTGGGATAGTGGTGCTGCCAGACCTCCATGTTCCTGCAGTCCCTGGACTGTTTGGTGTTTGTGTGTAAGCTCGATGTTTTTGCTGAGGCATATAGAATGTTGTGCGTGAGACTGTTTAGATGGAGCAAAAGATAGGCAGTGTGTCACATGTTCATGTTATGCAGCTCAGACTGAATGTGTGAAGATATTATCATGTACTACATGCATTAGTAAGTCTGTCCGAAGCTGTTCAGAATTGATTTGAGGCAGGCCATCTAATCTAATGGAATACTAAGACTAGTAAAAAGTGGACCACATACCTATGAACGACTCAATCCGATGTATGCTACTATCAAAAAAAAAGAAATAACTTATTGCAATCAAAGCTTGCTTGGTATTGCAACACAAATAGTTCCTTGTCCAGTGATATCTTATATCATCACATAACTTTTCTTGGATTCCTTGAAATTTAAATACATTTGAGCAGTCATTAAGGGTGGTCCTTGGTGTGCTACCACCACTACTGTTTCACATTTTGTTAGTCTTTGTGCATCCTCAAAAAGTATGGCTCATGCCCTGCTTCTCCCATCTAAGATGAATGTGGTAACAGGGAAAAGTGGAATGGTGACTTTGCCATACCACAGAGGCTTCTCCTGTTTCAATTATCATTAAAAGGACCATCTGTTTTTTCCATAAGAGACCAGGCTTTAAAAGGCAACCTCCATTTACACGATTGGCTGTTAACACATTGGGATTTTAGGGAAGCATGGCCAGTGGCTGTGGAAGGACGAGATGCTCTCTGGAAGCCATATCCAACCGCACATTTCACATGTGTGCCCACAGTGGCATGCAAGCCAGTTTTGCATTCTGTGCTGTCAGATGAGGAAAAGCCGCAAGTGACGTAATTGTCCCATATAAGACATAAGTCTAAGATCTTGTCTTCCCTTTGCTGCTTAGCTTCACCTACTTCTTGGCTTGACTTATGCTAGGACACGGACAGGTCAGAGGAAAGCACTATGGCAGACAGTGAGCACATAGATGAGCTTCAGGTTACATTGTGTATCACCAAATTTTCATATGGTCTTGAAGTCTTTAGTGGTGAACCGACCAAGACTAGGGAAGGCAGGGTCTTTCGACTCTGTCTGCTTGGCTCTGAGGTTGAGGCTTTTAAAGGACATTACCTTACATGGCATGCTCTGAGCAGTGCTTTTTGTGTGTGTGTTTGTCATGATGGTGGATCAAACCTCACCCAGGTCTCCCCACAAATGTCTCACAGATGTTGGGGCTAGCTGGCAAGCACTTTTCCTGTTTGTCCCGGCTTTCGCAGGAAAAACAAATCACAGTTTATCCAATGTGTTCAGGGAAAATAAACAAATTTGCAAGTATATGTCAAACCTCGAATGTCCACTCCCTGGGAGACATCTATTTGCGCTGCAAAAGTGCAGAGAAAGGAAGAAAGTTTCATGGTCCTGAATGTAGAAGATCTAAGCCTGGGTCAGATGGTGCTTCACATTGCCTTTGGATTTGCACCCAGAACATTCGGCACATGGCCACATTTGAAATGACTTATGAGGTTGTTTAGAAAAAGAAATGGGATCAAAAAACTCTCTGTATTGTCAGGTTTATAAGTACTCTGTTGGTTTCTTTGGTTTCAGATCACACCAGTTTCACACGGTACATGAGCACTAATTGGTTTCTTCTCATGAGGGTCTGACCTGGATATTTTGTGGACAACCCTGATACCCTTGATACCTTTTGATGATTTGTTTAGTTTGTGTGGAAGCAAGTGTTGGTGCTTTTCACTCTTCGATCCAATCCTTGCCTCAGTGCCAGCTCTTGCAGCTGTTCCTGAATCAGCAGTTCAGAGCAGAAAATCAGGCACATTTGATTCCTCTGTGAAGCTGTGTTCGCAATGGCTGACCTAACGCAACCTCCAGCTGCTGTGTTGCTCCGTGGGAGACACTTTACCAAGGCTTATTAAAAAATTGTCATTTGTTTTTCTGGCTGTGTTGCCTCTTTTCTTTAGCTCCTATATGCTCGTTAGAAGCTCTTTGGGGCAATTCTGAAAACTTAAAATGGTGGCATCTAATGGAGGTTGAAAGAGAGATGGTGAGAGCTATAGTGGAGGCTGGGAGTGGGGCTGGAAGGGTGGGTTACAGTTGAGGAAAAGCCATGCGGGAGGCCAACCCCTATGGCTTGGAGAGTACCCTGTTTTGGATTGCTTTTATCTTAAGTGGTGATTTACAAACAAAATCTTGACTCCACAGACAAGGGGGTTTGGCTGTGTTATTGAGTGTGTTGGTCTGCATTGGGGGACTGGTGTATGTGTGTGTGAGTGTGTGTGGGGGGTGATCTGCGAGGAACCCCTCCCACCCAAACTGCACAGCTGGTCTGAATTACCTCTTGGAAGCAATTGTCAAGCCATCCCAGGCCGGCTTTGTTTTCAGGAGTGAATGCTGGGGGATATTTGCTTATAATTAACTTCAAAACATCCAGTTGTGCAGAGGCGGACCGTGGGGGCCACGGCGGGCACATGCAGAGTTCACGCCATGTTCATGCATGGCCGGGCAAGGTTTGTGTTTTGGTGGACTGCATGTCAGAGGTCTGACTGAGAGGAAGACGATTCTGGTGATATTGTGGTGTTAAAGGTATGCAGTCATGTTGGGCCTGGTATGCAAGACTGAGACAACATCAACAAACCATAATGAAATGAAGCACTCTGGTAACTGGTGTTTGTTGTGATGTTTTTGATTTATTGTGTAATGAATTCAGGTCCACAAAGACTTGTGTGAGCTTCTTCTTGTGCCGCCATGTCATAATCAAGCAATGTAGAAATGTTTTTGTTCTCAGTAGCGTTCCCTCCCTTACCAAACAAGTCTCAACAAGCTCAGAACATTTAGCGTGCTGTTGCTTCCACCTCCTTTTCTACTTTACTACCTCCCCTTGCATTCTTGCAACTTGTGGTTTCTGACGATTTATTGTACATCATTTGTTTTATTGGTTTATTTTCCCCCGTGCATTGCTTATGTTAGACCTTGCTTTGGCTGCTGTGTTGTGGTTAAGCAGTGATGTCACGGGGCTGAAATGCTGTCCACAGGGAGACTTCCTCTCCCCGCCTCTGGGCAGCCTCCCCCCATCCACCAGACCAGGGTGGCTGGGGAGGGGGTTCTCCTGGTGTCTGGATTTATTTATTCTCCCTAACAACCAAATCAAAATAATGACAAGTCCATTTGGGGAGGCTGTACAGTGGGAGACAAAGCAATTATATAACAACAGTTGTTGGGGAGGCTTTGGTGATGGTGGTAGTAGATGATGGCATGTTCGGTGTTTATGAGTTTAGTATGATGCTCTTTGGCATGTGTGATAAAGCTGAAACTTTGAAATAGTGCTACCTAAGGCTATGACAGAGATACAAATAGGGGCTAGTTTAGTCATATTGGGAAGGCCAATACAGACCTTCAACCTGCCTGTGGAGCATCTCCACACATTAGTCACATCAACAGATCTTTGAGACAGATATCACCAGTTTTATCTGGAAAGCTGGAAAGTTTCCACAGGAGCTCAGATTACTCATATCCAATTTCTTTGAATCAGTGGAAATGGCGAAAAACCAGGTGTCCTTCTCCCATGTCATGGAACACAGGGTCCTGCTTTGTGTATTTTGAAGAACTGTTGGGAAAAAAACAACAAAATTAACCTGACATTAGAGATCCATTTAGACCTTCTGCAAGGTTGTCCAGTGATCCCAACTCCTGTTTTGTTTTCTGTTCCACTTTCTTTCGAAATGCAGATTCCCTCTGTGATAGCACCAGCTCAGCCCTTATCTAAACCACAAACTCATCACGCCTGTGCACTTTAAAGCCTCATAGGAAACAACCCCATGACCTCTGTGGGTCTTGCTCTGAGTTCATATTGCTTGTTTGAATACAAGCAACCTTGTTTCATGGATGTTGTAAGTTGTCTGCCTTCCAATTCCCAGAGATGTCTGATTGGGGCTGTAGCACACAACTAATTTGATGGAATGGGAATTACAAAAAATACGACAGTCAAAGAGGAGTGTGGAAGCATTTATAGCTTATGAGTCTGCATCTGGTTCATTTGGTCCCAAGGTCTACATTTATCAAAGGAGAGAAATGAATGGGGGAGGTGGAAAAGAACAGAGGAAAAACAATGAATTCAGGAATTATGATTCATTCTAGTTTAGGAAGGGGGTAAAACTTTCAAATACAAACTTGTTTTTTTTACCAAAATCAGCTTCTTGGTAAGTTCATAAAGGGAGAAACTAATGACTGGCTTCTTTATGGAATAGGATGACCCAAGGAAGTCATGATCAAAGAGGATTAGAGATTCCAGGCTCCATTTATGTGGTTAAGTTAAAGGCTTATTATGGCAATAAGTTTGTACTTGCAATGAACTATTGTTATAAACAAACATGTATAATATGCAGTTACAAGGGTCCAGAGTCCAGGGGTTTCTAACTTGCTACTGTTTTCTCTAATTCCAGACATGTCAGTCCAAAGTGTTTGACCTGTCTGATGGTGTTTCCCAGTATGCCTGGTTTCCATGTCGTGAGGCTCAACAGGTGACCTGGTACCGACAATACTGGCTTAAGGTGCATTTCACATCCTTTCATAATATATATATATATATATATATAT
The DNA here is from genome assembly GCA_034509495.1 of Acestrorhynchus altus. Classification (NCBI taxonomy): domain Eukaryota; kingdom Metazoa; phylum Chordata; class Actinopteri; order Characiformes; family Acestrorhynchidae; genus Acestrorhynchus; species Acestrorhynchus altus. The sequence goes on along the minus strand of CM067511.1, from coordinate 2,662,070 downwards.
ATATATATATATATATATATATTATTGTAACAATTATTGTAACAATAAATATGACCAGCAGATATGAAAGTGCAACTTGTCTCTTTACAGGCTTACTTCTCACACCCCATGGTTGCTGCAGCTGTTATCATCCATTTGGCAGCAGATGGGACAAGCTATCTTGACCAAACCCAGTGCAACATCTCTGTTCAGTTGGTGGACACAAAGGAGAAGATCCACAGCTTAGGTATGTGTAGAATATGATGTCTTTAGTCTTATTGTGTATTTACATTATTAATATTTTCTGGATTATAATAATAATAATAATAATAATTGTGAGTGAACAGCAAAGCACTTTTGTAAATCAGGTAAGGGTATCTGCTAAATGCCATAAATGTAAATGTTAATTGATTGTTTACCAAATACAGACTTTCAAGTCAAATAATAAATCTTACCATGACCTCCACTTTGCATGACAGTGGCAATACATATCAGATACATGCATATCAGGTATACAAGTCTGCTAAATTCCAAAACATATTTTTTATCATTCTACTTCTCCTTAGGTGACTGGCGTCTGAGTTGCCGTAACAACCCACTGGTGATCCCTGTGATCCATGACCTCAGCATGGCCTTCTACCACACCAAGGCCATCCTGCTTATCTTTCGGTCCGAGCTGGTGGCCATCTCAGGTGTGGCTCTGCGCTCCTTCCAGTTTTTTGACCCCATTACCATCAGCGGCTGCCAGAGCAATGAAATTTACAACCCTATGGGCCAGAGGTGAGTTGAGCCTACTTTACAGGACAAAAGACAGGTAGATTTAACCTGCTAGGCCTGAATATACTACTACTACTACTACTACTACTAATAATAACAATAATAATATTTATATTTGTGTGTTTTTTTAAATAAATACGTTCTATTTTTGTTCTTATATAATTATTATATTTTTATATGTACATTTTTAATTTATATTTTATAATATAATGTATTTTAACTATTATTTAATGTTTATTTAATTATTAACAACTTGCGTATCATTGAAGATTTATTTATTTAACCAGGTAAATCTCACTATGGCGAAATATAATATATAATACATGATATATATATATTCACAGAATGAGCTTCTAGTTTTTTCAATGGCAAAATCAAAATTCAACAGCTGTAATTGTTCATTTGCTTTATGGGATGACCTTTGAATGAACGATTGGTTTGGTTAAAGTAAGGGTACTGTTACATCATGTTCCACTTTGGTCCGGGGGAGAATGCCATACCTCTCGATAAATCACACTGCTGTACTAATCTGCAAATGCTGGATCGAGCCACTTCTTACATATTGACAATGATGATTTGCATCAGTCCCAAAGAGCGCTTTATGGAGTGGTTCAATGGCATGATTATAATGCATGCTTGTACCCCCCCAGACACACACACACACACACACACACACACACACACACACAAACCCAGATATGATCTATGCCCCTGAAATCCTGTTTTTCTGGCTTCTGGGCTACTCTGTTTTGTGTCTGGAGGCTGTGGTGTACTAGCTGAATGTTTCCCATAATCCTTCTACCTTTACAAAGCACCACATTCCCTATTCCCATTGCTGTTAACTAACAGGGGTCATTATGAATAGATTCATCCCTTGTTTTGAGCTCTCAGTGCTATTCAAACTCTCATGTTTGGATACGGTGGAGGAATGTGATTTGTTCATTCCCCCCCACTGCTCTTAGTTTGGATGGCAGTGGTGACATTGTAGTAGACATAACAATATTTGTGGGCTTAATTGCTCAATATGTCACTGGTGGGTTTAATTACACTTGAATAAACTGCTGGGTTAAAAATAGTCACAATATCATTCAGTTTCACACCATAATAATTCCTAATTCTTAGAACCAGATGTCCATACTTTCAGTGTGTCATCCAGCAAGGAAAACCAACCCTGATCCCAGTTTAAATGCCATAACAGTGCATGTTTACTGCTCTATCCACATGCATGCACCGGGGGTCTGAGTCTGACAGATTATTGAGAGGGGGCGTATGACATCATACATTCCCTTATCCAAATAAATGCTGAAATGCTGTTCTTTATTTGACCACCAATAGCCTGCATGTAATCAAATACCTGCAGTCCATAACATCTTCACCCACCCACAGTTTATGTGAAAGCTTTCAGTGGTTTTGAAAAGCTGAACACAGATATTTTTATGTACTGCTGCCTCAAAACCTTGCTTTGAGTGAAATTGTAAACCCTGCTCTCCTCACTTCTGTGCATATTTGAGTATGTGCTTGGTTTTCAGCTTTGGGGTCCCATATGTCCCACATGTAATACGTATGTGCAAATAGCTATATGTAATAACTATATATGCATATGTAATAGCAGTATGACCCAAATGTATTATATATGTGCACGCAAGTACTAATATTTAATAGCTATATATTCCATTTGCATTATGTAAACATGCATTGTAAACATGTGGCTTTAGCACGCCACTTGAGAAGGTTTCCCTTTTCCCTGTCCCTGTTTTTAATGCAAACATTTGCGCTGTCGAGGCGGCCACATGAATGGAGATATATGAACTACGAATCATGCGGAAGTTGGGAAACAAGTCATGCCATGGTCTCGTAGTCATGGCCTCGTTAAACATTTAAAGGAGACGGCTCATCATTCTGAATGAATGATAAAGTTTCTCAGAATGTGGTGAACGTGAATGTTGGACAGTTTATGTAATTGAGGTTTAGTTTTAATCTATTAATTTGTTTCAAAGAACTCTCTCTCTCTCTGTCTCTCTCTCTCTCTCTCTCTCTCTCTCTCGCGCGCGCTCTCTCCTTATGTACGTCTGTTTTCTCTCTGCCTCACTTTCTCGCATGCTGGTTCAATCAAGTCGATGGCATGTGTTAATGATTCAACGGCTGATTGATTCACAAGCTTTTCCTTTATTTGTCTGCTTTGGGTTGAAGTGAATCAACTTTGTTTGCTTGTCTTTTCTGCACATTCGCACACAGCCTTGTTTTTTTGTTAATGGGGTCATACAAATGTCATGCATGTAATATGTGCTTCTAGGTACCTATATGTTACAACAGTTTTACCCATACATATGATAAACGCATGCATGCCTATATGTTATTTATGCATAAATATGTACAGTTGAAAAGAGGCATTAGTACCCTGTTGGGCCACTAGTCTGGATACAAGATGAGATAGGGTTGAACATGAAGGCGTACAGGTTCTGCATGGCATCCTGTGGCTGTAGATCCTACACTTGTAGGTTGCCGAAGTTGGCATTCCAGCTGGTCCCATAAATGCTAGATGAATTCGGTGACCATGCAGGCCAAGGAGGTGTTGCAATCTGACAGAGACATTATTGGGAAGCCCTTGCTGTGTGTGGGATCATTATCCTGCTGAAGAATCTCAGTTGGAAGTCCTGGCATGAGAGGCAATGCATATCTGGAGGCTTCTAGTGTCCCTCGTAGGGGTGACCAACTGTCCTATACAATGGCTCCCCAGATCATCACACCACCAGTAGAGACACTGTGTTGCTCCATAGCAAAAAGCTGGATTTTTGGCTATATATGTAATTTCAGTCTAGAACAGTCCAGGTTTATCATTCATGACACCACTGCACAGAGCGAATTACAAGGTTACTCAAATTTCCAGAGGTGGGTCAAAGTAGTGTTATGGACTCTTCTTGGCATAGCACAGCATAGTTGCCCAGACTAGGACTCGAACTCTCCCAAATGACAGTCTCCCATATGGTCTGATGGCTCACTGGTGGTGTTATCTATTGTGCCACACCACCTTACGCCCTTTTGTGCCAAGACCCAATGTCTGACCAGACAGAAATGAGGGACCAGCACTGATGAAGGACTAGAGGATGACCAGCACAAACTGTGCAGAAACAGATGAGCTTCTGTCTCTGACTTTACCTCTACAAGGTGGAGCAACTAGGAAGGAGTGTCTAATAGAGTGGACACAGTGTTTAAGCACTCCAGCAGCACTGTGAGAATGACCCACCACCCACATCATAGCTGCTCTGTGGTGGTCCTGTGTGGTCCTGATCATTGAAGATCAGTGTGAAAGGAGGAGAATAAAGTCTGCAGAGAAGCAGACA